>CM045918.1:4158984-4884810 GCA_025169955.1 Salix arbutifolia | reverse complement strand
GTTGCCGGGTATGAGCTGTTTTCTTAATATAGCATCTAATGCTTTCTTACCATGAAAACTAGAAGAAAGTAAAGTTTTAGCCTTTTATTGAAGTTATTAAGTCTTGTTAACTTGATATTATGAAGATTGGAGGGAAGAAAAAATTTACAAATCTTCTTCTTTCAGTTTATTTTTTAGTTCTTCTGATTTCACTGACTCTTGTTGAGGTTATCATGCCCATAGAAGAAGAAGCAACTTCTAGTCAGTTAAAATGTGTGTGTTTGTGTGTATAATTAACACTGAAGAAAGGGGATGCATTCTCCTATTGAATTTAATTTTGATCATTGTTGTATTCATGGTTGATTTTCTCTAGTAAAAAGTGATAGCTTCTGTGAAAATTGATTAGAATGGTTTGAGGTTCTAGTTTTGACCACATATAACCTTTGGTAGTTTTTTTCTCTGTGACAGATTAGTGATCTTGATTTTATGGCCTGCCCAAGTTTTACCTGCAAAATTTATCAGTCTCATAACTGAAAAGATAAGTTGATAGATTGCATGGTTTAATGGCGTGGTGCTTTACTTTGGTGACTGAAAAGGATAACATGTGGTTTAGTAATGAGTAATCATACAAAGTTGAAAGCTTTTGGCAAACATTGTCTCTATTTATCTGTGTCTGACATGGGCATGTGCTTCATGTGGTGCCTAGCATCTTGTTGTGATCTTTAGTGGAAGTTCCTTGAGGTTCATCTTTTCCCATAATGATACTAATCCATATTTCCTTCAGGCACAGAACATCTCTTTTGGCAACCATCTCAAAAGATTCCAAGGTACTCTTTCATCTTTTGAGTGCAACCTTGCTGTAAATTTAGCATACTGATTTTCTGAATTATTGTTTGACCTGTGTCTAGATTGCAAGGTACTCTTTCAAGTTCTGATTTTATTTAGTTGTCCTTTCAAAAAATATGATAGTCCATCTTCAAACGCTACTTTTTTCAGAACTATGAGAGTCACAAGTAAACTTGAATTTTGCATATATGGACAAGGGGACCTGGTTGAGGAATGTTTGAAACACTAGGGAGATAATTGAAAGATCTTTCTTTTGGGATGTAATTGAGAATTGGGTAATAGGTTATGGACAAAATATAGGTTCCCTTAGAAATTGTTTTCACCCTAAAGCCCCTTAGAACAACATTTTCATTTTTATGTAATGGCCCTCTCGAAACTGAAAGATACATTCTTAATTCGCTTCCTCATCACTTAAGATCATTGGGTGTGTGTTTTCCTCTATAGATTGATCCACCATGTGCTTTGAAATATGATATGAGGTTACTGTCGCATATTGCGTTTCAATATAGAGTTTCATGAATATAGATATGTTCTTAAGGTTAGTCTTGGATCGATCAGCTTAATGTCTTCTTTTTGCTTCTTTCGTCAGCAGTACCCAACTTGCCTTCTAGGAAACAGGTGGGCACTGCATTAGGGCAATTCGTTGTGCATATTGTTAATTTAGGAGGTTGGTTTCATATTATTTTAATGGTTCTAGAAATAAGCAGAAAAGGCTAACCCTTGTCCTTCTGCTTTGACCAGATATGGTCACATGATAGACAATGTTGTCTTGATTGTAACTGGAACCTTGCACGAGAGAGATGTTCAGGAGCTATTGGAGAAATGCCATCCTTTGGGCATGTTTGACAGGTTTTGTTACACTATGTTTTACTGCTTTTTAGTCTTGATAGTTTATGGAACCTTTCGTGATTTCTATTTGTGTTGGCCCCCGGTATTGCCACCCTGGCTGTTGCGCAGAATATGCGAGAGCTTTACAGATTGGTGCTTGTTGACACACCACTTGCACCATACTTCTCAGAGTGCATCACATCAGATGTATGTTACAGCATCACTTGCTTGTCTCACTTTTAATGTTCTTTTGATTCTTGCACTTGTGATATTCACTTCTGCATCAAATTGTTCATACATTTTTGTGTAGCATAAAATAGGCTTTTATGACAACTTGAATGATCGGCAACTTGTTCATTCCTGTTTGCCAGTCAATATTATGCTATCATGTTGTTTTGTTGATGGGTCTGAGGATGTAGTGTGTAGAGAGAAATCAACTCAAAACAACAATGAACAGAAAATTGTTGGGTTAAACTAGAAGAAAATTGAAGTTGGAACTAAATAGGTTTATGAGCTGTAGAAAACTTCTCAAATGTATAATGAATGGTTATAATATAAAACATATCTGAATAATAACCTAGCAATCATATATATTCTAGTGCTAGGCCTGAATCCTAATCCACGTAGGAAAATAAAAATCCTTATTGAAAGTTATATAGCTAATTAGAATCCAACTAAATAACTAAGGAACTAACAAAGGAAAAATATTTAATAATCCTGAAGCTCCTATGCCAATCCCCTTGGGGTTAGAAAACTTGACTTAGATGCAAAATCTTCATCGATTCAGCATGTAACTCAGGTTCAGCCTTCTTCAACCCTTCCTCAGCCCTCCAAGTGCTCTCACTAGCTGGTTTACCAAAAAAAAATGCTTCCACCGTCTGACCTCTTTGACATCCAAAATCTTTTCATAACTTCTTGTTGCACCTTTGGTAGTTGAAACATTTGCGCTGCAACTTCAGCTGCTTCTCCATCAAATCCCTCAAATTGAAATAGATCGCATACATTAAATATTGGACTGATCTGTAAATCAGGAGGCAGCTCTATAACCTAGGCATTGGAACTAATTTTCTTTAATATTTTACTTAGAGCAAAATCTTTTCGTTAACATCTTGTTGCACCTTTTGTATTTGAATCATTTGATCTGCAGCTGAAGCTGCTTCTCCATCAATGTGGATTGGAATGATCTGTAATTCAGACGGCAGCTCTATAAAATAGGCATTGGATTTAAGTTTTGTTAATATTTTACATGCCCAAAATCTTTTTGATAACTTCTTGGTTGCACCTTTGGTTGTTAAACCATTTTCTCTGCAACTTCAGCTGCTTCTCCATCAAATCCCTCTAATGGAAATAGATCACAAACAATGTGGATTGAAATGATCTGTAATGCAGACGGCAGCTCTATAAAATAGGCATTGGAACTAAGTTTCGTTAATCTTTTACATGCCCAAAATCTTTTTGATAACTTCTTGGTTGCACCTTGGGTTGTTGAATCATTTTCTCTGCAACTTCAGCTGCTTCTCCATCAAATCCCCCAAATGGAAATAGATCAAAAACATTAATTTTTTTACTGATCTGTTATTCAGATGGCAGCTGTATAAAATAGGCATTGGAACTAATTTTCTTCAATATTTTACATGTCCCAAACTTACCTGACTTGAGTTTATGATATTTTCCCTTAGGAAGCCTTTCTATCTTTAAATGTACAAGTAGCAATCTCCCTCTTCAAATTCTTGGACCTTGCAACATTTACTTGCAGAAGTAGCATAGGATTGATTGCTAGCCTTTAAAGTTTTCCCTACTTCTTTTTCACGAGCCCTTCTAGTTTGATCAGAAAAGGCTCACTGTCATCACTAAATCTAGCTTCTGGAGGTAGTGACACCAAATCAAGAATGTGTTGTCGCTTGAGTCCATGGGCTGCTTTGAATGTTGTATTCTTTATTGATCTAGTAATTAAATTGATGCAAGTAAATTCAGCTTGAGGAATAACCAAATCCCAACTTTTCACATGATTTCCAGCTAGACATATCAGCAAATTCCCCAGCTTCGATTAATAGATTCAGTTTGACCATCTGTTTGAGGATGATAAGTGTTGGAAATATTTCAATTCAGTCCCCATTTTCCTCCATAAAGTACTCCAAAAGTGTGGTGTAAACTTAAAACCCCATTCTGAAACACTTGAAGAGGTACACCATGTAACTCATGACCTCTCTAAAGAATAAATAAGCAATATATGTAGCACCAGAGGTTTTGAAACATAGAATAAAATATGCCAACTTTGAAAAATCATTCACCATAAAAAAAGTAGAATCATATCCCTTTGCTGTATTTGAAAGTCCTGAGCGAAAATCAATGCTCAAATGAATCCATGAAGCTTTTGGTATTGGCAAAGGAGTTTACAAACCTGTATTTTGGGTAGTACCTTTGCCAATTGACACACATAACAACTTTTTGCCAACCTATCCACATCTCTATACACTTTGTTTGTCACCTTTGCCAAAGTCTTGTCTCTACCAAAAGAACCACCTATTCCATTCCCATGAAGCTCTAGCATAATCTGTTTGCGCTGTGATCCCTTTGGAATACATAATTGATTGCCTTTGAATATATAACCTTCATGCAACCTGCATGGTAACTGATCCAAGCTTGTTGGCCCTTTTAATTTCTCCAAAAACAGTTTTTAAATAGGGGTCTGTTTCATACTTATTTTTTAGTTCAATGAACCCCACAACTTGTGTTACACATTACAGCCAAGAGAGAAGACTGCCTACTTAGCCCATCATCTACTTTGTTAGATGCACCAGTGCTGATTTTAGCCTTACCTTGTTGTGCACGCTGCTCTGCAACCCCCTCCCACCATTGAAGTGTGGTGCCCTTCAATTTAAGCTTAACAAACAAACTTTCCTAGCTTCAACCATAGTTTTCCATTCAAAATAATTTTTCAAGCTTGCTTCCAATCTAAATAATCCTCTATATGCATCTTTTCATAAAAATCAGCAACTTCTATCTTAATGACTCCTCCATTCAGATCAAGGGCATGGGCTAAACTCTCTTCAAATCCACCTATTACTCCAGCATCTTGAGAAGGGTCTTCATCGTCCACCCCATCATCATGTTCATCCTCAAGATCAGCTTCTGATATGTCCAAGGGGTTGTGGTTCCCTTCTGGAATCTCCATTTGGGCTCCCATGACAAATCTTCAATTTCTTGTCTCAGTGCAGCCATATCTGCTTGGTGATCCTGATTTCCTCATCCACTAGCATGTCCAGCCACAGTTTAGGTCCAAAACCTAAAGTAATCTAGGATCTTTTATGCTCTGATACAAATTCGACTTAGCTTTGGAAGAGAAATCAACTCAAAACAGCAAAGAACTGAATTTTTGGCTAAAATTAGAAGAAAAGTGAAGTTGGAACTAGAAAATAGGTTTAGGGCCTGCAGAGAACCTCTAAAACATATAATGATTGATAATAACATGAGATATGGCTGAAAAATAAACTAGACAACCCTATTTATACTAGTTCTAGGCTTTAATCCTAATCCTTATAGGAAAAGGAATCCTTATTTAAAGTTGTGTGGCTAATATAGAATCTAAATATCATTAGGATTCCAACTAAATAAGAAAAGTAAAATAACTAAGGAAAAATAATTAATAATCCAAAAGCTCCAGTGTGTCATGTGATGCTGTTGAATTAAAATCATTGGCCAATAAACATTGATAAACAAGATGATTTTGGCCTATTAAAGACCATATATTTTTTCCTAATTAACATATTAACTAATTTATTCACACCTAGTAGTTAACTTGTATATATATGCTCACATGTGCCCCCTTATTGGTCCTTTAAAGCAAATGTGATTTGACTATCTGATTGTTTCTATATCTTCTGGATTTTCTGCCTGTATTGATGTTTTGGCATTTCTAGGACTTGGATGACATGAATATTGAAATTATGAGGAACACCCTTTACAAGGCATATCTTGAGGATTTTTACAGGTTTTGCCAGGTTAGCTTATCCACAAGAAGGATAATGAAATCTCTTTCTGGTATATGAAGTTCCGCCTTTTGCTCTTTTCTTATGAAATTAATGTGATCTTTGACCAGAAACTTGGAGGTGCCACAAGTGAGATCATGTCTGACCTCCTCTCCTTTGAGGTTGACAGAAGGGCTGTCAATATCAGCATAAATAGGTTTGTTAGCGGTGGGGGGTAACAGTGAACATAGGGGTAACAGTTTAATTTAAATTTACCTTACCATCCATTCTGATGTCATTGATTTGTTTGCTCTGTTCAGCATTGGCACTGAGCTGACCCGGGAGGATCGTAGGAAACTGTACTCGAATTTTGGTTTACTGTAAGCATTTGCTGATTCTTGATATGCCTTTATATAATTTCTGCTGTTATGTAATGCGCCACTCTGATGAACTTGTGCTTTCATTGAACAGTTACCCCTATGGACATGAGGAGTTTGCTGTCTCTGAGGATTTGGATCAGGTTTGTTATGGATTTATGAATGATTAAAATCTTTTTCTTTTTCTGGTCAAAAATCTTCTGGTCCGTGTTTCTGCCGCCTTGTGCTTTTCTCTTTCCTTCTGTTTTCCAATAAGCTGTTGCTAAATGGGGGTCTTATATAGAACTGAACAATTATGTGGATTGAAATTACCTGCTTGGTTGTTTCTGGAATGGTTGGCTTTGGGTAATGATTATTCATTTCGGAAGATACATGTAAATAAACATGTTAATAGGAAATCCTACCATTCATTTTTGTTTCAATTCAATTTTCATCAAGGCCATGTTGAGATCTATTTGATGTCTCAGTGTTACTGGACGTCTTCGAATCTTTCAAGAAGACAGCTTGCTACATTAATTTGTTTTCAAGAATTTGTATGGTCATGTAGTGATTTTTTTCAACTCTCTTTTTGATCATTTGATGTGATTAGTGGGTAAAATGAACCTAGGAAGTATTTCTCTTTAAATAGTTGCTTGACATAGTGTTTTTATCTGACTTGATTTTGCTTTATTTCATAGAATGATGTATATAACATATCTCGTGATTGTGGGTCATCTGGTTGTTTGCCATTGCAGGTTCGTGGTGTAATGGAAAAATATCCTCCTTATCAGTCGATCTTTGCCAAGTTGTCGTATGGCGAGAGTCAGCTGCTTGACAAAGCATTTTATGAAGAAGAAGTGAAGAGGCTGTGCTTAGCTTTTGAGCAGCAGGTTTGTACTGGTAGCTGAGTAGGGCATCTATACTAATTCCATATTCTAAGATGACCCCCTCTTTTGGCACCAACTCTCTTGTCTGTTCAAAGTAGATACATATATATTGCAAGGAAGAGCATGGCTGATTTCTGATGGCTCCTCTTTTTGTTGTAGTTTTCATTTTGAGCATTTTTACATTCTGGAAACAGTATTTTGTTCATGAATAACCCTCAATTTTACAACAATTCTGAACTATTGGTTTTTTTCCTTTTTAAAAAGAACCTAACTGGAGTAGCCCTAGCATGCAGTCCCTTTTTCTTTAGTCTTATGCCTCATGAATTGCTTTACGTCTTCTTTGGTCTGCAGTTCCATTATGCTGTCTTCTTTGCATACATAAGATTGAGGGAGCAGGAGATCAGGAATCTGATGTGGATATCTGAATGTGTGGCTCAGAACCAGAAGTCTAGAGTTCATGACAGTGTTGTCTTCATATTTTAGTTCCTTTACAAGCCAATAGAAATGAAACATGTGGCCTTTTGCGTAATCCACTGTAAATTGCCTTTACATGACACTTGATTTTAAGCTGCAGAGCATGCCTAGTTATATTGTTTGGAGATGTGGGTTAAAATAAGTGCTGAAATATGTTTTATTTGTATCCAGAATGAAAAAAATACTTTATTTGTTATTTGGAGGCACAAATAACGTATCGGTATTCAAAAATATTATGGTTGAGTGCAAGACGACTGGTGATATTATTATAATTGAATCTGTTGTCATGTTTGGAGTTCATAATAACATTTTAGTTGGAGGAAGCTATACATGTAATTCCAACTTGCATCTTTTCTGACTTGATGATGTAGATGAGTATTTGTGGAACCATTGTATTTCAATAAATAACAAGTTTGATTGTGTTTTAAAATACTTTTGAAAAAATCCGCAAGCTTTTTATTTTTGCTTCAAATTATTTTATTTTTTCACATGCTTTCACATATAGGGATAGCATGATCATTGTTGTTACTGTGGGCCAGCATGGTTGTCAATTTCATTCTGTTTCGACCGAAACATTTCGTACCAGTTAAAAAACGAGATAAAATGATGTTTTTATCTCGGTTTAAATACCAGTTCCAAGTTTTCAGATAGATATTAGTCGAAATGTATTGGTTTTGTATATATAAACATTATAAATTTCAGAGCAATCAGAGAATGTAATGATCTTGTAAGATTAATAATGGTATTCTTATAATATTATACATGTTCATAATTTTATTTAAAAAAGTTATTTTATTATGTTTTTTTTAGATTAAATGGTACAATTCTAAATAATTTTATTTTTGAATTTGAATTAATTCTATTTTTGAATTAATATATCTAATTATATATATAAATAATACAATTTTGAAATGACACGTCAAAATATTTTGAAATAAAAATATTCTAAATGAAGCACTAACAGAAATGATAATGACAATTTGGGTGGGCAGTCTTAGTGAGCTATAAGAAGGCAAGCATCCTCTGGAATCAAGGTGTTGGGCTCAATCAAATTGTCTTGTATGGCAATACAATTTAGCCTTTGCCAAGGCACAAGAAGAGAAGAGAAATGTTGTCGCCTTCATCATGCTGTGGACAGTGATGAGGCAGCCTGTACAGGAACTTATAGTTAAAGAGAAAGACTAATCATGGGATTTTGTTTAGCTGCGTTTTATGATGATCTATCGTTACATTTGATTCACCTTTTAATTTTAAAATGAGATTTGAATTTTTGGTTGATTTGAATTTTTTCTTCATAATTTATTTTAGCTTACTTTTTATGAGGTTATCACAATCTCAAAAAAATATTTTAATATTTGATTAGAACTCCTCTTTGCAAGTGTATTTTTATTGTTAAGGAACTATCTTACCTAAAAGCTTAAGCTAATAGGTGAGGTTCCAGAATATAATTTATATTATTCTCTAACACCCCCCCTCAAGTGAAAGCCTTTTGAGCTTGAAACTTGTATATAGGCCCATTCTACCTTGTGCTTGATTTTTATCAAATAAAATGAGTGTGGTGAGATTCAAACTCGTGACCGCTATGTCAACAAGGTTTTGATATCATGTTAAGGAACCATCTCACCTAAAAGCTTAAGCTTACAAATGAGGTCCTAGAATATAGTTTATATTATTCTCTAACATTTATTATCGTGCAATTAAGTTCAAAACAATTTAAAAAGAAAATTCAAAGTTGAGTTGCGAAGCACAATCTATCTAATATGTCTATCTCAATATTAAGATAAAAATATTTCATCTTTTATTTATTTATTTATTAATTCCATACCATAATTTGTGTTTCTTAGACTGGACAAGTTAATTGAGTCATATCAAAATAATTTATTATTATTATTATTATTAATCAAAAAAATAACATCACTTTTGAAACTAACTATCTCTAGACATAATTCACTATTTGTTTGTGTTCGCTGGCATTTGCAACATTTACGTTCAAATAGACTTATTTGCAACATTTACGTTCGAGTCATATCATTTCATGGAGTTTGCTTTTTAGTCCCTTGTTGTTGAGAGAGGAGAGGATTTTAGAGAGAGAAAGCTCTGGTTAGGATCTATTTTGGCCATGAAAATCGTGGCTTGCGAGACCACTTCTTGGAACTTTTTGTCCAGCTTGTGCTGAATTAAGCTAGCTGTAACTGCACAGAGCTTTCTCGACAAGATCACTTTACCTAGAAGATGGCGCTTTGGATCTTTCTTACCGACTCATCGACATTTGATTCTCCTTCTTCAGCTTCCTACGAGATGGGAGTGGAAGACAAGACGGCTCCAAAGAACAATATTGGATTCCATGTTGTCGGGTGGATGACGTGGTTAGTTGATGGTGGTGGCGAGCCTTCAGAATCGGTGGAAAAGGGAGGGTTTGTTTTTGGAATTTTAAGGCCAATTACATATATTTTGATATTAAAAATGAGTTTACAAAGGTTGCTAAAACTGTTTTTAAATGTTTGAAGGAAAGAAAATTGAAATGCTTGGATTTTGGGTGTCAAAATTGTTGGCCTTTAATTGTGGTTTTCTTTTTCTTTTTATTAAAATAATAATTTTTTTATTGGAAACAAATGACTATAATATGTTTTTCTTTTAAAAAACAATACTCACTACGTGCATATTCTAATGAATATTGGATAACATTAAGAAAATAATTTATGTCAAGCAACTAGCTGAATCTCCTTTTTTTTCTTCTAATTGCCATGGTCAAACAAAAAGGAATCACAAAGTCTTTAGGGGTGTTTTACACTACATTTCAAAAGCAATTTTTTAAAAACAATGAATTTTTTTTATTTTTTATTTTAAATTAATTTTTTTAGTGTCAAAAATAAAAAAAATTATTTAAGAATAATTATCAAATTAACTTGTACCGTTACTTACTCGAACCAATTTCTTTATATAAAAATTACTCTCACTCAAGCGTGGATGCACAACTAGATAATAATCATATAATTTTATTTATTTCAACTTAATTTTAATTTAAATAAATAATATTTTTTAAACGGTTCTTTTTCTTTTAATTTCTTATCTTTTCCCCTAATTCTTTTATCAAAATTCTTATGATTTTTAATTTTTATACTTCAAATCATTTTTTTTCAATAATAATAATTTTTTAATTTAATATTTTTTTATAATTGTTTTTCACAATTGTTTTTCACTTGCTCTTTTGTGAAAAAAAAATTATGTTTTTGATTTTATACTTTAATATAAAAAATTTAAAAATTTACTATTTTACGCGAGTTTATAATATCGCAAAGACATTTCTATGCTCTTAATTATTTGCTATATGTATATATATATATATATATATATATATATATATATATATATATATATATATAGTTCAGTCTACAGTGGGGCACGAGCAAATCATCTACTAGACACTAACGAGTTTATTTGCCTGTGCGCTGCGCTAGAATTTTTTTTATACAGGAAACTGATTAAATTTGTGAACTATAAAAAACAATTTGGTGCTTATTGATGAGGAAAAGAAAAGGGGTAAAGGAAAGGTTAAGTGATGGGAATATATATATATATATAGAAAGAAACAAGTTGGTTGACATCGGCATTACCAGTACCTGAGAGGAGAAAATTCAGTTTCAGAATAGTTAATGATATCGGCAGGTAACGTCGATATCAGCAAAATTTATAAACTTGATTAAATATTCAGTTTTGGAATAGTTAATGATATTGGTGGGTGACGTCAATATCGGCAAAATTTATAGACTTGATTAACTTTCCGAGGTGAAAGCTAATGATGTCAAGAATTCTTGACATCGGCATACCCGAGAATCTCCCAAGGTAATATGAAACAATGATTAACTACTTTGGTTTTAAAAATAGTTAATGACACAAACGGTTATGTTCGTATCGGCATTTTCATGAAACTGATTAGTTGTTTCCAAGACGGGCAACTAAAGACACTAATGGAGGTCATTAGTATCGGCTATAGTGTTTTCGATATGGAGGGGGGGGAGAAGTAGTCAAAAGAAACAAATTTTCTTTTATATAACCTTAAAAAGGTGTATATGGTTGTATTTGGAATCTCATATGATTTAAGTAGATTGATAGATATGTTGTTTAAATTTCTTCTGTAAATTGCTTGTATTTACTTAATTGTTTTTACTTATATGAAAAATCTATATTTTGCAGGTTCCTCTTATTCCCGTCAGGAATAGATTTTAAGTACTTGATCCTTTTTTTATATAAGTTAGGAACTTAGGGATTTGTGGTGTAATTTTGTCATGCAGAAAACATGTAAACTATATAGAATATTATATTTGTAATATTTTATTCTGGAATATTAAATGTATCAACCTACGCTTTGAATATTAGAAAGTACTAAATTATGCTAGAATATATATATGAAATCTTCATGTTCAAATTGGCTCTTTTAATTATTATCTTATACGTGTGGTGTAAGATGGAGTTTGAGAATTAATATGGTTCTGAGCATATTCTGAAATGAATTATGCAGTTGTTTGTACTAAACATGGATGTGATTGTGGATAAGATGTGATTCAAATTGTGTGCAGGTTTCATTATCGATAACTTGGGATCTTCCAATATAGGAGAGACTTTGCTGAAATTTCTAATGAAATTTCGGCGAGAGAAAAAAAAATTGTGCTCCATCTACACTTTATAAGGGGAAAGGTTAACGGATAAACTAATAAGAAACAAAAAAAATCTTTAGGGTTGTTATAGTATTAGCGTGATCTCTGCATGGTGGAATATGTGCTGGAGTTATTGGGTCTAATAGAAGGGTTTTTTTAGAGGAAGATGCAATAACATCTTCCATGAAAGGAACATCAATTTCATGAAGTTCTGGCTCAACATGTTGTTGTGAAGGTTCAACATCTATAATGTCATAAATAACATTGGCAACAATGATATCACAACGATTCATAATTGAGTGAAAAGTTATAAATCTTATCTGAAAAACTTTTGGTTTCTATAATTTGTCAATCATGGGAGGTTGAATAGAATCAATAAACCTTTTATCATAGACATAATTGTAAAAAGAGGAGCCAAAAGAGTTTCAGCAGTTTTTCTAACAATTAGAAATGTTGTTATATCGGTGCCATCAATCACAATGCAATCAACTATAAACCTAAGAAAAAGTTAGAAATGAGATAATTAAATACAAAAGAAAATGAAGAATATGCACAATTTAGGTTTGGACATGAAAAGCAATTAATTTTTTTTGTTGACCATGGAATCGACGTTACTTCATTGTGTTCAATGCATATAAAACCCGTGCCTTTGTCAGAAAGTGACTTCGTGCATACTGGGTAGCTATGATACCACCAACCCCAATAAAGATCATAGTCAGCTATTAAGGTCTTACATGTAAATCTTTGGCTCTGTATTTTTTTAAATAAGACTAAAAATTTAATATATAGTTTTGAACGGTTGGCAGAACACCAAATCAAAGCTAATGTGCTAAAAGAAAGGTGGAGATCATTTTTGACATACTTTGTATTGGTATGGATTCATGTAAAGGATTTCTTTGATTGTCTTCCTATTTTCTTTCAGCTGCTGATCAATGGTTTAAGTATTTGATGAAGAAGGGAGTTGATAGACCTCAACTGGAACATCTTTATAGCTGATTATAAAAGTTGTCTAGTATAAATACCTTAAAAAAATAATATTTGATATAAGACAACTAAAAAAACAGGAAGCTCACAAATGTTTATATGGAAGAACTTCTAGCATTTCTGTGTTGAAATACCATAATGAGGAAACAATGCTAGCGAGGTTTGGTTTTTCTAATAACAAAAAGACAAATATACATTGAGATTATTCTAAATTGAATTGAATGAAGAATAAAATGTATAAAAGCATAAAATAAATGATCGATCAAAATAAATGTGTAACAATTCAGTTAATGGTAATAAGAAGAAGATAGAGAAGTCAAGGTGATATATATGGAAAGTGCAAATAACAATCATTACAAATTAAAGGGAAATGTTTGAAAAGAAAAACCTTTGAACTCTGTGATTCAAAAGCCAGCAAAAACAATTATAAATGACTTGCTTGGCTATTTAGATCAGTATCATCAAAGCTTTTTGCCACATCACCCCAAAAAGTTACCTTGAGGTCATCACCCCTACATTTAAGATTGATTTTAAAAAGTTAAGGCATGAACATCAATAAAAAAATGTATGAGATTGAGATAACAAACCTGATATTTTCAATTATAAATTCTCTTTTATCTATCATATCTTAACCCCTAACCATAATTTTTAATCGACCAAGCACATCTAATATATGAAAAATAAATAAATATTAGCGGTGAAAGTAAATATAAGAAAACAATGAAAATGAAGTGGGAATGTTATTTTTGTGATAAAACCTGTCAGCACTCCTGATCTTTTTCTGTAGTTAACACATGTGCAAGGTCGATGAAGTTAATGTAATGGCACGGTACGAGGGGTGTCAGTGGATCAAGCTAATTAGGTCGTGAGCTACACTGTTCCAATCCATAGTGAATTCAGTGTGGATTAACAATGCAGCCATGACTTGATTTAGCTTTTTCTATATTTTATGGTTTGTTCAGCACTGGGCACTGGTCACATGAGCAGTGGCTCACAATGATAAAGGGACTGAGCATCTTGGAGACTATTCATGCTAACTAATTAGCATGAATAGTACCTAGGGAATACATCGATTCAACATTGTGGAGTAGCATTCAACAAAAAAAGAATGCATCCAGTTGAGTGTTGAACAAGAGCGGAAGATGGTCTTTGCATAGAGATAGTTTTTACTCTTAATCTCTCAACCAGGTTTGGTTTAAAACCAATCCCAGCTACCCTCAAAAGAAGACCAATGTGTAGGGTAGCCTTTAAGTTTTGTCCATGCTAATTAATTAGCATGCAAAGTAACATATGATGATTTGTCGCTCACCCACTCTGAGAATCGATGATGTTAACAACTGTAAAGGATGACCAATGGTGTGGAATTCACTGGACAATTCTAGCCTCAAAAGAAGATTTGTGCACTGAGCAGGCTTTAACAACTGTTAGCATTTTGGGCAACGCTTGAAGTTGTTAATGCCAATGATAATGAGTGGTTGCGGGAGCTCTACAACTGTTCATGCTAATTAATTAGCTTGAGTAGTTGAAAAAGAAAGCAAATGAGGTCGTGAGTCGCACTGTTCCAATCCACAGTGAATTAAGTGTGGATGAACAGTGCAGTCACGACCTGATTTAGCTTTTCTATATTTTGTGGTTTGGCAGCTCTGGGCACCGATCACATGAGTAGTGACTCACAATGATAAAAGGAATGGGCATCTTCGACACTCTTCATGCTAACTAATTAGCTTGAACAGTTCCTAGGGAATGCATCAATTGGACACTATTGAGTAGCATTCAGCAACAAAAGAATGCATCTAGTTGAGTGCTGATCAGCAGCAGAAGATGGTCTTTGCATAGCGTAGGTTTTACTCTGTATTGCTCAACCAGGTTTGGTTTAAAACCAATTCCAGTTACCCTCAAAAGAAAACACATGTGTTGGGCAGACTACAAGTTTTATCCATGCTAATTAATTAGCATGCACAATAACAAATAATGATTTTTCACTCACCCACTTTACGAATTAGTTATATGAACAACTGCAAACGATGATCATAGATGTGGCATGCACCGAACACTTCTAACCTCAAAAGAAGATTTGTACGCTGAGGAGGCTTTAACAACGCGAATTAGGTGGCATAATCAGTGGAATATGATGATCTGTTGTTCAGGCAGCAATTGATTATCAGCGGTATGGGGAGCGTTTGAAGTTGTTCATGTTGATGATGATGTGATGTGCGATCGCGGGAGCTCTAGGAACTGTTCATGATAATTAATTAGCTTGAGCAGTTGCAAAAGAAAGCATATTAGGTCGTGAGCTACACTGTTCCAATCCATAGTGAATTCAGTGTGGATTAATAGTGTGACATGACCTGATTTAGTTTTTTCTATATTTTATGGTTTGTGCAGCACTAAGCACCGATCATATGAGTAGTGGCTCACAATGATAAAGGAGCAACTGATTATCAGCGGCATCTTTGGCACTATTCATGCTAACTAATTAGCATGAATAGTACCTAGGGAATATATCGAGTCATCACTGTGGAGTAGCATTCAACAAAAAAAGAATGCATCCAGTTGAGTGTTGAATAGGAGCGGAAGATGGTCTTTGCATGACGATAATTTTTACTCCGAATCTCTCAACCAGGTTTGGTTTAAAACCAAATCTAGCTACCCTCAAAAGAAGACTAGTGCGCGTTGGGTAGCCTTCAAGTTTTGTCCATGCTAATTAATTAGCATACATAGTAACATATGATGATTTGTCACTCACCCACTTTGCGAATCGGTGATGTCAACAACTGTAAAGGATGATCAACGGTGTGGAATTCGTTGAACAATTCTAGCCTCAAAAGAAGATTTGTGCGCTAAGTAGGCTTTAACAATTGTTAATGCAAATTAGGTGGCATAATCAATGGAATATGGTGATCTGTTGTTTAGGAAGCAGTTGATTATCAGCGGTTTGGGCAACGCTTGACACTGTTCATGATGATAATGATGTGCAGTCGTAGGAGCTCTGACAATTTTTCATGCAAATTAATTAGCATGAGTAGTTGCAAAAGAAAGCAATTAAGGTCGTAAGCTTCACTGTTCCAATCCACAGTGAATTCACTGTGGATGAATAGTGTGGACATAACCTGATAGAGCCTTTTCCTATATTTTATGGTTTGGGCAGCTCTAGACACCGGTCACATGAGCAATGCTCACAATAATTAGGGGGCAGGGCATCTTCGACGTTATTCATGCTAACTAATTAGAATGAACAATACCTAAGGAGTGCATCGATTGAACACTGTTGAGTAGCATTCAGCAGCAAACAAATGCAGTTGATTGAGTGTTGATCAGCAGCGGGAGATGATCTTTTCATGGCAACAATTTTTACTCTGCATCTATCAATCAGGTTTGGTTTAAAACCAATTCTAGTGACCCTTAAAAGAAGATCCGTGAGTTAGGCAACCTTTAAATTTTGTCCAAGCTAATTAATTAGCATGCAAAGTAACAGGTGATGATTTATCGCTCGCCCACTCTACGAATCGGTGATGTCAATAACTACAAAGGATGATCAACGGTGTGGAATTCTTCGGACAATTCTAGCCTCAAAAGAAGATTTGTGCACTGAGCAGGTTTTAACAATTGTTAATGTGAATTAGGTGGCATAATCATTTGAATATGGTGATCTATCATTTAGGCAGCAATTGATCATCACCTGTTTGGGTTGCGTTTAAAGTTGTTCATGCCGATGATGATGTGTGGTTGTGGAAGCTCTGGCAACTGGTCGTGCTAATAAATTAGCATGAGCAGGTGCAAAAGAAAACAAATGAGGTCGTGAGCAGCACTGTTCCAATCCACAATGAATTCAGTGTGGATGAATAGTGCGGCCATGACATGATTTAGCTTTTTATAATTTATGGTTTGCTCATAATGATAAGGTGGTTGGGCATCTTCGACACTACTCATGTTAACTAATTAGCATGAACAATACCTAGGGAATGCATTGATTGGACACTATTGAGTAGCATTTAACAACAAAAGAATGCATCCAGTTGAGTGTTGATCAGCAGCGGGAGATGGTCATTGCATGGTGACAGTTTTTACTCCGCATCTCTCAATCAGGTTTGGCTTAAAACCAATTCTAGTTACCCTAAAAAAAAAATACTTATGCGTGGCCAGCCTTCAAGTTTTGTCCATGCTACTAAATTAGCATGCATAGCAACGCATGATGATTTATCGCTCGCCCATTCTACAAATCTTTGATGTGAACAGCTACAAAGGATGATCAGCGGTGCGGCATGCGCCAGACACTGCTAGCCTCAAAAGAAGATTTATGCGCTTAGAAGGCTTTACAGTTTATTAATGCTAATTAGGTGGCATAATCAGTGGAATATGGTGATTTGTCGTTCAGACAACAGTTGATCATCAGTGGTTTGGGCAGTGCTTGAAGTTGTTCATGCCGATGATGAAGTGCGGTCGCGAGAGCTCTAGAAACTACTTATGCTAATTAATTAGCATGAGCAGTTGCAAAAGAAAGCTAATTAGGTTGTGAGCTACACTATTCCAATCCACGATGAATTCAATGTGGATTAACAGTGCAACCATGATCTAATTTAGTTTTTTCTATAATTTATGCTTTGGGCAGCTTCGACACTGCTCATGCTAACTAATTAGCATGAACAGTACCTAGGGAATGCATCGATTAGACACTGTTGTGTAGCATTCAACAACAACAAAATGCATCCAATTGAGTGTTGATCTGCAGCGAGAAATGCTCTTTCCATGGCAACAGTTTTTACTTCGCATCCCTCAACCAGGTTTGGTTTAAAACCAATTCCAATTACCCTCAAAAGAAGACCCGTGTGTTGGGCAACCTTCAAGTTTTGTCCATGCTAATTAATTAGGATGAACAATAACAAATGATGATTTCTTGCTCGCCCACTCTGCGAATCGGTGATGTGAACAGCTGCAAAGAATGATTAGCGGTGTGGCATGTACCGAACACTGTTAGTCTCAAAAGAAAATTTGTACGTTGAATAGGCTTTAACAACTGTTAATGCGAATTAGGTGACATACAGTGGAATATGGTAATCTATTGTTCGGGTAGCAGCTGATTATCAACAGTTTGAGCAGCGCTGGAAGTTGTTCATGCCGATGAAGTGTCATTCTTTATATTTTAAAAATTAATTTTGATATCAACACATGAAAATAATATAAAAATACTAAAAAAATCATTTAAATCAAAAAATAAAAATGTATATAATTTTATTGTTTTAAAACAACACTTTTGTAAATGAAGTGTCAGTACGATAACAAACCTGCAATGTGTGGATTTCCTTTGAATTGGCAAAACATGTTGTGCCTCCCATGCCTAGACTTCTACCCTCGCACGCCTGGGCACCAGGCCTCCCACATCTAGGCGCCGGGCCTCTGTTTTCTTAATAAGGTTATAATATTTTTTTTTTCTAATATGAATTGATGTTTTTTATGCAGTTTCTTTTTTATTTCATTTTATTTTATATTTTTTATGTGTATGTATTTTTTTATTTTTTATTTAAATAAAAATTTAATTTATTAAACATAACTGAATTTATAGATTTATCGCTGAATAATATATCTTCATAATTTAGACTTAGTTACTATAAATAATCTTATTTATTTATTTTTATATATATATATATAATTTTTAATTTATTTAACTAAAAATATACAAAATGTTTTTAATTTTTTTATATATAAAGAAACGTTGAAATACTTGCAATTTCATATTTCTTTTATTTCTGCCTTAAATAAAAATTATAATGGAAGGCCGGGGCAATTACATTTGTTTATAAATGAATGTAATTTTATTAAAAAAAGAAGAATTGTGCAAGAAAGAAAATCTTGGAGGTTCATGTTAAAACAAGAAACGAAAGGGCGAGAGAGAGAGGAAAAAAACAAAAAAACAGAGGGAAATCAACCACAAGTTTTCTGTATGTACACTTAACAAAAAGGTGAGCCGGCTTTGGTAATACCAATCTTGATTTTGTTAATCTTTCTTTAATAATTAATCGGTGATGTGAATAGCTGTAAAGGATGATTAGCGATGTGGCATGCACCGAACACTGCTAGTCTCAAAAGAAGATTTGTGTGTTGAATAGGCTTTAACAACTGTTAATGCAAATTAGGTGACATAATCAGTGGAATATGGTGATCTATTGTTCGGGTAGCAACTGATTATCAACAGTTTGAGCAGCGCTTGAAGTTGTTCATGCCGATGAAGTGTCATTCTTTTATTTTTAAAAATTATTTTTGATATCAACACATGAAAATAATCTAAAAATACTAAAAAAATTATTTAAATCAAAAAATAAAAATGTATATAATTGTTTTAAAAAATCACTTTTGTAAATGAAGTGTCAGTACGATAACAAACCTGCAATGTATGGATTTCCTTTGAATTGGCAAAACATGTTGTGCCTCCCATGCCTAGACTTCTACCCTCGCACGCCTGGGCACCAGGCCTCCCTCATCTAGGCGTCGGGCCTCTGTTTTCTTAATAAGGTTATATATATATATATATATATATATATTTCTAATATGAATTGATGTTTTTTATGCAGTTTCTTTTTTATTTCATTTTATTTGATATTTTTTATGTGTATCTATTTTTTATTTAAATAAAAATTTAATTTTAAAATTATTTTATTAAACATAACTGAATTTATAGATTTATCGCTGAATAATATATCTTCATAATTTAGACTTAGTTACTATAAATAATCTTATTTATTTATTTTTATATATATATATATAATTTTTAATTTATTTAACTAAAAATATACAAAATGTTTTTAATTTTTTTATATATAAAGAAACGTTGAAATACTTGCAATTTCATATTTCTTTTATTTCTGCCTTAAATAAAAATTATAATGGAAGGCCGGGGCAATTACATTTGCTTATAAATGAATGTAATTTTATTAAAAAAAGAAGAATTGTGCAAGAAAGAAAATCTTGGAGGTTCATGTTAAAACAAGAAACGAAAGGGCGAGAGAGAGAGGAAAAAAACAAAAAAACAGAGGGAAATCAACCACAAGTTTTCTGTATGTACACTTAACAAAAAGGTGAGCCGGCTTTGGTAATACCAATCTTGATTTTGTTAATCTTTCTTTATGCTGCAAGAAAACTGGAGAAAATGGAAGCAGAGCCATCAACCACAACAACAACCAGGATTACTGATTTGAACGAGGACTCACTGGCTCACTGTGCCACATACTTGTCCCTTCAGGACCTCTCCAATTTAGCCACGACCTGCAAATCCCTCAAACGCGTTGCTTATTCTGATTCCATCTGGCAAAACTGCTTCAGGTTTCAAAAACCCATTTCCCTTTTCTTCTCTTACTTACAGTTTTTGTGTATTCAGGGAGCATTGGCCACACGAGTTGTTACAAACTTCAGGGTTGAGAGAAGCATATTTAAAACGACGTGTTGCGGTTCAGCAATTCAAGTTTGTTGATCCTTTGGTTGCTGCCTTGTATGTTACAAATGCTAAACCTTTTGATCATATCATTTTGGACAAGAATGATTTTACCTTTTCCCAGGTATATTAACTCATCTACTTTTAATTTGCTGCTCTTTTTTTTTTTCCCATGACATTCATTGAGTTGTAAGCTTTTCTTGGTTGTTCAGGGCTCCTTCATACAAATGACAAATATTGATAGCTTTTTAAATGGAAGAGACGGTCTTACAGTGCTGAGTGATCATAATGCAAGAATCACTTGTATGAGGTTAGACTTTCTGAAGGGTTTGCCTTTTCTAAACTGGTTTAGGATCTGTTTTAAGTATGTAGAGAAAAGTAAAAAAAATAAAAATAGAAGAAAAATAAAAATGAGGAATTCAAATATCTTTTCTTTGATTTAAGAGAAGCTAGAGAAATCTAGTTTTCTTTGTTTCGATATATTGATGGAAAAGAAAAGAATTATTTTTTAAAGGATGTAATGAGCAAGATTCTGTCAAAGATTTATTTTCTCATCGTTTCTCTTCCTTTCCTTTCTTTACTTTTCGTAATTTCAGCATCCAAACAAAGGAAGGTGACTTAATTTCCTTTACATCATTACTCTCCTTTCCAGTCCTTACCCTTAAAACATAAATAAAGCTAGAATCTGGATTCTTGAGTGGGCTGAAATGTTTCTCTGGATTTGACTAATGCAAGGAATATTAGTGTGTTACCAGGAATTTATTTTGTGGATGTAAATAGAGAGGAATGAGTTTGGATAGCTGGGATGCTTACTTGGAAATTTTATAGTTATGCTATCGTTCATATTAACAGAACTGGAATTTTGTGTGATTGTTTTTTGAGATATGAAAAATAATACGCGCAGATTGTTTCCCCTTAGCGAAACCTCTCTCTTTCGACATGACACACAGAGGAAGGAAAATGTTTTGGTAACCTCAAGTTGCGATCATTCAATTCGTCTATGGTGGAAGGTATACATGAATTATTGATGTTGCTACTTTTTCATCAAAGTGAGACTGTTAGATTTGTACCTCCCTTGTTACCGAATTCATACTAGGTCATACATGCTTTCAACTTCTCAGAAACTTTAGGACAACATAAATTATCAGCAGTTCCTGATCTATGTTGTTTTCGTGAATTTCTATTGACAAACAGAGGGAATGTTTTGTTAAGTTTATATGATATTGATTTATTGGTCTTGTGCTTTTCTATAGGGTTCTTGCCAACGATGTTTTAGAGGTCATAACGGTCCTGTTTTGACCTTGTCTGATAAATTGTTAGGCGATGGTAGTGCCAAAGTACTGGCAAGTGGTGGGGAGGATGGTACAGTTCGACTTTGGTCCCTCAGTTCAAGTGGAAAGCGTGGCCAACATGCTTTAAAGGCTACACTTTACAGGCATGAGAATCCTATTAAATTGATGTCAGTTGCCGGGTATGAGCTGTTTTCTTAATATAGCATCTAATGCTTTCTTACCATGAAAACTAGAAGAAAGTAAAGTTTTAGCCTTTTATTGAAGTTATTAAGTCTTGTTAACTTGATATTATGAAGATTGGAGGGAAGAAAAAATTTACAAATCTTCTTCTTTCAGCTTATTTTTTAGTTCTTCTGATTTCACTGACTCTTGTTGAGGTTATCATGCCCATAGAAGAAGAAGCAACTTCTAGTCAGTTAAAATGTGTGTGTGTGTGTGTATAATTAACACTGAAGAAAGGGGATGCATTCTCCTATTTGAATTTAATTTTGATCATTGTTGTATTCATGGTTGAATTTCTCTAGTAAAAAGTGATAGCTTCTGTGAAAATTGATTAGAATGGTTTGAGGTTCTAGTTTTGACCACATATAACCTTTGGTAGTTTTTTTCTCTGTGACAGATTAGTGATCTTGATTTTATGGCCTGCCCAAGTTTTACCTGCAAAATTTATCAGTCTCATAACTGAAAAGATAAGTTGATAGATTGCATGGTTTAATGGCGTGGTGCTTTACTTTGGTGACTGAAAAGGATAACATGTGGTTTAGTAATGAGTAATCATACAAAGTTGAAAGCTTTTGGCAAACATTGTCTCTATTTATCTGTGTCTGACATGGGCATGTGCTTCATGTGGTGCCTAGCATCTTGTTGTGATCTTTAGTGGAAGTTCCTTGAGGTTCATCTTTTCCCATAATGATACTAATCCATATTTCCTTCAGGCACAGAACATCTCTTTTGGCAACCATCTCAAAAGATTCCAAGGTACTCTTTCATCTTTTGAGTGCAACCTTGCTGTAAATTTAGCATACTGATTTTCTGAATTATTGTTTGACCTGTGTCTAGATTGCAAGGTACTCTTTCAAGTTCTGATTTTATTTAGTTGTCCTTTCAAAAAATATGATAGTCCATCTTCAAACGCTACTTTTTTCAGAACTATGAGAGTCACAAGTAAACTTGAATTTTGCATATATGGACAAGGGGACCTGGTTGAGGAATGTTTGAAACACTAGGGAGATAATTGAAAGATCTTTCTTTTGGGATGTAATTGAGAATTGGGTAATAGGTTATGGACAAAATATAGGTTCCCTTAGAAATTGTTTTCACCCTAAAGCCCCTTAGAACAACATTTTCATTTTTATGTAATGGCCCTCTCGAAACTGAAAGATACATTCTTAATTCGCTTCCTCATCACTTAAGATCATTGGGTGTGTGTTTTCCTCTATAGATTGATCCACCATGTGCTTTGAAATATGATATGAGGTTACTGTCGCATATTGCGTTTCAATATAGAGTTTCATGAATATAGATATGTTCTTAAGGTTAGTCTTGGATCGATCAGCTTAATGTCTTCTTTTTGCTTCTTTCGTCAGCAGTACCCAACTTGCCTTCTAGGAAACAGGTGGGCACTGCATTAGGGCAATTCGTTGTGCATATTGTTAATTTAGGAGGTTGGTTTCATATTATTTTAATGGTTCTAGAAATAAGCAGAAAAGGCTAACCCTTGTCCTTCTGCTTTGACCAGATATGGTCACATGATAGACAATGTTGTCTTGATTGTAACTGGAACCTTGCACGAGAGAGATGTTCAGGAGCTATTGGAGAAATGCCATCCTTTGGGCATGTTTGACAGGTTTTGTTACACTATGTTTTACTGCTTTTTAGTCTTGATAGTTTATGGAACCTTTCGTGATTTCTATTTGTGTTGGCCCCCGGTATTGCCACCCTGGCTGTTGCGCAGAATATGCGAGAGCTTTACAGATTGGTGCTTGTTGACACACCACTTGCACCATACTTCTCAGAGTGCATCACATCAGATGTATGTTACAGCATCACTTGCTTGTCTCACTTTTAATGTTCTTTTGATTCTTGCACTTGTGATATTCACTTCTGCATCAAATTGTTCATACATTTTTGTGTAGCATAAAATAGGCTTTTATGACAACTTGAATGATCGGCAACTTGTTCATTCCTGTTTGCCAGTCAATATTATGCTATCATGTTGTTTTGTTGATGGGTCTGAGGATGTAGTGTGTAGAGAGAAATCAACTCAAAACAACAATGAACAGAAAATTGTTGGGTTAAACTAGAAGAAAATTGAAGTTGGAACTAAATAGGTTTATGAGCTGTAGAAAACTTCTCAAATGTATAATGAATGGTTATAATATAAAACATATCTGAATAATAACCTAGCAATCATATATATTCTAGTGCTAGGCCTGAATCCTAATCCACGTAGGAAAATAAAAATCCTTATTGAAAGTTATATAGCTAATTAGAATCCAACTAAATAACTAAGGAACTAACAAAGGAAAAATATTTAATAATCCTGAAGCTCCTATGCCAATCCCCTTGGGGTTAGAAAACTTGACTTAGATGCAAAATCTTCATCGATTCAGCATGTAACTCAGGTTCAGCCTTCTTCAACCCTTCCTCAGCCCTCCAAGTGCTCTCACTAGCTGGTTTACCAAAAAAAAATGCTTCCACCGTCTGACCTCTTTGACATCCAAAATCTTTTCATAACTTCTTGTTGCACCTTTGGTAGTTGAAACATTTGCGCTGCAACTTCAGCTGCTTCTCCATCAAATCCCTCAAATTGAAATAGATCGCATACATTAAATATTGGACTGATCTGTAAATCAGGAGGCAGCTCTATAACCTAGGCATTGGAACTAATTTTCTTTAATATTTTACTTAGAGCAAAATCTTTTCGTTAACATCTTGTTGCACCTTTTGTATTTGAATCATTTGATCTGCAGCTGAAGCTGCTTCTCCATCAATGTGGATTGGAATGATCTGTAATTCAGACGGCAGCTCTATAAAATAGGCATTGGATTTAAGTTTTGTTAATATTTTACATGCCCAAAATCTTTTTGATAACTTCTTGGTTGCACCTTTGGTTGTTAAACCATTTTCTCTGCAACTTCAGCTGCTTCTCCATCAAATCCCTCTAATGGAAATAGATCACAAACAATGTGGATTGAAATGATCTGTAATGCAGACGGCAGCTCTATAAAATAGGCATTGGAACTAAGTTTCGTTAATCTTTTACATGCCCAAAATCTTTTTGATAACTTCTTGGTTGCACCTTGGGTTGTTGAATCATTTTCTCTGCAACTTCAGCTGCTTCTCCATCAAATCCCCCAAATGGAAATAGATCAAAAACATTAATTTTTTTACTGATCTGTTATTCAGATGGCAGCTGTATAAAATAGGCATTGGAACTAATTTTCTTCAATATTTTACATGTCCCAAACTTACCTGACTTGAGTTTATGATATTTTCCCTTAGGAAGCCTTTCTATCTTTAAATGTACAAGTAGCAATCTCCCTCTTCAAATTCTTGGACCTTGCAACATTTACTTGCAGAAGTAGCATAGGATTGATTGCTAGCCTTTAAAGTTTTCCCTACTTCTTTTTCACGAGCCCTTCTAGTTTGATCAGAAAAGGCTCACTGTCATCACTAAATCTAGCTTCTGGAGGTAGTGACACCAAATCAAGAATGTGTTGTCGCTTGAGTCCATGGGCTGCTTTGAATGTTGTATTCTTTATTGATCTAGTAATTAAATTGATGCAAGTAAATTCAGCTTGAGGAATAACCAAATCCCAACTTTTCACATGATTTCCAGCTAGACATATCAGCAAATTCCCCAGCTTCGATTAATAGATTCAGTTTGACCATCTGTTTGAGGATGATAAGTGTTGGAAATATTTCAATTCAGTCCCCATTTTCCTCCATAAAGTACTCCAAAAGTGTGGTGTAAACTTAAAACCCCATTCTGAAACACTTGAAGAGGTACACCATGTAACTCATGACCTCTCTAAAGAATAAATAAGCAATATATGTAGCACCAGAGGTTTTGAAACATAGAATAAAATATGCCAACTTTGAAAAATCATTCACCATAAAAAAAGTAGAATCATATCCCTTTGCTGTATTTGAAAGTCCTGAGCGAAAATCAATGCTCAAATGAATCCATGAAGCTTTTGGTATTGGCAAAGGAGTTTACAAACCTGTATTTTGGGTAGTACCTTTGCCAATTGACACACATAACAACTTTTTGCCAACCTATCCACATCTCTATACACTTTGTTTGTCACCTTTGCCAAAGTCTTGTCTCTACCAAAAGAACCACCTATTCCATTCCCATGAAGCTCTAGCATAATCTGTTTGCGCTGTGATCCCTTTGGAATACATAATTGATTGCCTTTGAATATATAACCTTCATGCAACCTGCATGGTAACTGATCCAAGCTTGTTGGCCGTTTTAATTTCTCCAAAAACAGTTTTTAAATAGGGGTCTGTTTCATACTTATTTTTTAGTTCAATGAACCCCACAACTTGTGTTACACATTACAGCCAAGAGAGAAGACTGCCTACTTAGCCCATCATCTACTTTGTTAGATGCACCAGTGCTGATTTTAGCCTTACCTTGTTGTGCACGCTGCTCTGCAACCCCCTCCCACCATTGAAGTGTGGTGCCCTTCAATTTAAGCTTAACAAACAAACTTTCCTAGCTTCAACCATAGTTTTCAATTCAAAATAATTTTTCAAGCTTGCTTCCAATCTAAATAATCCTCTATATGCATCTTTTCATAAAAATCAGCAACTTCTATCTTAATGACTCCTCCATTCAGATCAAGGGCATGGGCTAAACTCTCTTCAAATCCACCTATTACTCCAGCATCTTGAGAAGGGTCTTCATCTTCCACCCCATCATCATGTTCATCCTCAAGATCAGCTTCTGATATGTCCAAGGGGTTGTGGTTCCCTTCTGGAATCTCCATTTGGGCTCCCATGACAAATCTTCAATTTCTTGTCTCAGTGCAGCCATATCTGCTTGGTGATCCTGATTTCCTCATCCACTAGCATGTCCAGCCACAGTTTAGGACCAAAACCTAAAGTAATCTAGGATCTTTTATGCTCTGATACAAATTCGACTTAGCTTTGGAAGAGAAATCAACTCAAAACAGCAAAGAACTGAATTTTTGGCTAAAATTAGAAGAAAAGTGAAGTTGGAACTAGAAAATAGGTTTAGGGCCTGCAGAGAACCTCTAAAACATATAATGATTGATAATAACATGAGATATGGCTGAAAAATAAACTAGACAACCCTATTTATGCTAGTTCTAGGCTTTAATCCTAATCCTTATAGGAAAAGGAATCCTTATTTAAAGTTGTGTGGCTAATATAGAATCTAAATATCATTAGGATTCCAACTAAATAAGAAAAGTAAAATAACTAAGGAAAAATAATTAATAATCCAAAAGCTCCAGTGTCATGTGATGCTGTTGAATTAAAATCATTGGCCAATAAACATTGATAAACAAGATGATTTTGGCCTATTAAAGACCATATATTTTTTCCTAATTAACATATTAACTAATTTATTCACACCTAGTAGTTAACTTGTATATATATGCTCACATGTGCCCCCTTATTGGTCCTTTAAAGCAAATGTGATTTGACTATCTGATTGTTTCTATATCTTCTGGATTTTCTGCCTGTATTGATGTTTTGGCATTTCTAGGACTTGGATGACATGAATATTGAAATTATGAGGAACACCCTTTACAAGGCATATCTTGAGGATTTTTACAGGTTTTGCCAGGTTAGCTTATCCACAAGAAGGATAATGAAATCTCTTTCTGGTATATGAAGTTCCGCCTTTTGCTCTTTTCTTATGAAATTAATGTGATCTTTGACCAGAAACTTGGAGGTGCCACAAGTGAGATCATGTCTGACCTCCTCTCCTTTGAGGCTGACAGAAGGGCTGTCAATATCAGCATAAATAGGTTTGTTAGCGGTGGGGGGTAACAGTGAACATAGGGGTAACAGTTTAATTTAAATTTACCTTACCATCCATTCTGATGTCATTGATTTGTTTGCTCTGTTCAGCATTGGCACTGAGCTGACCCGGGAGGATCGTAGGAAACTGTACTCGAATTTTGGTTTACTGTAAGCATTTGCTGATTCTTGATATGCCTTTATATAATTTCTGCTGTTCTGTAATGCGCCACTCTGATGAACTTGTGCTTTCATTGAACAGTTACCCCTATGGACATGAGGAGCTTGCTGTCTCTGAGGATTTGGATCAGGTTTGTTATGGATTTATGAATGATTAAAATCTTTTTCTTTTTCTGGTCAAAAATCTTCTGGTCCGTGTTTCTGCCGCCTTGTGCTTTTCTCTTTCCTTCTGTTTTCCAATAAGCTGTTGCTAAATGGGGGTCTTATATAGAACTGAACAATTATGTGGATTGAAATTACCTGCTTGGTTGTTTCTGGAATGGTTGGCTTTGGGTAATGATTATTCATTTCGGAAGATACATGTAAATAAACATGTTAATAGGAAATCCTACCATTCATTTTTGTTTCAATTCAATTTTCATCAAGGCCATGTTGAGATCTATTTGATGTCTCAGTGTTACTGGACGTCTTCGAATCTTTCAAGAAGACAGCTTGCTACATTAATTTGTTTTCAAGAATTTGTATGGTCATGTAGTGATTTTTTTCAACTCTCTTTTTGATCATTTGATGTGATTAGTGGGTAAAATGAACCTAGGAAGTATTTCTCTTTCAATAGTTGCTTGACATAGTGTTTTTATCTGACTTGATTTTGCTTTATTTCATAGAATGATGTATATAACATATCTCGAGTTCATGACAGTGTTGTCTTCATATTTTAGTTCCTTTACAAGCCAATAGAATTGAAACATGTGGCCTTTTGCGTAATCCACTGTAAATTGCCTTTACATGACACTTGATTTTAAGCTGCAGAGCATGCCTAGTTATATTGTTTGGAGATGTGGGTTAAAATAAGTGCTGAAATATGTTTTATTTGTATCCAGAATGAAAAAAATACTTTATTTGTTATTTGGAGGCACAAATAACGTATCGGTATTCAAAAATATTATGGTTGAGTGCAAGACGACTGGTGATATTATTATAATTGAATCTGTTGTCATGTTTGGAGTTCATAATAACATTTTAGTTGGAGGAAGCTATACATGTAATTCCAACTTGCATCTTTTCTGACTTGATGATGTAGATGAGTATTTGTGGAACCATTGTATTTCAATAAATAACAAGTTTGATTGTGTTTTAAAATACTTTTGAAAAAATCCGCAAGCTTTTTATTTTTGCTTCAAATTATTTTATTTTTTCACATGCTTCCACATATAGGGATAGCATGATCATTGTTGTTACTGTGGGCTAGCATGGTTGTCAATTTCATTCTGTTTCGACCGAAACATTTCGTACCAGTTAAAAAACGAGATAAAATGATGTTTTCATCTCGGTTTAAATACCAGTTCCAAGTTTTCAGATAGATATTAGTCGAAATGTATTGGTTTTGTATATATAAACATTATAAATTTCAGAGCAATCAGAGAATGTAATGATCTTGTAAGATTAATAATGGTATTCTTATAATATTATACATGTTCATAATTTTATTTAAAAAAGTTATTTTATTATGTTTTTTTAGATTAAATGGTACAATTCTAAATAATTTTATTTTTGAATTTGAATTAATTCTATTTTTGAATTAATATATCTAATTATATATATAAATAATACAATTTTGAAATGACACGTCAAAATATTTTGAAATAAAAATATTCTAAACGAAGCACTAACATAAATGATAATGACAATTTGGGTGGGCAGTCTTAGTGAGCTATAAGAAGGCAAGCATCCTCTGGAATCAAGGTGTTGGGCTCAATCAAATTGTCTTGTATGGCAATATAATTTAGCCTTTGCCAAGGCACAAGAAGAGAAATGTTGTCGGCTTCATCATGCTGTGGACAATGATGAGGCAGCCTGTACAGGAACTTATATTTAAAGAGAAAGACTAATCATGGGATTTTGTTTAGCTGCGTTTTGTGATGATCTATCGTTACATTTGATTCACCTGTTTCGTAGCCTAACCTTTTCATTTTAAAATGAGATTTTACCTGCTGTAGCGACTGCTAGGTCACAAAGGTGATGAAGCCCGGGAAATTATCTACTATTCCGAACGAACTGACCAATTCATTCGCTATATTTGTATGGACATCTTTTTTTTAAAATAAATAGAAAGTATCCTTTAATTCTTTTTTCTTTTGATTGAATCCTTTTTTCTTTTCTTTTTTAATTTCAATTACATCCCTCAATATTTGATTGATTTGAATTTTTTCTTCATAATTTATTTTAGCTTACTTCCTATAAGGCTATCACAATCTCAAGAAAATATTTTAATATTTGATTAGAACTCCTCTTCGCAAGTGTATTTTTATTATCATATAATTAAGTACAAAACAATTTAAAAAGAAAATTCAAAGTTGAGTTGCGAAGCACAATCTATCTAATATGTCTATCTCAATATTAAGATAAAAATATTTCATCTTTATTTATTTATTTTTTACTTCCAAACCATAATTTGTGTTTTTTTAGATTGGACAAGTTAATTGAGTCATATCAAAATATTTTCTATAGTTTAATTTTAATCTTGGGTAAGACAAGGAGTTGATTCGGAAAGTTTTAAATTTGCCAAAAAAAAATAACCATCTTTTTAACGTTCCAAAAGATTATTGATCTTATATCAAGCTAAGCGCGAACTAGCAAACTAGTTCTACACTACACAAACTTGCAACTAATTAAAATTTATTATTATTATTATTATTAATCAAAAAAATAACATCACTTTTGAAAACTAACTATCTCTGGACATTATAAAATAACCTAAAAGACATCAGACATTCACTGTAACAACAGACTCAGTGCACTGTGGACTCGTCATTTTTCGTCCGTGCGTCGCACGAGTTCGTCCACCCTTTTTTTTGTCTTTTCCTATTGTGAACAGTGCTTTAACGGTTTTACCCCGATAATAGGACAAAAAAAGTTCTGGCTGAGGGTCACGGATGTAATTGCGCGCGTACGGACCGGTCTGGTTCGGTCCAGTCTGTCGCAACTTTTTTTTTTAATATTTTTAAAATAGCTAAATACGGATATAGCCCCTAATAAGAAAAAATTGGTGAATTCGGAACAGGGGTATCCCGGTAATTAACCATTATTGTTTTTTTTTTTTGAATATTGTCGGCGCTTGCGGGACACGCAATCGACATTATTCCGCCTCACGCCCATTTCAGGTGGCGCGTGAAGGCTGATAGGGTGGCTGGAAATGAGCTACCAACGTCTCTGTTGGTGTGCCTCCTCTTGGTCTTCCTCCCGGTGCGGCGTGTTTTGTCATACGGTGGACGTGGACGCGGCGGTGGCCGGTTAAAGCCGGTTGCACCGTTTCTTCTCTCCTGCACGTAAAAGTGTAGAAGAGGCCCCCGATTTTTATGGCTTTTCGCTTTGGTCCCTTGACTTTTAATTTTATCTATGGTCCTGATTTCTGTTATATAAGTTTTGATTTAGTTCGATTGGGTCCTTCGATTGTAATTAATTCAATGTTAATATTTCACTTCGGTCCTCCTTTTAATTTCCGGATTGGGTTGAAAAAGCTTAATATTTTCGGTACAGAAGTTTCAATTTTTGCAACTTTGTCCTTTAATTTAAAATGTTAATAAATATGATTTTCATTTCAGCCCTTATACTTTTATTTTTCAATATTTCTAGAATAATCCCTACTTTTGTCCATATATATATATAAGTGTGTTTAACACTATAATAATAATAATAATAATAATTTAATTGTTTTTCTTACTTACTCTTTTGTTAATGTTTTTTAGTTTTTTTTTCTACGGATGATTTGATAATTTTTATTGTTTTGAAGTAATAGCAATGATAATTTTTATTTTTTTTGTTTTATCTTTTGTTAAAGTTTCTAGCATGTTTTTTAGTCTTTCATTTATTTTTGTTTCTTTTCATAATAATAATAATAATAATAATAATTTAATTGTTTCTCTTGCTTACTCTTTTGTTAATGTTTTTGAGTGTTTTTTTTTTCAGGATAATTTGATAATTTTTATTGATTTAATAGTAAGAGCAATGATAATTTTAGATTTTAAGACTTTGATTTTGCTATTGTTATAATATGGTGTGTTGAGCTATTTTATTATATTAAATTTCACATATATAAATATTATATTTTAATTTTGATCCAGCAAATCCTATAAAAATTGTTTGCTCAGCCCACAACGTAGAACATATATTTTTTTAAATTTTCAAATTAAATGATTTTTTTCAGCTTATAATTTTTTTTTTATTCTCTATTATATTTTTTTATTTGCTCTGTCTTTTAGTTTTTTATTGGTTTTTTCTATATATTTTCAAGTTAGATTAATTTTTTTTGCCTGATAATTTTGATTTTATTTTTTTGTTTGATCTTTTGTTAAAGTTATTAGGATTTTTTTGTCTTTCATTTATTTCTGGTTTTTCATTCATTATTAACACAATAATAATAATAATAATAATAATAATAATAATTTTTTTTTTTGCTTACTCTTTTGTGAATGTTTTTGAGTGTTTTTTTCTCTTAGGATAATTGGATAATTTTAATTGTTTTGACAACAATAACAATGATAATTTTAGATGTTAAAACTTTGATTTTGCTATTTTTATAATAGAGCATGATAATCTGTTTTATTATATTATATTTCGTATATATAGATATTATATTTTATTTTAGACTAAGAAATCCTATTAATTTCTTTAATCCCAACAATCATAAAAATTGTTTGCTCAACCCGCAACGTAGTGCGGTCAATTTTTTTAATTTTAAAGTGAAATGATTTTTTTTCAGGTAATAATTTTTATTTTTGTTTTATCATTTATTTTATTTTTTTATTTGTTCTTTTGTTAATGTTTTTAGACTTCTTTTAATTTTTGATCTAATTTTGTTTTTTTTACGCAATAATAATATTAATATTAAGAAGAATAATAATAATTTGAGTTTTTGTTTTTACTTGCTTTTTTTTCTCTCTCGGGGTATTTTAATAATTGTTATTATTTTAACAGTAATAGTGATGATAATTTTAGAAGTTAACACTTCGATGTTACTGTTGTTATGATAGGGTATTTTGATTTGTTTCATTATATCAAACTTTACATGTAGAAATATTATATTTTAATTTGAATAGTTATAAAAATTATTTGCTCCACCTGCGACAAAGTGCAGGCCATAAAACTAGTAATTCACTATTTGTTTGTGTTCGCTAGCATTTGATAACTATTTGGTAACTAGACAGAAGAAATAGACTTATTTGCAACATTTACGTTCGAGTCATATCATTTCATGGAGTTTGCTTTTTAGTCCCTTGTTGTTGAGAGAGGAGAGGATTTTAGAGAGAGAAAGCTCTGGTTAGGATCTATTTTGGCCATGAAAATCGTGGCCTACGAGACCACTTCTTGGAACTTTTTGTCCAGCTTGTGCTGAATTAAGCTAGCTGTAACTGCACAGAGCTTTCTCGACAAGATCGCTTTACCTAGAAGATGGCGCTTTGTATCTTTCTTACCGAGTCATCGACATTTGATTCTCCTTCTTCAGCTTCCTACGAGATGGGAGTGGAAGACAAGACGGCTTCAAAGAACAATCTTGGATTCCATGTTGTCGGGTGGATGACGTGGATAGTTGATGGTGGTGGCGAGCCTTCAGAATTGGTGGGAAAGGGAGTTTTTTTTTTGAAATTTTAAGGCCAATTACATATATTTTGATATTAAAAATGAGTTTACAAAGGTTGCTAAAACTGTTTTTAAATGTTTGAAGGAAACAAATGTTGCTACCCAATTTTTGACTCATTATTTTTATGTTTCGAAAAAAATATATCCAAAAATATATATCTTGGTACAAGGGCAAGATTGAACAAATTGAGAGTCTAATGATCAATAGGGGGTTAAATCGCGAAAATTAGAAACCAAGGACCAGAATAAAAAGATCGCGCAAAGCTAAGGTTGAGATTGAATTTTTGATGGGATATAATTGCATAAAATCACAAGTTTAAATCCAATTGGGTGCAATTAAAGAAATTATAAATTGGAGAACCAAATCATATTTTTACCTTCTTAAAAATTTCGAAACTTGCATTAATCAAGCGTGCCCTGCATCACATTTACCGGCGTAAGCATGCACTGTTCCGGCGTGCATTGCATTGAATTTTCAGGCGCGCCTTGCATTGATTTTTCCGCGGCGGCACCCTGCATTAAACATTATGGCGGCCGAACGGTTGGGTCTTCCCTGCTATAAATAGCAGCTTGCACGGGGAGGAAGAGCGGAAAAAAAAGAGAAAGAACGGAAAACAGAGAAGAGATTTTACGTGAGAAACACAGTGTTTAAAAAACACAGAGAAATAGAGAGAATTGCAGAGCCATTTACATAAAAAATTTGAGTTAATCTTCTTCCAGTTTTTTTCTCTCTCGTTTTCCTCTGCCTCTCTCTCTCTAAAACCAGACCTCTGTCTCTCTCTCCTTCTCGGTTAACAGCTCCAGCAACCAAACTCCAGACACCTCCCTCCACTCTGTCATCACTAGACTCTCATTGCCTCCCCCAGAAACTCAGACAGCATCTCAAACAAGGTTTTGGCAGAACAAACCCGTCGTCTGCAACGTGACCGCAAGTTTTCCGACGACCATTCCGGCCACCACAGGCCACCATTTCCGACGAAACCTCGACCATAAGAACCACCTCGATCTCCTCTACCCAACGGTATAAACAGGTACGCCGTTCATCACACTCGAAAATTTGCATATCTACTGTTCATCTTCTTCATCTGCATGCGCGGGGAGTGAATTAATTCACTCCCCGCCGGGTCGGTCGGGCCGGGTTATTGTGCCCGGCCCAGCCCGGCCCATAAGAAACAGGGCTTCCAGTCCTAATGGACTGGAAGCCCAGACCAATATTCATGGGCCGAAGCCCATCTTGGAAATAAGTAGACGAGCCCAGCCCGTTAAGATGGGCCTCGAGCCCAGGAAGCAAATCCGGGCCGGGAGCCCAGTTCCTGTGCGGGCCGGAAGCCCATTACTGAAAGAGGCCGGGCTGGCAGCCAAGCCCGATAGAGACCTGGCTGGCAGCCCAGCCCAGCCAGCAGGCGCGCTGGCAGCCCAGCCCAGCCACCAAGCGGGCAGGCTGGCAGCCCAGCAATAGATAAAAAAAATAAAAATAAAAAATAAAATAAAAAATATATAAAGAAAAATACAAAAATACAAGATTTGCAAATAATATTTTTATAAAAAATAAAAATGTGTTTGTTTTCTTGCATACGGCCAATACACTAGCATATTTTAAAAATTCTTTCTTTCAAAAAATATATTATCTTGGAGTTTTGAAGAAAATGTATTTTAGCATGGATTTCACAAAGTAAAATTATTTTCTTGCATTTTTGGATTTTACAACATATTTGTAAAATCCAAAGGGTATTGGCCAATATTCCAAAAATATTAAAATCTTTTTTTTGATTTATTATTCATCATCGATGTTTGGATAAATAAATCCTAAGGGGTCAATATCCAAAATATTCGATGGGGATAATATGTTGTTATTCACTGTCGGTGTTTGGATGAATAAATCCTAAGGGGTCAACATCCAAAATATTCGGCGGGGATAATATGTTGTTATTCACTATCGGTATTTGGATAAATAAATCTTAAGGGGTTAATATCCAAAATATTCGGCGGGGATAATACACCTTAATCATTTAACCAATATATTTCTGAAAAATCAATAACATAGCAATCATAAGACAAACAAAAACATCAAGCAGCTTACCTTAGGTAGGGCGTACTAGGGGTGCTAAAACCTTCCCTTTACGCAACCAGTCCTTTACCCTAGAATCTCTGAAAGACCAGTTTTAGGTTTCTAGTAACCATAATACTAGGTGGCGACTCCCTTTTTCACGAAAATAAGGATAATACCCCCCGACATTGAATTTTCCCCCGGCACGCGGGGGAGGGTCGTCACGACGCCGCGCTCTCGCGATTGGGGTGCGACAGAATGGCGACTCCACTGGGGACTTTGGACTAAGCTTGATAATTTTTTGTTTGTTTATGATATGTTGATATGGATGGTTTATATTTTTTTTAGAAGCTTTAGCATGCATTCTTTACATCCTGTCATCATAATATGCCTTGTCATGCATCACTTTTATTATTGTGAGAGCACACACTAAACTTTAAGTTAAGTGGGGGACTAGCAGCTTACCTATGACTTGAGTCAAGGTTGAAGTTTGTGTAAACCCCAACTCTTTGCTGAGTGTTTAGACTGGTAGTGATTGATATACGTGCCATCCCGCTATCTGCTAAACCCCCATATCGCCTTTACGAGGGTGATCACTGGGACAGCAAGAGACCCTCTTTAGAGACCAAGTAGTAAAACTACCCTATGTCTCACATACAAGAACTAGATCCTATCTTTAAGATGTATGCTCCGTAATATCTTTTGCATAAAAAAGAATATCCTAAAAAGGGTATATTGACTTGTAGGTCTTGTGAACAAAATGGCTACCACTACTAAACTTTCCATCATGGAATATGGGAAAAATTCTGAGTTGTCACAATTAGCCGAAGGAGACTGCCGTAGAAGCGATGCTATGAGGCTATCACCGATCAAGAATCTAAATTGCATTATGAATGAGGTGAACAAGTTAAAGACTCATTTTCAGGATGTGGATAAGGGTACATTTTTCAGAAAATACGGACGCTTGATAGAGATCGCAGAGGTAGAGGTTTTAAGCCCGGCAGTGCGAGCTCTAGTTCATTTTTGGGATCCAGACTACCGTTGCTTCGCTTTTGGGAGAATAGATCTATGTCCTACTATGGAAGAATATGGGATGTTGATGGAATTTCCGAACGATCTCTACAGAATTTATTTTCCTTTGAAATCTAACAAAATCATCCCTGAATTGTCAAAGCTGCTCAGAATCCCCAACTTGGAAAGGTTTTTAGAGAAGAATGTTGCTGGACTGAAATGGAAGATACTAGAGTATGAATTGGAAAATAGGTCGGGAACAGGAAAAGAGAAGCTGATTGTCTTAGGCATATTTGGCCTGGTTTTGTTCCCAAGTCAAACAGGTATAATCAGCCTGGAAGTTGCTGCTGCTTATATAGAATATGAGAATACACGAATCAGTCTGGTGGCCTCTATTTTGGCTGAAACCATCATAAGCCTTAACCATTGCCGGAGAGCTGGAAAAGGAGCAATGAGATGTTGCACGTAGTTGCTTTATATCTGGATGGTTAGCCACATTGAAACAAAAAAGCCTGTTTTTAATAATTTTTGGTGGTTCAACCAAAAACCATTGAGGATAGTGGAGGAAGAAGAATGGGGAGATCTAGACAACCAAGGTTGGGTAGAAAAGCTAAAAGCTATACCTAGTAGTGGTTTCAAGTGGAAAGCTCCTTGGGCCAAAGCAGTGAATGTCCTAATGAGTTGCGGGCAAAGATGCTGGGTTCCGTTGGTAGGGATTATCGGCTATGTGAGTTATGCTCCTGCTCTCGTGGTAAGACAGCATGGGGGCATACAATTTGTCCCGAGAACCAAGGAAATTACTCAGTTCTTTGGTTTGTTTAAGGATCCCGTTGCACAAGAAGTCGTGGAGGTCATCAAACAAGATTGGAAGCATCTAGTTTTGCTGGAAATAAAGGGTTTGGGAGATCCTAGTACAAGTGAAGGGTATGCAAGATGGAGAAACTCAGTTGCCTCAGCCGCGACCAATAAAGAAGTCAAGTCTCCCCACTGAGAAAAAACCTGTTAAAAGGAAAAGGATTGACAGTGAAGAGGAATTGAGGAGACAAATCGAAAAGCTTCAGCTGGAATTAGGCAAAACCCAAAAAGACAAGTCAATAATGGAAGAAATGGTGTTGGAAGGCGATAAAAGGAGAGCATTTTTAGATGAGCAATTATAGTCTAAAGATGCGAGAATAACCAAGCTCGAGCTGAAGATGGTTGAGGAGGGGAATGTTAGGTTGGGAATTGAGAGAGAATTAACGGAGATGAATCTGAAGTGGATGCAAAGTTGCTCTAAACTCGGCGCATTGAAGATCGAACATAATGAATGCCAAGAGAGCATAGAATATTACCAAGAGAAATTTGCAGAGGTCCAGTGTGAGCTGATGGATAGAATTGAAAAGTATGAAGAATTGTATAAGAAGTATGTAATGTCGGAAAGTCGTTTGGTGGGGTCCGTGAAAGATGAAGCTATTGAAGCAGAATTGACAATTAAGGAAAATGAGATAAGAACTCTGAGGACGAAGCTCGGCAAAGAGAGAGAAAAGGTGAAGCATTTGGACGAGAAACTAGCATTGATAGAAAAACACAAGGATCAAATCGATGCTAATAATTCTTCATTGAACAAAACCAATATGTTGCTCATTGAAAAAATGTCCAAGATGGATGAACAAATGGATGAAGCTGCTGCGCACGCTCGGGTCATTAGAACCAATGCAAGAAATGTAGGGAGAGACATCATCCGTTACCGTCGAAGTCTAGCTGAGACCGATGTGTTCTTGGAGAAAATCGAGAACCGCGGATTCGCTTTCCTACCCTTGGCCAAAGAAATGGCAGAGGAAGAATATTACTTTGCTTTTCCTTTTTTTTTTCCAAAAATGTAGTAAGCTTGTCCAACATAAATGAAAGGGTGTTGACCCACCTTATGAAAATTTTGTCTTTTGGTGAAATATGACTTAAGAAAATGACCTGAAAAGCAATACTCCTAGCGGCAATGTGACAAGAAACCCATATTCTATGAAGTGTTGGCCATTTATAGTTCACAAGAAAATGCATCCATGCATTGCACAAAGCATATTCATCACAACACGTGCATTTTATCATACATTTTCTCATACATTTATGCATAAACATCTCAGCTACGAAACATAGGTCCCCCTGCGAAAGTCCACAACACTCGTTTAAGGAAAAGAATGGAGAACGAAGAAATGATAGAGCCAGAATCCCCATACCAAAAAGAGCTCGAAGCTGTCCGAAATGACGTAACGCGTTTAACCAGCCTGCTCGAGAAAGCGTTAAGAACAAGGGATGGAGAGGGAACGTCAGCTCAGACGGATGAAGCACCACCGGCAGTTCAAAGCCCGAGGGCACCTCATATTTTAGGGACAAGTTTGCCAAAAAAGAAGCCTGAATCCACTCGGCCCATCCCAATCCCTATTACATTAGATTTAACAGATGAGGACCCACAAGACGCTAGATTCTCTGACCACGCAGGATATGACAAGTGGTCCGCACTAGAAGAAAGGATAAGAGCAGTTGAAGGGAATGATCTATCTGACCCAGTTAGGGCAGCCGAAGCATGCTTGGTGCCTAACATCGTGATACCGCGGAAGTTCAGGGTTCCGGAATTCATCAAGTATACCGGGATAGAATGCCCAAAAACTCATCTTTGTTCCTACTATAACAAGATGACGGAGGTCATACATGATGATAAATTGTTAATATATTTCTTCCAGGACAGCTTGACAGGGACGACCCTTAGCTGGTATATGAGGTTAGATAACATCCGGATTAAAAAGTGGGCAGACTTGGCAGATGCTTTTTTAAAGCAGTACAAGTTTAACCTGGAGATTGCTCCTAATAGGACCAGCTTGATGACCATGGAGAAGGGAGCTCAGGAGTCTATAAGGACTTATGCTCAAAGATGGCGGGACCAAGCTGTCAATGTACAACCTCCATTAATAGAGACAGGAATGGTGACTCTATTTGCCAATACGTTTAGGGCCCTGTACTATGAGCACCTGATGGGAAGCTCAGCCCAGCATTTTTACGATGCGGTACGAAACGCTGAGAGGATTAAGCAGGGAATCTGGAGCGGGAGAATTATGGAATCCGTAGAGAAGAGGGGTTTTGTCGGGAAAAGAAAGGAAGTTGAGGTGAATAATCTGGAGGACAGGTACAAGGGGAAAGACAGAAATTACAGAAACTACCAAACACCTGCACCCCAAACCACCAGTGTCAACTTTTCCAAACCCTCCACTCCAAACCAGCCTTTTCACACAAAATTCCCCGCACATAGCCAAAATAATTTCCAAATGAGAGATTATCAACAACCGGAAGAACAGCTACCACCGTTGCCTATGACCTTAAAGGAGTTATATGCGCAGTTACTAAACATTGGACATGTTGCTCCCTTACCACTACCCCCTTTGAAACCACCTTTCCCTGCCTGGCACAACCCCAATTTGACTTGCGAATACCATGCTGGTAATGCAGGACATAGCATTGAGACCTGTGCGGCTTTTAAGAGAAAGGTATTGCAATTGCTCAAGATCGGATGGGTCACCATTGAGGATCCACCCAATGTGAATCTGAATCCTTTGCCCAAGCATGCTGCAGGAGGTAATGGGATAAATGCAGTGGAAGCTAATAACGAAGAAAGGGCTCTAAAGGTGACCATGACCAGATTATACGATATGTTGGTGCAATCTAGACATTTGATGGGATCAACCAAGCACGACATGGGCAAAAACGACTTTTGCCCATTCCATAACGAGAAAGGGCATCACATTGATGAATGTACCGAGTTTCATCAAAAGGTCACGAGGATGTTGACTCTAGGGGAGCTAAGGATCGAGAATATGGAAGGTAGTGGAGAGATAGCAAGGATAGAAAAGTGTAGGATCCAATCAACAACTAGTGGGCTCTCGAGATTGGTATTATATAAGCCCTCATATGCAAAGGAGGTAGACTATAGGGCAACGCCAGGAAATTATTTTGCTACCCCAAATGACGAAACTCTTTTTTTCCAAGCCGAGATAGGTGGTTTGACTCGAAGCGGTCGTTGTTTCACGCCTGAGGAGCTGGAAAAACAAAGAAAGGCTAAGGGTAAGGAGGTAATGGGTTTTGGAAAAGAGCTGGAGGTAAATAAACCTGTGACAGAGGAGGAAACGAATGAGTTCCTGAAGTTGATGAAGCACAGTGAGTACTGTGTGGTTGACCAGTTGAAAAAGACCCCTGCCAAGATCTTTATCATGTCATTAATACTCAATTCAGAGCCCCATCGCAATGCCTTACAGAAGGTATTGAATGAGGCTTACGTACCTCAAGATATCGAACAAAGGACTATGGAGCATCTAGTAGGAAGGATTCACGCTTCAAACTACCTGTATTTCACTGAGGACGAACTTGACGCTGAAGGAACTGGACATAACAAGCCGTTGTATATCACAGTCCGATGCAAAGATTGTCTCATCGATAAGTTCTCATCGATAATGGCTAAGACCTAAATGTGTTGCCAAGACATATGCTAAATGAGATGCCAATAGATCCCTCTCATATGCAGCCAAGTGTGATAACGGCTAGAGCATATGATGGTTCACCAAGGCAAGTGCTAGGATCGATCGAAGTTGAATTAGCCGTGGGTCTGCAGGTTTTTCTGGTAAAACTTCAAGTGATGGACATCCACCCTTCCTATAGCATGTTGTTAGGAAGACCATGGATACATGCTGCAGGAGCGGTTACCTCCTCACTGCATCAATGTTTGAAGTACATTGCCAATGGTGTCTTGGTTACTGTTAAGGCCGAAGAAACTATATCGATGATGAAAAATGTGGTTGTCCCTTTCATTGAAGCTGAAGATTGTGTGGATGGGAACCTGCATGCGTTCGAGATTGTGAATACGGAGTGGGTGCCTGAAAATACTATAATAAGGAAACCAGGGATCTCGGAGGCCACTAAAATGGCCGCTAAAAGCACAAGATTCCTACCCATTTGACGCAGGAAGAGGGAAGGTCGAGTGGATTGGTGTAACAAAGTTGAAGGCTGCAGAACAGAGGTTTGGTTTGGGGTATAAGCCTAGCAAGGGGGATTACCAGCGGTCTGCTGTTGCAAGAAGAGAGAAGAGAATGGCGAGGATTGAAGGAAGGAAGCCTGAAGAAGAAAACTTAATCATTCCTCCGATCAGGGTCTCATTCCCAAAAGCTGCATATGTAATACAACCTGACCCCAGACATGAAAGCTCTCTTCAGAAGCTCTCATCCATGAGCATAAACATGATGGAAAAAGAGGAAATCGATGACATTACCGTGAAGACTCGATCCGAAAGAAGGGATGAAGAGCTGCCGCAGTTAACCATATATGCTCTGGAGGAAGCTACGACCTCTACCTGTATTCGGAAGCTAGCCGAGGGAGAGAAGTTCCAGAATTGGGAGACCCAAGAAGCTCCATTGGTTTTCAGAATGTAATGAACAATGTCTGTTTTGTTGTTTTATTTTGTTTTAATTCAAGGCTCAATAGGCCAATCAAATTTTATCTTTGTTTTCGTTGTGAACCGATTTTTTATGAGATCATGCATTTTTAGTTCATCTCTCTTTCTATTTTTTGTTTTTTTGTGCATTTACACTCATTTTCCGCTTTCAGGAACCCTGAAAGCGGAACTTCCACAACACCACCTGCACTTTACACTAAGAATGAATGGCCGAATTTTAAAGAATATATAATAGCTGTAGAAGAGGAAGAAAGACATGAAAATAGCGTTAGAGAATTCACAAAATTAATAGAACAACATGAACAGGCTTGGAAACCCGCTAAAGAGCAACTTGAGACCATAAATGTGGGTAATGAAGAGAGCCAGAGAGAGCTCAAGATAGGAACTTTGGTCACATAGAAGGAAAGAGAAGATTTGATTGCACTGTTTCGAGATTATATGGATGTCTTTGCTTGGTCTTACGAGGATATGCCCGGATTAGATACAAATATCGTAGTGCATAGGGTACCATTGGAAAAAGGTTGCAGGCCGATTAAGCAAAAGCTAAGAAGAACGCATCCAGAAGTTTTGATCAAAGTAAAGGCAGAAATTGAAAAGCAATGGAACGCTGGTTTCTTAGAGGTGGTCAAGTATCCACAATGGGTGTCCAATATAGTGGTGGTACCCAAAAAGGAGGGCAAGATTAGAGTCTGTGTGGACTTTAGGGATTTAAATCGTGCTAGCCCTAAAGATAATTTTCCTCTACCACATATAGACATGTTAGTTGACAATGCAGCTCGTAGCTCCACATACTCCTTTATGGATGGGTTTTCAGGCTATAATCAGATAAAAATGGCACAAGAAGATAAGGAGAAGACAACCTTTGTTACACCATGGGGGACCTTCTGCTATAAAGTCATGCCATTTGGGTTGAAGAATGCTGGTGCCACTTACCAAAGAGCTATGGTGACTTTATTTCATGATATGATGCACAAGGAAATTGAAGTATACGTGGATGACATGATCGCTAAATCGGGAGAAGGAGAGAATCATGTCCAGATATTGAAGAAATTATTTGAAAGGTTAAGGAAATATAAGTTGAGGCTTAACCCTGCAAAGTGTTCATTCGGGGTGAAATCTGGGAAGTTGTTAGGATTTCTGGTGAGTGACAAAGGGATAGAAGTGGATCCTGAAAAAGTAAAGGCTATTCAGGCCATGCCAGCTCCGAAGACCGAGAAAGAAGTAAGAGGGTTTTTGGGAAGGTTGAATTACATCGTTCGATTCATATCCCAATTAACCACAACTTGTGACCCAATCTTTCCTTTTTTAAGGAAGAAGAATCTGGGGATTTGGAATGCAAAGTGCGAAGAGGCTTTTGAGAAAATCAAGCAATACTTACTAAATCCACCACTACTTGTTCCTCCTGTACCAAAAAAGCCGTTGATATTGTACCTAACAGTGACTGAAATAGCGATGGGATGTGTGCTTGGACAGCAGGATGAATCCGGAAGGAAGGAAAGGGCCATTTATTACCTAAGTAAGAAGTTCATGGAGTGTGAGTCTAGGTATACTATGATTGAGAAGTTGTGTTGCGCACTAGCATGGGCTGCAAAGAGGTTACGACAATATATGTTGTATCATACCACATGGTTAATTTCCAAATTAGACCCGTTAAAGTACATTTGCGAAAAGCCCTACCTATCCAGCCGAATTGCAAGGTGGCAGGTTCTACTAGCCGAGTATGACATAGTGTATATGACGATGAAAGCTGTAAAAGGGAGTGTTATTGCTGATCACCCGGCAGACCATGCTATGGAAGATTACGAGCCGTTAGACTTTGATTTTCCTGATGAAGATGTGTTGTCAGTCGAGGAAGAAAAACCAGAATGGTGGACTATGTATTTTGATGGTGCTGTAAACGTATGTGGTAACGGAGCAGGAGCAGTGATAATATCTCCTGACAAGAAACAATATCCAGTTTCAACTAAGTTACAATTTGGTTGCACTAACAATACTGCCAAGTATGAGGCATGTATTCTTGGTTTGGAGAGTGCATTGGAGTTGAACGTAAAGAAGATAGATGTGTATGGGGACTCAATGCTAATTATTTGTCAGGTAAAAGGGGAATGGCAAACCAAAGAAGAAAAGCTAATACCCTACCAAGGATACCTATCTAAACTGGCGGAAGAATTTGAGGAAATAGAGTTCACACATCTAGGAAGGGAAGGAAATCAGTTTGCAGATGCCTTGGCCACACTAGCTTCTATGGCTAGAATAGACTTCGGGCAAAATTTGCAGCCAATACACATTGATATCAGAAATAACCTAGCTCATTGTTGCTCAGTCGAAGGAGAAATAGATGGAAACCCTTGGTACTACGACATCAAGAACTTCATCCAAAACCAGGCTTACCCCATGGGGGCATCCAACATCGAAAAGAAGACCTTAAGGAGGCTAGCAATGGATTTTTATCTTGATGGAGAAGTTTTGTATAAAAGGTCATCTGACGGGACTTTGTTGAGATGTTTAGATGAAACTGAAGCTAGAGATGCATTACGAGAAGTCCATGAAGGGATTTGCTCGACTCATGCTAGTGGACATATGATGGCTAGGAAAATTCAAAGAGTTGGTTACTTTTGGATGACATTAGAGAAGGATTGCATTGACTATGTTCGCAAATGTCATAAGTGTCAGATCCACGGCGACAAAATGAATGCCCCTCCGACCCCTCTATTCAACTTATTATCTCCATGGCCTTTTGCAATGTGGGGAATTGATGTGATTGGGCCTATCAACCCAAAAGCCAGCAATGGTCATAGGTTCATTCTCGTGGCTATCGATTACTTTACAAAATGGGTAGAAGCCAGGTCATTTGCTCATGTAACGCAAAAAGTGGTGAAGAAATTTGTTGAGAGAGACTTGATATGTCGGTATGGACCACCGGAAAAGATTATAACTGATAATGCACAGAACTTCAACAGGAAATTAATAACAGAACTCTGTGCTAAATGGAAGATCAAGCACTCAAATTCCTCGACTTATAGACCAAAGATGAATGTGCGGTAGAAGCTGCTAATAAGAATGTCAAGAAGATTATTCAGAAAATGGTAGTCACCTATAAGGACTGGCATGAGATGTTGCCATTTGCCCTTCATGCATACCGTACCGCAGTTCGGACCTCAACAGGAGCCACTCCGTACATGTTGGTATATGGGATGGAGGCAGTAATGCCTTTAGAGGTAGAAATCCCATCGTTAAGAGTATTGATAGACTCTGAACTAGAAGAAGCAGAATGGGCAAAAGTCAGATATGAACAATTGAATTTGATCAGCGAAAAGAGGTTAGCCGCAATCTGTCATCATCAATTATACCAAAGAAGGATGGCCAAATCATATGATAAGAAAGTCCGACCTCGAAAATTCCAAGAAGGCGATCTGGTATTGAAGAAAATATTGCTTGTACCAGGGCAAGATCACAGTAAATGGGCCCCAAACTTGAAGGCCCTTATGTGGTGAAGAAGTCGTTCTCGGGAGGAGCTTTGCTATTATCTAGAATGGATGGAGAGGATCTAGTTAGGCATGTGAATTCTGACTCTGTAAAGAGATATTATGCCTGATATTTTGTAACCTCCCAATCAATAAGATAAAATTCGGCCATGAATTCTCGTTACAAGAAACTTTTTCACAAAGCACATGATCTTATAATATTTATTTATTTTAATTTGACATATTTTGTACACCACACTAGGGGCAAAAGAAGAAAAAATCATAAAATGGTGATTTGCATTAAAAGTGTCGATTTGCATAAAGAAAACCATATTTTGAGTTATTCTTTTAAAAATATTTTTTTTTGGAGTCTCAAACATCGATAAAAGGAAACTTCAATGGAGCAAGAAAGGGCCTCATGTGAAACCAAGGATCTCTTCATCAAGCATGGAAATATGAGGATAACGTGTGGAGCACATTCTATTTCAAATCAGTCGAACAAATGCTGAAGGAAGACCACAACGAACAGGGGGGACCTATGTTTCTAAAGAGGTAACAAAACATGCATATTATTGTCATAGCACTAACCTGACAGGAAAGGTGTGGCGAAAACTGATGTAATTTCGAGTTTTGGAAAATATGGAGAAACAGAATCTCAGGTCAATCATGGAAGATGAATTGAAGATCGGTGCTGCTTCGAGATGGGTAGGTCACCCAGAAAAATGAGACCATTCTAACCGAGTAGGTCACCCAGAAAAATGAGATCATGCCGGGTAGGTCACCCCGAAAAATGAGACCCTTCTAACCGGGTAGGTCACCCAGAAAAATGAGACCATGCTAACGGGTAGGTCACCCAGAAAAATGAGACCATGCTAACCGGGTAGGTCACCCAGAACAATGAGACCCATATCCACCATTCTATTTTTCTTTACAACACTTACTATTTAAAGTCTTTTACAAGACTTTAGTCGTAAGTATTGTAAAGAGGGGGCATCTGTTGCTACCCAATTTTTGACTCATTATTTTTATGTTTCGAAAAAAATATATCCAAAAATATATATCTTGGTACAAGGGCAAGATTGAACAAATTGAGAGTCTAATGGTCAATAGGGGGTTAAATCGTGAAAATTAGAAACCAAGGACCAGAATAAAAAGATCGCGCAAAGCTAAGGTTGAGATTGAATTTTTGATGGGATATAATTGCATAAAATCACAAGTTTAAATCCAATTGGGTGCAATTAAAGAAATTATAAATTGGAGAACCAAATCATATTTTTACCTTCTTAAAAATTTCGAAACCTGCATTAATCAAGCGTGCCCTGCATCACATTTACCGGCGTAAGCATGCACTGTTCCGGCGTGCATTGCATTGAATTTTCAGGCGCGCCTTGCATTGATTTTTCCGCGGCGGCACCCTGCATTAAACATTATGGCGGCCGAACGGTTGGGTCTTCCCTGCTATAAATAGCAGCTTGCACGGGGAGGAAGAGAGGAAAAAAAAAGAATGGGAGGAAAAAAAAGAGAAAGAACGGAAAACAGAGAAGAGATTTTACGTGAGAAACACAGTGTTTAAAAAACACAGAGAAATAGAGAGAATTGCAGAGCCATTTACATAAAAAATTTGAGTTAATCTTCTTCCAGTTTTTTTTTCTCTCGTTTTCCTCTGCCTCTCTCTCTCTAAAACCAGACCTCTGTCTCTCTCTCCTTCTCGGTTAACAGCTCCAGCAACCAAACTCCAGACACCTCCCTCCACTCTGTCGTCACCAGACTCTCATTGCCTCCCCCAGAAACTCAGACAGCATCTCAAACAAGGTTTTGGCAGAACAAACCCGTCGTCTGCAACGTGACCGCAAGTTTTCCGACGACCATTCCGGCCACCACAGGCCAACATTTCCGACGAAACCTCGACTATAAGAACCACCTCGATCTCCTCTACCCAACGGTATAAACAGGTACGCCGTTCATCACACTCGAAAATTTGCATATCTACTGTTCATCTTCTTCATCTGCATGCGCGGGGAGTGAATTAAATCTGCATGGGTTATTGTGCCCGGCCCAGCCCGGCCCATAAGAAACAGGGCTTCCAGTCCTAATGGACTGGAAGCCCAGACCAATATTCATGGGTCGAAGCCCATCTTGGAAATAAGTAGACGAGCCCAGCCCGTTAAGATGGGCCTCGAGCCTAGGAAGCAAATCCAGGCCGGGAGCCCAGTTCCTGTGCGGGCCGGAAGCCCATTACTGAAAGAGGCCGGGCTGGCAGCCAAGCCCAGACCTGGCTGGCAGCCCAGCCTAGCCCAGCCCCCAAGCGGGCTGGCAGCCTAGCCCAGCCCCCAAGCGGGCTGGCAGCCCAGCAATAGATAAAAAAAATAAAAATAAAAAATATATAAAAAAATACAAAAAAACAAGATTTGCAAATAATATTTTTATAAAAAATAAAAATGTGTTTGTTTTCTTGCATACGGCCAATACACTAGCATATTTTAAAAATTCTTTCTTTCAAAAAATATATTATCTTGGAGTTTTGAAGAAAATGTATTTTAGCATGGATTTCACAAAGTAAAATTATTTTCTTGCATTTTTGGATTTTACAACATATTTGTAAAATCCAAAGGGTATTGGCCAATATTCCAAAAATATTAATATCTTTTTTTTGATTTATTATTCATCATCGATGTTTGGATAAATAAATCCTAAGGGGTCAATATCCAAAATATTCGATAGGGATAATATGCTGTTATTCACTGTCGGTGTTTGGATGAATAAATCATAAGGGGTCAACATCCAAAATATTCGGCGGGGATAATATGTTGTTATTCACTATCGGTATTTGGATAAATAAATCTTAAGGGGTTAATATCCAAAATATTCGGCGGGGATAATACACCTTAATCATTTAACCAATATATTTCTGAAAAATCAATAACATAGCAATCATAAGACAAACAAAAACATCAAGCACCTTACCTTAGGTAGGGCGTACTAGGGGTGCTAAAACCTTCCCTTTACGCAACCATTCCCTTACCCTAGAATCTCTGAAAGACCAGTTTTAGGTTCCTAGTAACCATAATACTAGGTGGCGACTCCCTTTTTCACGAAAATAAGGATAATACCCCCCGACATTGAATTTTCCCCCGGCACGCGGGGGAGGGTCGTCACGACGCCGCGCTCTCGCGATTGGGGTGCGACAAGAAAATTGAAATGCTTGGATTTTGGGTGTCAAAATTGTTGGCCTTTAATTGTGGTTTTATTTTTCTTTTTATTAAAATAATAATTTTTTTCTCGAAAACAAATGACTATATGTTTTTCTTTTAAAAAACAATACTCACTACGTGCACAAGTTATAAAAATTGAAATGAATATTGGATAACATTAAGAAAATAATTTATGTCAAGCAACTAGCTGAATCTCCTTTTTTTTCTTCTAATTGCCCTGGTCAAACAAAAAGGAAAACAAAGTCTTTAGAGGTGTTTTACACTGCATTTCAAAAGCAATTTTTAAAAACCAATGATTTTTTTTATTTTTTATTTTAAATTAATTTTTTTAGTATTTTTAGATCATTTTTATATGCTAATATCAAAAAAAAATTATTTAAGCATAATTATCAAATTAGCTTGTACCGTTACTTACTCGAACCAATTTCTTTATATAAAAATTACTCTCACTCAAGCGTGGGTGCACAACTAGATAATAATCATATAATTTTATTTATTTCAACTTAATTTTAATTTAAATAAATATTATTTTTTAAACGGTTCCTTTTCTTTTAATTTCTTATCTTTTCCCCTAATTCTTTTATCAAAATTCTTATGATTTTAATTTTTATACTTCAAATCAAATTTTTTCAATAATAATAATTTTGTAATTTAATATTTTTTTATAATTGTTTTTCACAATTGTTTTTCACTTGCTCTTTTGTGAAAAAAAATTATGTTTTTGATTTTATAATTTAATATAAAAAATTCAAAAATTTACTATTTTACGCGAGTTTATAATATCGCAAAGACATTTCTATGCTCTTAATTATTTGCTATATATATATATATATATATATATATATATATATATTTCAGTCTATAGTGGGGCATGAGCAAATCATCTACTAGACAATAACGAGTTTATTTGCCTCTACACTACGCTAGATTTTTTTTATACAGGAAACTAATTAAATTTGTGCGTGTTGTAATTGGTTATCTTAATATTTATTTAGTAAAATTGCAATTGATAAAATCTGCTAGAAATGAGTTATTGTTTTTCGCCTAAAAATGATTGAATGTTGCTATTTTTAAAATTGTTTTGATAATTATTTAATTGGTAGATTGCACAATTGGAATTGATAAAATTCATTGAAAATGAGTCATGCGCTTCGTGTAACACATTGATTAATTGCTGTGTATGTTTAATTTGTTTGATGAAGATTTTCATCAGAAAATAATAAATTTACAATCGATGAATTTTAGCACAGATGAGTGATTTGTTTAACGTAACAAATAATTTGATTGGTGGTTCTGTTCTAACTACTTGGGTAATAATTTAATTGGTAGATAGCAAAACTGCAATTGATCAAATTAACTAAAGATGAGTTATTTGTTGCCTGCAACACAATGATTGTTTGTTGGGCATGATTGAAATATATGAAGAATTATTTATTTGATAGATAGCAAAAATGGAATTGCAAAAATTTCTTAAAGATTGATTATTTGCTTTATGTTTTGAATTGATTGATTGTTATTATGGTTTTAATTATTTGCATAATTATTTAATCCACAAATCGCTAAATTGCAATTGAGAAAAATTAGTGCCTTTGTCTGATTGATAAAATTTATTGATGCATTATATATATATATATAGTAAACTCACTGATTGTTTTGCGTGTTAATTTTTTCTTTTGCCAATTGAATGATTGAATCTGTTTTAATTGGTGAAGAGCGAAACTGGAATCGTTAATACTTATTGATAATTAGCCATTTGGTTTTTTTATACAAGCATAAATAAAGCAATAATTGTTGTGGCATTATAATTCTTTTTTGTCATTCGAATAAACTAATTAGAGATCTCTAAGTTGAAAAAGACATGGTAATAATGGGGTTGGCTACAAGATTTTTTTCCCTGTCATAAGCATCATTTAAAATCAAGGCTTCAATTATAAGTTTTAATTGTGTACTTGTTTTCTAGCAATTTTAAAAGCATGTTTCAACAATCCTTGGAAGGGACCTAACATGATGAAGTTGATTTTGATATTATTATGCTCTAAAAAAACTCTATATTGTTTGCATAAATGTGTATACTCAATGGATCAGAAATAGAAAATAACAATTTAAGCTTTTATTTGGCATAGTAAAAGATTTTCACATATTTTTGCTGGGAAAAAATGTTGTGCTATTTTTTAGAAAAGTTGGAGGACTTAGGACTAACAAAAACTCTCTTATAATAAACTAACATGTCATCCCTATTTTTTAAAATGAATTTTCACTCCAATAGAAGTGCATCAAAATAAATAATCCATTGGAGTTTTTCTTAAGAACCAAAAAATTGAAAGCGTATAGATATTATGCAATAAAACTGTTATATGATTAGATTTGCTAAACTATTACATTAATCATATCTTACATCCAAAATAGCAAATGGATTAGCTTACTAATTCAAGAGTTGAAAGCATAACAAAATAAACATATTAATTTATTACAACAAATGATGTCATAGCAATGTCATAAAGTATCAGTGCTTTTTAAGAGAGGATAGTGACCTTGAAACAGCGTAAGGAGACATACAAAATGAGCAGAGACAATGTTCACGGGGAGGTACTGTCAATGAAAAAATAATTGACATTGATAGTGATACTTATAAAAAAAACAATGATATCCACGGGTTTGTAAGTGATTTTGTTGGCATATAAATTGATGTTATGATTTTAAACACCTTGTTTTGATATAGTTTATCCAGAAAGTATTTTTTGGTTTGCATAAAAGTTATAATAAATTTAAGAATAAAGATGTCTAGGTTTTTGTATATGAAGTGTCTGGTAAAAAAGTTATAAGCGATGTTGCATGAAACAATATATAACAATTTTTTTTGTTTGGCATGAAAAGGCCTTGCAAAGAAATGGTATAGTTCGTGAAATGGTATAATTCAAAGAAATGGTATAGTTCGCGAAATGGTATAATTAAAGAGCATGAAAAGGCCTTGCAAAGAAATGGTATATTTAGATCGACATTAATGTTTTTTTGGTGGATCATCCTTCTTAGACATGGTTGATGCATTGTCATCAAGCAATGAGAATATATTTGGAGGTTCGGCTATAGCATCTGTTGTAAAGATGTGAGTTTAAAAAGAACCAACAAATTGTACATTTAGCATTGTCAAAGCAAACATATAGAAACAATATTATTGAAATTTCAAGGTAATAGGTATGAAGAAAGGAAGAAATATGTTACATTTTAAGAGGTGTTTCATCTTCAAATAGTAGATGTTTCATAGTTTGTGACTATGAAGGAGTATCTGTGAAACTCGAGAATAAAATATACAAAGAGGGAAGAGGTTTATAATAATTCAAAATGTTGTTATAATGCAAAATTTGTGCAATGAAAAAAAAACAGGGCCAAAATGGAATTAAGAGATGGGACTATAAATACCCATCCCTTCTCTCATCCATGGTCGGCTGGTAACTAGAAGAAGAGGGGATAATTTCATATTTTTCCTTTATGACAGTAGGAGTAAACACCCAAAATTAGTAAAATCATATAAGCCTTGGAATTCTAAAGTGGAGGAACACAATCGGGTGGAGAATTAACAAGAAGAAAAGTGAAGAATTGGGGAAGAAAAAAGGGAGAAGAGTGGTTGGTTATATACAAGGAGAAGAAGGCTAAGATTCTTCCAAAAATTGTGAAGTAAAGTTTAGATTCCATACAAGTAAAGTTTAGATTCCATCCAAGTAAGGAGTTCTAATTCCAATTTCTATGAAATTAACTTCAATTTGATTAGAAGTTCATGATTCTTCTTAAATTGGGAATTAGGGTTCTTTAACACAAAATGTTAGGGAAATGCAGAAATGAGTGAGAATAAATGGACTAGAATAACCTAAGTACCTTAAAGAGGAAGAAGAAATGTGTGCATAGAAAAGAGGAAGGGAACTCTTGTTTCCCTTGGGCATGTCTCGGCACCAACACTATAGAGAGGGAATGAAAATTTATGAAATTTCTTAACTAATTAACTTGGTACAGATGAACTTAAGAGGACATATATGAGAAGGGTTTCCATGAATAAAGGAAAGGCATGGCTGTGATTGATAAGGAAGCAAAGATTGAAGATGAATTGGAGGTACTTTCTCCATTTGCAAAACAGGGCAGATTCGTTGCCATGTTTCCTAGGGGAATTTGGACCTAAAAACTATAAAATTCAGGGAGGGTCCCTTCATATAAGTTGTATCTGGGAGTGTTCTTTTTCCAATGAATCTGACCCCATCTAATTTGGAGTTTTATAACTCCATATACAGATTAAAATCTGAGGAGAGGTCAAGTTGTCACCCCTATTGGTAGATTCGGTCAAGTTGATAAAATAGCGAAATTTAGCCATGTTAAAGGTAGAATTTGTTTTCTTGCCCTTCATAAAGTATGTCTTGATCTTAAGAAAATAAAATAAGAGAATAAATGGTGATTAAAATAGAATTCATGATGTCCACTTAGAATATTAATGAGCTAAAAAGTTAAAGGATAATAATGAGGAATGTAAGTGAGAAAGAAAAGATTGGTAAAAGAGAAATGAATATTTTTACCATTGTTGTTGTTGTGTGTGATATGTGGATTAATATGGAATAATGACGGGTGTTTGTGGTTTCAAGAGGAACCACGGGAGGAGTACATCAACAACAGGGAACACAAGTCAAGCGTTTACAGTAGGTAGGTACTTGGTACCTATATCTTCTCTAGTCAATAATTATTTTAACTAACTATTGAACTATAAGAAACAATTTGGTGCTTATTGATGAGGAAAAGAAAAGGGGTAAAGGAAAGGTTAAGTGATGGAAAATATATATATATATATATATAGAAAGAAAGAAACAAGTTGGTTGACAACGACATTACCAGTATGTGAGAGGAGAAAATTCGATTTCAAAATAGTTAATGATATCGGTAGGTAACGTCGATATCCGTAAAATTTATAAACTTGATTAAATATTCAGTTTTGGAATAGTTAATGATATTGGCGGGTGACATAGATATCAGCCAAATTTATAGACTTGATTAACTTTCCGAGGTGAAAGCTAATGATGTCAAGAATTCTTGACATCGGCATACCTGAGAATCTCCCAAAGTAATATGAAACAATGATTAACTATTTTGGTTTTAAAAATAGTTAATGACACAAATGGTTATGTTCATGTCGGTATTTTCATGAAATTGATTAGTTGTTTCCAAGACAGGCAACTAAATACACTAATAGAGGTCATTAGTATCGGCTATAGTGTTTTCGATGTGGAGGGGGGGAGAAGTAGTCAAAAGAAACAAATTTTCTTTTATATAACCTTAAAAAGGTGTATATTGTTGTATTTGGAATCTCTTATGATTTAAGTAGATTGATAGATATGTTGTTTAAATTTCTTCTGTAAATTGCTTGTATTTACTTAATTGTTTTTACTTATATGGAAAATATATATTTTGCAGGTTCCTCTCATTCCCATCAGGAATAGATTTTAAGTATTTGATCCCTTTTTTGTATAACTTAGGAACTTAGGGATATGTGGTGTAATTTTGCCATGCAGAAAACATGTAAACTATATAGAATATTATATTCGTTATATTTTATTTCTAGAATATTAAATTTATCAACCCACGCTTTGAATATTAGAAAGTACTAAATTATGCTAGAATATATATGTGTGTGTGTGTGTGTGTGTGTGTGTGTGTGTGTGTGTGTGTGTGTGTGTGTGTGTGTGTATGTATATGTATATGTATATGTATATGAAATCTTCATGTTCAAATTGGCTCTTTTAATTATTATCTTATACGTGTGATGTAAGATGGAGTTTGAGCATTAATATGGTTCTGAGCATATTTTGAAATGAATTATGCAGTTGTTTGTAATAAACATGGATGTGATTGTGGATGAGATGTGATTCAAACTGTATACAGGTTACATTGTCGATAACTTGGGATCTTCCAATAGGGGAGACTTTGCTGAAATTTCTAATGGAATTTCGGCGAGAGAAAAAAAAATTGTGCTCCATCTACACTTTATAAGGGGAAAGGTTAACGGATAAACTAATAGGAAAAAAAATAGGGTTGTTACAGTATCAGCGTGATCTCTGGATGGTGGAATATGTGCTGGAGTTATTGGGTCTAATAGAAGGGGATTTTTAGAGGAAGATGCGACAACGTCTTCCATGAAAGGAACATCAATTTCATGAAGTTCTGGCTCAACATGTTGTTGTGAAGGTTCAACATCTATAATGTCATAAAAAACATTGGCAACAATGATATCACAATGGTTCATAATTGAGTGAAAAGTTCTGAATCTTATCTGAAAAACTTTTGGTTTCTGTAATTTGTCAATCATGGGAGGTAGAATGGAATCAATAAATCCTTTATCATAGACATAATTGTAGGAAAAGGAGCCAAAAGAGTTTTCAGCAGTTTTTCCGACAATTAGAAATATTGTTACATAAGTGCCATCAATCACAATGCAATCAACTCTAAACCTAAGAAAAAGTTAGAAATGAGATAATTAAATATAAGGCGCAATGTAAAAGAAAATGAAGAATATGCACAATTTAGGTTTCGACATGAAAAGCAATTAATTTTTTTTGCTGACCATGGAATCGACGTTACTTCAAAGCAATTAATTTTTTTTGTTGACTATGGAATCGACGTTAATTCATTGTGTTCAATGCATCTAAAACCTGTGCCTTTGTTAGAAAGTGACTTCGTGTATGCTGGGCAGCTATGATACCACCAACCCCGATGAAGATCATACATCTATTGAGGCATTACATGTAAATCTTTGGCTCTGTATTTTTTTAAATAAGACTAAAAATTTAATATATATTTTTGAACTGTTGGCAGAACACCAAATCAAAGCTAATGTGCTAAAAGAAAGGTGAAGATCATTTTTGACATACTTTGTATTGGTATGGATTCATGTAAAGGATTTCTTTGATTGTTTTCCTATTTTCTTTCAGCCGCTGATCAATGGTTTGAGTATTTGATGAAGAAGGGAGTTGATAGACCTCAACTGGAACATCTTTATAGCTGATTATAAAAGTTGTCTAGTATAAATACCTTAAAAAAAATATTTGATATAAGACAACTAAAAAAAATAGGAAGCTCACAAATGTTTATATGGAAGAACTTCTAGAATTTCTGGGTTGAAATACCATAATGAGACAACAGTGCTGGCGAGGTTTGGTTTTCCTAACAGCAAAAAGACAAATATACATTGAGATTATTCTAAATTGAGTTGAATGAAGCATAAAATGTATAAAAACATAAAATAAATGATCGATCAAAATAAATGTGTAACAATTCAGTTAATGGTAACAAGAAGAAGATAGAGAAGTCAATGTGTTATATATGGAAGGTGTAAATAACAATCATTAAAAATTAAAGGGAAATGTTTGAAAAGAAAAACCTTTGAACTCAGTGATTCAAAAGCCAGCAAAAACAATTATAAATTGACTTGCTTGGCTATTTAGATCAGTATCATCAAAGCTTTTTGCCACATCACCCCAAAAAGTTACCCTGAGTTTTACATTTAAGATTGATTTTAAAAAAGTTAACGCATTAACATCAATAAAAAATATATGAGATTAAGATAACAAACCTGATATTTTCAATTATAAATTCTCTTTTATCTATCATATCTTAACCCCTAACCATAATTTGTTCAAGTGGTTGAATAATTTTTAATCAACCAAGCACATGTAATATATGAAAAATAAATAAATATTAGTGGTGAAAGTAAATATAAGAAAACAATGAAAATGAAGTGGGAATGTTATTTTTGTGATAAAACCTGTCAGCACTCCTGATCTTTTTCTGTAATTAACACATGTGCAAGGTCAATGAAGTTAATGTAATGGCATGGTTCGAGGGTTGTCAGTGGATCAAGCCAATTAGGTCGTGAGCTACATTGTTCCAATCCATAGTTAATTTAGTGTGGATTAACAGTGTGACATGACCTGCTTTAGTTTTTCTATATTTTATGGTTTGTGCAACACTAAGCACCAATCACATGAGTAGTGGCTCACAATGATAAAAGAGTTGGAAATATTTGGCACTGTTCATGCTAACTAATTAGCATGAACAATACCTAGGGAATACATCGATTCGACACTATGGAGTAGCATTCAACAAAAAAAGAATGCATCCAGTTAAGTGTTGAACAAGAGCGGAGGATGATCATTGCATAGTGACAGTTTTTACTTTCAATCTCTCATCCAGGTTTGGTTTAAAACCAAATCCAGCTACCCTAAAAAAGAAGACCAATGTGTTGGGTAGGCTTCAAGTTTTGTCCATGCTAATTAATTAGCATGCAAAGTAACATATGATGATAATGAGCGGTCGCGGGAGTTCTGCAACTGTTCATGCTAATTAATTAGCTTGAGCAGTTGCAAAAGAAAGCAAATGAGGTCGTGAGTCGCACTGTTCCAATCCACAGTGAATTAAGTGTGGATGAACAGTGTAATCAAGACCTGATTTAGCTTTCTCTATATTTTATGGTTTGGGCAGCTCTGGGCACCGGTCATATGAGCAATGACTCACAATGATAAAAGGAATGGGCATCTTCGGCACTCTTCATGCTAACTAATTAGCTTGAACAATTCCTAGGGAATGCATCAATTGGACACTATTGAGTAGCATTCAGCAACAAAAGAATGCATCTAATTTAGTGTTGATCAGCAGCAGGAGATGGTCTTTGCATAGCGATAGTTTTTACTCTGTATCGCTCAACCAGGTTTGGTTTAAAATCAATTCCAGTTACCCTCAAAAGAAACCACGTGTGTTGGGTAGCCTACAAGTTTTGTCCATGCTAATTAATTAGCATGCACAATAACAAATAATGATTTTTTACTCACCCACTTTGTGAATTAGTGATGTGAACAACTACAAACGATGATGTGGCATGCGTCGGACACTTCTAGTCTCAAAAGAAGATTTGTTCGCTGAGGAGGCTTTAACAACGCGAATTAGGTGGCATAATAAGTGAAATATGATGATCTGTTGTTCAGACAGCAAGTGATTATCAGCGGTATGGGGAGCATTTGAAGTTGTTCATGTTGATGATGATGTGCGATCGCGAGAGCTCTAGCAACTGTTCATGCTAATTAATTAGCTTGAGCAGTTGCAAAAGAAAGCAAATTAGGTCATAAGCTACACTGTCCCAATCCATAGTGAATTAAGTATGGATGAACAGTGCAGTCATGACCTAATTTAGCTTTTTCTATATTTTGTGGTTTGTGCAGCACTAAGCACTGATCACATGAGTAGTGGCTCACAATGATAAAGGAGCTGGGCATCTTTGGCACTGTTCATGCTAACTAATTAGCATGAACAGTACCTAGGGAATACATTGATTCGTCATTGTGGAGTAGCATTCAATAAAAAAAAATGCATCCAGTTGAGTGTTGGACAGAAGCGGAAGATGGTATTTGCATGACGATAATTTTTACTCCGAATCTCTCAACCAGGTTTGGTTTAAAACCAATTTCAGCTACCCTTAAAAGAAGACTAGTGCATTAGGTAGCCTTCAAGTTTTGTCCATGCTAATTAATTAGCATACACAGTAACATATGATGATTTATCACTCACCCACTTTGCGAATTGGTGATGTCAACAACTACAAAGGATGATCAACGGTGTGGAATTCGCCGAACAATTTAGCCTCAAAAGAATATTTGTGCGCTAAGCAGGCTTTAACTGTTAATGCAAATTAGGTGGCATAATCAATGGAATATGGTGATCTGTTGTTCAGGAAGCAGTTGATTATCAGCGGTTTGGGCAGCGCTTGACACTGTTCATGTTGATAATGATGTGCAGTCGTAGGAGCTCTGACAATTTTTCATGCAAATTAATTAGCATGAGTAGTTGCAAAAGAAAGCAATTAAGGTCGTAAGCTTCACTGTTCCAATCCACAGTGAATTCACTGTGGATGAATAGTGTGGACATAACCTGATAGAGCCTTTTCCTATATTTTATGGTTTGGGCAGCTCTAGACACCGGTCACATGAGCAATGCTCACAATAATTAGGGGGCAGGGCATCTTCGACGTTATTCATGCTAACTAATTAGAATGAACAATACCTAAGGAGTGCATTGATGGAACATTGTTGAGTAGCATTCAGCAGCAAACAAATTCATTCGGTTGAGTGTTGATCAACAGCGGGAGATGGTCTTTTCATGACAACAATTTTTACTCTGCATCTATCAATCAGGTTTGGTTTAAAACCAATTCCAGTTACCCTTAAAAGAAGATCCGTGCATTAGGCAACCTTCAAGTTTTTTCCATGTTAATTAATTAGCATGCAAAGTAACAGATGATGATTTGTCGCTCGCCCACTCTACGAATCGGTGATGTCAATAATTGCAAAGGATGATCAACGATGTAGAATTCGCCGAACAATTCTAGCCTCAAAAGAAGATTTGTGCGCTGAGCAGGTTTTAACAACTGTTAATGTGAATTAGGTGGCATAATCATTTGAATATGGTGACCTGTCATTTGGGCAGCAGTTGATCATCAGCTGTTTGGGCTGTGTTTGAAGTTGTTCATGCCAATGATGATGTGTGGTCACGGGAGCTCTGGCAACTGGTCATGCTAATAAATTAGCATGAGTAGGTGCAAAAGAAAACAAATGAGGTCGTGAGCAATACTGTTCCAATCCACAATGAATTCAATGTGGATGAATAGTGCAGCCATGACATGATTTAGCTTTTTTATAATTTATGGTTTGCTCATAATGATAAGGTGGTTGGGCTTCTTCGACACTACTCATGTTAACTAATTAGCATGAACAATACCTAAGGAATGCATTGATTGGACACTATTGAGTAGCATTTAACAACAAAAGAATGCATCCAGTTGAGTGTTGATCAGCAACGGGATATGGTCATTGCATGGCGACAGTTTTTACTTTGCATCCTCAACCAGGTTTGGCTTAAAACCAATTCCAGTTACCCTAAAAAAATACTTGTGCATGGCCAGCCTTCAAGTTTTGTCCATGCTGCTAAATTAGCATGCATAGTAATGCATGATGATTTATCGCTCACCCACTCTACAAATCTTTGATTTGAACAGCTACAAAGGATGATTAGCGGTGCGGCATGCGCCAAACACTGCTAGCCTCAAAAGAAGATTTGTGCGCTTAGAAGGCTTTACAATTTATTGATGCTAATTAGGTAATCAGTGGAATATGGTGATTTGTCCTTCAGGCAACAATTGATCATCAGTGGTTTGGGCAGCGCTTGAATTGTTCATGCCGATGATGATGTGCGGTCGCGAGAGCTCTAGAAACTACTCATGCTAATTAATTAGCATGAGCAATTGCAAAAGAAAGATAATTAGGCCGTGAGCTGCACTATTCCAATCCATAGTGAATTCAGTGTGGATTAACAATGCAACCATGATCTAATTTAGCTTTTTCTATAATTTATGCTTTGGGTAGCTCTAGGCACCGGTCACATGAGCAGTGGCTCACAATGATAAGGGTACTGAGCATCTTCGAAAAGCTCATGCTAACTAATTAGCATGAACAATACCTAGGGAATGCATCAATTAGACATTGTTGTGTAGCATTCAACAACAAAAAAATGCATCCAGTTAAGTGTTGATCTGCAGCGGGAAATGCTCTTTCCATGGCAATAGTTTTTACTTCGCATCTCTCAACCAGGTTTGGTTTAAAACCAATTCCAATTACCCTCAAAAGAAGACCCGTGTGTTGGGCAACCTTCAAGTTTTGTCCATGCTAATTAATTAGTATGCATAGTAACAGATGATGATTTCTTACTCGCCCACTCTGCAAATCGGTGATGTGAATAGCTGTAAAGGGTGATTAGCGATGTGGCATGCACCGAACACTGCTAGTCTCAAAAGAAGATTTGTGTGTTGAATAGGCTTTAACAACTGTTAATGCAAATTAGGTGACATAATCAGTGGAATATGGTGATCTATTGTTCGGGTAGCAACTGATTATCAACAGTTTGAGCAGCGCTTGAAGTTGTTCATGCCGATGAAGTGTCATTCTTTTATTTTTAAAAATTATTTTTGATATCAACACATGAAAATAATCTAAAAATACTAAAAAAATTATTTAAATCAAAAAATAAAAATGTATATAATTGTTTTAAAAAATCACTTTTGTAAATGAAGTGTCAGTACGATAACAAACCTGCAATGTATGGATTTCCTTTGAATTGGCAAAACATGTTGTGCCTCCCATGCCTAGACTTCTACCCTCGCACGCCTGGGCACCAGGCCTCCCTCATCTAGGCGTCGGGCCTCTGTTTTCTTAATAAGGTTATATATATATATATATATATATATATATATTTCTAATATGAATTGATGTTTTTTATGCAGTTTCTTTTTTATTTCATTTTATTTGATATTTTTTATGTGTATCTATTTTTTATTTAAATAAAAATTTAATTTTAAAATTATTTTATTAAACATAACTGAATTTATAGATTTATCGCTGAATAATATATCTTCATAATTTAGACTTAGTTACTATAAATAATCTTATTTATTTATTTTTATATATATATATAATTTTTAATTTATTTAACTAAAAATATACAAAATGTTTTTAATTTTTTTATATATAAAGAAACGTTGAAATACTTGCAATTTCATATTTCTTTTATTTCTGCCTTAAATAAAAATTATAATGGAAGGCCGGGGCAATTACATTTGCTTATAAATGAATGTAATTTTATTAAAAAAAGAAGAATTGTGCAAGAAAGAAAATCTTGGAGGTTCATGTTAAAACAAGAAACGAAAGGGCGAGAGAGAGAGGAAAAAAACAAAAAAACAGAGGGAAATCAACCACAAGTTTTCTGTATGTACACTTAACAAAAAGGTGAGCCGGCTTTGGTAATACCAATCTTGATTTTGTTAATCTTTCTTTATGCTGCAAGAAAACTGGAGAAAATGGAAGCAGAGCCATCAACCACAACAACAACCAGGATTACTGATTTGAACGAGGACTCACTGGCTCACTGTGCCACATACTTGTCCCTTCAGGACCTCTCCAATTTAGCCACGACCTGCAAATCCCTCAAACGCGTTGCTTATTCTGATTCCATCTGGCAAAACTGCTTCAGGTTTCAAAAACCCATTTCCCTTTTCTTCTCTTACTTACAGTTTTTGTGTATTCAGGGAGCATTGGCCACACGAGTTGTTACAAACTTCAGGGTTGAGAGAAGCATATTTAAAACGACGTGTTGCGGTTCAGCAATTCAAGTTTGTTGATCCTTTGGTTGCTGCCTTGTATGTTACAAATGCTAAACCTTTTGATCATATCATTTTGGACAAGAATGATTTTACCTTTTCCCAGGTATATTAACTCATCTACTTTTAATTTGCTGCTCTTTTTTTTTTCCCATGACATTCATTGAGTTGTAAGCTTTTCTTGGTTGTTCAGGGCTCCTTCATACAAATGACAAATATTGATAGCTTTTTAAATGGAAGAGACGGTCTTACAGTGCTGAGTGATCATAATGCAAGAATCACTTGTATGAGGTTAGACTTTCTGAAGGGTTTGCCTTTTCTAAACTGGTTTAGGATCTGTTTTAAGTATGTAGAGAAAAGTAAAAAAAATAAAAATAGAAGAAAAATAAAAATGAGGAATTCAAATATCTTTTCTTTGATTTAAGAGAAGCTAGAGAAATCTAGTTTTCTTTGTTTCGATATATTGATGGAAAAGAAAAGAATTATTTTTTAAAGGATGTAATGAGCAAGATTCTGTCAAAGATTTATTTTCTCATCGTTTCTCTTCCTTTCCTTTCTTTACTTTTCGTAATTTCAGCATCCAAACAAAGGAAGGTGACTTAATTTCCTTTACATCATTACTCTCCTTTCCAGTCCTTACCCTTAAAACATAAATAAAGCTAGAATCTGGATTCTTGAGTGGGCTGAAATGTTTCTCTGGATTTGACTAATGCAAGGAATATTAGTGTGTTACCAGGAATTTATTTTGTGGATGTAAATAGAGAGGAATGAGTTTGGATAGCTGGGATGCTTACTTGGAAATTTTATAGTTATGCTATCGTTCATATTAACAGAACTGGAATTTTGTGTGATTGTTTTTTGAGATATGAAAAATAATACGCGCAGATTGTTTCCCCTTAGCGAAACCTCTCTCTTTCGACATGACACACAGAGGAAGGAAAATGTTTTGGTAACCTCAAGTTGCGATCATTCAATTCGTCTATGGTGGAAGGTATACATGAATTATTGATGTTGCTACTTTTTCATCAAAGTGAGACTGTTAGATTTGTACCTCCCTTGTTACCGAATTCATACTAGGTCATACATGCTTTCAACTTCTCAGAAACTTTAGGACAACATAAATTATCAGCAGTTCCTGATCTATGTTGTTTTCGTGAATTTCTATTGACAAACAGAGGGAATGTTTTGTTAAGTTTATATGATATTGATTTATTGGTCTTGTGCTTTTCTATAGGGTTCTTGCCAACGATGTTTTAGAGGTCATAACGGTCCTGTTTTGACCTTGTCTGATAAATTGTTAGGCGATGGTAGTGCCAAAGTACTGGCAAGTGGTGGGGAGGATGGTACAGTTCGACTTTGGTCCCTCAGTTCAAGTGGAAAGCGTGGCCAACATGCTTTAAAGGCTACACTTTACGGGCATGAGAAGCCTATTAAATTGATGTCAGTTGCCGGGTATGAGCTGTTTTCTTAATATAGCATCTAATGCTTTCTTACCATGAAAACTAGAAGAAAGTAAAGTTTTAGCCTTTTATTGAAGTTATTAAGTCTTGTTAACTTGATATTATGAAGATTGGAGGGAAGAAAAAATTTACAAATCTTCTTCTTTCAGTTTATTTTTTAGTTCTTCTGATTTCACTGACTCGTGTTGAGGTTATCATGCCCATAGAAGAAGAAGCAACTTCTAGTCAGTTAAAATGTGTGTGTGTGTTGTGTGTGTGTGTGTGTGTGTGTGTGTGTGTGTGTGTGTGATTAACACTGAAGAAAGGGGATGCATTCTCCTATTTGAATTTAATTTTGATCATTGTTGTATTCATGGTTGATTTTCTCTGTGAAAATTGATTAGAATGGTTTGAGGTTCTAGTTTTGACCACATATAACCTTTGGTATTTTTTTTCTCTGTCACAGATTAGTGATCTTCATTTTATGGCCTGCCCAAGTTTTACCTGCGAAATTTATCAGTCTCATAACTGAAAAGATAAGTTGATAGAGTGCATGGTTTAATGGTGTGGTGCTTTACTTTGGTGACTGAAAAGGATAACATGTGGTTTAGTAATGAGTAATCATACAAAGTTGAAAGCTTTTGGCAAACATTGTCTCTATTTATCTGTGTCTGACATGGGCATGTGCTTCATGTGGTGCCTAGCATTTTGTTGTGATCTTTAGTGGAAGTTCCTTGAGGTTCATCTTTTCCCATAATGATACTAATCCATATTTCCTTCAGGCACAGAACATCTCTTTTGGCAACCATCTCAAAAGATTCCAAGGTACTCTTTCATCTTTTGAGTGCAACCTTGCTGTAAAGCATACTGATTTTCTGAATTATTGTTTGACCTGTGTCTAGATTGCAAGGTACTCTTTCAAGTTCTGATTTTATTTAGTTGTCCTTTCAAAAAATATGATAGTCCATCTTCAAACGCTACTTTTTTCAGAACTATGAGAGTCACAAGTAAACTTGAATTTTGCATATATGGACAAGGGGACCTGGTTGAGAATGTTTGAAACACTAGGGAGATAATTGAAAGATCTTTCTTTTGGGATGTAATTGAGAATTGGGTAATAGGTTATGGACAAAATATAGGTTCCCTTAGAAATTGTTTTCACCCTAAAGCCCCTTAGAACAACATTTTCATTTTTATGTAATGGCCCTCTCGAAACTGAAAGATACATTCTTCCAGCCCCAAAATACTTAAGATTATTCATAAAATTGGTACAAATTGCTAGAAGCATCAGTGTAATGGATGACAACTATGTGTGCTAATACTGCCTGTTGAAGTTTATTATTGTCTATGGCCTTATGGTTTTCAACTTATTCACAAGTGAACAAATATAATCTTTCTCACTGAATTCTGTAGTTAGTACCTGTTTCATCTAATGCTTTAAGGTCAAACTGGTGGATGCCTTAGGTTGAATGAAGATATGTAACAAGGGATTTTGTTCTGTTAGGACAAGCAGCTATTTTAATATATTGTAGGATTGTGGAGCTTTAGCAGTTCATTGTTCCTGATTTTTATTTTTGGTGAATCCTGTGGCATAAAAAATAATTAGGCTTGCCCTGTTTGTTGCTGTCCTCGAAGCGTACTCTGATTATTACATGGACTGGTATCAGACATGGATTGCCATGTCACCTAAAAACATCATGATGGTTATCCTGGGAAATATATCATGTTTCAACTTGGTAGAAAATGGTCCAACCCAGAATTTACTTAGTATCTTTGATTGTTCTGCTGTTTTGTTTTCTGGATTTTGATTGATCATTGATGTGTCTGGTGATCCTAATAGGTTAGGGTTTGGGATACCACAACATCATCTGCTCTTCGTTTGTCATGCTGTGTTGGAATGACTTCTGTGCCTGGCACACCTGTTGATGTGAAGTGCCATGAATCATTGTTATATGTTGCTGCTGGTTCCTCTGTCGTAGCAATTGATTTGAGGACAATGCAAAAGGTTATCACCGCTGCTATCTACCAACCAAAATTGTGTTCATTTGCCATTGTGCCTTCAAAGCCCTTGATCTGCACTGGTGGAATTGACAAGTAAGGCATTTTATGGAAAACTGTCATTTACCTCTTACAAGTTCATTTAGAGGCTGTTGTCATTATCCAGTTAGGTGTCAATGCTGGTGGCAAATTACAAATTTTTGTGCCACTGACAACACACTATTAATTCATTTTACTTTGGATGGCCAAGTTTTCGACTTCCTAATGATTTGTCACTTATGCTGCTTCTTTTGAACCCAATATGAGATTCTTAAATAGCTTGTTGGCTCTTTTTTTTTAGTGGGTCAGCCCTTGCAGTAGACTAAAATAATTAAATGCTATCTGGACCAGACCAGATTCAGTTTTCATGGATGGAAAGTGTCAACTTCTCCACATCTTCTCACTTTGCCATACTCATTGCACCTAATAATATGTATGCTAGGTTGTGAATATTTAGCTGAGGAAAACTTTTTAAAACTGCAGAGCCATGCTTTGGGATATAAGGATAAACCAGGAGACTCTGAAACCAGAACCAGTATCTGAGTTAGATGGACACACCGGTCCAGTAACACTGTTGCACATGGACCCATACAAAATAGTTACAGGGGGGCCTGAGAATATTTACATTAATGTTTGGGAGACGGACACTGGCACGCAAACAAATTCCTTTATTTGCTGTCCTTCTGATGCTGCAAGTAGCAGCTCTGGCGTGGGATGTTCAACCATGGCTGTAAATGGGACACGGATTGTCACTGCTAGCTATGGTGAAGAACATGGACTGGTATGCTTCAGGGACTTCTTCAATGCTACTTGTGCTGTTTCGAAACGTGAAGATGTGCATGCTTCCAAGTTTTGGGATCCACAATCTTATAGTGATGGTGATCCATAAAGCTGGATACCTGAGTGGATTTTCTTTCTTAACTCAGCATGAGGTTTTGTTATCAAAATGATTCTCTGATTTGTGCTTAGGTCATCGTGAGTTATCTTGTCTGCTAAAATTCCTTTTATAGAGATGTGCTGAAGTCTGAGTGATTATCGTGTTCTGGGATTTCAGCCACGCCTCAATGAAACAAAAAACAGTTGAATTTTAAGTGCGAGTAATCCATTTGATGCAATGCGTTGGCATAGATGCCTCCACATGTGATGTCCCAGTGAGAATTTTTCTTCTGCATTTGTTTTTGCTTCTGCTCTAGCTATCACTTCTTCTGCTGTGCTTTCAAGCAGAGCTGTACCAGGCAGATTTCCTTAAATTTAAAACACAGTAGCAATTATAAAAATAAAAAATAAATTAAGGTCCAGTAATATAACTAAATAAAACTTCATAGCTTGTAGCTTGAGGATGGATGTGCCTAAACATAACGAGTCAAATAACTGATGGAATAGGTTGAGGAAAACTTCACTGCATATCCTTTCCTGGTCACTCTTTTGAAGCTTCACCCTCTCTTCTCAACGTCTCTTTGAAGGTGATAGATAACTCACTGGACAGTCTGGCTGGCATTCACTGCTGGGCCACTCACTGTCTCGATCAATGATGTTATTTCACCTGTATTTCACAATCCAAGTCAAAATCGTACCTTTTTTTCCTAGATATTTTCAATTCTACCATTACATCCACCTCAGATATTATATGTGATATCCATCCTCCGATATCTTCATGTCTTTATTATACAAGCAACATGAATTTATCATCCAGAAAATCAAATCCACTGATAAACACTAGATAAAGGACGAGCTCAAACAATCCCAGCCTAGTTGGTAAGTAGAGGCAGCAATGGAAGGTGACAAATCCTTCAATGAATGGGAACAAATCCAATCCCCAACAAATCAATCAAGAGAATGGGAAATGGTTGCTTTTGAAGACAACAGGAACCATCGTCAGGCTGACCTCAGTATCTTCCCCCCGAACAACCATGAAGGCCTTCAAATCCCACAACCACAACCAGAGTCACAAACTATTCCTGGCCAACCATGTTCAAGTGCTGTAGGTAATGTGAAAGCTGAGAAAATCGCTGGGTCTGCCTCCATGCCACAAGGGGAGCGGAATGGAATTGGGAAACTTTTGAGGTCCGGGGGGTTTTGGATAGCAAGCAGAGTTCATTATTATGTGATTTACAGAGGTGGGTTTCGCTCAATTGCCTCGCTTACTGTATTGGCAGCAGCAGTGTTAATATTCTCCAGGTTCCGAAGGTGGAGTAAATGGATCCAGGAAGAGAGACAGAATCATCTCATCCTTCGTCTCAAAGAGAAAGACCAGGTTCCACTTTCTCCTTCTGGATGCTTCTCTGCATTAGTTTGGAAGCAGCATATCTAACCTGAATCGTGAGCCCTGTTGCTCGGATTCACCATTAAGAATAAACAATAATGGTTTCTTAACGTGACTTTCTGTACGCATACTTTCTTGCACGATTGATTTCGGATGTATATTTACAATTGCATATAGGTTGTATATATAATTCAGTCTATTTCTGACATAGTTAATATTCTTCAGACTATCAGCCAGCTCTCGCTCCAAATCGCACAAATGAAAGAAATGCTATTATCGCGTCGCAAGGTTGCAGTCATCCGAGTTGGTTGATTGACCCATCTTACATGAAAGCTGATGGAAGTTCAGGAATTCTCCACTGCTACTTAAAAAGTTATATGAAGATGAGACACGACTACTGATTTGCTGAGTTGAATCCTCTACTGCTACTTAAAAAGGATCATGAGTACTGATTAGCTGAGTTGACTAGTTTCAACCAGTTCCTTCAGTTGGATATACGCAACTATGTGCTGTCCAAGCTTGTTTCCTCGGTCGTTTTTAGTTACCTAGGCTTCTGGCCAATCATCATCGAATTTCAAGAATGGAAGATCGAGTTCTTACAGGTTCTAATATGTTTTATGATCACTTGTTCTGTCCAATCCGTATGTATAATTTGTAACCCAGACACAGAAATAAGAAGGTAGATCACATTTAAACAGCAGAAAATATATAGAACCTCTCCATGGCTGTGCATTCAAGCTCCATCTCCATAGCATTAGCTTCGTGTTTAATGCTGTCATGTGTTCAGAAAGAAGACCACTGCTGCAAATAATGAACTTGGTGTAGTTATAAAAATGACATTTGCAGGCTCAACTAAACGCAAATTCTGTGTTGGTTTGAGTTTCTTCACACCCCATAACTCTAAATATAAATGCAAATTCAGCATCGGAGTTCCTTTTTCTTATGATTATTGCAGTGTCAGTTTCCTTAAAATCTCTTCGATGAGCAGACTTTTAGAAGGGCCGAAGCATTGGAGCTTCTCTCCTCATTATATAATATGAAAGTAACTTATATATATATATATATACACAGTTTAATACCTTTAATGCAAACTCACATATAACTACCTTATAATACTTTTAATGATGGTAGTATCCTCTATAAATATGTACTTTGTTAAAGTGTTTTTAAGGTGTTTTGGAGTTGAAAATATGTTCATCGAGCTTTTTATGGTGTTTTGAGTTAGGGTCCAAAAATTTCAATCCTAATTTTTCAATTACCTCTAGTATGATCAGAAACTGAAATTCAAGATAATACATTATTTGCTGTTATACAAAATACATTAATTTTTTAATCAAATCAGATTTTGCCCGAGTCAATCAAGTCATGATAAAACTTCTCTTGAGATTGACTTGGTTCAAGATCTAGATCGCAACTCATATGAGTTGACTTGAATTAACCTGAATGAATCTAAACTTTAACTTCAAAAAAAATTATTAAATAATATCATTTTAGTTTATAAAAAACTAGGTTTTTTTTATAAGCTTTAGTTGACGAATAATTAGGTTAATTTGTAGGGTTGATCGAGTGATAGTTTGGATGTGTGAAATTCAAGATAATGTATCATTTGCTGTTATACAAAACACATCATTTTTTTAATCAAATTGGATTTTGCCCGGGTCAACGAAGTCATGATAAAACTTCTCTTGAGATTGACTTGGTTCAAGATCTAGATCACAACTCATATGAGTTGACTTAAATTAACTTGAATGAACCTAAATTTTAACTTCAAAAAAAGTTATTAAATAATATCATTTTAGTTTATAAAAAAACTAGGTTTTTTTATAAGCTTTAATTGACGAATAATTAGGTTAATTTGTAGGGTTGATCGAGTGATAGTTTGGATATATGATAGATGTTGTTTTTCAAAATATTTTTTATTTATGAATATATTAATATAATTGTTTTTAAAAAATTATTTTTGATATCAGTATATCAAAATAATATAAAAATGCTAAAAAAATAAATTAAAATAAATAAATAATAACTTTTGAAACGCATTATATAAAAAAAAAACATTCAAAATGCCAAACACATACATTATATTAATATATAAATACATTTTTTTCTTATAATATTCCATCTTAACATAAAAAGTAATAGCAGCAGCTAATTAATCGAAAGGCTATAAAAAAATATAACAATACATTAGAGGATTTAATGAACCCAAATTACCCGTAGAGAAGGAAAAGAAAATAGTCGAGATCGTGCATTAATTCGAAGCTATCATGGCCGTGTGATCCTGAAGTTTATATTGCGTTTCCGTACCAAAATTGAAAAGAAAAGCCAAGTCGTCATTCATTTCTTGATCTCAGAGAGAGAGAGAGAGAGAGAGTGATTGTTGGTGGGTGCATGTGTATGTACAGATCTCACTCTCTCGATCCACACATAACAGGTAACGAACCCTTTTCTCTTTGATCTCTCACTTTTGTCTCTCCATGCTATGAATCTTTCCTTCTTGTTCGTTTAATCACTTCCATTTCCACGGTAATTTTTTTTAATAATCTTTTCGATTTAGATTTTTTCTTTTGAAGCTGGATCTTCTCCTCCTGTAGGCAATTCAAAGTTGAGCTGAGAGTAGAAGCTATCTGTTGCTTGCATTTGGCATAATACTTTAGTGTCGAATTGCGTTTTTTTTTCTGTCCCTTAAAATTAGGGGTTTTGATTGATTTATTTCTATATGCTTCAGTCAAGCACTTGCAGCATTTGGTTAAATTGCACGGAAATGGGGAGATTAAAGCTGAACACTGGGATTAAGTCGATTGAGGAAGAACCTGAGGAGCATGATGCTGCTGTTGAATCTAATAGGGTTGATTTATTAGCATATGTGATTAATTCTGAAGTCAGTGCCGTGTTGGCGGTCATGAGGAGAAACGTGAGATGGGGGGGTCGGTATATTTCAGGTGAGGACCAGCTAGAAGACTCTCTAATTCAATCTTTGAAGACGTTGAGGAAGCAAATTTTCACATGGCAGAATCCGTGGCATACCATCGACCCCGCTCTTTATCTTCAGCCCTTTTTGGATGTCATCCAGTCTGATGAAACGGGTGCACCAATCACTGGGGTTGCTTTGTTGTCTGTGTACAAGATATTAACTCTTGATGTCATTGATCAAAATACTGTAAATGTTGAAGATGCTATGCAACTGGTAGTTGATGCGGTGACTAGTTGCCGGTTTGAGGTGACAGATCCTGCATCTGAAGAAATGGTGTTGATGAAGATACTCCAGGTTCTTCTGGCTTGCATGAAGAGTAAGGCATCTGTCATGTTGAGTAATCAGCATGTTTGTACCATAGTGAACACCTGTTTTCGTATAGTACATCAAGCAGGCAGTAAAAGCGAGTTGCTACAGAGAATTTCTCGCCACACTATGCATGAACTTGTCAAGTGCATTTTTTCACACCTTCCAGATGTTGAAAGCGCTGAACGGACATTGGTTAATGGAGTTACTTCTCTCAAACAAGAGGTATAGTTGCTTCTCACATTCATCTTGATTGTTGCAATATCTTTTCTTTCAATTATGCGTCTGTTGTTTGCTGAGACAAAGGATAAATGAGAAGCTGGAAAACTTGAAATGAAAAGAATAATCATGATGAAGGTTTTTTTTTCCTGGAAAGCTAGAGGTTGATAGCTTATTGAGGCTTTTGACTTGTGGTAATTTAGAATTAAAACTTCCTCTCAAATGATCATGATGAAGGGTTGACGCTATGCTATGGATTCTCAACTGCATGTTCTTGGTAGTTGAAGCAACAGAAAACAACTCTTTGTCCAATGTTGCATGAATGGAAAATTAATAGAGCTTTAGGGGAAAGCCTTTTCTGATTAAACTCAAAAGTCTTAATTGGTAGAGGTGGTTTGGCTCTTTTCCCTTACATTTGTGTGAAATTGTGAGGCTACTTTTGTGATTTTAGTTTATGTATTATACTATTTTCTTGTGACAATTTCTTTTAGTTTTGGAAGACTGGCTCATAGCATTTAAGAGCTTGGCAAATTTTCTGTGGAAATTTATGCCTTAATATTATGTATTCTAACAGATTAGGTGGTTTATGTACTGTGACCTGAAGATGTACTATAAGCTCCGTTTTTTTTTATTGGAAAACAATGTAATCTGGATGAAGGAGTGGAAAAGATAAACATTTCTGGCACTTGTGCCTTTGAACAGGCTCGTCTACTTTTTTACTTTTTTTCCCCTACTTTCAAAAATATGTAAAGCTTCTTGTTTCTTATGCAGATTGCTGGGATGGATAATGATTATGCTTTTGGGAGTAAACAGATGGAGAATGGAAATGGTAATTCAGAATTGGATGGCCAAGCATCCACTGTGAACTTTGGTTCCAATGCTTCCACAGCTCTGGTGGCAAGGGAAGAAAATGCCATTGGGACTGGTGGTGGAAAGGATGCCCTTCCATTTGATTTGCACCTTATGACAGAACCATATGGAGTGCCTTGCATGGTAGAGATATTTCATTTCTTGTGCTCATTATTAAATGTTGTTGAGCATAGTGGAATGGGTACCAGATCAAATACTATAGCATTTGATGAAGACGTCCCACTTTTTGCTTTGGGCTTAATTAATTCTGCAGTAGAATTGGGTGGCCCTTCTATTCGTTGTCACCCTAGGTTACTGAGTTTGATTCAGGATGAATTATTTCGTAATCTGATGCAATTTGGTTTGTCAATGAGTCCGCTTATTCTCTCAATGGTCTGTAGTATAGTTCTCAATCTGTATCACCATCTCCGGACTGAACTAAAACTCCAGCTCGAGGCGTTCTTCTCCTGTGTTATTTTGAGACTTGCGCAGAGCAGATATGGTGCTTCATACCAGCAGCAAGAGGTTGCCATGGAGGCTCTTGTAGACTTCTGCAGGCAGAAAACTTTTATGGTGGAGATGTATGGGAATTTGGATTGTGACATAACATGCAGTAATGTGTTTGAAGAGCTTGCTAATTTATTGTCAAAGAGTGCTTTTCCAGTGAATTGCCCTTTGTCTGCAATGCACATTCTTGCTCTTGATGGCCTCATTGCTGTAATTCAGGGGATGGCTGAAAGGATAGGCAATGGATCAGTAAGTTCAGAGCAGGGACCAGTGCATCTTGAGGAGTACACCCCATTCTGGATGGTGAAGTGTGATGACTATAGTGATCCTAATCATTGGGTTCCATTTGTCCGCAGGAGGAAGTACATTAAGAGAAGGTTGATGATCGGAGCTGATCACTTCAATCGTGACCCAAAGAAAGGATTAGAATTTCTCCAAGGAACACATCTCTTACCTGACAAACTGGACCCTCAAAGTGTGGCTTGCTTTTTCAGGTACACTGCTGGGTTAGATAAGAATCTTGTTGGTGATTTCTTGGGAAATCATGATGAATTTTGCGTTCAGGTTCTCCATGAATTTGCTTGGACTTTTGATTTCCAAGACATGAATCTTGATACTGCTTTGCGGTTGTTCTTGGAAACTTTTAGACTGCCTGGAGAATCACAAAAAATACAAAGGGTGCTTGAGGCATTTTCTGAGAGATATTATGAGCAATCACCACTGATTCTTGCTAACAAGGATGCAGCTCTTTTGCTGTCTTACTCCCTTATAATGCTCAACACAGATCAGCACAATGTACAGGTGAAGAAAAAAATGACAGAAGAGGACTTCATCCGGAATAATAGGCACATCAATGGAGGCAATGACTTACCTCGAGAATTTCTCACGGAGCTTTACCATTCGATTTGCAAAAATGAGATCCGCACAACTCCTGAACAAGGATTTGGTTACCCTGAAATGACACCAAGTCGTTGGATTGATCTAATGCATAAGTCCAAAAAGACTGCTCCATTCATTTTATCTGATTCTAGAGCCTACCTTGACCATGACATGTTTGCCATAATGTCAGGTCCAACAATAGCTGCTATCTCTGTGGTGTTTGATAATGCAGAACATGATGATGTTTACCAGACATGTATTGATGGATTCCTGGCTGTTGCTAAAATCTCAGCATGCCATCATCTTGAAGATGTGTTGGATGATCTAGTTGTGTCTCTGTGCAAGTTCACAACCCTCTTGAATTCATCTTTAGTTGAGGAACCTGTGCTAGCCTTTGGTGATGATGCAAAAGCAAGGATGGCAACTGTGACAGTTTTTACCATTGCAAATAGGTATGGTGATTACATTCGAACAGGTTGGAGGAATATCCTGGACTGCATCTTGCGATTGCACAAACTTGGTCTCCTCCCTGCTCGTGTAGCCAGTGATGCTGCTGATGAATCAGAGCTTACTGCTGACCCTGGGCATGGTAAACCTATTCCAAATTCTCTGTCATCTGTTCACATGCAATCCATGGGAACTCCAAGGAGATCTTCTGGATTAATGGGCCGATTCAGTCAGCTCTTAAATCTTGACACTGAGGAGCCAAGATCGCAACCCACTGAACAACAACTTGCTGCTCATCAACGCACCCTTCAGACAATCCAAAAGTGCCATGTTGACAGCATATTTACTGAGAGCAAGTTCTTGCAAGCTGAATCGTTGTTGCAGCTAGCACGAGCACTCATCTGGGCTGCAGGTCGCCCTCAGAAAGGGAACAGCTCACCAGAGGATGAAGATACTGCTGTTTTCTGCCTTGAATTGCTCATTGCAATTACACTGAACAACAGGGACAGGATTGTGCTATTGTGGCAGGGTGTTTATGAGCACATAGCTAATATTGTTCAATCAACTGTAATGCCTTGTGCCTTGGTAGAAAAGGCTGTTTTTGGACTCCTCCGGATTTGCCAGCGGCTACTGCCTTACAAGGAGAACTTGGCTGATGAACTTTTGAGGTCACTGCAACTTGTCTTGAAGCTTGATGCTCGTGTTGCTGATGCATACTGTGAACAAATTACACAGGAAGTGACTCGGCTTGTGAAAGCAAATGCTACACACATCAGATCCCTAATGGGTTGGCGTACGATTACATCCTTGCTTTCCATCACTGCTCGTCACCCAGAAGCTTCTGAAGCAGGATTTGATGCACTGCTGTTCATTATGACTGATGCAGCTCATTTGTTGCCTGCCAATTATGTTCTCTGTGTTGATGCAGCAAGGCAGTTTTCAGAGTCTCGTGTGGGACAGGCAGAGAGGTCTGTGCGAGCGCTTGAACTTATGGCAGGTTCAGTTAATTGTTTGGCTAGGTGGTCGCATGATGCAAAGGAAACAATGGGAGAGGAGGAGTCTGCAAAATTATCGCAGGATATAGGGGAAATGTGGCTGAGGCTTGTGCAAGGTTTACGGAAAGTTTGTTTGGATCAGAGAGAAGAGGTCAGAAACCATGCTCTTTTATCGTTGCAAAAGTGCTTGACAGGAGTGGATGAGATTAACCTTCCACATGGTCTGTGGTTACAATGTTTTGATCTGGTGATCTTTACCATGCTAGATGACTTGCTTGAAATTGCGCAGGGACACCAAAAAGAGTACCGGAATATGGAAGGGACACTTATCATTGCTGTAAAACTCCTGTCAAAGGTGTTCTTACAGTTACTTAATGAACTTGCACAGTTGACAACTTTCTGCAAACTATGGTTGGGAGTGCTTAGCCGAATGGAAAAATATCTGAAGGTAAAAGTGAAGGGGAAGAAGAATGAAAATCTTCAGGAAACAGTGCCTGAGCTTCTCAAGAACACTTTGCTTGTAATGAAGAGTAGGGGAGTGCTTGTGCAGAGGAGTGCTCTAGGCGGGGATAGCTTGTGGGAACTTACATGGCTGCATGTGAATAACATTGCTCCATCTTTGCAAGCTGAGGTGTTCCCTGATCAAGATCGAGAGCAGTCACATCATAAGCTGGGCGAAACCGGTGGAAGTTTGGTGTCTGATGAAACAGATTCTGTTTCTTCCAAGGAATCAGTGCATGCTGAAGTTGGTGGCACAGGAGGTTAACATTTTCACAATGTTTAGTAGACTATGATCGGTTTGTTGATATTTGTAGCTGAGGGCACATAGTTGGAAGCATTGGTATTTTTTACAGGTTCCAATATTGGAATTAACTGGGGTACTGATAAAGATTCAGCTCTATCTTAGTTTTAGTTTGGGTTGATGTAAACTGTAGTCAAGAAGGGAATCGTACAAGATGAAAATCCTTGTTCAGGACTTCAGGCATCGGAGCTGGTCAGTCAGTGAGAACTCCACGTAGTTTTTCCGGTATTGTCCTTGTGTTTTGCATTTATGAGAACTTGCCATGCGTGCTATCATCAAAAGTGGGTTTCTTTTTTGAAGATGTTATATGGTTAATAGATGAAGGATTTAACCCCGATAGTCTTTCTTTTAATTGAAATCTGCCAGGGAAGAATTTTCTCATCCTCGGTTCAGGAATTTTGAGCTTGAAATTTATGTTGACTTTCTGGTTGATATACATGACTCAGAATTTGAATCTGAAACTTGTATGTTTCAAGTGGGTTATACTCGGAATTAAAATGTAGTGTACCGTTTTCTGGAGACATGGGATGGTTTTGCAGGGTATAGATACAATTCTTCAGATTCTGGATGCTCCGTGGACTGATGATTATTAATGATCGGAGATGCCACGATTGTTTATGAAATTAAAAGAATCCCTTTCTATTGCTATGCATAAATGGAGAAATTCAGACTACATGATTCTTAAGTAGAACAAAACTAGCGCGGCTCAAATTAATTTTTTTTATTAGAAAAAAAAAACTTGTCCATCCTATAACTATTTGCTATTGTTATTAAAACTATTTTAAAAGGTTGAGCAAGATTTTTTATTTAACTCAAGTTTTCTCATAAATTTCTCTCTAACCCTATCACCATAATCCAATACTAATCACATTCAATCATTTTGGTTATTTAATATTATCATTAGCCAAATCATTCTCAGTCATCTAACAAGGATACCATTAGCCAAAGTCTCCCACATTTCTAATTAATAGAAATTGGATAGTAATATTGTGTATAAATAATTTTACAAACTTAGTAATATTCTTTCAAAGCAAGGAACAACCTACCTTCCCATCTCGCAGTGTGCCCTTGACTAGTCGAAGATCCAATCCCTATCACGTCTCTATATGATTTTTATATAATATTTGGGGAAGGTTTTAATGGTTTCGTCCTTTCCTTTTTTTCTCATTCTAGCCAACCTTTTATCCTATTTTTTTCACTCTCTACTCTTTCTTCTCTTATGTATTCAAGGGCGTGGCATGCACTGATGGTTTTTGGGTATGAATTTTTTGTAAGGGGGGGTAGCTAAGGTTACTGTCGGTTCTTGGGGAGGGGAAAAGTCATCTCTTTTTCCTTGCCATGTATTTATATTTATATCCATTCTAAAATAGGGTGGGTATGTTTGAGTGTAGGGTGTTCTTATCCTAGTACCTTTATCTTGGTTATCCTTGAATCGATTTTCCCATATTTTCCACTCAATATTAATTGACCTATTGTTTTTTATAGGTTTTACAGTTGCCTTCACAAAGATTATCATTAGGACAGTAAGAAATTCTTTTTAAATACAAAGTAGTAAACCTATCATTTATCTCATGTAAAAGAATTAAAACATTGTTTTAGTGTATATGCTGTATAATAGTTGTTTTGCATAAAACATTAGCTTAACCATGAAGCATCTTGAATTATAGGGCTTGTGAACGATAAGATGGTCACCACTACTAAATTTACCATTGTATAATATGAGAAAAACTATAAACTATTATAACTTTTGAAAGGAGACTGCCCTAGATGTGGTGTCAAAAATTGTAATCGATCAAGACCTTAAATTGAACTATGAGTGAAGTGAAGAAATTCACGAATCATGTTTAGAATATTGATGAGGTGATTATTTTTTAAGAAGTATAGGCAACTGATAGAAATCATAAAGGTAAAAGTGTTAAACACAGTAGTTAGAGCTCTTTTTTTTACTAAGTTCTTAGATAAAAATGTCAGTGGGATGAAATAAAAATTGTTAGAAAATAAGATAGAAAGGAAAGTCTAAATATGAATCCATGATAAAAAGAGAAAAATTGATTCTTTTACCCATATTTGATTTTATGTTGTTTCCAAGCTTAATATATATAATAAGTTTCAAAGTTATTGTAGTGTTTATGGAGTATAAAAACTCCTAGATTAAATTATTACTTCTATATTGGTTGAAACCATATTATACCATTGTAGAAATACTGGTGTTGCATATAATTATTGTACATATAATTGTGAGTCATATTAAAACAAGAAACCAATCTTCAATAATGTTTTTATGGTTTAACCAAAAGCCTTTGAAGTTGGTGGAAAAAGAAGAGTGGGGAAGCTTAGGTGATCAAGACTTGATCGAGGAGCAACAAGATATTCCTAATAGCAATTTTAATGAAAATCCTTGTAGTTCATAATATTAGATGTCCTAATGAGTTATGGAAAAAGATGTTAGGTATCTTTAGTCAGGATTATAAGTTATGTAAATTATTCTCCGACCCTTGTAGTAAGACAACTAGAGGGCATACAATATGTCTTAAAAAAACTATTGGACTTGCTTAACTTTCTTGGTTATTTAAATCTCTCCCCACACTTTCACAATTATCTCTTAAAAAGTAAGAAAGAAGTTTGCTCTTTATTTTTCTAGTCAATTAACATTAGTCATATATAAGGAAAAAAAAATTGTTTTCAATCAATTACCATTTTATCACTAGCATTATGTCTCGCATGTTTATTTCATCAAGTTTTTACCATGAATATTTTTTCATAAATTGGTTTATTATTATTTTTTGTTGAGGTTTACACTAATTGTCTTGGGGTTAACAAAATAAATCAGGGGATATACCATTAATTATATAAATCCTTTATATTTACTATACACGAGGTTTATATTGGGTGTTGAATCAGAGATTATTTATGTTGTGTTATCAAACTCGATTTGACCTTTTAGTTCCTCAAATCAAGCCTTTATTAGCCTTGAGACTCAAATTAAATTGAATTTAAGTTGACTTGATGTGTCCCAATTGATGTGGTGGTTCTAAACGAAACTCGATCAACCTATTCAAAATCCATTTTGACTTAAAAAAATTGGCGATTTCATTTTAATGAAGAACAAAGCAAATGAAGAAAAATATGTTAATAATTGAGTGTAAGCTTGGGACTAAAGAGGACTAAAGAGTTTATTATCCATGTGATCGCTAATATGATGATTACTAGAGATTTATATAATCATTAATTTTAAAGCCTGTAGATTAGTTGAGGTTAGCGCAAACTCACCTGAACACCCACTTAATAAAAAAAGAAAAAAATGCAGTCAACCGATAAATTTCTCCCCTTTCTTTCAAACCTGAAGATTAAAATATAAATAAAATAAAATCTTGGTCTAAACCGTGTATTTTTTAAATTGAAGGGACCAAGAGTGATTTGACAAATCTATAGGGCCTTGAGATCATTTTTTTAAAGAGCTTTTATTTCATTAAGAGTTAATTTTGATCTCCTCATATTTTTTTTTATAAACAATAAAATTATTTCTTTTATGAAATCAAGAACCAATCTAATATGGTGGATTTGTTTTTGAGAATACAATACTTGAAAAGAAAGCAACACAAACTAAATCATTAAGTTGAATCATCTATCAAAACAATGTGTAAGAATGAAATTAAAAATAAAATAAAATGTGATGGCATATTGAATAAAAGATAAAAAGAAGAATATATATTTTTTTTTAAATGAAGAACATATTTGGTATTGGGGTAATAATTGCTTTTCAAAATGATTTTTGTTCAATAATATATCAAAATATTATTATTTTTTAAAATTGTTTTATGATATAAATATATAAAAAAATATGAAAATAAAAAATATTAATTTGATGTAAATAAAAATAGAAAAAAATATTTTTTTAAAAAGTGTTTTTAAAATACAAAAATGAGTAGACTGGAAGAGCTACCATTTCACTAACTTTCAATTTTAATCCTTTATTTTTATTTTTTAAAATAATAAAACTGAATTCCTCTTTGTAAAATCAATAACCAAGATGGTTTTTTGGGGATCATAAAAAAGTACAAAAGAAATAATGTAATTAATAAATTCAATATAAAATTTTAAAAACATTTGAAAAATAAAAAACACCGTGGATTCGGCGAATCCATAGTATTTTGACTATTTTCAGTCAGAGAGACGAATATATATATATATATATATATATATATATATATATAAATAAAAAAGAACAGAGAGAGTGTTTTAACAAAGGAAAGGAAATAAAAAAAAACAAAGAAAAAGTAAAAGGGAGAAAAAAGAATTGTGTTCATAAATCTGTATGAAAGGAGCAGAATTGAGACGCAAATCCATTTCTCAGATCCACATTCTCACACCTTCATAAGGTAACCACCGCATCTCCCTTTACTTCTCTATATCGCTTAATGCCTTCCCTTCCTTCAAACTGGATCCTCTTGTGTAGTCAATTTCTTTGTTGGAGTAGAAGCTACCTGTTGATTGCATTTCAGATATGATCCCTTCAATTTGCGTCAATTTTCGTGTTATTTTAGGGTGGCTTATTTATTTTATATATGATTTTAGCTTTTTTTTTAATTTCTTATCCTTTTCATTTAAATTTGACCAGCAACTATCTAGGCCTTTCTAGTTCCTACTGAGTGTAATTTTCTTACGATCAACTCATCATTTTGATGTGTCCAAGGAATCTAAACCAGCCATTTCCCCCCCTCGAAATCTTGTTTGTCTAGCTGCTACACCCACTAGATTAACAACCCAAGCATAAAACATCAAGGCTAACAGAAGATTTTAGATAGTTGAATGGGTATTGATATCAAGCTCTCCTCTTCGAATGAGTTCGTTACAGTACTGATGCTAATTGGCTTTAATTGCTTTCACAAAAATTAACAGAGCACACGACCCAATAGTATCGCCATCTTCATTTTGTTTGCTAATTTCCTTGCTTATCAGTAAAAATCTTGTGTCAGTAGCTGTTTTACATTAGCCGTTTAGGCTGCCTTTTGTTGTACTCTGTTTCTTACACTTTGAGATATGGCTGATCAGTAATTTTATTATTTTTGTGTTGAATATGAAGGGATGATGCTGTATTTTTGATTGAGCTGAACAACGCAAGAGGATCAATATAGCCAACCCCAACAAGTTTGGACAAAAGGAATTTTGTAGCTGTTGCTGTTGTTTGTTGCCTATGAAGGGCATTCTGTAATCAAGTTCTTTTCCTGCTCTTCATAGCAACCAGGAGCTGCAGCCTGGAGTTCTGGTTGTATTGAGAGGATACTGTCTTGATATGGGGAGAATAAAGCTACAGTCTGGAATTAAGGTGATTGAGGAAGTACCTGAGGAGTGTGGTACTTCTGAATCTTACAGAGCTACTATAGTATGCATGATTAATGCAGAAGCAGGTACTGTGTTGGCAGTGATGAGGAGAAATGTGAGATGGGGGGTTCATTATATGTCAAGTGATGACCAACTAGAAGACTCTCTAATTCAATCTTTGAAGATGTTGAGGAAGCAAATCTTCTCCTTGCAGAATCCATGGCATACCATCAACCCTTCACTTTATCTTCAGCCCTTTTTGGATGTGATTCGATCTGATGAAACAGGTGCACCAATCACTGGGGTTGCTTTGTTGTCTGTTTACAAGATATTAACTCTTGATGTGATTGATCAAAATACTGTAAATGTTGAAGATGCCATGCAGTCAGTGGTTGATGCTGTCACTGGTTGCCGTTTTGAGGTGACAGATCCTGCATCAGAAGAAGTGGTATTGATGAGGATACTTCAAGTTCTTCTGGCTTGCATGAAGAGTAAAGCATCAGTCATGTTGAGTAATCAGCATGTTTGTACCATAGTGAACACTTGTTTTCGTATTGTACATCAAGCAGGCAGTAAAAGTGAGTTGCTGCAGAGGATTTCTCGCTACACTATGCATGAACTTATCAGGTTCATTTTTTCACACCTTCCAGATGTTAAAAACACAAAGCAGGCATTGGTAGATGAAGTTAATACTGTCAAACAGGAGGTATGATTGCATCTCACATTCATCTTCATTATTCCAACATCTCTGCTCTCAATGTCCTTCTGTTAGTTGCTGGGGCATAGGATCAAAGAGAATCTGGAAAACTTGAGATAAAAAGAATAGTCTTAATAAAGGGTTTTTTCTCAAAAAACCCACATTGATAGTTTACTTAGGGTTTTGTCTTATGGTAATTTATAATAAAATCTTATCTATATTTCTTCAATTTATCTCTTCTGCATATTCCTGATTGTCTCACAACAGAAAATATATTTGTTTTTACAGTGTTTCATGGTTGAAAAATTATTAGATTTTTTGGTGAAAATCTATTCCAATTTACACTCAAAATCATTTGTGAAAATCTACTCCTGGTTTGTATCTTTGCCCTTGCTGTTATGGGAAATTGTGAGGCTACTCTTATGTTCTTAGTTTATGATTTGTGTTACTTTATATTTCATTTTTTTTAGTTTAAAAGAATGGTACATGGCATTAGAGCACTGTGGAAAATTTGTAAGAAAGTTTTGATGTGGTTTATGGAATGGAGTGGCAATGTACTACTTAGCAACCTTTTAGCTTTATTGAAATTGTGTTTAGTTTTTTGTTAAACCAATGAAATGATAAATGTCTTGCAAGTATAGCTTCATAACAGAATTATCTTTCTTTTCCTACTTTAGAAGGTATTTAATACTTTTTATTGCTTTTGCAGAGTGGGGGGCTGGATAATGATTATGCTTTGGGTAGTACACAGATTGAGAATGGCAATGGTAATTCTGAATTGGGTGGTCAGGCATCCTCTGTGAGGTTTCTTTCCGATGCTTCCACAGGTCTTGCAGCAATTGAAGAAAATGCAATTGGGGCTGGTAGTGGAAAGGATGCCCTTCCATTTGATTCGCACCTCATGACAGTGCCATATGGAGTGCCTTGCATGGTGGAGATATTTCAATTCTTGTGTTCTTTATTAAATGCTGTTGAGCATGTTGGAAAAGGTTCCAGATCAAATACTATAGCATTTGATGAAGATGTCCCACTTTTTGCATTGGGCTTAATTAATTCAGCAATAGAAGTGGGTGGCCCTTCAATTCGCTGTCAACCTAGGCTACTGAGCTTGATTCAGGATGAATTATTTAGTAATCTGATGCAATTTGGTTTATCAATGAGTCCACTTATTCTCTCAATGGTCTGTAGTATAGTTCTCAACCTGTATCACCATCTCCGGACTGAACTAAAACTCCAGCTTGAGGCTTTCTTCTCTTTTGTGATTTTGAGACTTGCACACAGCAGATATGGTGCTTCTTACCAGCTGCAAGAGGTTGCCATGGAGGCTCTTGTAGACTTCTGCAGGCAGAAAACCTTTATGATGGAGATGTATGCCAACTTTGATTGTGACATGACATGCAACAATGTGTTTGAAGACCTTACTAACTTGTTATCAAAGAGTGCCATTCCCATGAACTGTCCTTTGTCTTCCATCCACATTCTTGCCTTGGATGGCCTTATTGCTGTTATTCAGGGTATAGTTGAAAGGATAGGCATTGGGTCTGTTGGTTCAGAACCGGCCCCAGTGAATATTGATGAGTATACTTCATTCTGGACAGTGAAGTGTGACAACTACAGTGATCCTTACCTATGGGTTCCATTTATCCGTCGGAGGAAGCACATTAAGAGAAGGTTAATGGTCGGAGCTGATCACTTCAATCGTGATCCAAAAAAAGGACTAGAGTTTCTACAAGGAACACACCTACTACCAGAAAAACTTAATCCTCAAAGTGTGGCTTGCTTTCTCAGGTACACTTCTGGATTAGATAAAAATCTTATTGGGGATTTCCTGGGAAGTCACGACGAGTTTTCCATTCAGGTTCTTCATGAGTTTGCTGGGACTTTTGATTTTGAAGATATGAGTCTGGATAATGCTTTGCGATTATTGTTGGAAACTTTTAGGCTGCCTGGAGAATCACAAAAAATACAAAGGGTGCTTGAGGCATTTTCTGAGAGATATTATGACCAATCACCTCAGGTTCTAGCTAACAAGGATGCAGCTCTGATGTTGTCTTATTCTCTTATATTGCTCAACACAGATCGGCATAATGCACAGGTGAAGAAAAAAATGACAGAAGAGGATTTTATCCGGAATAATAGACGCATCAATGGAGGCAATGACTTACCTCGAGAATTCTTGTCAGAACTGTACCATTCAATTTGCAAGAATGAGATCCGCACAACTCCTGAACAAGGATTTAGTTACCCTGAAATGACCCCAAGCCGTTGGATTGATCTAATGCACAAGTCGAAAAGGATTGGTCCATATATTTTATCTGATTCTAGAGCCCACCTTGACCATGATATGTTTGCTATAATGTCTGGTCCCACTATTGATGCTATCTCTGTGGTGTTTGATCATGCAGAACTTGAAGATATTTACCAGACATGTATTGATGGATTTCTGGCTATTTCTAAAATCTCTGCATGCCATCATCTTGTAGATGTATTGGATTCTGTAGTTGTGTCTCTGTGCAAGTTCACGACCCTCTTGAATCCATCATCAGTGGAGGAATCTGTGCTAGCCTTTGCTGATGATGCAAAAGCAATGATGGCAACTGTCACAGTTTTTACCATTGCAAATAGATATGGTGACTATATCCGCACAGGTTGGAGAAATATTCTGGATTGTGTCCTTAGTTTGTACAAACTTGGTCTCCTCCCTGCTCGTGTGGCCAGTGATGCTGCTGAGGAATCAGAGCTTTCTGTTGACCCTGTGCATGGTAAAACCATTTCAAATTCTCTGCCTTCGGTTCACATGCAATCCATGGAAATTCCAAGAAGATACACTGGCTTAATGGGCCGGTTCAGTCAGTTTTTGGCTCTTGACATTGAGGAGCCAAGATCGCAACCCACTGAACAACTTGCTGCTCATCAACACACCCTTCAGACAATCCAAGAGTGCCATGTTGGCAGTATATTTACTGAAAGCAAGTTCTTGCAAGCTGAATCGTTATTGGAGCTTGCACGAGCACTTATCTTAGCTGCTTCTCACCCTCAGAAAGGGAACAGTTTACCAGAGGATGAAGATACTGCAGTTATTTGCCTGGAGTTGCTCATTACAATTACGCTGAATAACCGGGACAGGATTTTGCTATTGTGGCAGGGTGTTTATGAGCACATAGCTAATATTGTTCAGTCAACTATAATGCCTTGCTCCTTAGTAGAGAAGGCTGTTTTTGGACTCCTCCGGATTTGCCAGCGGCTGCTGCCCTACAAAGAGAACCTGGCTGATGAACTCCTGAGGTCACTGCAACTTGTCTTGAAGCTTGATGCACGTGTTGCTGATGCATACTGTGAACAAATTACACAGGAAGTGGGTCGCCTTGTGAAAGCAAATGCTGCACACATAAGATCTCTAACGGGGTGGCGTACGATTACATCCTTGCTTTCCATCACTGCTCGGCATCCCGATGCTGCTGAAGCAGGATTCGATGCATTGTTCTTTATCATGTCTGATAGATCTCATTTGTTACCTGCAAATTATGTTCTCTGTCTTGATGCTGCAAGGCAGTTTGCAGAGTCTCGTGTGGGACAGGCAGAGAGGTCCATGTGTGCAGTTGATCTTATGGGAGATTCTGTTGGTTGTTTGGCTAGGTGGTCACAAAATGCAAAGGAAGCAATGGGGGAGGAGGAGTCTGCAAAGTTATCAGAGGATATTGGGGAAATGTGGCTGAGGCTTGTGCAGGGCTTACAAAAAGTTTGTCTGGATCAGAGAGAACAGGTCAGAAACCATTCTCTTTTATCATTGCAGAAGTGCTTGACAGGAGTGGATGGGATCAACCTTCCACATGATCTTTGGTTACAGTGTTTTGATCTGGTGATCTTCACTATGTTAGATGACTTGCATGAAATTGCTCAGGGGCGCCAAAATAACTATAGAAACATGGAAGAGACACTTGTCATTGCTGTAAAACTCCTTTCAAAAGTGTTTTTGCTGTTACTCCCTGAAATTGCACAGTTGACAACTTTCTGCAAACTCTGGGTGGGAGTGCTTGGTCAAATGGAAAAATATCTGAAGGTAAAAGTTAAAGGGAAGAAAAATGAAATTCTTCAGGAAACAGTGCATGAGCTTCTGAAGAACACTTTACTGGTAATGAAGAGCTGGGGGGTGCTTGTGCAGAGTAGTGCTTCAGGTGGGGATAGCTTGTGGGAGCTTACATGGTTGCATGTGAATACCATTGCTCCATCTTTGCAAGCTGAGGTGTTCCCGGATCAAGATCCGGAGCGGTCACCTCATAAGCTGGACGAAACAGGTTACATTCCTTCAAAGGAATCAGTGCATGCTGAATGTGCTGGCACAGGAGGCTAAACATTTACAGTGTGTTCAATAGAACCCAGTCAGTTTGTCAGTACATGTAGCTGAGGACACAAGGTGGGGCATTCGAGTAATTTTTTCATGTTCTGATTCTGGAATTTTTGGGAATTGATAAAGATGAAGGTTTATGAAGAAGGGAATGGACGTGATGCTCACGACTCCAGGCATCAGAGCCAGTGAGTCAATTATAATCCCCACATAATTATTCTGTTAATGCCCCCATATCATTAATGTGGCATTGCCATAGCGTGGTATCCTCCGAAGTGGATTTCTTTGAAGATGTTATGTAGTTGGCTGAAGAAAGATTAAGATTTGTTTATTTGTAATATTGTTTTGAAGAACTCGCTCTTTGGTCCTAAAATTTTGACCATAAAAGTTGTATTTACTTTCTCGTCGATGTACATGACAGAATTTGATAGTTTCAAGTAGGTTTTAGCCTTACTCAGCATCATAAGGTCGAGAATTGTGATGGTTTTGCATGATAGGAATACAGTTCAGATTTATATTCAAAATTGCTGTCAAAATAAGCTCTGGGCATTTCTTTTTTCTCTCTCCAATTTGTATAATCAGTGCTGACAATTCCATCCATCTTCACAGAAAATAGCATATCCTGCTGCTCGAATAATTTTTTTTATTTGTTTTCAATGGTTTCTTTTTTTAATAAAGCTTGCTTAATCCAGGGAATAGAATTCAAAACTCCCAAGCTCAAAGCCATAGATCTTTCAGACTCAACGGGTCTCCATGGTCATGTGTGTTACACAACCATTTCATTTAAAAATTTAAACTGTTAGGTGAGGTCCTATAATATAATTTATATTATTCTCTAACACACACTCTCAAATGAAAGTTATTTGGTCTTGAAATTTGCACATAAATCCATAATACCTTGTGCTTAAATTTTTATTAAATAGAATGAGGATAGTAAAATTCAAACTCGTAGCTGTTGAGTTAACAAAACTCTGATACCATATTAATAAATCATCTTACCTAAAAATTTAATATTATTTCTAATTCGCGGTGGAGCTGAGTTGCTGGACCTTAATGCCTCCATAATAACTCCATCCTTGATTTATATTTATCAATATCATTTCCCAATCACTTCTATAAAATAATGTCAATCAATTGTAACTCCACCCCATTTCCCAACAATTTTGGTTAAAATAGTTATTATGATCGAACATAAAGAGAAAATGTTATTATCGGTGACGATTTTTGGCACCAAAACAGTCTCTCTTTTTGTGTTAAATGATTCTATATAATGAGAAGAATTTAGATTTTTTTATATATATTACTTTGAAAGTTTCTAAAAAAACAGATCTAAACTCGAGAAGGATTTGGGTTTCAAGTTGATTTTGGATTTCAGGTTAGTGTTTTGTATTTTTGAATGCCATGAAATTAATTTAACGAGGTTTATAAGGTGTTTTCTAGGAATTTCAAATAAAAAATAGGTTAAAACTGAGTTTATTTATTCAAAGAAAAATGAGACCTTGTTTTTTCAGCCATCACAATTTATTAAGGGTATTGGTAGACAAAGTGTTATGTTTTTCAAAATGATTGGGCATTACTTTTTTTTTTTTAAAAAAAAAGTCCGTGCATGAGCCATTGCTTGATAGCCTAGGCACTCGGCCTAATTATTTTAATTTTTTATTTAAATGATTTTTAATTAACTCCTTATTTTAATGTATTTTTGAAAATAGGTGTTTTGGTGTATAATTTAATTGATACCTCTTCTCTATGATAAATTTTATGTTAGTTTTTTTTTGTTACAGTGGAAACAAAGCAAAAAAACTAAACAATTCTAGGGAAGCTAATTCCCATAATATCTGCTAGAAGAAGCTGTTGCAAGCCTTGAGGAGGCTCATCCCAGATCATCAAACCATTATCGCATGAAGTTGCAAACTTTGCCATAAAATCAGCACAAAAATTAGCCTCTCTAAATGTATGTTCAATTCTGACAGTCCAGTCTCTTCTCAATAATTCTCTAATCTCGAAAATAAGGTTCCTGTACTTATGGAAACCCACTTGATTAACAGATAACAATCTAAGAGCATCCTTTGAGTCTGAGTGACAAATTATTTTGCGATATCCCCGATCCCAAGCCAACTTCAGTCCTTTAACAGTAGCTAGTAACTCTGGAAGAAGGTTGCAAGCAACCCCTGCGAAGATAGTAAATCCAACAAGAAAATTCCCCGTACTGGCCCTAATTAAACCACCAGCTCCAATCCTACCAGGGTTACCGAGAGAGCTACCATCCACATTAATCTTTACAAAATCCCAAGGAGGTCTTTGCCACAAGATCTGGATTGTTTCTTTAGTTACCTTCATATCTTCTCCCCAAGCCATATGAGAATCAATAGCCATTCTCCAAATATTCCTCCTCAACCAAACATCGCCTTCGTAGTGGTTTTCGAAAGCAAAACAGTTTCTCTGCCTCCAAATCCACCATAAAGCTGAAAGAAACAGATGACCCTGGTCTGAATCCACTTGCTGAATAATCCAATCCACAATATTCCCACCTAGAAAATTAGTTGTTCCAACGAAACCAAGGTCCTGCCAAACCTCCCAAGCTCTTCTACAGTGCCAAGTATCCTCGACAGCAAATTGGCAGCGGGGGCAGCCCTGATTGTCCGTTAACCTCCTCCTAAATCGAAGTGTGTTTGTTGGTAAACAGGCATGGAAAATGAGCCAAATTAAGTGCTTGACCTTTTCTATAGCCTTAAGCTTCACTAACCAATGCCATTTCCCCGTATCATCCTCCATATGTCTAGATTTGTTTAAAAGCCAAGTATACCCAAGATGGGGAGTATAAGTTCCAGCCATTGAATTTTCCCAAACCACACAGTCCTTTACATTTTCGGTCTCTAGGAATTGGGACAGCTAAGATTCCAAAACGAATATCATTAGGGATTACCGTAGATAGAGACTCCAAGTTCCATTGTCCATCATCCCAAAGATCCTTTACCAACATGTCTGTGTCACTAATATTCACTACCGGAAGAATTGACGCTAATCTCCCAAATTCTAACCATTTATCGTACCAGATCGACACATCTCCAGTGCCAAGCCTTATCATGAATCCCTCCCTCAAATGTTGAAGAGCACGAATGATGGATTTCCAGCAATAAGAACTGGAATTAGAATAGTTCTGAATTTGAACCAACAACTGATTCTTCACATATTTCTTGTGTAGCATTTGCACCCATAATTTCCCAGGGCTATTCAGGAGATGCCAGATCAGTTTTCCAAGCAGAGATATATTTCCAAACCTTGTTTCCCTCACACCCAAACCCCTGTTGATGCGAGGACGAGTCACCATATTCCAATTAATCAAATTCCAACTCCCTCCCGTCTCTTGGTTGCCCCAAATAAATTGCCTGACAATTTTATCAATTTGCATACATGTAGCATTAGGCAACCAAATGTTCTGCATAAGGTAAATAGGCATAGATGTGAGGACAGATTTTGCGAGAGTAATTCTTCCTGCTTTGTTTAACAATTTACCCTTCCAATCAGCTAACCTTCCTTTAATTTTATCAATGATAAAATTAAAATGAGCCCTTTTAACTCTACCTTGAATAAGCGGGAATCCCAAATATTTTCCTAGATCCCCTGCAACCTTGATTGAAGACAATCGAGAAAACTTTTCCTTCTTTCCTCTGCTAACATTCTTCGATCCCATAATCCTCGACTTATCAAGGTTAACTTTGAGGTCTGAAGCACTGCAGAAATCATTTACCACCTTATTGATAATTCGGACTTGAGAACATTGAGCTGAAGTAAATAGAAGAATATCGTCAGCAAAGAGGAGATGAGAAATCCCTGGCCCTCCTCTAGTAACTTGGATTGGTTTCCATTGTCTCTCATTAACCTTTTTGGCAATCATACAAGATAATTTTTCCATGCAGATGACGAACAGATAAGGCGACATTGGATCTCCTTGCCTTAAACCACGGGTAGGAACAAAACTAGGAAGTTTAGACCCATTCCAGAGCAGAGTTAAAGAGGAAGACTTAACACAATACATAATCAACTTCACAATATTCTCTGGAAAGCCAAAATCCTCTAGAGTCTTCTGAAGGAAATCCCACTCTATCTGTCATAAGCCTTCTCCAAATCAAGCTTTACTGCCAATGAACCCTTTTTGCTCTTCGAATGGTTCATGTAGTGCATAATTTCTTGAGCTATTAGAGCATTCTCTGTCGTTCCCCGACCAGGAACAAAACTGCCTTGAAGAGGACCAATAATAGAATCCAGCAAAGGCCTTATTCTGTTCACTAACACCTTCGTAATAATCTTATAAATTACTTTACAAAGACTAATTGGTCGAAACTGCTTTATAGAGGTGGGAGCATCCACTTTAGGAATCAGAACTACTAAAGTTTCAGCTAGTTTCCTATCAAAGGATCCATGAATAAAAGCCTCTCGAACCATATTCCACACATCCTCCCCAACAATGTGCCAGTATTTTTTAAAGAAAAAAGCGTGAAAGCCATCAGCTCCTGGAGCCTTAAAAGATTCCATCTGCATAAGGGCTGTAAAAACCTCCTCCTTCGACACTATACGAACAAGCCCAGCCTTTCCCTCGTCTGAGATCATAGGAAGAGCATCCAACCCCAAATCAACATTTCCAACTGGTACATTTGAACAAAAGAGATCTTTGAAATAGTGCAGGGCTTCACTTTGAAGTATTTTATCCTCCGTACACCAATTTCCATTTTGGAGAAATAGGTCGTGGATTCTGTTCCGTTTCCTTCGCGTCATTGTCATAGTGTGAAAGAATTTGGTGTTCCTGTCGCCATACTGCACCCATTTTGCTCTAGATTTTTGGTACCAGAAAAGCTCCTCTTGCTGCAGCACCATGTTATACTCTTGCCATAGACGTTTCTCTAACATAGCCAAAGAATCAGTCGGTTGCTCGTCTAGACAATTTTGAACCCCCACAAGGCGATGCAAAATCCTCCTTTTGTTCCTGAAGATATTCCCAAAAGTAAATTTATTGAAGATGATGGAGTCATCTTTCACAATATCCAAACCTCGTAAAACATCCTTTTCACAAACACTCCAAGCTCCAGAAACCACCTCCTGGTAATCCTTATGGGTGGACCAAGCAACTTCAAAACGGAAAGGTCGCTCTCTTTTAAACATTGGTAAACCACCGCATCGTAGAAGGATAGGATGATGGTCCGAATGCAGCCTTCCTAAATTTTCCACAAATGCCTCAGGGAACTTATCCCGCCATTCCAGATCAACCAGGGCTCTATCTAATTTTTTGGCCAGGTGCCTCACTCCCTGAATGTGACGGTGCCAAGTAAATTTAAAGCCTTTTGCTTCCAGGTCAGTGAGATTACAAGCAGATAAAACTTCCCCAAACTTCCCTGCTCTAACATGCGAAAACACCCTCAAATAGATTCTGATGGTAGGAGGACTTCATTAAAGTCTCCAATGAGCATCCAGGGGCCATTGACCATTGTTCTGACAAAAATGAGTCGATCCCAGAGTTGATAGCGCAAACTAGGAATGGGAGAAGCATAAACTAGAGACATGAACCAAGCCTGACTACCTGCTTTAATCTCTACTGTGGCACATTGAGCCATCACATCCACTGTAGAAACAGAAAAATTATCCCCTGATCTTAGCACCCAAATACCTCCAGCATGACCATTGGCTTCCACAATTACTGCAGGAAAATAGCCTAGCCGATTCCAGAAGCTGGCCACTCTCCCAAATTGAACGTGAGTTTCCAACAACACGCAAATACTAGGATGATACTTCTTAATTAACTCTTTACAATGACGCTTGCTTGTGGCATTAGCAGCTCCACGTACATTCCAAGATAAAACAATAAAATCATCAAAACAATTCATCATAAGAAAAAGAGAAAATTGAGAGTCAGACAAAAACCTTCCCACTAAACTCATTATTGGTCAATCTCATTCTCTTGCCCCAGAGTCATCCTGGTATCACCTTCTTTATCCCCACGTTCAGTATGCAAGTGTGAATTATTACTTAAGGCTTCCAGGTTACTTCTCATCTTGCCAAGATCATGAAAGGACGTGTTATTGGCTTGGTTATGCTGAATAATGTTCTTATGAGATTCATCCAACATGCTCTTCCCAAAAACAAAATCTTTCTCTAGGGGGAATAAACCCAGCTTCTCCTTTCCTTTGTCCCAAAAGGCACCCATAGGTAAGTTTTGTCCAACCCTACTAGGACCCTCTCCCTCTCCCTTTCCTCTTATCTTTCCAGACTGCGAAAGGGTTCTACTACCATTTTTTTTCTTCCTGTTGAGCTGGCCCTCCCTGTCCTGCAAGGTAAGTGGGTTAAGCATAACATGAATTTCCTCTGATTTCCTTGCTCTTTTATTCTTCATATTCCCAGACCCAGATCCCGTTTGATGAGGAGCATCAACTTGCTTCTCCTTCCCAAAATTTTTTGGGAAGGTCATAACTTTTTGATTTGCCAAGGAGCCCAAAGTGGTCGGATCCCACATATGCCCCGAGTCCCTGATCCCTTCAGAATTCCCTTGCATATCCTGCAACACTCCATATCTATTTTGATATGTATTACTACCCTTGTCCTTAGCAATCCCACCTTTACCTCCCTTAGAATTCACTTTCCTATTTCTCGTAACCACTAACCAATCTCCATGTAACGCTTGGGGAGAAGATCGCGTGACCTGATTTACCGGAGCCACATTAGAGATTATTTTGTTAGGGAGCTCTCCATCCTCTACCATATTTGTAGGGATGTCTTCCTCCGAAACCTTTCTATTATCATGTTCAGCGGATCCCTGTGATTGCATCTGGACATTATTCTTGCTTGAACAATTCCTCGCAACATGCCCATAACAGCCACATGCATTACAAATTATATGAAGGCCTTCGTACTCCACGTTATGCCAGTGGTTATGAATCCACACCTTCCCTACCACCGGTTTGTCTAAATCAACCTCAATGCATATCCTAGCAAATTTACCCCTCGTGACATTCACTGTATTCATGTCAACTTTGATTGGGATTCCAAGAGCCGAGGCTAACGCAAGAAGAAAACTCTCATCGTAAAACACGACATTTAGATCAGGAATTCTAGCCCATACTAGCGTCCGATCAATTTTGGCTGTTGTGGATACAAACGATGGAGACCATGTTCTAACAGTTAAATAATGATCAAAGATCATCCATGGTCCACCATTCATCACCTTCATCCTATCCGTTTCTTGGTCGAATTTCACCATGAAAAATCCATGACCCACATCCATTAACTCAAATCCCTTGGCAAAGTGCCATACCTTTTTGAGTCTGATATTTATCTGAGTATACCCGATATTCTTTCCTAAGAGCTTAACTATCAGGGCATCACACCACGGGTAACACAATTCTGTGAAGACCTTGTCATCTAGATGCACCTTCGGAAGCAACCGATTGCCATCTTCATATTCAATACGCACTAACTTCTCTCTCAACAAATCGATTTTCTCACGCATAGGTGGTGCCGATTTCGTTCCCAACACCTTATCTCTAAACGAGATCTGTCCTTCAAAAGCTGTTCCGCTGATGCTAAAAGATTTAGCACCACCATCCAAGTCTGGTGGTTTTTCCGGTATAGTTTCATGTCCACTTTGCGTTCCAGAGAATTCCGCCTCCATGCTAACCATGTTCAAACCTTGCCTCAAGATTTTATGTTAGTTTGTATTACAAGTTTTGTGATATTAAATATTTTGATAAAATTTTATCTTATAGTTTTTTATGAATTTATTTATTTATTTCTCTACATAATGGTTATTGATTTGCTTAGTAAGTTTTTTTAATTTACATATAAGACTTTTTTTATGTAAAAATAGATGAACAAGTACGTATATTCATTTTTTAAAAATATTTTTCATTTAATCTATATTATTGTGATTTCATATTTGTTTTCCTTGACTCTTTTATAAAAGTTTTATTGTTTTTAATTTCACCCTTAAATCCAAGTTTATAGATTTGTTTTTTAATTTTGGCCTTCATTTTTTTTTGTTTCTCAAATTGAAAATTTGTTGTTACCCTTTGATTATTTTTTTTTGTGTTTCTAACCCTCATTCTTTTTAATTTTTAATTTTTATATAGTTTATTTTGTGTGATTTTAATTCTCACAATGTTTTCATTTATAACATTTCCGGTCTAATAACCTGAGTTACAATTTAAAAAGTTAATAGGATTGAAATATGTTTTTTTAATATCATCATTTAATGTTGTTTTTTGTTGTCTCATATTTTTATAATATTATCAAAATAATTTAGATTTAACTTGGTTATGAAATCTTCTAATTTATTTAAGAACATAATTTTATCCTCAACTCTCTTCTCCAATTAAAAAGATATAGCATGGCAAGACACCAATCCAGTACTTCACTAAACCTTCACGTGAATTACACGCGTGATTGTTACTTTTAATAGACGTGATTAATGGAGAGGTATACTAGAGAAAAGGAATAAACTAGAGGTTATAGTTTACTGTTTTTTTTTCTAGAGAGAGGTATAGATTATAAATAATGTAGTATGCAACGGTCCATAGGCTTCCCCATTATCTTCCAACGCCATAATTCTAATTATAAAATCTTAATAATACGGTAAAAGAAAATAGAAAAAAATATTCACTCTAAATAGAGAAGAAAAAAAAGAGAAGTATATACAGAATAGGCTAATAAAGATAGAAAAAATATAAAATCAACTAAAAAATATATTTATTTTTCTAAAACATTTCAAGAAACTCTTCACTAAAAAATCTTACTCACTGTCACGACAATGATTTTTTTACGTGCTTCGTGCCCCGCCATCCCTTGGATTAGGGGAGACAATGGCGCGCGGTGAAAATGAGGGGTGTGTTTTATAGTCGCAAAATTATGACTATAAATATTAGGAGTCGCCACCTAGTATTACGGTCACTAGGAAACCTATTGGTCTGCTAGAGTCTTGGGTAAGGGGATTTGTTGTGCAAGGGGAAGACACATCACCCCCCAGTACATCCTATCTAAGGTAAGCTGCATTGTTACTTGATTATTCTTCTAAGTTAAACTTTTTTACACTGTATTTTCAAAAAATATTTTTTTGTCTACGGGTGTACTTTACATTGTAATTTTACACCGTTTCTGAAAATCCTTTTTATTATCTACGGATGTACTTTACAATGTAAATTTATACCCTAATAGATAAAACAAAAATAGTTATAATTATTTTTGATATTTTGGTCAAATTCCAACGGATAATCGTAAACCGGTTACGATATCCAATTTTCATTTTAAAACATGAGAAAGATGTAATAAATTTTTTTTATGAAAAATATGATGGAAAAAATCTTGGAATCTGACTGTATGCACGAAAATAATACTTTTTTATTTTTTTTAATTTTGTATTTTTATATTTCTTATATTTTTAAAATAAAATAAAGCAAAAATAAATAAATAAATAAAATCAATGGGCTGACAGTCTAGCCCTGATGGGCTGGACTGACAGCCCACTATACATGGGCTGGACACCCACCTCCCTTAGAGTTTAGAACAGACACAAAGCCTGACCCATTTCACTAAGCCCTGGCCCACGTGAATAGTGGGACACAAATTACGTCCCACTACGCATGCAGCAGGCTGAAGAAGACGATGAACAAGGGGATTTTTCGAGTGTAATAAAAGGCGTAGCTGTTAGTACTGTTGGGTAGAGGAGGTCGAGGTGATGATTCCTGTGGTGGTGGCGTCTAAAATGGTGACCTGTTGTGGCCGAAGGAGGCGTCGGAAGTCGCCGGACTCACGTCGCTGCCACTGCTATCGCCTTTGCTGCCTTGCCGGAGACTGTGGCTGAGCTTCTAGTGTTAAGGGGAAGCTTACAATGGTGATGATGATGGTATTGGGTGGTCGTTCAGCCACTAATGGTGGAGAGAGAGAAGGCTTGACCGGACTGGTTTTAGAGAGAGAAAAGACTTTCAAACCGAGAGAGAGAGAGCGAGAGCTGGTTGCTGAGGAAGATGATGGTGTGATTTTTGTGTGTTATCTCCTTGTTTTTCTTTGTCAAATTCTCTGCAAATTTTTCCTCAAAATCTCTCGGTTCCTCTGCTTTTGTTCTGTCTCCAAGCTCCCCTACGTAAAACTCTTCCCCTTTTTTCTGGTTTCTCCTCCGTTTGTCTCCTGTTTTCTCCCCGTTTTTTCTCCTCCATCATGCAGCGTCCATGGCTGCTATTTATAGGGGATTGAGGCACCCCTCATGCACATTGCATGAGGTTGTTGCCTCTGCCTCTATCTCCGTATTTGCAGAGAGCTACGGTGCCGTGTCTTGCACTGTTCAGGTGTCAGAACAGTGCAGGCACATGCAAATTTGGTTTTGAGAGAAAATACAATTTAGTCCTTAAATACAATTGTTCTAATTGCATCTCTAATTAGCTTTAAACTTTTAATTTTGTGCAATTGTATCCCCGTCAAAATTTCGAGAGCATCCTTAGCCTTGCGCGCCTTTTTTATTTTGGTTCTTGGTTTCTGATTTATGCGATTTAACCCTCAATTGACCATTAAACTCTCAATCGTTTTCAATTTGACCCCTGATTCGCACAATTGGCTTGGAAAAATTCAATTGGATCTCCGAAAATTTCAATCTTCTCAATTGAGCCCAAATTAAGATCAAACACTTGATTTCTTACCAATTAAGCCCTTAATTAATTTGATGTGACCAATTTAAAGTATAATTAAGTCCTTGCACTTAATTAAATCCCTCAATTGGACCCTAAATTAATTCTCGAACATAATTAAACTTTAAATTGGTCGACGATTAAATCAAATCAACCTATAAAAATATAATTATGTCGTTCAACTTAATTTTTACATAGATTTATCTAATGATAAATTATTTTTGCCTTAAATCTGTATTTTCCTTTATTTTTGGAACAAAAAATATATGATTGGACTCTCGAAAACAACCAAAATTTCCACATTGATTTTTCTACCAACACCGACCCCTTATATTTTTTTTTATTTTATTTTGGTTAGATTTTGGGGAATAACCCAGAAATTGGGTTATGACACCCACCATAAATGTTTTTTTATGTTTGGTCCACCTCATCATGAGTCTTTTACACTTTGAAGTCATCTCATCATAAATCACTAACATAATATCTTTATGTGAGTTAACTCATCATATATCCTACCATTAAGGTCTTCAATAACAACAACACTAATGCAAATGGAACAAAGGCACTAATTTTGAGGAAAAGAAATCCCGAAAAGTAACTTTCTTATCCCCTCTAACAGGAGTGTATCCAATTATACAATCTTTTACAATCATGATTATTCAATAACACACAACAACTAACCACTAAAAATCATTGAGTTTTTATACACATCTTGTATAATCTCCAACAAAAAACCAACAACAATCGTTGGACTCTAATATCAACTGACATTGCTAAGAGCATTGTTAAAATGTAGTCGTTAGTTTATCATTAACCAAGAATAGACTGTTGTTATAGTTAGTAAAAGTAGGTTTGTATTCTAGCTAGTTTTAACATTGTAATTATTCTATATATAACACCAAATGTAACAACACAAATAATCAATCAAAATACTGATTCAAAGTTTAACATGGTATCAGAGCATCGCTGAAGTTTTTTATGATTTGTTTTTCGAATTGATTTTTCTCTCTCTCGAAGGCTATAGTGCCAGTATTGCTGTTCATTAAACATTTACTCTTCAAATCAATCTTAGAAATTTCTATTGTTCAAATCAATCCTAGAAATTGCTATTGTTCATCACATTCAAACTGCTACAGTAGTTGTTCTTCATTGAAACCTAGAAATACAAACCCTAACTTTGCAATCCATAAATTTACAAAACACAGAAACACCCAACACCCATCTTAAACCCAGAAACCCACAGAATGGAAATCAATCCCACAAACATACTTACCTTCAACCTGTCACCATAAATTGTTGTTCATCAAGACAATTCAGCATTTCCAGCAAGCGTTGTGCTGGATAAAACAAATTATGCATTATGGTCATAACTCATGGAAATGCAAATTGGAGCTCGTAACAAAGGTGGGATATCTTACCGGCGACACAATGAAGCCTGGACCAGGTGACCTGAGAATGGATTTATGAGTTACCGAGAATCATCGGGTCAAAACTTGGCTCATCGACTCCATGAACCCATCTCTGATGCAGAGGTTCATTCGCCTCTGACGGCCAAGGATATCTGGGATGTTGTCGCAGAACCTTCTACGACGGCGCCGATGAGACCTGCATTTTTGAATTGAATCAAAGATCGTTTAACAACCAATAAAATGGTCGTCCATTGTTCACCTATTATACAGAATTGGTGGCCATCTTCCAAGAAATTGATGGCTGGAGTGCATCCCAAGCCAGGACAGTCAACGGCATCCTTCATCTCCACTTGGCCATGGCATTCCTCAGAGTCCACATATTTCTAAGTGGGCTCAATCCCATCTTTAAACAAATTTGTGGCGAGATCTTATGAAAGGACCCAAAACTGGACCTTGAAGGGGCATATGCTACGTCCAATGAGAACACCAGAAGCACACCATGGACAATAAGCAGATGGGAGCCTCTCTGGTGTTCCATGATAACACAAGAATGGTGGACGGAAACCTCCGATCAATGGGGAGCCACGGACGTGACAAAGTCCATGGGTATGAGAGAAATGGAGACGAGAAGCAGATGGGTCGAAGTGAGAGACAAATGGATCACGATAATGTGTTTAATTCGGGTTACAAAAAATCAAGCGGGCTAGTGTGTTCTCATTGCGGCGAAGTGGGTCATTCAAAATAAAAATGTTACAAAATTATTGATTACTCGGATTAGTGGGATTTTCAGAAAAAACCTCAAAAAAATATCAGAAAAACTATGGTAAACCTGACAAAAGTAGAACAGGTACAACCCATAACGAATGTGGTCCATCTAGGTATCATCGGTAAAAATTATGCACACTCTGTTATTACTAAAAATAGTACTTGGATTATTGATATAGGTGCATCCGATCACATGACTAAGGATTCTGGTAAATTAATTTGTCATAAATCCTCCTCACGATCAGTCACCTACACAACTAATGGCAACCCCTCCCCCATTAAAGGGGAAGGGTCGATAATTTTGATTGAAACTATAACCCTCGATACTGTTCTTATTGTTCCATCTCTTGAATATAACCTTATTTCGGTCAGTGAAATTACTTTTATCCTTGCATGCATCGTAACGTTTTGGCCTCTTTTATGTTTTTCAGGACATTCTAACCCAGAAAATTCTTGGATATAGTGTTAGATAGGGCAACCTATATTATTTGAAGTTAACAGGAAAAGGGGGTCAAAGCTGGGTCACGCACGTCAGACTGGGAGTAAGGACCAAACCCACGCACTTGTATGGTTGTGGCATCGACGACTCTGACATCTTTCTTTTGGGTATCTTAAGAAGTTACAGCCACATTTATTTTTATCTTTAAGTATTTTGGATTTTCAATGTGAGATTTATGAACTGGCTAAAATTTATCATATTACCTATTTACCGAGTTTGAATAAATGTTTGGAACCATTCGCAGTCATTAATTCAGATGTTTGGGGTCCTTTAAAAATTCTATCATTTTCTAATGCATGTTATTTTATTACATTTATTGATGAATTTACTTGAATGACTTAGATATCTCTCCTTCGAAATAAAAGTGATGTAAGTGCAACTTTTCAGGAATTTCATAAAATGGTGCTGACCCGATACCAACGACACATTCGTACACTTCAATCAGATAATGGTACAAATTTTATGGATCAAGTGTTAAGTAATGTTTTAAGCAATCATGGAATTTGACATTAAACCTCCTGCATGTATACTCAACAGTAGAACGGATTAGCAGAAAGAAAAAAAAAAGCAGATTATGGAAATTGTCTGGACCTCCTTATTTGGAATGAATCTGCCCAAACACTATTGGGGTGAGGTAGTCAAATCAACTGTCTACTTAATGAATTGAACATCATCTAGTGCAATTGAATTTCAATCTCCTCAATAGAAGATGAAATCTCTTCTCTCTGTTCCTTATCTACCAAATCTAAAACCACGAGTGTTTGATTATACGGTGTATTTCCATATCCCTAAAGTCCTACGAAGCAAACTGGATCCTTGTGCCAAGCGGTGTGTTTTTATAGGTTACTCGGAGTTCAAAAAGGATATCAGTGCTATGATCCTCATCATCGAAAGCTACATGTCACCTTGGATGCATCATTTTGAGAATCTGAACCCTACTATTCAGGGGGAGTTCTCGGGTCTTCTCTTTAGGGGGAGAGTAATAATGAAGAGAATAAAGATATATTTGAATTAGAGCAAAATAGAGGGTTAGAGGAAATGAGACCAAGTTGTGATGCTAACTTGGAATTCTACACAGACTTGAATGTTATTAGCAACGACCCCCCATGTCATTAGAGTTGCCTACGCCTACACCATTAACTAAAGAATCAATCCAGAATGTCTTGCCTTGGTCTCCTCAAGTATCTCTAACCCCTATTCTTAAATAGACTAATGAAACTCTTGTCCTAGAAAAAAATATGACCAATAGATATCCACAAAGACCAAATGAGGGATTTCTGAAGAAATAGTATGAACCTGATCCTAGAAACAAAACTAAATACTCTATCAATAGCTACATCTCTTCCCATAGATTTTCATAATCATATGCATTTACTGTTAATCAATTATCCAATATATCTATTTCTAGTAATGTACAGTATGCATTAGCAAATTCAAAGTGGACTAAGACAATGAATGAAGAGATGGAGGCACTTCAAAAGAATAACACTTGGAAATTATGTCAACTACCAAAAGGGAATAAGAAAGTTAGGTGTTCACAGTAAAGCTGAAAGTAGACGGGAGTATTGATAGATATAAAGCAAGATTAGTCGCGAAGAGATATATGCAAAAATATAGAGTGGATTATCAAGAAACTTTTGCTCTAGTTGCAAAAATGAACACCATTTGTATTCTCATATCTATAGCAGTGAATCGAGACTAGACCTTACAACAATTCAATGTCAAGAATGTTTTTCTTAATAGAGATCTTGAGGAAGAAGTTTACATGGAATTACCACCTAGAGTGAAAACCCGGTCCTCATGCAGAACTGAAGTATGCAAATTAAAGAAGACATTATATGGTCTAAAGCAGTCACTCCGGGCATGGTTCAGAAGATTCTTGTCCACGATGAAGGATTTCGGCTATAAGCAAAGTAATTCAGATCATGCTTTATTTATAAAACACAAAGAAAGAAAGGTAATGACATTGATCGTATATGTGGATGATATGGTCTTAACAGGAAATGATCTAGAAGAGAGAAAAGCACTACAATAGTTACTGACATCAAAATTTGAAATGAAAGATCTAGGACAACTGAAGTATTTCTCAGGGATTGAGGTCTCAAGGTAATAAACTAGGATATGTCTATCACAATGAAAATATGTGTTAGATTTGTTAATAGAAAATGGAATTCTTGCGTGCAAATCAGTCGACACACCTATGGAAATGAATCACAAGCTGGTATAAACGGAAGATCAGACACCAATGGACAAAGGATGTTATCAACGGTTAGTTGGAAAACTGATATATTTATCACATACAAAGCCAGACATAACCTATGCAGTAAGTATGGTAAGTCAATTCATGTATTTACCAGGAGATGAACATATGGAAGCCGTATATTGGATCTTAAGGTATCTGAAGAATGCAACAGGAAGAGGACTATTGTTTTCAAAAAGGGAGGTCCACGAGGTTACAGGGTAACAAGACTCGGATTGGAAAGGAAATTAGACTGATAGGAGATCGACATCAAGATATTTTATATTTGTAGAAGGCAACCTTGTCACTTAGAGGAGTAAGAAGCAGAAAGTAGTCGCTAGTTCAAATGCAGAGGCAAAATATCGAGGTATGGCTCACAGTGTGTGTGAATTACTATGGATTAAACAAGTATTACAAGACTTGAGAATCAATTATGGGACATCCATGGATCTACACTGTGACAATAAGGCAACTATTGAAATTGCTCACAATCTTGTTCAACATGATCGTACCAAACACGTTGAAATCTACCAACACTTCATTAAAGAAACCCTTGATCGAAAAATTATATAATTTCCATTTGTTCGGTCTAAAGATCAGCTAGCCGATATTCTCACAAAGACAATCTCGGGCAAGGTGTTTTATGATGCAATTAGCAAGTTGGGCATGATAAATATCTATGCTCCAACTTGAGGGGGGGTGTTAAAATGTAGCCGTTAGTTTGTTATTAACCAAGAATAGAAATTGTTGTTATAGTCAATAAAAGTAGGTTTGTATTCTAGCTAGTTTTAACATTGTAATTATTCTATATATAACACCAAATGTAACATCATAAATAATCAATCAAAATATTGATTCAAAGTTTAACAAGCATAGAATAACGAGGTTTATTATAAGTTATAACACTCAAATACCAAAAAATTCATAACTATGAATAGACACCTAAAATATTTAATTTTATTCATCCACGTCTCCACTTGTTAAAAAAGGTTTTACAAATTCATATTTTTTTGTAGCCTACATTCACATGGATTATTTTTTAATTGTTAATTTTGATATAAATATACCACATTTCATGCCTCATATATTTTTTTTATAGCCTATATCCACATGCATTGTTATTTTTTAATGTAGAATAACTATTTATAGACTATATCCACATGATTTTTTTTTATGGGATAACTATACTATACTACACTTCACATTTCTTTTTTTATAGATTACATTCAAATGCATTATTTCTTAATCTTTTGATGTGGGTAGCTATTTATAGCATATATCCACATGGATTATTTATTAAATCATTTATGTGGGACATGTTACACGTGTGCACGTGACATCGAGATCAAGGAGTTGTCGTCTAGTTTTTTGGTTTAGGGTTACTACGAGACCTAGGTCAACTAGTCTTATCTAAAATTTCAAGGTAAAAGGCTGATCATGGCTAGGGAAGATATTATCACTCTTAGTACACCTTATTTAAGATAAACTATGTTGTGTGGCCTGAGTGTGCTTTAAAAGTGTTGATGAATTCCTAATCGGTGGTCCATATATAGTTATAACAAAGTTCTATGCTAATGAGCTTATATGATATTTTGAATTTATTATACTCTAATTCATAGGTAAATTATTATAGGAAGAATATATATAGGTTCCCTAATAGGGTTCATTTATCTTGGAAGAAGAAAGTGTTTTCCACAATTTGTAAATTATGATGAAAAATACTTTTGATTAAAATTGATAAATATCTAAAATAATTTTGAGAATTTTCTAATCAACTCTTCATACTCAAATACTAGTCTTTTGATATGTCCTACTTTATACCATAATATTTACCATTAATTTCCAGGAATTAATTTTTTAGGGTTATTGAAATATTAGCCAAATCCTTAACGAATTTTACAATTTTATTGTAAATTAAAAAAAAAGAAAAAAAAGACAAAGGTTCTCCAAAACAATGCTAAAGACTTTATTAAATAAAATGCATTTTTTTTTGTAAATATCAATCCATATGGAACAAGCAAAAATCATTTTAATTTTTTTTATATAAATTGTTCATATTTGTAAAGCCATGTTTGACAAAAACATTTTTTTCTTCCTTAGAAAACTATCAAAATGGACATAAGGGTGTGTTTGTCAAACATCCCTTTAGGCCAGAAGTCCATTAATAAAAAAGTTATCCAAATAAACAAAACCAAACAGGTTGACTCGAAGACACTTATTCAACCATGAACCAAACAAAAAACCAAGGTTTGACCAAAAAACTAAACCAAAAACAAAGGATTAAATTGAAACAAAATCAAAGTTAAAAATTAATACAAGACATAAAAGTTTCACAAAAAAATGGTTAAAACACTCAAATCATGAAGAACATTCAAACAAATTTTAACAAAATGAATGGTAATCCATACTAGATTTCATGAATTAAAAAGAACATAAAGATTCGGCCATTAAAGGATCAAGAATTATGGCGCCATTCATTTTGATTACCATTAAATCTTAACAATTTTGTTATAAAAAGATTTTTGTCCAACATAAAAATCCTAAGATTAAAATGTTGAAATACACATCATAAATGCAAACTAACCCTATATTATTGTCTTTAAATTTTATGCAAAGATGAAGATGCAAATAAATGAAATAAAGTAAATTAAAAACATATAGTTAAGACAATGTTCTTAGGAAGAACACAAAGAACATTAAAACTCTAACACATCAATGTGAAACCCAACCCAAACTAAATATGATTAAACCAAGGCCACAAACATGTTGAAAATTATGCAAGGATAAATAATTTGGCACCCATTCACTTCAATTAAAACTCATAAATCATAATTTTGTGAAAATGAATTTCAATTTGAAACCAAAACCCTAGGATTGAAACCCGTAAAACTTGTTATTAATACAAATAAACCTAGATTATTAACTAATTAAGTTAGAAAAGTGTTTAATGCAAGGAATGGACCAAAACTAGTCCAAATCATGGGGCTAAGACAATGTTCTTTCTAAGAACATGAAAATCATTGCCTAGAAAACCCATAATTGAAGAACAAGTTGCCAAACCCAAAAAAACAACCTCTTAGGCCTCTAACCTATTGCTTTTAGCTCACACAAATTACATTGTCATAGTTACACATGTTTAAATCAAAAGAAACAAAAAAAAATAACATTTCAATCTTCAAAACTACCAAAGCTAAACAACAAACAAATCCATGCTATTTAAATTCAAAACTTGACATTTTTAACATTTATATGCCAAAGCATACTTGTATGAACCATAAAATGGCTCTATAAGACATCAAATTGATCAACATGCTTCCAAAAATATTTAACCCACAAATAAAAGCAATATATTATTTTATTACAAAATATATTCAAACATGAATCAAAATACCTCAAATTCATCATCAACATGCTAGTGGGCTAAAAACACAAACTCAAACAAGCATAAAAATCAAGAATCATATCTTTAGTATAAGCCTCTTTGACACACTATTAAAAAGAAGAAGAAAAACTATCATAACAAAAGCTTAAGTAATATAAAACATGAACAAAAATAAAATAAACTCTTCTAAAAAATATCATACTATTTCAGCACCAAAATCTAACCAAAATTACAAGATAAGTTCAAATAACATCGAAAGAGATTTAAACATTAAGAAAACATGAATAGGCAAAGCCATATGGATTCTACCTTTGAACTTTTACATGGTTGTACCTTCTTTTATGCTTACTGGCTATGAACTGCTGTTTTTTATTTGCTTTTCTTTCCTTCTTCCTCTTTTACTATCTTTTCCTTCCAAAGCTTGTTAGACTTTTTATGTTAAGCTCTAGAACCTTCACACCAAGATATTTTCATGGCATGTCTTTTTATATTTTCCACCCTTTTTGTCGTTCCTTTATCTCTATTTTTCCTTCTTTTTTCTTCTTCATTTTCTATAAGGTATTTATAGGGTTTTGTTAGGGTTCTTAAAATATTTAAACATACATCGATCAAAGCTTAGTCCTTTGATAAAAATAAGAGGGTTATGAACAAATGTTAACAACTGGAACCTATATCCTTTACTGGTTTTGGTATGATGGTTTTGTAACAAATTTGCCTAGGAGGTTTTCTTTGTCTTGGATGCAAATACATGAATCCCTCACCCTTTGGTTTTTGATGAAAGATTTATGAGTGTTGATAAGAACCTTATGAAGTGTGAAAACATTAAAAAGTTAACTGGTTTTGCATAAATGGGTATCTTAGTCAAGGCTGATTAAGATGACCAATTTTGAGGTTTTACGGGGCAATTCTTAAGCAAATAGTAAAGGAGAAACATATCTTTCAATTGGGCCTATTTTTGCCTAATTTAAAGGTCGGTAACTCCATTTTTATTCATTTGAAGGTGTCAACTTGATGAATCAAGAATTTAAAAATACAATAATGGCTGGTCAAGAACAAGATGTTGTCAAGTTCATTGAAAAAAATGGGATGTAAATGTTTGATGAGAATAATTGATCTTTATAGAGGTGTGTTTCTCAATTAAATGATGATGGTTATAACCCTTACGGTTGTTAGAGATGCCTTATTTATTCATATGAAGATTCTTATTTGACCAACCAAAATTGCGAAAGAGAAAATTGTATAGTGACTTAATGATATGTAACTCAATCTTTTTATTAAACCTTATTTACACGTCCTTTAGATTAAACCTAAAAAATTGAGGTTTTTAGATTTGGCAATGTTCAATATAGTCCTTACCTTTTCAAATTCTTTTACTTACACTCGTAATTCTCTCATACGTTTTAATTGTGTGCAATTTTACCCCTGTCAAACTCAATTATCAGCCATAAAGCTCAACACCATTTTCATCTTAGTCCTTGGTTCCAATTTGTGCACTTGGATTGATCATCAAACATTTAATTTTCTTTAATTCAATTCTTGATTTAACTAATTAAATCTCCAAAAAAATAATCAAGTCCCTAAACTTTAATTCATTCAAATTAACACCCAAAATTGACTAAAAAACTTTGATTTTTCTTGCAGCCAAGTCCTCATTAAAATTGATTAAGCCTTCCAAAATTTTCACTATGTCCTTACCAATCTAATTTTTTATTTCTTTACCCTAAATAAAAATATTTCCATTAATAAGGCTTTCTATCAATCATAATTAAGTTGTTAATTTTGTCAATCTTATATATTTTGGTCCTCTAACTTTTTCACATGTCATTTTAGTCTTTCACCACTAACTTGAGCAATTTTATAGGCTTTCTTCATGTATATCCTCTAGTATTTTGGATAATTTTTTTTTGTTTTTCTTTTCTTGATATTTTTTGGTTAAAAATGGGTAACAACACTACACTTCACATTGTTTTATATAAGCTACATTTATATTGATTGTTTTTAACCTTTCAATGATTCATGTCTTATATTTGTTTTCTAACTTGCATCTACATGCGTTGTTTCAAAAACAAATCATGTAAAATATCAAAACCTCAAATATAATTTATTTTTATATCTCTAACTTGTCTTAAGACCTGATCTCTTGACCGAGTCAATCCTAAACCAAGTTTATTAATTGTTGTTTTATCAACTCAACTACAATGCTCTCACTAATACCATTTGTTTCTAAACCTTTATAATGCACTTCTCTAACCTACCACCAAGTTCCTCATATGGAAGTCTATCATCTTTGCTTATATTCTTTTTTCATTAACGTGAATGTCCGAGGCATCTTGTACGCACCTCGACTAATCCCACAGGTCTTGAAGACAACAATCATGTAAGCCTCTACCATCATATTAAAAACCATATGGCTCAAACCTAAGACCATAGAGAGAACAAACCTCTTAGTCCCAAGCTCTTATCACTAGATCACCTAGTAGATGATTTCTATGTTCATATTCTTACAACATATCCAATGTGCCTTGTGAAACTACTATTCCTTTCCTATCCATATTAAAAAAACAAATAAAAGGCATGGATGTTTCATTGTGTCCCTAGACACATATTATTGTGGATTCCAACAGTAAAATTATCATTTTACCACCCGAGTCAAAAAATTTAACCCTCGTATCCAGGGTTATTTTAAACATTTCCAGGGGACATGGTATTTTCATATTGTTTGGAGTTTTCTGATATTTTTCATTTTAAATTGCAGGTAATAAAAAGATAAGGAATAGTTGAGGGTGTTTTCGGTTTTTCACATATTCATGTATAGTAAAACAACGCAAATACCCCAGAAAAGACAAAAACATAGGTCTGGAATTGGGGGCATTGTGGTACTTTCACCATTGATTTTTATCGTTGGGTCCAGGTGTGTATAGGTAATTTAGAATATTTTTATTATTTTTTTAAGAAACACTGCATAAGCGTCATACATTCATCCTCAGTTAGGTGAAAATAGGCCCGAAGCTAAGGGCATTGTGGTACTTCATCCTTGGTTTTTTTTGTGATTATCATTGGGTTTAGGGGTGTATAAGTAATTTGGCATATTTTTTTTTTAGAAAAACACAGCATGCGCACTATACGGACGCACCAACAGTGTTTCACACGCACACACCTTTCAGGAGGCGTGTGCAGCTTCAGTTTTCCATGGAAAGTGTTCAGTCACTATGTCCTCTGCATGTGACGATGGTCAGTGAATCACCAATGGATGATTTTTTAATTTATTCTCCTTTCCTCTCTCTTACTGCTAGAAAATACATGGTAATCCTCCATGTTTGTGATTATTTTATTATAGTGCATGTTCTTTTGATTTCGGTTTTATTCCTGATTTCTTCAATGGAAATTTTGATTGTTTTCAATTGTTCCCTTCAATTGAAACTAATTACATATGTTGATTTTCATTTCAGTCTTTATTCTTTTGATTTTTGGTTCCTTTAATTTTTTTGTTATGCAAGTTTTAATTTGTTTTAATTTTGTCCTTAAATTGAAATTGGTCATATATGCTACTTTTCATTTTGGTCTTTATTTTTTTTTAATCTTTTAACAAAATTACATTGCATTTTTTAAAAACAAAATCCCTTTATTTTTTTCTATCCCAAGGTTTTTATTTGTTTCAATTTTTTCTTTCGAGTGGAATTAATTATATATTTTATTTTTTATTTCAACCCTTATTCATTGAATTTTTTATTTGATACTATTTCCTTTGGTTTTTCGGTTTTTCGGTTCTTCTTGGACAATGTTTATTTTTTACCCATATTTATATATCTATTCTTTTAGTTTTTTTTTGTCATCTTATTTTTTATTGGGGTTTTGTTTTAATTCGCTCCAGTTCAGAATTTTTAATTTATGTTATTGATCATTTTAAAATTAATATTTCTCTCTTTTTCCCTTTGTTTTTTTTGTGTTTTCTGTTATTTTTATTTGTTCTTAAGATCAGATGATTTTATGATTTCATTATTTGTGTAATAATAATGATAATTTTAGTGTTTTTTTTATTTTTTTTTCTAAAAATGTTTTGCATTTTTTTATTATTTGGGGCAATTTAATTATTTTAATTATTTGGGCAATAATATTGATAATAATTTTAACTGTTATAGTCATGATAATGACGGTAACGTAGGGATAAATTTTCAATGATGTTTTCTTCTTTTTGTAGATATAAAATTAACTACCTATTTTTATTTGATTATTGTAGGTGTTTTCACAATTTATATTTTATTTTTTATGTTTAATTTAAATTGGATTATAAAATGAATTAATCCTAATATAGTGAATTTGATAATTTAGGTATCTGAATCCTACTAAATAAATAAATTTATATTAATTTAAAATTCATATATTTTATAGAAAACTTGCACTTCACAGAAATTCTGCATAAATTTGTTATTTTGTTTAAATTTATTCTAAAAAAATTACACAATTAATATATTTTTATTTTGAAAAAAATATGATTTTAATCGTGAAGAGATAAAGATAAGTGACTAGCATAATATAATACAGAAGCCTCTTCGTTTACGAAGAAAGACTACATAGCCACATTTGGAGATTGCAATAGGAAAGAACATAATACCATTTGGACCCCTCCCTCAGCACTCACCCAGAGCTCGCCATTGACTCGAAACCTCAAAAATCTGAAATGACCTCCTCCTCCTCCTGCTGCTGCTGCTAAGATCCCTCAAACCCTTCTCATCGCACTCTCATCAAACAGTACCAGTTCTCACTTCCTCTGCTCCACCAAAATGCCCACCACCGCCACCATCCCCCTTCTTCTCTTCCTCCTCCTGATCCGCCTCACCACCACGACTCCATCCCCAATCTCAGGCCTAGACACTTTCCTCTCTCACCAGTCCACCCTAGACCCTCTTTCCACCAACGATTCCTTCCCCTACCTCCCTTCTTCCCTAAAAAAATCACTCTCCCTCTCCTCCCCTCACCCTCACATCCCTTCCTTAATCTCCTCCCTTCTCTCCCTTACCCTCCCCCTTTCCCTGCACATCCGTCTCGTCGGATCCTCCTTCCCCCCCGATTCCTCCACCCTCCTCCACTCCTTCCTCTCCACCGCCCACATCTCTGACCACTTCCACGTCATCACCACCGACTCCCACCGTCTTTCCATCAAGCATTCCCCCCACTTTGAAGTTTCCCACGCTGGCTCCACCCTTTCATCTCGCCTTTCCGAAGCCCTTAAATCTTCCATTTCCGAAACTACATCTTCCCTCCGATCACCTCTCCTTTCCATCCCTTACAACACAGTTGATCAGATCATCAAGCAAGATTTTGAAAGAGAAAAACCTGTGCAAGGGGTTTATGTTTATTTGATTAATTTGGGTTCGCAATCGAAGAACTATGCGTATAGTTATTCAGATGGAGATTCTTCTCCTGGGTTTACTAAATGTTTAGGAACCATTTGGACTGGTAAAGAGAGGTATCTTTGGATTGATCTATCTGCTGGTCCTGTCGATTACGGGCCGGCTTTATCTGGAGAAGGGGTTTTACCTAGAGGTGAATTTCACCCTCTTGCAGCAATGCACGGGCGACCCAAGTCGCAAAAGGCATTGTTAGCGGACTTGTCGTCGTTGATTTGGAATGCTTATCAGGTATTACTTGTGCCCTCTTTGAGAATTCCTGTGCATTTTGAGAAATCTTTGATTGTTGAGTTTATACATGTTTATGGGTCTGGGAGTGGTAAGGATTTGAGTGGGTTGGATTGGAAGGAGATTGAGAGAACGTTTATGGATGAGGCTAAAGAAGGTGGGTTACTGTTGAGGAATCAGAATTTGGTGTTTAGGAATTATGAAGTGAATTATGATCAGTGTTCAATTTGTTCATTTGCGGTTTCTAGGTCGATTAATTCCTATACTTCTAGGTTCTTGTTTGAAAATTATACTTTGATTGTGAGTGAATATTTGGACTCAAAGAGATTGCATCAGATATTGTCTGATTCTGCTGAGGAGTTTAGGAGGATGGCAAGGATCCAGGAGGAGGATTTTAGTAGAGTGCTGCCTGTTTATGTGTTTGATTTGGATTACAATACACTGCTGATGCTTGATCGGTATCATCAATCTATTGCCTTTAAGGATATGGTTATTGCAGTGAGGACAAAGACTACACAGACTGTGAGTGATTATAGCTGCAATGGTCGTCACGTGTTTACGCACACTAGGGTACTTGAGAGACCACTTGTTGGTTCAATTCTACAGAGTATGTGGGGAGTGTCACCGACCCATTTGTCTTGGAGTCCAAGGCACAATAATACTTTGGTAGATTATACTTGGAGTGTTGGTCAAACTCCATTTGGGCCTTTCTCAGAGATTTCATCTCTGTCATTTGTGCAGAAAGATGCAGCTCGTAGAAATGTGCTGTTGATTTCGTTGAATTACAGTATAACTAGTGTTATTGATGTTCTTGAATCCATCGTGGCACATGGAGGGGACAGGAATCTCCTTAAACAGAATCAGCATGTTCAGTTCATTCAGAGATGGAACCTGTTCAAGTACAAGCTGGACAAAGCAATTTCTGCAATGTCACATTTGGACTTTGACATGGCTTTGTATTACTTGAGGTCCTCTGACCATGACATGTATGCCATTCACTCTCTGGTTTACCATGCATCCCAGGAATTGGAGGCATCTCTTGTTTGTTTCAAGGACCCACCATTTCCATGGGGTACAGCGTCTATGTCTGCAGTAGGCTTCTTTGCTCTAGTTTATGTTTATTCCAAACGGGAGAGACTTTTTAGAAATAAAAGAAAGCAGTTTTAAGGCACTCTAGAGCAATAGAATTTTGTATCATGTGAACACAATACACCAAATCTACTTCTTTGAGGAGTGCTTCTGAAGGTTTGAAATTAATTTTCACTCTTCCATAAATGCTTACTTCAATTGAAGTTGATATAGCCGTGTTGCTCAGTTTCCATTATTTACTGTGATTTGTAATTCCACGACTTCTCTAGATATATGACTGTTTTTAACATTTTGCTGCTTCCTGTTCCCTTCCTTTTTTTTTTTTCATTACATTAATATAGCAACATTTCTGAAAGCTATATTATGATTCATGCTTGATTATTGAACTTGAGCTGAATTGACATGAAACACTTCTGATGTTTATAACAGTTAGACATTAAGGCACAACTTCCATATCCAGTCATACTGAAAGCTTATAAAAGTTAGAGAACTGTTCTGGGCTACTTACTTTATTGAAAAATTAAACCCATGGTTTCAAAACCTATCATGTGCTACCAACAGCTCATATAGTACTTGCCATGGTAAAGGTTAATGAGCTCTTAGAAGCTTCATCGACCTTATGTTTTGCTTGTGCTGTTTCTCGGGGCTTTTGAGTGGATTATTTAGAGTATGTCATGCCATGTGAATCTGTCACCACATCTGCTTTACTTTTGTAGGCCCTCCAAATCATGTGTCAACTACTGAGTTCTCATTATCATTTACCTCTTATCTGCGTTCTACTTGGATAGTGCTTTTCCTGTTAAATTTCTTGGTTACTCACTCTATTAAAGTCCGATACATGTAGTGAGGACAGAGAGTTAGGGAGTAGGCTCTAATACATTTTTTTTGCATCTTTGATTGCCCCCTTGCACGCATTTGAGATAATCAAGATGGTGGGTTTTGTGAAATGCAATTAGGATATAATTTGGTGTTGAAATACAGAACGTGATTAGTAGAAGAGAAGATTGATGGTGTTTATTAGAGAAGAGAAGAGAAGATTGATGGTGCAGGACGAGTTAAATAGAATAGTAACCAAAAATCATTAATAAAAAACAATTAATTTTGAAGGATCAAATGAAGAGAAACACTCAGATCTTGAAAACAAAACTAGAGACATTGTTTATATAAATACAAATAAATGGTGTTTTAAAACAGTTTCATCGTTTGAAAACAAGATTTTTTTCAGATTTTGTTTTTTTATTCTTAATTTCATTATATAAAAATTATTAATAAAACACAAAAAAAATATCAATTTAATATCCTTTTCAAGTTAAAAACACTTTTAAAAAGTATAAAAAAAGTAAAACCAAAAGTTGCATAAAAGAAAATAGTGGAGATCGACCAAGAAGATGAACATTGGCAATAAAATTCTACTTGGAGTCGATAAATGTTTACAAATATAGCAATATAATTAGAGTTTTAGCACATACAAATGCCAAGAATAAGCAACTGAATGAAAAGTAGAGGATTCATGTTAATAAATCCATATTTTCTAGGCATACTGTGTAGGATTTATATTTTATGTGAAATTTGTTATTAATAGTATTATAAATAGGTCATTTATGGTCTATTTGGGAGTGCGATTGCGGTAGCTTTTCAAAGTGCTTAACGTGCCGAAATACATCAAAATAATGTTTTTTATTTTTTAAAAATCATTTTTGAAATCAGCACATCAAAATGATCTAAAAACACCAAACCGCCGGTCTTTAAAATGAGAAAAAAATATTCAAATTTTGGTCAAAAACCGGTGGGATCGCAATGTCAAACGGACACTTAATAGCTAAGCCCTATGCATACAAAATTCTGACTTTTTCTTTTCTTTTACTTGTTGCAATTTACAAATTTCTTCTACTTTTTTTGTCTTTATAAATTTACCTTTTGTCTTTTTCTTAGCTTGTAAATTCTTTAATTTTACACACCTTCATCTTTTAATTTCCACACAATGTAATTCTTATCGAACCAAGTTAAGAATTCCTCACTCCATGTGATTTGCAAGGCTATTGCCTACTTTCACTTGGAGTTAGGTTTCTAGGTATAGTATGCATATGAATGAAAAAAGCAATGGATTAATCAACAAATTATCATTTCATGTAGGACTGATTTGTTAGATTTGTTAAATGGTGAATGAATTAGAAATAATATATCAAACAAATGGACTCCTTTTATTGAATAATTTGTTAAAATAATAAAGATTAGCAATCATGTAATTTTTTTAGTATAAACTATTTATAATGACCGGAAATTAAACTATTAATGCAATTGATATATACCATTCACTTGACTAGAAAGAGTTCAAAAACAACTCATACACATATAGGCTAATGGAGTTGCCCTTATCAAATGTTCCATACGATGACTTTACATCAACTAATTCCTCACTAAATGGCATGATCAGATGGTGTTGATTTCAAGGCTATCTAGATGGAAATGAAATATAAAATTAACATTATTCACCATAACAATATCATGGTAGTTCAAGTTATAAAAGATCACCTTAATGAAATCTAAAATGAGCTCAAGTAGAGTTGTTTGGGATTTGTTGCTAGCTCATACAAGGTATTTTTCAATAATGCAATCATAATCTTTCTATGTTTTAGAGACTTTTTTATGACCAATAAGAGAGAGAGAAAAAACTTATGAGGTTGAATTAACCAAACATTTGATGAAAGTTGAGTTGGATATTGAATGTACAACAAGACTTGCATATAATTGTCTTATCCTAAATTGATTGACAAATTGCATCGAATTACTAAAGGAATCAAGCTAGCTAATTTTAGATTATTTACCGGGAAGGATAACCAGTCAAGAGGGTAACATTGCCATCTAACTCTTTAGATAGTTAGGAAAAAATATAAGCTCATTTTTTATAAGTGTTTTTATAGAACTAAACCAGAGGTGACACTGTCAAATTTATTTATTAGTGTGATGATTATGTTGTCAATCCCTTTGTAAAACTAAGGTAATTTGATACATAATTGACTAAGATTACCTTATATTGATTTTTTACATTGCAATTTAACTCTATAAATAGTTGGGAAGAAATAAAAGCTTATCTTTAAAATAACTTCTATAAAATTGAAGTACATGTAACACTTATTGACTTGGCTAGGATAATTTAAGACTTCAAAAAGTTTATAAAAAGTTCTACCTTTCATTTTAGGACTTTGAAAACCAAACACACTACAACCATGATAAAGTTATAATTTTATAATTTTTTTAGAACTAGTGTGGTGAAATATAAAAAAAATATACAAGATTGCAAACCAATGGACACTCATGTTGATAAGAGTTTGAGTCTAAGTTGTGATATATGTCCAAAGACTCTAGAAGAAAAAGAGAAAATGTTCATAGTACTTTATGTCAATGATGTTGATAGTTTAATGTATGCAATGATGTGCACACATCCTCATATATGTTATGAGGTTAGATTAGTTAGTCGATATCAATCAAACCTTAGTCAGATTCAATAAGTGGTGGTCAAAAGGATTTATGATAGCTTCAAGGAACTTTAAACTATATGTTATGTTATAAAGAAAAAGAAAGACATACAATTTATTTGTCACACATATTGATTGGGGAGAGGATTTCGACCAATCCAAATCAACTTCGGGATATACCTTTTTGCTTAATGATAGTGCAATATTATGAAGAAACAAGAAATAATCTTGTATAGCCTTATCTATAATAGAGACTGAGTATGCAGCTTGTTCCGCAACAACACAAAATACTATTTGGTTAAATAATTTTTCATATCACTTGAAAATGGTCAAATTTGCGTTAAACTCAATGACAATTTATTATGATAATACTATTGCATTAAATGTGGTCAAAGATACAAAATACCATTAAAAAACAAACACATCAAGATAAGATATCACTACATTAAATATGCAATTATTGAACTTAATATGATCCTAAGACACATTTCTACAAATTCTATGGTTACAGATTCACTCACAAAACCAATAGGGAATGATGTATTTGTTAGGCATATAAGATCCCTTGGACTATGTATAATTGTATAACTAGTTTTAAGGATTTTATGAATTGATTGAATAATGAATAAATATCATTAGTATATCATGGATTCATTATTTACCTTACTTTATACAATACATTGAGAGTATCATTTAATAAAATTTATTAAAGTATATCAATAGGCTTTTATTGACTCACTCACATGAGTTATCATCTCTAGCATTTATAAGGTGAGTAGAGATTATATTATTTGAGTTTTAATAGTCAATAAGCGACTTGAGCATAGTGAGAGCGATTTATTTTTACTCAAAGTAAATATTAACAATTCATCTTGGTTGAGATTAAAATGAGGTTTATAAATAAAAGAATCGACATCAATGCTTTCTTACCATTCGTGTGTCTATTATGATTGAAATCAAGTATGAAATTATTCATCTGCCACTAATGAAAATGAGAAAACGAGAATTTCTAATTAAAAATCTATATTATTTTTGGTAACAAGACTAAGACTTGTATAATATATTTTATAAAATAAGGAGAGCTCATACACTCTTTATCTATAAATATGAAAAGAGGATGTTCTATTATAACATGTATTTCATATTACATGTACTAATGACCATTACATAAATAAAGGATGAATCCCTGTTTTTTTTATTAAGTGAGTTTTGAAGATCATGTAAAAGATCTTAATATCCTACCCTTTATGATATATCACGGGTGATGAGTAAATGATCGTGACTTTAGGAGTATATCCCATAGTCATAGAATAATTCGATTTAAAGAAATACTATTAAAAAAACAAGTTAATTCAAAATTGATTGATATGAGAGTGGAAAAAAATAGTTATACACATGTTACTTGTATTCACTGGGCAATAAAAATAGTGGAGAAAAAAATAGAAAAATATGAATAGTTATGTTACTCGAAAAAAATACAAAAACAAGTTAATTCTTTATTATTTCTCCTTTATATTGAGTAGTTGTGGCAATGAAGGAATTGTTATAGATGAAGGAATTGCATCAATTCAGAAGAATGACATATATAAATTGGTTTCAAGACCAATAATATAGAAGTTAATAGATGTCAAATGGATCTACAAATAAATAAATAAACAATTCCAAAGAAGAAGTGAAAAGGTATATAAAAAGATTAGCGGTAAAAACTTATAGTCAAAAGCAAGGGCTTGACTATGATTAAATATTTTTTCTAATGGCTAAATTAGAGACCATGGCTAAATTAGAGACTATTTAATTAATCATTGCCACAACTACTCAACATAATGGAAAATCTGTCAAATTGATATCAAGACAACCTTTCTAAATAGTTTTCTTGAAGAGGAGGTCTAAATTGAGCAACCAATGGGATATGAAGTGAAGTGACATGAAGATAAGATTTTAAAGTTGAACAAAACCTTGTATGGATTGAAGTAAGCCTCAGGGCTTGATAAAGTTGTTTTGATGTTTGTTTCTTAAATAATGGATTTGTAAATTGCCCTTATAAATATTATATCTATATAAAGATAAATGAGAATGGTGACTCTTATTGTATATTTATAAATGGATAACTTGATTTTTACAAGAAATAATCCAAAGATATTCAGAGATTTCAAGAAAACAATAATCAAAGAGTTTGAGATAACGAATATTAGTTTTATGACTATTACTAGGGATTGGTATCAAACAAGTATAGCATGAAATCTTTGTGATTCAAGAGAATTATTATCAAGAAATTTAAGATGGAGGATTGTGCAAAAGTAAATAATCCAGTTGAGTGTGAAGTAAAGTTGTCAAATAATAATGAAAGAGAACAAATAAACTCTAGAATATTTAATAATTTAGTTGGAAATTTGAGATATTTGGCATCACTCGTCTAAATATTCTTTTGGGAGTAGGACTTGTAAGTAGGTTTTTGGAGATACCAATTATAACACAATTTAAAGAATTGAAGTGAATTTTTTAGTATATCAAAGGTATTGTTGATTTTGGCTTATTATAGGGATATTATAATTGTTTTGAACTTGTGGGTTAGAGTGATAGTGATTGGATTTGAGAGATAGATGATAGAAAGAACATTACAAGTTTTGTGTCTCTATAGAAGACAACATTCACATGGATTTAAAAAAAAGATTTATAATTATATTATTTTCTTGTAAAGTTGAATATATAGTTATTATAACAAGTGTTTCTCATTTTATATGGCCAAGAAGATTATTGGAAAAGTTGTGAATACCACGAAAAAAGCTTGCAAAAATTTATATGAATAACTCATCAACTATTATCTTAGTGGGAAATCTAGTTTTCCATTATAGAAGTAAGCACATTAACATAATGTTTCATTCCCTACAAGATAATATTACAAACACAAAAATTATAGTCAAGTATGTAAAGATACAAGATGAAGTCATAGATGTTTTCACAAAGCCAATAAAATATGATATTTTTGTCAGGATGAGAAACTTGCTGAGAGTTATAAAGAAATCAAATTAAAAAGGGGTATTGATAATTAAATTAGCTTTTTGATGTTTCTAAACCAAAAAAGGAATCGGTCCACTGGTTGACATGTCAGTTTAAATTAATTAGTCGACCAGTTTAGAAATGGTTAATTAGCTAAATTGGCATAATATCATTTATGTTCATAAAATAATTTTCTTTGAGTATTATAATTACTTGATTGTCTAGGACTCTTTATCTATAAATAGTCTTTGTAATCAGAACGTGAGAGAGCAATATAGAAAACAAAAAAACATATATGGGCTCAAATAAAAATAATTAATGCAAAAGAAATATTCAAGTCATAATGATTTATTTGGGATTATTATTAAATTTGACCTATCAGATCAAACTTTAAACCTTATGACATTAGTTCTTGTCTAGCTCATGTTTAAAATTAAATTTTGAGGAAGTCGTTCAAAATAATTTAGTTGACTTGAACTATTTAAAGGAAACGTAGACGACCAACATAAAAACATAATTTGACTTTTAAAAAAGAATCAAGATGGATGATTTTTAAAACAAAATGAGATGGTGATACATTGGATTGACTTAGGCTTAATGGCTTGACTTGTTAAATCAACGGTCTAGTTAATGGACTCCGCTAAAATTATATATTTTATTTTTTTCCTATTTTTTACATAATTGTATGATAACAAAAATAAATGCTCATAAAGTCGAGCAAAAATAAAATGTCAAGATATTTATTAGAGATTGTGATAATATCATAGAAATTAAACTGAAATAATTTATTAAGATAAATTCAAAACAAAAAAATATTGAGGATAAATTGAGAAAAAAATGAAGAGAATTAAAAACAAAAATTAAAAAGAATTCACCTCTTTCATCGCTAATATAAAACAATACCTAAGTTTTTAAATTTGGATTAGTATAATAATAATTATGCAAGTGAGTATGTGTGTGCGCACATGCATACACACACACATACACAAACATCAAGAAATATATAGCAGACATGTGGTAATGTTTTACTCTTTTAAATTAAAGGTTATGGTTTCAATTCTCATAAAAAGTAGTTTTTATTTTATTTATCTACCATTACTAACATTTCCCAACTAAATGTTGTCCAACATCACTCGACCATACTATACTAAGTTGGTATTTGACATTATATTTTAAAAGTGTTTTTGAAAAAAATGATTTTATTTTATTTTTTACTTTAAATAAAAAAGTTAGGGTGATTTTAAATCATTTTTATGTGCTGATATAAAAAAAAATTTAAAAAAAAATTATTTTAATGCATTTCCGAACAAAAAATATTTTCAAAAGCAATCGAAACTATTCTTCCAAACAATCCCTAAATATTTCATTGAGGCAGACAACACGTCGTTTCATGGTTTCAACTCGAATTTCATTGAGGCATACTACACTTCATTATAACATATGCTTATATGGAGATGGAGATAGAGAGAGGGGGAGAGTGGGAGAAGAGATCGAAAGAGATGTCTCTATTTTCATTACTCATTTTTATTCTCTTAATTCTATTGAAAATGAACCTTCTTAGAAAAAAACAATCTCTTCACCTCACGTTGTATTGCAAAAGCCATTATCTTTATTGCTAATAGCTTTTGTTTTGTGACAATAATAATAATAAAAAAAACCCTTTTATAGGTAAATCTAACTAAAAAAACATGAGTTTTGCTTGAATAAAAGTAAAAGACAAGTTTAAAGAAGTCTCGATGTTTTGTTTTCTTATTAGAATGTCTATTTTTTTTTTAAGAAAAGCTAAGGGTGTCATTTTTTTTTTATAACCAAGGTATCTGGGTTAGTTTACGCGCACCACAACTAATCTTAGACCCATTGAACATCCTGTAAGCCCAGTGAGCAAGTAAGATACCGCGAGAATGACAGACATGCATAGTGGAACTTGAACCCTAGTGCATAGGAAAGGAATAAATCCCTTCCTTCACTAGGCCAAGACCCCACTTGCGGGTGTCATCATATTTCATTATCTACTAGGTGGAATAAAAATTATTTACTTAATGTGTAATGGTATTTTGTAAAGAAGATTGATTTTAATTTATTTTTTTCCTTGTTGCTAATAAAAAAAATAAAATGAATCAGAGTCTAATTTGTAATGTTAGCTATTCATGGAATGGATTGATAATTTGTAAATGTTACAATGCCTGACAAGATACTTTCACTTGGATATGGTTAAATCATGACATAAATTGTTATAGTTGATTCAAAATAATTTTACAATGGAATGGTTGAGTTTCGTGTGCTTGTGATTGGGTAGTTGAATGGAAATAACAATTTGCAACAAAAAAATTCCGAGAGCTTCTTCCATGGCATGTTTTTATGAAAGAAAAGAGAAAAGGAATTTATTGATGGAGTTATGGTGAAAAAAAGGAGAAGAAGCTAAGATGTATTTTTGTTATTTATTCTAGGGTTTTTTTAGTTATTATTTAAAATATAATAATAATTTTGTAAGTAAATAAATATTTTTTATTGATTTTTTTATTAACTTTTAGGATGTAAAGTGTTAACCATCAAGTTCGTATATAAAGTTTAATATTTAGAAACTTGATTGATTGTAAAAAAAACTAACTATTACACTAATTTTCTATAATCTTAGTAATTCTTAATAATGATCAAAGACTTTTTATTTATTTATTAACACTCATGTTTTATAAAGTATTTTTCATTTTAAAATATAATAATAATTTATTTATTTTAAAATGTACTTTTAAAATCAGAATATCTAAACGATTTAAAAATATCTAACTTTTTAAATTTTTATAAAATCATTTTTCAAACAAAACAACAGTACTGATTATTTTTTAAAATATTTATGTTAAAATAAAATTATTACTTTCAAAATTATTTTATATCCGTATATATAAATAAAATAAAAAGCTTTTTTTTTTTAAATTGAAACATTATTGTACGACCAAGACGAACATTTCCATCAGAAAAATCAACTCCATCAGGCTGCACAGCACTCTAAACACTTGTCATCAATTTGGCGCCCAAATCCAATAGCGCGTGAGACGCACCGCTCAATCCTTCCCTGTATACATATACATACATAAATAACAGAAAAGGTGGTTTTTTTTTGCAGAATCAAAGTTCTGGCAGAGGTATGACGGACGGTCATCTCTTTAATAATATCTCTCTCGGAGGCCGTGGAGGCACCGTAAGTTCTCTTACCATCTCTCTCTTAACTAATAATCATAACTATTTTGAAACCCTAGCTTGTTCGAACCCTATCTCTTTTCTTTTCTTTTCTTTCGATTCTGCTTTTTGAAACCCTAATTTCTATTCTAATTCCTACTTTGTGTGTGTTTTGGGTTGGAAAATCGGGTGTATATGAACAAAGTATGAACAACTGTAACAATTCAGTGTCAAAAACGAAATAAAAGAAAAAGGTTTAGGGTTTAGGTTGGATTGGTTGCTTCGAATAGTAGCTTTATAGTAGCCATTTATTAAATTTATACCATAATTTAGTCAAGATGATACTTTGGCTACCTTGATTTCCTGTTAAGTTTCTAATCAGGTTTTATGATTACTGAGATCGGATGCATGATTTTTTAGATATTTGTGGTTTCTTCTTGAGTTCATTGCATCGATGCCCTAATTTTTTGAAATGTCTTGTAAATTTTGGAGTCTTTTTTTTTTTTGGGAATGGAGATGCAAGATAAAGAAAGGAAAATAAATGAGATTCCAATTGTCAAATGCAGAACCCCGGACAGCTTAAGTTATCTTCAGGGGGGATTCTATGGAAGAAACAAGGGGGTGGTAAGGCTGTTGAAGTTGATAGAACTGATATTGTTGGAGTGACATGGATGAAGGTCCCAAGGACAAATCAACTCAGTGTTCTAATCAAAGGTGGGCCCTGGTACAAGTTTACTGGATTTCGTGATCAGGTTTGTCTCCAATCTCCTCGTTATCTCCTTTCAAAGTTGGAACTTGTCTGTGCATTTGTCTTCATGTTAGAGTTTGTGTATTCTATTTTAATGAAATCATTATAATTTATGCCTCTACTTTCTAACTTTGAACATATTGATCCCCTTTATACCTTATAATATCCCTTGCTGCATGAATTCTTGAACTTCTGTGCATATAATTGGTGGGTCTCTTAAATGATCACAATAGTCCAGTGCTTGTTAGTGACGATTCATCAGTCACCATTGTACTGAAGTTTTCAATGATGTTTTACTTCTTATAAGTTCGATGTTTACACTATGCAACGTGTTTTCTTAATCCATTGGTGGCCATGTAGGACCTATCTACTTTGACCAATTTTTTCCAAAGCCATGGAATAACACCAGAAGAGAAGCAGCTTTCAGTCAGTGGCCGTAACTGGGGAGAAGTGGACTTAAATGGTGGGTGACTTTTTTGGACTTGCCTAGTTGCTGGATCCATTAGTGTTGTTTTTTTTTTTTTTTATTATTATTATTATTACCTTTGTTGTTTTGAAGTAGGTGAGTTTTTTTAGTTTGTGCAACTCATTCTTGTATTTACTCCTTGTTGTGTTGTCAACTCACACCTTCCTAATGTTTGTAGGAAATATGCTTACATTTTTGGTTGGTTCAAAGCAAGCATTTGAGGTATCTTTAGCAGATGTTTCGCAAACACAAATGCAAGGGAAAAATGATGTCATCTTGGAGTTCCATGTTGATGATACTACTGGAGCAAATGAGGTGGGTCTATTGATGCTATTTGTCCTTTCTTCAGTACAAGCCATCTGGCTACATTTCATGCATATCGGTCCACAACAGAGTTAGCTATTTTGCTCACCCTGCTGGAATTACAATCTGGATCGTGCTATCCCAATCATGGTGTGTTCGTAATCAGATCATGAAAATTGGCGATATACAACCAATTTTCAACATGGTAGAATATAATGTGAATACTGAATATTTTTTTGATATACTTGACTATATATTTACCAGTATTTACATTTAAATATAGCATTAAACATTTGAAACCTTTACAAGAAAGGAAATATTCAGATTTGGTGATATCTGTTACCATAAAAACCTCTATTATGTTCTTGTTTTTCTCATTTCTGAATTGCATTAAGTAGCTAGTAGGAAATAATGGTTCTGCATTCGTATTTTCTTGTTTAAGAGTGATGCTATCAATTTGTAATCATATTATATTATGTTTACAGAAAGACTCATTGATGGAGCTAAGTTTTCACATACCTAATAACAATACGCAATATATTGGTGATGAAAATCGTCCTCCTGCTCAGGTGAGTTTCTTCATTTTTACCACTGTGTACTTGCGTCTCTCTTTGTCCGCTGATTTCTTGTCAATTTATTTTGTGTAGGTTTTCCGTGACCTAATAGTGCAAAGGGCAGATGTTGGTGCTGGAGGTGAAGAAGCTGTTGTTACATTTGAGGGTATTGCAATCCTCACTCCAAGGTAGAAATTGTAGAGCCCAACCCACACACACACATACTCACTATGTACTTCCATGCACAAACACAACTCATCCATGTCATGTGCTGATTCTTTAATGTGACTCTTTTCGATGAGTTTATGACATGTTAAACCATTTTTCAATTTAGGGGTCGGTACAGTGTTGAACTTCATTTGTCTTTCTTGCGGCTCCAAGGACAGGCTAATGATTTCAAAATTCAGTACAGCAGCGTTGTTCGCCTCTTCTTGCTTCCGAAGGTTTGCTTTTATTACCTCTCCACTTATATATGCATGTGTATCAGTAATTTTATTATCTTCTTTCTCTCTACGCTATTCACATAATGATTGCTATAGTGCATTAGTGTGATTTCAATCCTTTTCATGCCAAACTAATGACTAATGGAATCTCATGTGAACTTGATTTTTTCTTTCTTTTTTGGTGCAGTATAACCAGCCACACACCTTTGTTGTTGTTACTCTTGATCCACCTATCCGCAAAGGGCAAACTCTGTATCCGCATATCGTGTTGCAGGTATTGTTGATTGTATTACATTTGAACAACAGTGTATTTGTTTTTTGTTGTTCATAAGGTTTGGCTACCATTCATTATTCTATTTTGTACAGTTCGACACTGACTTTGTAGTTCAAAGCAACCTGTCATTGAGTGAAGATCTTTTGGACACAAAGTACAAGGATAAGTTGGAATCATCTTATAAGGTACCTGATTACATTCTGTTGTGATAATGCTTCATGTGTTATTCATTTCTTTTATTTTCTTCTTTTTTCAGAAGGTAATAGAATCTGTTGGGACATGTTGGTATATTAATCATAGGATAGATTGGCTTGCAAGTTGTATAAAATTTGTTTGTGTTGTGGATAAATAGGGGCTTATTCATGAAGTGTTCACCACTATATTGCGTGGATTGTCTGCTGCCAAAGTTACTAGACCAGGAAAATTCCGTAGTTGTCAAGATGGTTATGCTGTGAAATCATCACTGAAAGCTGAAGATGGAGTCCTGTACCCCCTTGAAAAGAGCTTCTTCTTCTTACCCAAACCTCCGACACTCATTCTTCACGAGGAGGTATAGATCTGCATACTATTTTGTGCTCTTGATTAGTTCAATAATATGCATATGATATACTTCAATTGGATTTTGACATGTTTATTTTAATTCTTTCTCCTGTTTCTTCATACAAGATTGACTATGTGGAATTTGAGAGGCATGCTGCTGGTGGCTCAAATATGCATTACTTTGATCTTCTTATTAGACTTAAAACAGAACAAGAGCATCTTTTTCGGAACATCCAGAGGAATGAATATCATAATCTTTTTGACTTCATAAGGTAGGGTTGTTTCTCACCTAAGAGCTCGAGTCTACTTTCAATTTTCAATGGCTTTACCTTTCATTTAACCATACAGTGGGAAGGGCTTGAAAATTATGAACCTGGGAGATATGCAAGCCGCAAAGGGAGTGGCTGCTGTTCTTCAGAATGATGATGATGATGCTGTCGATCCACATCTTGCACGCATTAGGAATGAAGCTGGTGATGATGAGAGTGATGACGAGGCAAGTTCTTTTCTTTCTTATAATCTTGTGCTGCATATCCTTCAAGCTAATGGCTGCTGAATTTTTTAATTGGTAGGGTTAATTTCATGTGTATAGATAGCATTATCTGCACCTGCATCCTTGTTTCCATTATATTTCCTTCTTTTTTTGTCTCCATCTTGTTTGAGATCTAAAAGTCCTTTTTCATTTATGCAAAATGAGATCTAAGCATGGTGATGTTGCAGGATGAAGATTTTGTTGCTGGGAAGGATGATGGAGGTTCTCCTACTGATGACTCCGGAGATGAATCTAATGCCAGTGATAGTGGTGATGAGAAAGAGGCAAGCCATTCAATTCACTCTACTGTCATGCTCTATTGAAAAGAATTTGCTATATGGTCATCTGTTTGAATGTATATAATATCCAATGAATGGTCCAATTGCAGAACTCAATAAAAAAGGATTTTAAAAGGGAGGCTTCATCTTCAAAGGCAGTTACGAAGAGGAAATCCAGAGAAGGAGAGGAAAGCCAAAAGAAGAGAAAACCGAAAAAGAAGAAGGATCCTAATGCACCAAAGAGGTCGAAATCTGCTTACATGTTCTTCTCACAAATGGAAAGGGAGGTGGGTTAATTGCTGTTTCTATAGTAATTTCTGATTAGTATTTGTTCATTGCTTGTTTTGGGTATACTAATATATTATTTTGATTGACAAAAGAATGTGAGGAAAAGTAACCCAGGAATTGTGTTCGGGGAGATTGCAAAAGCACTTGCAGACAAATGGAATGCTATGTCAGGTCTGCACTCTTTTGAATTCTCTAAAATGTGGCCATTCCGCCATCTTTTACTGCCCAGATGTCTCACCTGTTTTAAAAAATATTTCACCATTTGGTTATACCTGTTTGAATGCAGCGGAGGAGAAGGAACCGTATGAAGAAATGGCTCGAGATGATAAAAAGCGGTATAAATTACAAGTGAATGACTACAAGAACCCACAACCAATGGTGGTAGACTCTGGAAACGAGTCTGACAGTTGAATGGATAGAAGCCCTATGTTCCAAGACTTGTCATATATATCAGGGTTTAGTCCGTGGTTTACCCGTCTTTATACAATTTTAGTGAAATCTAACACTCAATTCTATGTTTCCATGGTGCCTTGTTTGTTGCAGCTCTTTGCATTAAAGCTAATAGTGGTCTGTTCCGAAGCTACTCATTAGAGATGACAGGTGCTGGATTTTGCTCCATAAATATCTAAATCCACTACTCGTTTTTTTTATTTCAACCCTGTTGGTTAGGGTTAGTAGTTTTTTTATTTTTTTAGAATTAAGTTAATTCGTAAACTCTGATTGCTTTTATGAGTTTTGCATACTTTGTTTCGTTTCAAGCAACCCAAAAAACGGATGGAAGAGTGAAAAATATTGGAAAGAAAATGAGAATAAATAATATTGTCTTAATGACATGCCAAAATATTCAAGTTAAAAAAAACCATATTTTTAATGTTGTTTAAAAATAATCTGGAAAGAAACAACCTTAAGCACCGGTTAGGTTGTTCAAAAAAAGCACACCTAAAGACAATCATTTAGCAACTATATTTTCTAGTAAAAACCATGTAAAAGGTTTTTTCCCCTCTATATTATCACTGTCGTATAAGGTTTAAATAGACCAAGATCTATTAAGAAGACAAATGATGAACAAAAAAACTTTAGACAAGCAGACAAGGCCAGCGCTAAGATATTGAAAGAAAGAAAAAAGCATTAAAAGTAGCCAACAAAAGTAAAAGCATGGATCAATGATGGGGCAAAATCATCCAAAACACTACAATAGGGCAGCACATGAAGAGCTTGAAGAAGGGAAGCAAGTAGTACAATAGTGGCCAAAGTCATTGTTTAATATAGAGCAAGAAAAGAATATATGATATTTACTCTCAAATAAAAGTAATAAAAACATAAATAAAGAACAAGCACTTATTAGACAAATAAATGATGGAAACAGTATGATAGTTGATATGAATGGTTTCCTAAATAATGATATAACGGATGATGGTTTGGAAACTATTTTTAATGACCATTTACATTATAAAAATGAATAAAAATCAGAGACAATACTAGTACACCAAATAGGTGAATAAAATGCATTGAAAAACAAAAGAACTTGAAAAACTTCTTAAGGTAAAAGCTAGTAACCATCTAGAAGTCATGTCAACAAATATGACTCGTTTAAAGCTTAAAGCCAAGCCCAGTCGATTGCTTTATTTAGATATTGATTGAGAAAAAAGATAGATTATTAAAGCTAACTAGTTTAAACTATTGCTTGAACAACAACTAGGACTCGTATTCCTCGTATAATAGGAGTTCGTTTAGGAGATGTTAATTTTTGTTATTTGAATTTGAACTGACTATTAGTGGGAGAGGGAATCATTTTCTATCCATTTAATTCAGGTTCATTCTCACCCGAATAGAATCAATTTACTTTATAATTGCAAGGTAGTCAAAATCGAGATTTTGACACAAATCGGAAAGGACTCCGAAAAATCGGATCGTAAAATCGTAAGATCGTACCTGAATCTGTCCGTACAAAAATCGTAAAATCACAGCTAAAATCGTGTGAGAAGAAAAATCGTAAAATCGTATGTAAAATATTTCTGAATACAAAATAGCATAATTATGGACATAAAACTTAATTAGTTTAGGTTCATACATGATGTAAAATAACTTCAAAACACATTACAAAATAATTATGTCCCTAAAAGTTCATAAGTTAAAAACTAACAAATTTAAAACAAATCTTCAGCTGGCGTACAAGTAATTGTATATTTTTTTATGATTGTTGTATTTGAAATTAATTAATGTTATTTATTATCTTAAATTAATAGAATTTTTTTAAAATTATTTTTTATGCTAATTATTATTATTATTATAAACCTCCAGATTATTATTATTATTATTATTATTATTATTATTATTATAAGTTCATAACCCCTCCCCCTGTATATATTATTATTATTATTATTATTATTATTATTATTATTAATTTATAACAACCCCTTGTAGAAAGCAGAAAGTTACAAACCTCCTTCTTCTTTTTTATTATTATTATAACTTATTATTATTAAATGCCTAAATCCCTCATTCTCTTCTCCCACGCCGCCACCCACCCTTCTGTTTCAACTTTCAACTTTCAAGTGACATGAACGGGGACGGGGGTGAAAGGGCTGGCTGAAACATGAACGGGGCTTGAGTTCCCCTAATAGGAGACCGAGCTGAAAGATCATTTCGCAGAGAAAAATAAAGATGAGAAAAACTTTCAACTTTCAAGTTTCAACTTTCATGCTTGGTTGATGGAAGAGGAAGCCAGCTTTGAGTGTCATTACTTTCCCCCTCCATGCTTGAAGTTCATTCCTCCGTTGTGCTTTGTCTGTCATCTTCTTTCTTCCCTTCCTCGGGCACAGTAAGACAAAGAGGGGTTATTTATTTTTCGTTTGGGGAAGAGAACGGGTCTGTGAAATGAAAGAATGAACATGATTTTTCATTTTTCAAGCCTGAAGTGAAGCTGCGAAGGCCGAGCAGCTGGGATCGTGAAATCGGACCGATCCGGTCCGATTTCACGAGTCAACCCAAGTTTGACCGAGTTTGACCGGTTTCGATTTTTCTTCCGGTCCAACCAGGTTTGCTGAGTCAACTCGCAAACTCGTACGAGAGAGGGAATAATTTTCTATCCAATTAATCGTGGTTCATTCTCACCCGAATAGAATTCAATTTACTTTACAATTGTAGTAAGCTTTGGTGGGACCTATCACATGTTGATTTTATAAAAATAAAAAAAAAATTATTATCAAGGATTATGGTATATGTTGAGAAAATAAACATGTCTCAAAAAACTTAAGTTATTAGATAAGACCTCAGATATGATTTATATTATTCTCTAGCTCTCTTTTAAGTGAAAATCTTTTGGTCATCGAGGTTCTGATATCAATGATAGGTTTCAACCAAAACTTAACTACAATCGTAAAGTAAATTGAATTCTCTTCGGGTGAGAATGAACCACGATTAATTGGATAGAAAATGATTCCCTCTCTCACTGATAGTTAGTTCAAATTCAAATAACAAAAATTAACCTCTCCTAAACTAACTCCTAAAATAAAGACGACAACAAAGGACTGGAAAAATAATAGCTATCAACTGCAAACAGAGTTAGACTTATTCTCATGCATTCTGAAGCTCCACGCATACCTTCACCCCCATATATTTATGATTAGCTACTCGAGCTCGTTGGGATCTTCGTGGCTTATCAATATCCCCCTCCTTCACTGGAACCTTGTCCTCGTCCACGGACTGAAACCTATCTCGCAAGTCTTCAGTATTCTCCCACGTTGCGTCCTCAATAGGAAGTCGACGCCATTTTATCAAGCTCTCCTCAACAAATTACGACCCCGCCATCAACCAACGGGTGTCCAATATAGCTTGAGGTTCTAAAACTATCTCGCCTTCATCAGTAATAGGTGGTAATTCAATACTTGCATCACGTACTTCTCCTACCTTTTTCTCAAGTAAAGAAACATGAAAACTAGATGAATTCGTGATCCTTTAGGAAGTTTGAGTTGATACGCGACCTTGCGCTGACGCGATAATGATACCGGTGAAATTGATATCGACAATATATAAGGCGGAAATAATTGTAATTGATTGTATAAAATCTTGAATGGAAGTTGAAAATGGAAGATGAAATAGTTTTTAGTAGTTGAATGAGAAAGGGTTCCAATGAAAACAAAAATGGAGAAATGAATTGAATAGGAATACATGTTTGTCTTTTTAATTGTTGGATTTTTTTGTTATCATAATTATTATGGTATTCATGTTTCAATAATATGTATTTTGTTTCAAGAACATTGCATGCATGAAGTAGTGAATCCTAGTTTATGATCACGTTTTTGTTATCTAGTTTTAGGGAGAATATCCTTGTATTTTGTAATATTAAAATATTTATATAACTTAATTTCTATAATTAATGTTTAAACTTGAATAGATAAACTTACACTAAAATTCATATAATTATGTTCCATGTATTCATATTTATCTCATTTATTCATCTATAAAGATAATTGTTATTTAATATATGTTATAAAAAGTATGGTTATGATGATAATGATGTTTGTGGGATTGAGACCCAGGATGATTGGATCATGTTATATAAGTAGATAAATTAGGACTTCTTGATATTGGAGAGACTATAAAAATTTCAATAGACTTTTATATAAAAACCCTATATATATATAATCCCAAATTCTTTGTAACTTGGTAAGGAATACTAAATGTATTAGATGAAATTTTAGGAGTGTTACAAAGATTAATTGATATTTTGTTTTTTGAAATATTTATCAGATTCTTAAGAAATAAATATGAAAAAAATCCCTAAAAATAAATTATTTTGAAAAAAAATATGCATTTTTTATTTTTTATAATTTTGTAATGCCATGAATGGCAAAAACTATTTTTACCCATAAACAAAGTTGTCATAATAGACTTAAAGGGAGTGTTTTTCAGACACCTTTATGTGCAAAAACTCAAAGCAAAATAAAAGACCATACAACTCGGTCAGTTGCTTCACTAGGTCAACTTGGTTGGGTTGACTCAATTAAGTCAACTTAACCAGTGAACCCAATTGGTTGACCCTTACCAAGTTGATTTAGTAGGATTAACCAAAAAACAAATAAAAAATTAAACACATTAAACTTGATAAAAAAAACAAAAAACTTTTTTTTTTACCAAAATAGATCGAACTTGAATAAAATGAAGAACATGATTGACATAAGCATGATCAAACTCATACATACATCAATGATGACTAGTCTATTGAACTTGACTTTCATTCAAACTTCATAATTTAGCATAAATGGGTTGGATTCTAAACTGAAATCCTAAGATTAAAATTTTTAAATCAGTGTTACTAATGTAAAACAAAACTAGATTAGATGTAAAAATGATGTGCAAACATGATTGCACCCAAAACAAATCAAAACAGAAGTTAAAATTAGCACCTAAGGCAATGGTCTTCGGATGAACACCAAGAACACTACCTCGGTTGCCTAGAAACTGCAGAAATGTATGCCACTGTGTATAGCCCAGAAAACGTCCTTTTTAGCATTTAAACTAACTCTTTCAGGCTTCACCCCATTATCATTTCATAATTCATACTTCCAAATCACATTGCTAACTAAAACATGAATAGTTGTAAACTCTAGAAAATAAATATTTGCGTAAATCACTAAATAAATGGAAAACAAAAGAAAAAAATCATGTGCAAATTTAAATAAAACAAAAAATTTAAAATCTACAAAAGTGAGTTTTCCATTCCATTCCAGCTAGTTTTCCTTCATCTACTGAGATTTCAAGGCTTTTGACATCATGTGATGCTTGGACAAGATCTCGTCAATGAGCTGGCGACCAAATAAGTGAGTTCTAAGGGATCAGGTTTCTTGTTGAGGAATCAACAACATAACTTTGGTTTGGCATCCATTGTAGCAATTGTATAAGCAAGTCCTTTTCAAGTTAAACAATGTAACGTGACACGACCATCTGAAATAGTTCCTGTGAAAAAAAAGACAGTTGATTATGCTAAAAAATTACTTAGGACAGGGGAGGGAAAAGGAGCAAGGGAAATTGGACAGTAAAGTTACATGTCGTGCATTTATCTATCAACTACTCAGAGTCATATTCCGCAGAGTCACATGCAAGTTGTATAATGTGGATGTGCCCAACTGATGCGGTACAAGAATAATTTTCGAGATAATTGTTATATGCAGAATGATTAGGATTATTTTATTATTTATTAGGATTTTATTTCCTAATTTATACATTGTATTAGGAAGGTAGTTTTTGAATTTCATGGTCATTTTGAGAGGTGGACCTCGTCAGGTATCTTCGTTTTTTCGTGGATTTAAAAACCCCTCTCTTGTGGATTCAGGAAACACCTCTTGAGGGATTAAGGGTTACCTGCTGGATTGAAAACTTCCTTGAATTTCATCTGTCTTTCTCTACATCAATTGGTACTAAAGAGAGGAAGGAAAAAATGATTTTGGAACTTCAATCATGTTCAGAAGCTAACTCATCTGACCTGAATTATACATGTATAATTGCAATGTTTATTTTATTCAATTTCAAAGGAAATAATGTATGATGGTATGGAGTCCTATGGTTGTGTGGAGAAGCTTGCTATCCAAGATCAAGTAGTTCTAGTTTACTTCCACTCTCTATGTAGTGCGTTGGCATGGGATTAACTTAATGGACAAAGGGTTTACGAGATTTTGGTAAGATGAGTACTGAGTTTTTTTGTTGACACTGCTCAAGAAATAATTAGTCAAGAGATTGTTCTTGAGTTCACAAATATGATGAAGTCAAGTTTTGGCTAGATGCAAGCTACGGGGAGAACAACAAATATATGACCAAAAGAACGCCACATAACAATTCAGTCATTGGGATAGTATCAAGGAGACAATTTTATGATGATTAAAATTAAGACTTTTATTTGTCACTTTGGAGGGGGTTGTCATCTTGTTTTTTTGTTGCTGTGGGTTCACGAACTCGTTTCTTATGGAAGTAGGAAATGCCTATTGAATTCTGGTTTTTCTATCTTGTGTTTCAATTCCCTCCATCTTGTCCAACATAAACATAGCACACAACTTTTCTAGAGTTCATCCCTAGGTATGCGAGTGCAATATTGTATTGCAATTGCGGTCCATTATCATATTTCATAGATGATTTTTTTCATTATTTTTTCTTGTCAAAAACTTGTGGGTGTAGAAATTTGCAATCCAATATCACAGTTTTAGAATTTTGTGTTTTTGTTTAGAAAACTTATTATTTAGCATATCTTATAATTAGGGATTTATTATCAATAGGACTATTCTGATATTTTATTTTAGTCGGATTTTATTTCCCATGTTAGTAGGACTTTCTTAGGGCATTTGTGTGCCTATGCTCAGCAGATTCTACTTTTTCTATCTCTTTCCCCCCCTACTCTTTCATTGTTCAATATCAATTGTTTGTTGTCCCATGTCAAATATAATATACCTATTACATCTCCTTCCGCAATTTCTTTGGTAAATTTCAATTCATCCCCTTTAATATAAGCAACTATTCTTTTCACATATTTGTTTTCTTTCATTTACCTGTTTCATCCAATTAACAATAAGGTCATTTTGTCTACCTCTATTAGAAAAAAAAAATGCAAACTTTATTTTTATTTTATAAACTTCAATTTCCTCTCCAAAATGTAGATAGCTTGTGAACTAAATCCTTAAAAAACAAATTCTAAAGATTTGTTTAAGAAATATATATATATATATATATATATATATATATATTGATTTCTTAAGCAAATTCACATAAAAAATAATATGATAAATGTAAAATCTGATCAAAAATGGAAATGCATGGCCGAATTCACTAATATTTTTTAAAAATCAATCAATAAATAAAAGCATAAGATAGTGAAAAATACGATTTAGACACACAAGTTCAACTTACTATATATGTTTACTTTTATAGAATGAAAAAAAGTGGAAACTGATTTAATTTCAAAATCAAATTCACATGCATTTTATTTTCTTTGATCTATTAATTTGCCTTCTCCACTCCTGTTTCTTAATCTATTTCACTGGCTCAACATCATTCCACATGATAAGCCACCATGTCCAACCTTATGAAAACCAATAGAAAAAATCTCCACAAAAACTACAACACCCGGTGCCCTTTTTATATCAAATCCCAACTTAGCTTTTTTGGATAATACATCATGTTGACTGTTATTTTTCATTGTCAAAATGAACTATTACATATATATAAAGGTATTGATTGAATCTAAAGTGAATGTGACTTTATATTTTATGTTTTTATTGGTCTAAAGTTTATTTTCTTAAAAACAAATCTTAGGTGAACTTTGTTTTGTACCTTTCCTTTATTGATTGAATTGCATAGATTATATATATTTCATGCCTTTTTTTTTTCAAGTGAATTTGCTTTGCTTTCAAAATCAAATTTTATCTTTAAACTAAATCATGTTAAAATTTGTTTAAGGAGCTAATTGATAAACTATCCATACTTTTTAGAGAAAATTGAAGTTTACAAATAAAAGGGCATTTCCATTAGTTTTGTTAAGATAGATAGACATAAGAATTTATTGATAACTTGATAGAGATCATGAGGTAATTGAGAGAACCTGTAAACTTTAACGGAATAATGAATTTTACCCTTTGTTCTTCTTATCTCAACTAGAGACCATCTGGTATTCTGATGCCATCTAAGACTAAGGAAAAAATGTTGCATGACTTTTTTCAATATTATATAGGATATCACCTTATCTTGATGCCTCTAGCTTTTACAATTCTCAGCATGCATTCATCTTTATAATAGAGTCCCCATAACCTAGCATGCATCATGAGTTTGGTATGGTAATATGAACTAGAAGTAATGATTGAACTGTAAGTTTCTCTTTCGAATAAAAACAAGCAAAATATTGACAAATATAACTTCATATAAGTCTATCGTCATTACCTCATCAATCTTGTATCCAGAACCAAGAATAACCTTCATAACATATTTTATAAAATTGATGTTACCAAGCTTCACAAATGAGCTTGCAAACTCCTTAATTGCAGCTTGAGAGATCAATTTTGCATTATCCTGACAAAAATGTTTAAAGAAAACATTCAAAGCAAAAATGGATAATATATCCAATAATCTTCAAGAGAGTATAGCATACCTTAGCTACTAAATAAACATCTTTGAGAAGCCTTCAAGCAATAAGAGAGTGTAAAATATCCTCGTGAAAGGCTTTACTCATTGTCCTTTTACTAGCTTCAACATACTGTAAATAGAAAAGGCTTCTACATGGGCTTTAATTCTACCAAAGATGAAGAATCAATGAGGAACAAAATTACAGATTGTGACCCACTTTCAAAGTTTACTAGAAAGTAATGGATCAATTTCTTGATCTCTGCGTCTTTATCATGCTTTTGCATGATCATGTTTGAATTCAATAGTCAATAAGATTAAAAACTTCAAATTGTATTGGAAAGAAACCAAATGGATAAATAAATCAAAGGGGTTGTCTCAAAAGTCTCTTAGCAAGAAGTTAGGTATAAATAAAAAGCAAGCATACCTCCATAGGTTGATGGCCTTTCCTATGCATTGTTATTTCATCCATTTTCCTCATTGTTCGCATGACATTCTCTTTTTCACCTATTCTAAAGTAGGCATAAAGAATTGTATTTAATATAACTATGTCATATTTATCATACTTGGCTTCAAACTCCTCCGACAACTCCTTCGCCTCTTCAAAAAGGACACCTCGGTAAAATGATAAAATGTCAACATGTCATTGATTACATACCATATTTAACATGTTTTTCTTCATTTCATTGAAAACTAATCTTGCTTCATCTATAAGTCCATTCTTAGCAAGACATCCATCAATAAACAATAGGACATCTACCAATGGATTTACATGTAATGAGCTACAAAATTATAGAAAAAGGAAAGGAAAAAAAAATGGTTGTAGATTTCAGAAAAGATTGAACCTAAACCCAATTTGTTGACATAATTTCCTCAGTCTCAATTTCCATCCAAAAACATAAGAGATAGAAAATACATCTTTGATCAGACTTAAATATGTCAGTTTGAGCTTCATTTACCTCTTTTTTTGCAAGGCCCAAGGTATCCAGTTCTATTAGAAGGTCTCTAGATTTTTCAAATAAGCCTCCTCTTACATGAACCTTTAACAGAGTTGTCAATATTACCTGCAAGCATTAGAACGAAATTAAGAAACATTAATGCCAAGGATTTAATGATTAGTTTATTTTTTGACAGATAAAAGAAAATAGTGTAAGAAAAATAGTTTAAGGACAAAAAGGCAACAAATAAGGCTAACAAAATGCTGAGGATTTAATGATTAATTTATTTATTTATCCTCAATTATTTTAATTATTTGAACCAACATCAATTCAGATAAAAGAAAACAGTGTAAGAAAAATAGTTTAAGGACAAAAAAACAGCAAATAAGGCTAACAAAATGTTGAGGATTTAATGATTAATTTATTTATCTATCCTCAATTATTTTAATTATTTGAACCAACATCAATTCAGTGTCACTGAAACCAAGTCAGTTTAGAGTCACTGAAACCAAAATCATAAAAAGCTTCAGTGAAGTTATGAGATGAATACAAATTAGTGTTAGTGTGCTGTAATAGTTGTAGTCTTTGTCAACGACTTGTCATCATACTATTTGTCTATAGATTGGAAAAAATCAATAAAGAAACCTATTATTTCTTTTTGAAAATAAAAATCTTAAAAAAAGCAATGTAAACCTATATAATTAATTGAAGGAAAACAAATTACGAGTAGACGTAACATTGCCACAACTTGAATGAAAATGGCATGCCTCTCTACAAAGATCATTAACAATTACTATAAAAAGAAGCGAGGAAAAAATGAAAGCCTTTCCATTTACAACATAAAAAAAATAAAGCATGAAAAACAACAACACGAAACAGCTCAACCCTAGTTAGAACACGCCTTAACACCCCAAAACAAAAAATCTTGAAGAAAAGCAAATGGCAAATCGGTTCGCCAATTATTTTCTAGCATGAGAAAAAGGACTATTCTTCCATACATACTTTGCTTTTTAAAAAAACTTGTTGCTTTTATCGACATTGATATTGAATGCGCAAAACATTGAAAAATTAATGTTGAATACATATTTTACAAAAAACAAAACAAAGGTGCAGCAAATAAACCGCTCAACCAATAAATCTAAGTTGTTTTATCTATCTAAGTTGCTTTATCTATAAAAAAGAAAACACACTTTTTCCAACAATATGCAAACATGAATCCATATTGTTGATAATCCCAACAGATGCACAAAAGTGAACACCTGTAACAAAATTAATGTTGAATACATATTTTACAAAAAACAAAACAAAGGTGCAGCAAATAAACCGCTCAACCAATAAATCTAAGTTGCTTTATCTATAAAAAAGAAAACACACTTTTTCCAACAATATGCAAACATGAATCCATATTGTTGATAATCCCAACAGATGCACAAAAGTGAACACCTGTAACAAAATTAAAAATCCATTTGAAACACAACAAACTAATTATATAGACAACCAAACACCAATTTATCAAAGAAGGAAGAAAAAAGATAAAAAATAGATTTATCAAAAAAAAACTTTTAATAGCAACATACACACTACACTGCCCAATAAAGTTTCGCAATGCAAGCATGTTTATAATCTTAAAGATTCAATGCAAAAAAGACGAACGAAAACCTAATATATAGTTTTTTCCACTCAAAAACTATAATAGAAGCCTCAGAGCTACAAAAAAAAAAAAATATATATATATATATATATATCAACTGTAGTATAGAAATAGAAACTATATCAAATCAATTAAGACTGTGTCGTCCAAAACATCACTTGACAAAAAAAATTGTTCACGTTCATGCTTCTTCAAAGATAAATTGGTATCTTAGACTGAGCACTCAAGATTCAAAAGCAAAACAGAAAGACAAAAGTAGATAAAAGAAAGGAGTAAGGTAATGAATCAAACACTCCAACAAAGTTGCAGTCCATAAATGTTCCTTGATAACTTGAGGTCCCTAGAAAACCATTCAAGTTCAGACACTAGCAAAAAAAACCTAGTTTTCAAACATCGATAAAACCCTAAACTAATTAGCAAAAAAAACAAAATCAAGAAATGAAAACGAGAGGAGAGGGGCTACCAGAACCTGAAATCAAATGACTAATTTTGTCATCGCCATCCTATACATTGTTAAATCAAAACTCGAAAGACCGCTCGGTTACCCGATATTTATTTAATGAAAAGAACCTAGAAGACTAGTTTTAGAAAAATGAGCAGATAAGGAATAGTCAACACAGGTAAAAGTTAGTAGATTGTGTTGACTTAAGACACACGAGCATATGAGCAATAGCCACCTTTGGTAAAAGCTTACAGTCTGGAAATGTTCCCTAGTAAATTGGAGGTTTCCTACAAAAACATTCAGGGTAATTCAAACAGTAATTATAATTTAGGAAATTATTCTTGTTGACTTGAATGAAATAGAGAAGTAAAGAAAACACTTTGACTTGATAGAAAATCAAAAGGTTACCTAGGAAACACTTGATGTAATCTTGTTGAAAACATAATCATCTAGACAATTCAAAACAAAATAACCAATTGTGTAAGCCCTAAAAAGAGCAAACCCAACAGCCATATTGATGGGCTCATTTATGAAGCTGGCAAAAGAATAATAAATCACTTCCAAAGCCTCAAAGAACTACAACAATCTTCCTTAAAGTAGTTGATAGACTCCTGAAAGTACACACAATTGAAGTCAAATGCTAGCTAATAAACTGGTATAAATTATACTAAAATATACAAAAGGAAATTAAAAGAACACATCTCCAACACAAGTTTCAAAAGCATCCTTTATACATCTTATCATTCAAAATATGTGAACATGAAAAAACTTAGAATTACCACCCCAGTGCTACCTATTTTCCACACAAAATAAATAAAAAATATAAAAGACATTGAAATTGAAGAGTATATGCATTAAACATCACCAAGGTACTCCTAGTCTTACATGTTAATTGAAAACCGATTAATCTAGGAAAAACATGCAAAACAACAGATTGATGAAAACTCATGGATCCAACACAAAAATCAAGTTCAAGATGTTTTGCTTGTTACTGTAGTCAAGTGCTCAATTACCGAAATCTGCACATAATGAAAATAAAAGGGCGTAGAACAAGCAATGCCAAGTTAATCAATTCCTTGAGAGCATGAAAAGAAAATAATCTTTTTCCACTCAAACTATTATAGAAGCCTCGGAGCTACAAAAAAACAGAATAAAATATCAAATGTAGCACAAAAATAGAAACTATATCAAACCAATTAAGACTGTGCCCTCCAAAACATCACGTGATAAAAAAATTGTTCATGTTCATGCTTCTCCAAAGATAAATTGGTATCTTGGACTGAGCACTCAAGATTCTAAAGCAAAACAAAAAGACACGAGTTGATAAAAGAAAGGAGTAAGGTAATAAATCAAACACTCCAACAAATTTGCAGTCCATAAATGTTCCTTGATAACTTGGGGTCCCTAGAAAAACATGCAAGCAAAGTTCAGCCACTAGGAAAAAAAACACCTATTTTTCTAACATGAATAAAACCCTAAACTAATTAGCAAAAAAACAAAAGAAAGAAATGAAAACAAGAGGAGAGGGGATTCCAAAACCTGAAATGAAACAACTAATGTTGTCGTCGCCATCCTATACGTTGTTAAATCAAAAATCAAAAGACCGCACGGTTACCCGATATTTATTTAATGAAAAGAATCTAGAAGACTATTTTAGAAAAATGAGCAGATGAGGAATAGTCAACACCGGTAAAAGTTAGTAAATTGTGTTTCTGATTCCATCTCATGCATATCAGGTAGACATGTCCTCTCTGCTCCATGGACCCCTTATAACACTTGTCCCTTGACGGGTCTGACCTCCCACAGATCCCCTAGGATTAACTCGTCTAACTCTTCATGAACAAAACTCTCCCCTTTTTCGGTAATGACCCGAATGATGACCCACTCTTTCCTTGCTTCGGGGGAGGATTTCTCCCTATAGGAGGTGAAATCCCTTCTTTTGAATCCCATGGTCTGACTCTATTCACTTGTCGGTCTTGGTGTGTTGTTCATTACCTTGAGTGGCTTGCACTAACTCTCGAATCGACTGAAATTGCTCAGCCACCAAAATTAATATCAACTCTTGCCTGAGTGCATCCCGAAACCGTTCTACTCGATGATGCTCAGTGGGAAGATGGGTGGTGACAAAGATAGATAAATCCTGGAACCTCCTTTCATACTCCAGGACGGTCATATTCCCCTGTTTCAAATCTAGGAACTCTTGCTCTTTCTCTTTCCGGTGCTGCCAGGAGTAATATCGTTCCTCGAATTCTTCTCGAAACTTTCCCCGCCTCAATTCTTCACCTGCCCTTCTTTCTCTGATGGTCTCCCATCAGGAGTGAGCACTCTCCGTTAACAGCTGGGTCACACAATCTACCTGGGTTTCCTCCGACACCTGCATCCGATCTATAACCCTTTCTACCTTCCTCAGCCAATGTTCTGCTACTTTGGCATCTTCTTCCCCTGAATAGGTCATGCAACCCATTTCTCGCATTCCTTTCACCCATTGAACCAGGATGATTACTCTTTTTGCCTGAGGAGTGGAATTGGATGTACTTGTGGCCATCCTTGTTGCTACTGCCTTGACCAATTGCTCGAGAAATGTGGGGTCCGAATAGGAATTCAGGGCGACCGTCGATGTCACTGGCGATGGCCTGTCTTCTGATCTTTGGCCACCCGGTGTTTTAGCCGGCGACACTGCTGTCCGAGAAGTAAAAGGGTCATCCTGATGTCCCCCTAAATCTCCCCTCTCTGAATGGGCCGACGCCACAAGATCATGAATCACAATGAAAAACATTGAGGAATAAGAGAGTATCACTAGTCATAGTGTTGTGGAGGAACTCACAAATTGAGGAAGAAATGTGGGAGTGAGAATCTGAGCATTTGGTTGCAATTTCAGGGATTGAAATACTAATGTGATTCTGGAAAAATGTTGCAAGATGGTTTGTACATGGCAAACCGCAGGGGTTGTTCCATCCCCCGTGCAAGTGAGTATGACTCATTTTCTGGGAATGAAACCGAAAGGGATACATTAATGGACATTGCCACATTGCCTCCCATCAATTTGTGGTGTCGGCCCATTCAAAAGGGAGATTTAGGGGGACATCAGGATGACCCTTTTACTTCTCGGACATCAGTGTCGCCGGCTAAAACACCGGGTGGCCAAGGATCAGAAGACAGGCCATCGCCAGTGACATCGATGGTCGCCCTGAATTCCTATTCAGAACCCACATTTCTCGAGCAATTGGTCAAGGCAGTAGCAACAAGGATGGCCACAAGTACATCCAATTCAACTCCTCAGGCAAAAAAAGTAATCATCCTGGTTCAATGGGTGAAAGGAATGCGAGAAATGGGTTGCACAACCTATTCAGGGGAAGAAGATGCCAAAGTAGCAGGGCATTGGCTGAGGAAGGTAGAAAGGGTTATAGATCAAATGCAGGTGCCGGAGAAAACCCAGGTAGATTGTGTGACCCAGCTGTTAACGGAGAGTGCTCACTCCTGGTGGGAAACCATCAGAGAAAGAAGGGCGGTGAAGAATTGAGGTGGGGAAAGTTTCGAGAAGAATTCGAGGAATGATATTACTCCTGGCAGCACCGGAAAGAGAAAGAGCAAGAGTTCCTAGATTTGAAACAGGGGAATATGACTGTCCTGGAGTATGAAAGGAGGTTCCAGGATTTATCTATCTTTGTCACCACCCATCTTCCCACTGAGCATCATCGAGTAGAACGGTTTCGGGATGCACTCAGGCAGGAGTTGATATTAATTTTGGTGGCTAAGCAATTTCAATCGGTACGAGAGTTAGTGCGAGCCGCTCAGAGTAATGAACGACACACCAAGGCCAACAAGTGAATAGAGTCGGACCATGGGATTCAAAAGAAAGGATTTCACCTCCTATAGGGAGAAATCCTCCCCTGAAGTTAGGAAAGAGTGGGTCATCATTCGGTTCATTACCGAAAAAAGAGGGGAGTTTTATTCATGAGGAGTTAGACGAGTTAATCCTAGGGGATCCGTGGGAGGTCAAACCCGCCAAAGAGCAAGGTTATAGTGGGGTCCATAGAGCAGAGAGGACCTGTCTACCTGATTTGCATGAGATGTAATCAGAAATACCTCAGGAATTGTTTAGCCACAACAAGAAGATGCTATATTTGTAAAGGGTATGGGCATCGATGGAGTGACTGTAAGTATTTAGGAAGAGGTGGTTTCAATTATGGGGAAAAGGGTCATAGAAAGAAAGAATATCCACAGTCTTTGAAGGAGCACAGGGACAGGGGATGGCTACCGAAAACCAGCAACAGTCGGTTACAGTTGATCGGCCTGTACGACCCACTCAGTCAGGGACAAGTGCAAATATAGGCCAACCCAGATTCCAAGAGGAAAGGACTCAGGGTAGGATATACCACATGACCCAGGAAGATGTGGGGGCAATGCCTATTGTCATAGCAGGGACACTACACACGAGCATATAAGCAATAGCCAACTTTGGTAAAAGCATCCAGTCTGGAAATGTTCCCTGATAAATTGGAGGTTTCCTAGAAAAACATTCAGGTAATTCAAACAATAGTTATAATTTAGGAAATTAATCTTGTTGACTAGAATGAAATAGAGAAGTAAAGAAAACACTTCAATTGATGGAAAATTGATGTAATCTTGTTCAAAAAAAATCATCTAGACAAATCAAAACAAAATAACCAATTACATAAGCCCTAACGAAAGTTGAAAAGCACATAGAGATAAAAAGAGCAAACCCAACAGCCATATTGATAAGCTCAGTCACGAAGCTAGCAGAAGAATAATAAATCACTTCCAAAGCCTCAAAGAGCTAAAACAATCATCCTTAAAGCAGTTGATAGAAACTTGAAATTGAAGAGTAAATGCATTAAACACCACCAAGGTACTCCTAGTCTTGCATGTTAATTGAAAACCGATTAATCTAAGAAAAACATGCAACACAACATATTGATGAAAAATCATGGATCCAACAGAAAAATCAAGTTCAAAGATGTTTTGCTTGTTACTGTAGTCAAGTGATCAGTTACCGAAAAGCTGCACATAATGAAAATAAAAGGGCGTAGCACAAGCAACGCCTAGTCAATCAATTCCTTGAGAGCCTGAAAAGAAAATACTCCTTTTCCACTCAAAAACTATAATAGAAGCCTCGAAGCTACAAAAAAAGAGAACAAAATATCAAATGTAACGCAGAAATAGAAACTATATCAAACCAATTAAGACTGTGCCCTCCAAAACATCACGTGATAAAAAAATTGTTCACCTTCATGCTTCTCCAAAGATAAATTGGTATCTTGGACTGAGCACTCAAGATTCTACAGCAAAACAAAAAGACACGAGTAGATAAAAGAAAGGAGTAAGGTAATGAATCAAACACTCCAACAAAGTTGCAGTCCATAAATGTTCCTTGATAACTTGGGGTCCCTAGAAAAACATGCAAGACACTAGGAAAAAAACACCTAGTTTTCAAACATTGATAAAACCCTAAACTAATTAGCAAAAAAAACAACAGCACGAAATGAAAACAAGGGGAGAGGGGCTGCCAGAACCTGAAATCAAACAACTAATGTTGTCGTCGCCATCCTATACGTTGTTAAATCAAAAATCGAAAGACCACTCGTTACCCGATATTTATTTAATGAAAGAATCTAGAAGAGTGGTTTTAGAAAAATGAGCAGATGAGAAATAGTCAACACAAGTAAAAGTTAGTAGATTGTGTTGTCTTAAGACACACGAGCATATGAGCAATAGCCAACTTTGGTACAAGCTTACAGTATGGAAATGTTCCCTTGTAAATTGGAGGTTTCCTAGAAAAACATTCAAGGTAATTCAAACAGTATTTATAATTTAGAAAATTAATCTTGTTGACTAGAATGAAATAGAGACGTAAAGAAAATACTTGATCGAAAATCAGAAGGCCACCTACAAAACACTTGTTGTAATCTTGTTGAAAACATAATCATCTAGACAAATCAAAACAAAATAACCAATTCTGTAAGCCCTAACGGAAGTTGAAAAGCACATGGAGATAAAAAGAGCAAACCCAACAGCTGTATTGATGAGCTCGGTTATGAAGCTGCCAGAAGATAATAATAAATCATTGTCAGAGCTTCAAACAACTACAACAATCTTCTTTAAAGCAGTTCATAGACTCCTGAAAGTACACACAATTGAACTCAAATGCTAGCTAATAAACCAGTATAAATTATACGAAAATATACAAAAGGAAATTAAAAGAACATATCTCCAACACAAGTTTCAAAAGCATCCTTTACACATCTTATCATTCAAAGTATGTGAACATGAAAAAACTTAGAATTACCACCCCAGTGCTACCTATTTTCCACACAAAATAAAAAATATATAAAAGACATTGAAATTGAAGAGTATATGCATTAAACACCACCAAGGTACTCCTAGTCTTGCATGTTAATTGAAAATCGATTAATCTAGGAAAAACATGCAAAACAACAGATTGATGAAAAATCATGGATACAGCATAAAAATCAAGTTCAAATATGCTTGCTTGTTACTGTAGTCAAGTGATCAGTTACCGAAAAGCTGCACATAATGAAAATAAAAGGGCGTAGCACAAGCAACGCCTAGTTAATCAATTCCTTGAGAGCCTGAAAAGAAAATACTCTTTTTCCACTCAAAAACTATAATAGAAGCCTCGAAGCTACAAAAAAAGAGAACAAAATATCAAATGTAGCGCAGAAATAGAAACTATATCAAACCAATTAAGACTGTGCCCTCCAAAACATCACGTGATAAAAAAATTGTTCACGTTCATGCTTCTCCAAAGATAAATTGGTATCTTGGACTGAGCACTCAAGATTCTACAGCAAAACAAAAAGACACGAGTAGATAAAAGAAAGGAGTAAGGTAATGAATCAAACACTCCAACAAAGTTGCAGTCCATAAATGTTCCTTGATAACTTGGGGTCCCTAGAAAAACATGCAAGACACTAGGAAAAAAACACCTAGTTTTCAAACATTGATAAAACCCTAAACTAATTAGCAAAAAAAACAACAGCATGAAATGAAAACGAGGGGAGAGGGGCTGCCGGAACCTGAAATCAAACAACTAATGTTGTCGTCGCCATCCTATACGTTGTTAAATCAAAACTCGAAAGACCGGTCAGTTACCCGATATTTATTTAATGAAAGAACCTAGAAGAGTGGTTTTAGAAAAATGAGCAGATGAGGAATAGTCAATACCGGTAAAAGTTAGTAGATTGTGTTGTCTTAAGATACACGAGCATATGAGCAAAAGCCAACTTTGGTAAAAGCTTAAAGTCTTGAAATGTTCCCTGGTAAATTGGAGGTTTCCTAGAAAAACATTCATGGTAATTCAAACAGTAGTTATAATTTAAGAAATAATTCTTGATGAGTAGAATGAAATAGAGAAGTAAAGAAAACACTTGACTTGATGGAAAATCAAATGGCCACCTAGAAAACACTTCATGAAATCTTGCAGAAAAAATAACCAGTCATATCCCATAAAAAAACACAGGGGGAGAAAAACTTAGACTTGATATAAGAAGTTGAAACTTTAAGTTTTCATCAAAATGAGAGAGCATGTTGTCTGTTGTCATGAAAATCTTTATCCTCGTATAAAATTTGTAACAAGCTAAAAAATAAAATGTAGAACAAACAATGCTGAACGAATAGATTTCTCATGGTAACATCATAAAACTCTATTTAACTAATAAACACCTTACTTATGTTAGTTCATTCTTTTCTTATAACACTTGGCAGGATATCCTTGAAAAAATGCACAAACATAGCTTTATCTGATAATAATTATATAAAATGAAAGGACAAGTCACTAACATACCTTTATTTGATAATAATCATATAAAATGAAAGGACAAGTTATTTGGTGCTTAGATAGTTATGGATACCGTCATCATTTGATTTCCCTTGGAAACAGGTAACTTAATCCTTAAAGAAGAAGAAAAACAATCAAAGCACAGTTAAAGTACAAGTTGCAACAGACAATACAAATAACAATAAAAATAAAAGCTAGAAGAGTACTCTTTTGCCTAGTATGTATTTAATTATAAGAACCTAATAGATTGGCTTAAAGAAAAATGCAATATGTATGAAGAGAACATGAGCAAATGAGGAATAGCCAACGATGGTATATGCTTATACGTGAAACTGGAAGAACTATTAAAAAAGAGCTTAGGCCTAAAACTAGAACCAGTAAAAAACAATCACTGCCTTAGTAGAGTGCACTAAGTTGAAAATGAAAGGATACAGTCCAAGCAATGGCATGTTAATTTCCTTAAGCACGCGAAAAGCATAGACTCAATTTTCCATTCAAAAACAAAAAGGATGCACTGGTAGAGCGCACTAAGTTGAAAATGAAAGAATGCATCCCAAGCAATGCCAAGTAAATTTCCTTAAGCACACGAAAAGCATACTCTATTTTCCATTCAAAAACTAAAAGGGTCTAGTGAGCCACAAACAAATAGTATCTAAATGTCAGATTGTACCTCCATTAAAAAAGTAAAAACCACGTACCATAAAAAATATAAGACTGCAGCTTCCAAAAGCATCATGTAATAATGACCGTTGTTCAAGTACATGCTCTTGAAAAGACAAAATCCGCTTCTTGGACTAGGCATTCAAAATCTTATCTGCACAATAAAGAAGCAACTGTAGATACAGAATTGTCAAAATTAAAAAGGATATGGAGATAAAGGAGCAAAAAAAAAAAAATGGCTCGATGCCTTTTAGGTAAGGAACTAGATTGATTGTTCGTGCTATACAATGGATACCTTTGAACTACATAGATTGTCTGTGCTACACGGTGGCCACCTTTGAACATTTAAGCGAATTTATGTTGTTTAAGTAGTTGATCAATGTATATATAAAAAAAAAAAAAAAAAGCAGGATATAGCCATACAAAGCCATAATCTTCATTTAAGTAGCTTATCAAACAAGATTTATACTATATGAAGATGCACTTAGCATGACAAAGCAATGCAAAAGAGCTTAAAATTTATGTACTTAGCATGGCAACAACCCAGCAAAAGAGTAAGACTGTCTCGAGATCAACAATTTCAAGTCATACAAAGCCACAAAGGTTGAACCAGAAAAGGAGTGAAAATGCAAAGGATGGCCAATTTCTGGTGATGGGGAGTCTCATGCCGCTGCCCACACCAAGCAATGCATCCAAAGAGGGTTCGAAATAAGTGATACTGTAACAAATAAATAATGCAAATATTACCATCAAAAACATGAGAGAGGCCTAAGTCATTCCCATGAAGTGGCTAATTGCACCATATATAAAAAACTGCAGTAATGGTTTGTAAGAGTTCTAGGAGGAAATAAAATGTAAGGGCACGAAAAAAGCATATAGTGGCATTGAGTATTTTTAATAGAGTAGATGAAATGTCTGCAGCATAATATTTTAAAACAACCACACAATGAAATCCCACTCTAAAAAAACAACAGTGCACTGTCATGGGTATTTGTATGGATGAGCAGCGAAAGAAATCAGGGAGATGGGTGTTGTGTTAAAGAAACAAAATCCGCACAAGCAAGCAACCAAGGCTTCGGGGATGAGGAAACAAAAAAAAAATAACTTGTTTTAGTTAATCCAAAAGGCCAAAGACTCAAATATTCAAAACAATAGAAAAGCAAAAGCAGCATCCATGCCAAAGAGTTGAAAACGACAGCAGCAGAAAAACCCTAGGTTGACTAAGGAAAATAATAAGTTGACAAAAAAACAATGCAAGAATGAACAACAGCAGCCATTCAAGTTTAGCTTTCCTAGAAATACACCAAAAAACCCATTCGCAAAAGGGGAATGGAAGGGGATTATTTCTAAATGGAAGAAATAGAATCATAAACCAGGAGTAAAACAAAGTTCGAAATAAAAACCAATAAAAATCTGGAATGGGATTATTCTCAAAAGTCTAAGACTAATAAAAGACCATCAAAATCCATTCTATTCCACTGTCCCAATCAAAATCTTAGAAAAAGACTGCAACTAAGAACAATGCCTGGCATGACAGCCTCTCTCACCCAGTTCCAGAAATGTGTTTCAAACTGAAAAGAAATCCATAACATCCATATTGGGCATCGGATCGCAAAAGAAAGGACAATATAAATCAAGAATTGGTGGCAAAACCTGGTCACAGCATATAGTGAGTAAATATCACTCACTATTTAGCATTTGGGCACAACCAAACAAGAAATTAACAGTACTTTGGTAAACCATCTTCAGCAATGCCACAAAGAAAGTAAAACTTGATTTAGAACTGCAGAAATGCAAATTGAGGGAACCAAAATTATGAACTAAACCCTCTAAAATAACAAATATTCCACCTCAGTTTACTTAGACTGGGAAAAAGATTCCGAGAATTCATAAGGAGTCGGCATTGTATGACCCCTCTAAATTTTATTTTTACTTTGAAAACCAGTAGAACAGAAAGAGAGGCATCACCATGAGAACGTTGTCCAAAGAGTCACAACCAACCTTAACCTTAAGAACAGAAGAAAGTGAGTCTAGAGAGACATCCATGCTGCATTCTAATGCCCACCTCTGGGCATCTTCTTTATAATGGAGCAGCACAATTAGGACTTGAGAGCTAGAGCCAATCCAACCTTTGCAGTCTTCTCGATCACCTTGCTATCTACCTCTCCAGAAACAGTGAAGAAAGACTTTGGCCGCCACTCATGCTGGACAAGAGTGCTTGCTTTTGTCAATGTAGTCAATGGATCCAAAGCATACATTATAAGCATGCCAAATACTACAGTAATTTAATGAATGAAACTACTCACAAAGTCAATTAGGCAATTAGGTCAACTTTTGACAAGCTAACTCCAGCATTGCATTTGATGAAGTCTCCAGTTTTGGTGTCGAATGAAAGATTTGTTCTGTTACAAGTGAGGCAACATTGGTCCCAATCACACCAAAGAACTTAACAGTGGGGTTTACTATCAACCCAACACTTGAGCTTACAGCTGCATAGTCATGCAGATATTGCACTTCCACCTGTTAAAATATAATTACCAAAACGAGCAGAAATCACAATGGTCAGCATTTGCATATCTGTGAATCTTTAGGGAGAAGGGGATTTACTGATAGCATAATTTCATACGTTCTTTGCATTCTCAGGAAAACAAAAGAGAGAAAGTAAATACTCTATATTAAACAGCTTACCTTGCCAGACCTTTGATCAGGAACTTTGAGGCTGAAGATTGTCTTCAGACCAGGAGCAGGTTCATCAACTGTGATGGTTGTAAAAAGCTGGTGGCAAAGCAAATTGAAGGTATTATAATTGATGTTTAACACATATCCAGGCACCAAAAGAAATATAAAAAAAAAAAGATGAAAAAAAAAGAGTTAATCAAAATAACAAAGAACATTATATGAGAATGGGTACCATTGTAAAAATCTTATGCTACTAACCTCAACTATGGTTACACAACACAAGAAATTACTGAAAACATATAAAAGTAACAGACAGACTATGGATCAAGCATGAGCTCCTTTCCTATCTTAATCTTCAACATCATACAAATATACACTCTTGATGACATGTTGAATCAATAATAACATAAAGTAGGCTAAATGTCCGATAGCAGCAACAAGTCTATAGAGCCATAAATATAAAATCCGGTTCACAGTAAAGCATGAAGAAGACTATAAAGAGGAATAACTATCTTACATTGGAACTTGTGTCCACTTTGATATCAGTTGTGATATTCTTGTTCTTCAGCTGAGTATTGACATCAGCAGCGAGGAACTCACCTTTCTTCGTTCCAGAGGATGTGATTGTCTGAAAAATAATGAAAAAAAGAAAACAAAAGAAAAAAAATAATGTCATGGGGATACCGAAATTTACCATGACAAATCGCTTCTGAAATCCACCCACAGAAAATGATTTACTAAATTTTTTATGCTATAAACTGTGACATCCTAGTAATACAATCAAGATTTACAAGTGTAAGAACAAGACTGGAATTCAGTCAGACTACACATACTACTAATTTACATGGTTTGGTCTAGCAGATCATTCAAAAACTAATGACCGAGATTTCATTGTGTAGCACTTAGTTTCATAATGCATAGATGATAATACTAAAGAAAAACTCGAAATTGGGGGAAATTAATGAAAACCCACTTCTCCCCCACAGTTATTTCTTCTACCCTAACCATTAAAACATTAACACTATGTGGGCATTATAAACAAAAGGGTTACGGAAGAATTTAAGAGGAAAAAAATACAATGAGAAGTAAAAAATGAGACAAAAAACTAGGTAAAATGAAGGAAAGAACGTAGAAAAAAAAGGAAAAGGAAACCACTTACAACACCAGTAGGAGAGAACGTAGTTAGATTGAACTTGTGGTCAGTGTGGTAGTCCTTGTACAAGAGATCTTTTAAAACCCATGAACAAAAATGAAAACCCCTGTAATAAAATATGCACGCAACTCTGTCTACAACAAAAAGAAAAAGAACAGCAAGAAACGGGGTTGAACCTCTGGCTTTCTTGCAACTCTGTCTTTTTTTTCTTTTTATTTCTGGCGTGTTACTCAAGAAAAGGAGAGAGAGAGTGAAAAAGTGAAACGTGCCCAGTGCCAGCCTTTGTTTTGTACTGTAAATCAATGGCTAGGATTAATTATTTACTAACTAGATCTACGGTCAAATGGTTATTTAGAGTTACTGGCAGACATGTCTCCCTTTATTCTTTCTCTCTGCTACAGATGTCTTATTCTGAAGTTACTGGCATAGATGACTGCAGGGTCGATGGAGGGGTTCCCAAGTAGCTCAAGAAGCTGAGAATATGCGCTGGATTGTTGACATTCTAATCAGAGATGATTTTGTGAAATTATGGGCGGAACAGAAGGAGCTTGCACTTCTCCATTGTAGAATTCCAACCACATGAAATCAGCAACATTACTGCACAACTATGCATTGCAATTGGGAGAGGACATATCTTGGTGCCACAAGGTTTTCTTTGCTGGATGGAAGCTCACTTTGCGTGGATGACAAGGATCTGTGGATAAGAAACTGGTGGAAGATGGACAATTCTCACCCTTCCATTGCCTCAACAACAGAGTATTTTGCTTACTTGGTTCGACGGTTTGTATCAGCAATTTCATTTTTTGATCCTCCAATCTGCTTGGACATGAATATATTATTTTAAGCAGTCTCTCTGGATTCGAAGGCTGTGTAATACGAAACAATGGACGAGCATTGAGAAAGATGTGTGGGATCGCTCTATTTGCAGAGCAGAGATTGATAGCCTCATCCAATTTGTAAGGTATTAGCCAGAAAGATGCCAGCAAGTAACACTTTGGAGGAGCGAAATGTAATATTCGTAATATCCACTTTGGAGGTCATATTTCAATTTGTTTTTGTTTGAAATAAAATATATTAATGACCAAATTTCATGTTAAAAAATTTGCCTTTGAATGCAGTGAATTGCGGTGCAAATGGCTTATATATTTTTTTTATTGTAGATCATTTGTTTCAATTTTTGCACCTATTTTGTTTACATATAGTTTCGTATATTTTTTATTTATGTGATATTATATCTGAAATATCATACATAAAAAAGTCAGTAAAATCAATTTTTAACAAAAACAACTTAAAAACATCGACTAATGAATTATTTTGATTATTATTCTCATTGTTATTATCATGATTATTAAATTGTCACAATTATTCTAGCAACCATTATAATCATTATTGTAAGTAATTAATATTCTAATTATTATTGCTATCATCATCATTATTGTTATAATCTTTGTCATTATTACGACAATAATCATCACGATAACCAACACCGTTATTTTTATTAATATCATTTAAATAATAAGTGGTAGTACTATCATTATTATAATTGTTTTTGTCATTATTAATATTCTTCATATTATTTTATGAGTTATTTTTATTATTATCATCAAAGTCATAATTATTAACACCATAAGCACTATAACCATTAAAAATAAATTATAATTGTTATTATCATTATGATTAATAATGGTACTATTATTATCATGATTATTACACCTAAAATTATTATTACTATTATTGCTAAAACAATAAAAAATTATGAAATTATCCTAAGGAATAAAAAAAACTCAAAAACTTTAACAAAAGAGCAAGCAAGAAAAAATAAACTAAAATTATTATTATTATTATTATTGCATAAATAATGGAAAAAACAAAATTACCATGAAAAATAAAAAAACCTAAAACCTTTATCAAAAGAGAAAATAAAAAAATAAAATAAATGACAAAACAGAAATAGATATTATTAGTTTTAAAAAATCATTTGACTTGAAGAATGAATAAAAATAATAAACAAAGGAAAAAACAAAGGAAAAGAATAAGAAATATCAACTTTCAAATGATCACCAACACAAATTAAAATTTAAGGACTAAATTAAAAAAATACAACCTCAACAAAAGAGAAAATAATAAAAATTAAAAACCAAAACTAAGAGCATATACATATAAATATGGACAAAAAAAAAGGAACTATTTCATAAATATAAAAAACAAATAAAGGAATCAAAAATTAAAAGTATAAGGGATGAAATGAAAATAAAGTATATTATCAATTTTAATAGAAGGACAAAATTAAAAAAAAAATCTAAACCTTTATATCAAAAATATTCAGGGATTTAAAACCATATCTAAAATTAAAAGAATAAGGACCAAAATGAAAACAAAATATATATTCAATTTCAATTGAAGGACAAAATTGAAACAAATCAAAACTTATATCACAGAAATTAGGATCATAAAAAAAATCAAAAGATCAGGGATTGAAATGAAAACCTCATAAATCAAGGGGACTTTCATGTAATTTAGGCCACGAGAGAAAGAAAAGTGGAAAAAAGGTCAACCAACCACCGTCACGTTTACAGTCACCATGGGACGCCACACCACCACCGCGAGGAAGAGGATATTGCATTGCATCAGGTGAGACATTGAATGAACATTTATCACCACCATAAGATGTCGAACGCATCGCATGATGAAGAAAATCGTTGGCGTGTCTATCAAATGCACCAACAATGTTTGAAAAAAATATTTTAAAAAACATATAATTACCTAAACACCCCTACATCCAACTCTTGGATTTTATCTTTTTTGAGTCCAAATTTATACTTTCTCAATTCGAAACACCACTGTAAGCAACTCTTGCCTTTTGTTTTATTTGGGAGTAATATGGTTATTTTACTGTGCACGAAAAATGTGAAAGTCGAGAAACACCCTCACATGCAACTCGTGGTTTTTGTCTTATCTGAGGATAATATGGTTATTTTACCGTGTATAGAAGTATAGAAAATAAAAAATAGCCCTTTTAGGCAACTATTTATTATCTACGCTAGAGAGTAAAATGATAATTTCAGCAGTCCAATCCATAGAAATTTATGTCTATAGCCACAGTAAAACGGGTTGAGTTGGTTAAGCTTATCAGATAATTAAGCTGTAGAGATGAAGAAATTAATAAAAGCTTTTGATCTATACAAACCGGCCCCAAGATAGATTTTATATATTTCAGTTAATTTTCAAGCAAAGGAATGGGAGAATGGGAGTAATGGACTTATTCAAAAATTAATTTAAATAAAGAAATGTGTTAGCATGGAATAGATTTGAACAGTATATGAGCTGTTTCACATAGAACAACAACGTTGTTGATAGTTATTGTAATGAGTAAATTTTTCACCTCGTGACAAATCTAAAAAGCACAAGCAGCAGCAGCAGCAGAGAAGCACATGAATTAAAAAGAAAACGTTCAACTTGTTATCATTTACATATCCTTGGTGGGTAAGTCGAAGGTTCCGCCGGAGCTAGGAAATTATTATTTTTAACATTTTCTACCCGGTTTGCAATCAAGTGCCCCAGCAAAGAGTGTCATCCTTGTAGCAAGGGCACCGGGTTTGGCTGTGATCATGAACTTCTTATGAGGTCTCTCGGTTCTGGGCTGGCCTGATTCGATAAAGTAGGCTCCATTCATCAGTAGATCATTCTCTGATCTCCATGTCCATGTTTTCCATTCAGACTCCGGTGCATAGTCCCTCTTGGTCACCTGCATGCGCATATTGTAAGGTTACATGATGAAATCAATATTAAGATTCAGAATGTATAATTAATTAATTAATATTTGCCTGTTTCAGATAAAGTTCAGGCGGTGCAATGAAGCGGTTGCCCTGGCTGATAATGGTAGGGTGTTTGCTACCACCAATAGCATACATGCGCCAGTGAGTGTAGTCGTTGTTAACAACATGGAAGAAACCCCATCGGCATCTTGGCATTCTCTGTACCAGTCCCTGACCAAAATGGTTGAACGCCACCGTGACCTGCATATGCTCATCGCCGGAGAAGCTATCACTCGCACCCAACAAGATGGCCTGCGTGCATGCGTTCGCGAATCAATTTCAATACCATGAAATCATCAATTAATAAGATCATCATGGATAGCTAGCTTACATCATTGTGGTGGGTGAAGTGGGAATTGGAAATGGTTATTGCTGTGGATCCCATGATAGCATCAATGAGGCCATCGGTGCAGCGAGACATAGAAACGTGATCGATCCAAATATTGCTGGATCCAAAGATGGAAATCCCATCTCCGTCACTGTTGGTCCTGATCCCATAATGCTCCACAGAATCCCTGATACTGCCACCGCTAGTAGCGACAATGTGATGGATCCGAATTCCATGAATGATTACGTTCTGGATGAACTGTATTGTGATTCCAGCACCATAAGAAATGTGTATATGACGCCCACGCCCATCAATCGTCTTATGGCTCGTCATAATCAGCTCTTTCGACAACTTAATGTTCATGTTCTTCGAAAATATGATCCACAATGGCTCCGTTTGGATCACAGCATGTCGCAGAGTCCCTGGTTTCGGGTTCAGGACATCGTCGTCCGAATTTTTAGTCACCACATATATCCTTCCTTTCATTCCTCCAATTGTCCTACGCCCAAAACCAAGTGCACATTTTGCCAGACGCTTGCGGTTTCTGGCCCAGTTCCCCCTGCACCTCCAGCACCTGTCAATTGGGTTCGTCACCTTGCATGGACCTCGGTATTTTCTCTTTCCTTGTCTCAGGTTCCGTCTAGTGCTATTTGCGAGCTGGTCAAATTCATCATCATCTAAGTCCACATTAGTGCTGTTCGTGCTCCCAAAATCATTACCATTGTCCACGTTTAAAGTGCTATTTCTTGCAGGCGCGTATCTGCATGCCCCAATGAGAAAAAACATAGAGAGAGAAATGTCATTACATTGTGTGATATATATATATATATATATATATATATATGAAATATTATTATGATGTTGAGGATTCACTTGTTAACTTCAAAGTTAAAATCATCGGTTGCCTCTTCCGGGTTGGGAACGTAGGAGTTCAAGGTCACCTTCTTCGCTTCCTCTGCTCGCTTTTGCCACACTTCGTCGAAGACGGCGCCAATGTCTGCCAACAGGCTAGGAATCAATGTCGCAAGAGTGAAAACAAAGATCAGCTTGGCCTTACCCACTTCCATTTAAGTAGTGCTGGACCTAGGTCCGTGATAGGTCAAGGTCTACGGTTGAACCGGATGGCGCGGTGGGTTCGCAGATTGTGGTATGGGTTCAGACCGAAATAGACCAGAAAAAATAGAACCTAGGTGCTCTCTAAGCGATCTGCATATCTTGGTTTTGGCTTACGAATAGATCCCATAAGGTTGAGGTTGTGGGCATGCTTAAATAGTATCCAAAGACGTCGGGCATCTAAAATTAGAAGCGTAGAGAAAGGAAAACCACATTCTAATAACGGCTGACAGAACAACAAAGATCAACCAACATTCTAATAACGGCTGACAGCGGCAGAACAACAAAGATGAACCAGCAAGGAGAGTGAATGGTCTGCGATTACACCCCTAATCCTAACTAGCAACTATTTATATGCAACCCATCTCTTCTTTTCTGTTTTCCACACTGGTCTCAACTGTATGTACTTTTTATTTGTATAATTTGCTGTTACAATATGCATGCAATGCATCTCCTTGTAAGTTGCTTGAGTTGTTATACAGAGAGATTTGCAGGAAATAGCCTGCATATATACCCGGCTCCTAAGCAAATCCATCCTGTAAACACGCACGCGCGCACTTCAATATTCGCCATCAGTTGCCATTTAGAAATCTGTATGTTATTTATCAGTAAGCTACCACATCTATCTATCTATCTATATATACACACACACGTGTGTCTCTTCTATATATACTAGCCATTTACTCGTGCCTCGTCGTGACCGAAACTATATTTTTTTCAACATAAAAAAATATTAATTGTATGAGATTTTTTTATTATAATATAAATTTTTTTTAAAAAAAATCTATGTAGAATTCCTGTGAAGTTCAAGTTTTCTATAAAATATATGAATTTTAAATCCATATAAATTTATCGGTTTACTAGGTTTCAACGAAATTAGAAACATAAAATTAAAACAAATTAAAACCTGTGTATCGAAAAAATTAAAGAAACCAAAAACAAATCAAAAATCAAAACAATAAAGACTGAAAACCAACATATATAATCAGTTTCAATTGAAGGGCACAATTGAAAAAAATTGAAATTTTCATTGAAGAAATCAGGAATAAAACTGAAATCAAAAGAACATGGACTAAACTAAAACCATCAGAAACATGAAGGATTTACCTGTAATTTCCGGAGGCAGGAGAGAGAAAAGGGAGAAAAAACAAAATATTGTTCACCGACAATTCACCTACCATCTTACACTGACACGCGCTGCACCGGGAGGTAGATCACATGTCGGCGCACCAAATGACACGGTAGAAGGTCAGTTTGCACCGCCAAGAGACGTCGCATGCGCCACTTGATAGGTGCGCACTCGTGAAACACTGCTCGCACGATCGTATGATGCGCCTGCAGTAATAAAAATGGTAAATTGCCTATACATTCCTGAACCTAGCGATAACCAAGAAAAACCTGGGAAGAAAGTACCACACTACCCCGCCTCTAGATTTCTTTTTCGTCTTTTTCACGGGTTAGTTTTGTAGTTTTACTGTGCATAAATTTGTGAAAATCCAAAAATACCCCCCACTATTCTGAGTTCTTTTCTTAGCATCTAGGGGTAAAATAATAATTTTATCATGTAAAGAAATCAGAAATACCATCCATGCCCCTAGAAATGTCAAAAATGACCCCGATCCTAGGGGTTAAATTTTTTCTACCCAGAAGGTAAAATGATATTTTTACTGTTGCAATCTACAGTAATCTGTGTTTATGTGCACAGTGAAAAAATGAACTAAAAAGGCAACGATTTTTATTTTATAGTTAATATATATATATGATCAGTTTTATGCTAATTCAGATTAATATAGTAAACGATCGATGAGATGATATATTTTGAAATTTGATTTGATTTTCACTTGTCCTTTGTTTACAAATTAAGCTGCCACCTGCTGCCTTGACACAAATTCAGCGTCAAATATTCAAGATTTAGTAGTGACCCAGAAGATAATTTAGATGTATGGAGGTCCATGTGGAGTCTAGCTTGGCCACTTACTCAAGGTCTAGAGAATTAATTAAAAGCTTTAGAAAGGTTCAATATATAGAATCTATATATATATAAGAAAATGCAACAACCCTAACATTAGCTGAAATTAATTAAACTAATCATAAAGTAAGCGGCATTGGCATTTCTCATGGAGGAAAAGAAAGTTAGATGTACTAAGCTTTACCTCAGTTTCTCTGATTGCTTTAGGAAAAGGTTAACGCATCCCTTTCAATAAAGGTATACCAATTCATAAAACAAGTAGAAAATTAAGCAATTAACATATATATATATATATATATATATCATATGACTAGAGAGATTTTTCAATTCAATCAGGGGTACGTGCTAGTTAATATCTGCGTGGTAATTTAATAATATATAATTAATGTTAATGTTCTTCTTTTCTAGATACATATAATATATTTTTTACCAAGTCTGAAATCGTGCCCAGCGACTATTAATTCTTTAGAATAATATAAATCATATTTTAGGTTTTATCTAAAAGTTTAAGTTTTTAGATGGGATGATTTCTTAATATGATATTAGAATCTTGTTGACCCGACGGTTATGAGTTCAAATCTCACCACCCCATTCTATTTCATAAAAATCAAGCACAATATAATATGAGTCTGTGTAAGTTTCAAGCCCAAAGAATTTTCATTTAAAGAGATATGTTAGAGAATAATATAAATCATATTTTAGAAGTTCTTCTAAAAACTTAAACTTTTAAATAAAATAGATTATAAACATCCACATGCATGCTCCTTAAAAGCCTTTTCGTTTTTAATATATAGGAAGGCATTGCAAATGCAAAAAATTACGTCAAGGCCACACAGTCTCGAGAATATTACTGCAAATGTTATCGAAGAAAAATTGCATGCAGTGATTAATGGTGAAACACACACACACACACCCCTAGGAGACAAAAGTGAAAAAAAGCTAGCTAGCGAACAGCATAATCTTAACGTACCTAGACTTCACTTAGGGAAGGAGAGGTGTCGAGCCGAAGCTTTCAAGACTCTGGGCTGGCATCAGGGTGGTGTGTATGATAACCAACTTTAGGTTCGTCTTCCTCTTATTCTGCTATATATGTTGATACGAAGCTGTATTAATTTGGGTCCGAGCTAGGCATGGAGCTGCAGCTGCGCTCTTGTGTTGAAGAATGTTAATTTAGACCATAAAATTTAACATGCAGGTCATATTAAAAGAACTAGCCGATTCAAAAAATGTTATGTGCAGAGGATACATGACATTATATATACATATATATATATATATATATATAAAATGAAGAAATTAAAGAGTCATGGATGAAATGAAGCATTGCATTTCTGGTAAGGAAGGCAACTTGAAGAAAGAGACAATAGATCTTTATGGCGAAATTTCAAATTTATAAAAGAGAATTCCCCACAACACTTATTCTCACACTTTTGACCGTATTTAGCAAAGTCTTCCTCACCACTGTCATAAACACTGTACTTCAATTACTTCCCTAGCAGTTTACTTCTTTATTCCTCCTCCCCTCAGCCTAAACATAGAAAGATATAAAAAAATGGTAAATTACGGAGATAACTCTATAGCTCACTTATAGATTTTGTTTTATACAGGGGTATTTATGTATTTAGTCATTTAAAAAAAAGTATGCAATGAATCTACTAACTTTGGACTTTACCGTTCTATTTTGTCTTATATGGGTAAATTTGTATTTAATCATTAAAAAAGATATGTGCAATAATCTTAATGTTCCCAGTGTATTTTTATCTTATTTATGGTTATTATGGTTATTTACTGTTAAAAAATATATAGAAAATACAAAATTACCCCTAAACAATCTAGTAAGTCCAGTAGAAAAATCAAAATTACTTTTGATATAAAAAATAAGGGTTGAGCCACACTGAAAGATGAAATCATTAATACATTATTGTAATTCACTATGTGCACAATATTTGACCGAGTTATTTTAATTTTTTTTAATATGAAAGAAACATCATAAGCCAAGAATAGCTAGCTAGGCAAATACCATCTACTTTCTAGCTAGCTAGATTATGTGGCCAAAATGAGAATAAAAATCTGCTACTCCCTAAATGAGCTTTGTTCTAGGGTATGTTTGGAATAGCTGTTGCTGTAGCTTTTTAAAATATTTTTCGTGCTGAAATATATCAAAATGATATTTTTTATTTTTTAAAAATTATTTTTGACATCAGCACATCAAAATAATCTAAAAATACCAAAACATATTCATTTAAAATGAAAAAAAATTAAATTTTTTAAAAACAACATTTCAAAAGCTTTTCCATACAGTTTCTAGACGTGATCATCAGGGCGGTCAAAATGGAGTAGTATATATGAAAAACAAATTAAGGAGATGAATCTTCTTTTTGTTCTTCGAGATTAATCTCTGAAAATCAAAGCTTGTTGAGCAAGATTTCGAGTTAATTAATTTGTGTCAGCCTACACATAGCCCTTCTTTGCCTAAAGAACCAAAGGACCTAAAGACATGTAGCAAGATGGAAGTAGGAATCTATCTTTCGACTCTTGATCAGACAAAAGTACCCTCACCTTTCACTAACAAGATAGTATATATGGTGATCATTTCTACGTATGAAACTTAAGAATTCCATCAAATACACCTTGTAGAGGGTATGTATACGTAATTTAAACCGCCAATTATAGCTGAAGGGTGGAATAATCAGGAATGCAAAAGTGCAGACACCATGTGACAGAAAGAGGCAGAAGCTAGGGTCATGATGGGAAGTAGAAAGACTTTTCTCATGAGGCTTCCATCACAGCAGTTGATGCGAACACAACTTTTCATAATCTGGCAAAGCAACCAGGAGAGAGCATATAAAAAGAGATTTGCTACGAAGGATTCTTCTCATTGAGAGAGAAAGAAAAAAAACATAAAGCAGTGCATATCGCAATCCTTGAACCACTGGTGTCATGATCTCTACAGCTGATGTCTATCATGTGGTGGCAGCCACAGTTCCACTCTATTTTGCCATGATTCTGGCCTACTTCTCTGTGAGATGGTGGAAGCTCTTCACACCTGATCAGTGTGCGGGCATAAACAAGTTTGTTGCTAAATTCTCAATCCCATTACTGTCATTCCAGGTCGTGTCTAGTATCAATCCCTACAAAATGAACCTGAAACTTATATTAGCCGACTTTCTTCAAAAACTACTTGCCCTTTTGGCACTGACGGCGCTCGCCAGAATCAGCTCTCGCGGACGGTTGAATTGGGTCATCACTGGTCTCTCCCTGTCAACATTGCCCAACACTTTGATCCTGGGCATTCCCCTTTTGAGGGCTATGTACGGAGCTGAGGCAGAGCTACTTATTTCACAGATAGTTGGCTTGCAGAGCCTGATTTGGTACAATTTGTTGCTGTTTCTGTTCGAGCTCAATGCCACCAAGGAAGCCACTGTGGCACCATCTTCAGAAACTGCAGGTATTTGTGTTTCCTTCATAAATCACAATGAATTCATTACGAATCCAAAGCATGAACAGCTCTTATTCGAACGCTAAGACAATTCCAATCCTGTTCTGTCAACTTTAGTTAATATATATAGGAGTAGGAGATAGCCCAAGTGGGTCCCGTAAACATTTCTGCTCTCTGTCCATCTCTTTTGTTTATGAACGTTCCTCCTGTCCAATTGCACAAATGTGAAGATCATCAACATTTTCCTGGAATAACTCATAATATATGGTTGACTAAGATATACTACTGCTTATTAATCAATATGTCAGTAATTACTTATAACCTGTCTAATAGATATATAGTCCTAAATACATTATGTGTCAGTGCCTGGTATAGATATAGATATATAGATATTTTAATGTCTTCCGCATATGGTTTCATGTCTGTGTTAAGGAGATCAAGAGGCTCTTCAAGAATCACAATACAAAGAAGGAGAGGAAGTGCAGAGCAGAACACCGAGGAAGGTTAAAGCCATGCTCATTCTTTGGACGGTGGGGAGGAAGCTAATGAGCAATCCAAATTTTCATGCTACCATGGTGGCTCTTATATGGGCGAGCATACACTTCAGGTACATCTGCAAAAGTATCAGACACATAAAGTTTGGCATTACGATTAATGTGATCATACTTGAGACATGCATCTTGTTGAAGAATTATGATTAAGTTGCTGTTCTTTCTGCTACTACTCGAGTTACAAGGCCACGTTTATGTGTTTTAGGTGGGGAGTGAAATTGCCGGATATTGTTGATAAATCCATAGCGATATTGTCCACAGGCGGGCTTGGCATGGCAATGTTCAGCTTGGGTATGGCTATAAATTGTCAATACACGCCTTCCCTTCAATAGAAATCTTAAAAGGGAATTAACTTCTACTCATTCCATCCAAATACTCAACAGGTCTATTCATGGCATCGCGGCCCAGCATAATCGCGTGTGGAATCCGAATGGCTGCGGTCGCCATGGCAATGAAGTTCATCGCAGGGCCTGCCCTGATGGCAGTAGCTTCCTTTGCCGTTAGAATGGAGGGCACAGTGCTTAGAGTGGCAATTGTGCAGGTACACGACTTGTTTCATTTGGTCAATTGTCAGGATACCAGGTTAATTAAGCAATTTGTTTCTAATTGCAGGCAGCTCTTCCACCAGGGATCGTCCCGTTCGTCTTCGCAAAAGAGTATAACGTTCATCCAGATACACTGAGCACAGGGTAAGCAACCCTTCACTGGCTTCCTACTCTTCTTCAATCTTGTTTTCCAGAGAATACTATATGTTTGCTCTGTGTTTCAGGGTGATATTTGGCATGCTCATTGCCATGCCAATAGCATTAGTCTACTACTCCCTATTAGCATTGTAAATCCAATGGGATTTACACAAGAAAACTGCAGAAACAGTTCAGGAAAGGATCAAAGTGTTGAAGATGAATCATAGAAGTATCATTCAGGCTGTTCAGTTTTCCTGGACATGTCAAGAACACATTAATCTACCACCAGTTAGACAAAGTTTACAAAGCTAGTACTCTAATAATGTAGCAATTATTAGTTGACTGCATTCATTTGTGATTGACAGAGAGGAAAACAAACCTAATTAAACGATTATGAGAAAATTAATGGTTGGACATCTGCTACCTTTTCGTTTTCTCCCTATCATCTGACCAAGTTTCTCGTTCATGGAATCTTGAGTTGCTTATTTACTTTTACACTCTTGTACGTGGATGCATTTTACAAGAAGCTGTTTTTCTTTCATCTCTTTTCTAAGATTGATGACGACGACGACGATCCAAGGAAGGTCTCCTACCTTACGTTTATGATCTTACATGCTTCTTTTTTATTGAGATAAATAAATTGAGAGAAAGGACTAGATATTAATGAGTTTTAAAATTTGAGGATTGAATTTAGTTTTTGAAACCACAAGGACTATATTATAAATTGATATTTATTCTTACGCAACATGTCACGCACACTTTTATTTAGATATCACCTTCTTCGTCTTCGTCTTCTTCTTTTCATATAGCAAGCGTGGAAATAAAGCTATGGCCTCTCTCTGCTTGCAAACACATGCTATCCGTCATTCATGTGGAAATATTTTAATAATTTATACCTCCATAACATGACGAGTATTTCCCATGCAAGCAGCACCTCATGAGGCATTGCTAGGGCCCGGCCCATCCAAGCCCAGCCCAGAATAACCTTTTTTAAACCCTACAGGCAGGTGGGTGCTATTAAATATTATTCTTGGGCGAGAAGAAAACAAAAAGGTTTAAAATCCTTCTTTATTTTATATTTTATTCGGACTGATTGAAAGCCTTGGACAACGGATAAAGAAAATATGAACGTCCATCCCAAATCAACGGCTGTCAATCCAACGGTACAAGTATTTTTCAACTACAAAAAAAAGAAAGAAAAACCCCAACCGATAAAAAATAATAATCTAAAATTAGGGTTTTGGGTTTTATGGACTCCTTTTTGCCAGGTAGCTCAGTATCTATAAATTAACCCTCTACCTCCACCTCAATCTCATCGATCTCTCTCTGCTACAGCTACAAATATTTCTCTGTTTCTGCAATAATCCAATCATGGTTAAGGGTCCAGGTCTTTACACTGAGATTGGCAAGAAGGCCAGAGGTGCAAACCCCATTTCTTGCTTTTCTTTTTCTTTTTGTTATAGACAGAGTTGCGTTCATATTTTATTGGAGGGATTTTCATTTTTGTTGACGGGTTTTAATAGATCTCTTGTACAAGGACTACCAGACTGACCACAAGTTCACTCTAACTACCTTCTCTCCTACTGGTGTTGTAAGTGGTTTCTCTTTCCTTTTTTTCATGTCTATTCCTTTCTCTCGTTCATTTTACCTAGCTTTTTTTTTCTCTCATTCTTCTGCTTCTCATTGTATTTTTTCTCTCTCTTAAATTTTCCCATAACCCTTTTGTTTATAATGCCCACATAGTGTTAATGTTTTAATGGTTAGGGTAGAAGAAATAACTGTGGGGGAGAAGTGGGTTTTCATTAATTTCCCCCAATTTCGAGTTTTTCTTTAGTATTATCATCTATGCATTATGAAACTAAGTGCTACACAATGAAATCTCGGTCATTAGTTTTTGAATGATCTGCTAGACCAAACCATGTAAATTAGTAGTATGTGTAGTCTGACTGAATTCCAGTCTTGTTCTTACACTTGTAAATCTTGATTGTATTACTAGGATGTCACAGTTTATAGCATAAAAAATTTAGTAAATCATTTTCTGTGGGTGGATTTCAGAAGCGATTTGTCATGGTAAATTTCGGTATCCCCATGACATTATTTTTTTTCTTTTGTTTTCTTTTTTTCATTATTTTTCAGACAATCACATCCTCTGGAACGAAGAAAGGTGAGTTCCTCGCTGCTGATGTCAATACTCAGCTGAAGAACAAGAATATCACAACTGATATCAAAGTGGACACAAGTTCCAATGTAAGATAGTTATTCCTCTTTATAGTCTTCTTCATGCTTTACTGTGAACCGGATTTTATATTTATGGCTCTATAGACTTGTTGCTGCTATCGGACATTTAGCCTACTTTATGTTATTATTGATTCAACATGTCATCAAGAGTGTATATTTGTATGATGTTGAAGATTAAGATAGGAAAGGAGCTCATGCTTGATCCATAGTCTGTCTGTTACTTTTATATGTTTTCAGTAATTTCTTGTGTTGTGTAACCATAGTTGAGGTTAGTAGCATAAGATTTTTACAATGGTACCCATTCTCATATAATGTTCTTTGTTATTTTGATTAACTCTTTTTTTTTCATCTTTTTTTTTTATATTTCTTTTGGTGCCTGGATATGTGTTAAACATCAATTATAATACCTTCAATTTGCTTTGCCACCAGCTTTTTACAACCATCACAGTTGATGAACCTGCTCCTGGTCTGAAGACAATCTTCAGCTTCAAAGTTCCTGATCAAAGGTCTGGCAAGGTAAGCTGTTTAATATAGAGTATTTACTTTCTCTCTTTTGTTTTCCTGAGAATGCAAAGAACGTATGAAATTATGCTATCAGTAAATCCCCTTCTCCCTAAAGATTCACAGATATGCAAATGCTGACCATTGTGATTTCTGCTCGTTTTGGTAATTATATTTTAACAGGTGGAAGTACAATATCTGCATGAGTATGCAGCTGTAAGCTCAAGCGTTGGGTTGACAGTAAACCCCACTGTTAACTTCTCTGGTGTGATTGGGACCAATGTCGCCTCGCTTGGAACAGATCTTTCATTCGACACCAAAACTGGAGACTTCATCAAATGCAATGCTGGAGTTAGCTTGTCAAAAGTTGACCTAATTGCCTCATTGACTTTGTGAGTAGTTTTCTGTGCAAATGATTCTGAAATGCCGGATCAACATGCTTGGTTTCTGTTTATTGTGAAGTGATCTGGCTGTAATTTAATACCTGACTTCCTTAAGTAGATTTAGTGAAAAATGTATCATTGGAACAACACTTCCTTGCGGAAGTATGTAGGCAGCTTGCTAGGGATCTCTCAAAACAATTTGTTTTAGTTTCTTGCTCTTTCTAGATCCTAATATTGATACAACTTGCTACAAGTTTTTTATTCTTTTTTTAAAAAAAAGCTTAAGTGGATATGCAGAAAAAAAGGGACAGAATTGGACGAAATCATATTGAAATCTACATTTTCAAGTGTCAAATTGGTTAATATCTTTCTTTTCTGTACTGTGTAATTTATATATGTATCTCATTTATCTTGGTTTTCATTTTTCTCCATTGTAATCTGTAGCTTGTTTTGTGTATCTTTAACTTGATTTTGCAATCAAATTGTTTTTTGCATTTTCTTATGATTACAATTAATTTTTGTTAGTTAAATCTGCATTGAGTGTTACATCATAAAATTAGGAACTTGTAATAATTATTTCTGTTCTATATATATATATTGCCATTTGAGATCCTGGCTTTCCTCTCGTTGCTACATGTATGATAGAAGTGAGTTGGCTCATATTGTGTATATGACATGGCGCAGGAACAACAAGGGTGATTCTCTCAACGCATCCTACTACCATATTGTGAACCCCTTGACTGCTGTTGGTGCAGAAGTGAGTCATAGCTTCTCATCCAATGAGAACACCATCACTGTCGGTGCACAGCATTCTTTGGATCCATTGACTACATTGAAGGCACGGGTGAACAATGCTGGCAAAGCAAGCGCTCTTGTCCAGCATGAGTGGCGGCCAAAGTCTTTCTTCACTGTTTCTGGAGAGGTAGACACCAAGGCGATCGAGAAGACTGCAAAGGTTGGATTGGCTCTCGCTCTCAAGTCCTAACTGTGCTGCTCCATTATAAAGAAGAGGCCCGGAGGTGGGCATTAGAATGAAGCATAGATGTGACTTTCTTCTGTTCTTAAGGTTAAGGTTGGTTGTGACTCTTTGGACAGCGTTCTCATGGTGATGCCTCTCTTTCTGTTTTACTGGTTTTCAAAGTAAAAATAAAATTTAGAGGGGTCATGCCATGCCGGCTCCTTATGAATTCTCAGAATCTTTTGCTCAGTCCAAGTAAACTGAGGTGGATTGTCAGTTATTTTAGAGGGTTTCGTTCATAATTTTGGTTCCCACAATTTGCATTTATGCAGCTCTAAATCAGGTTTGACCTTCTTCGTGGCATTGCTAAAGATGGTTTACCAAAGTACTGTTAATTTCTTGCTTGGTTGTCCCCAAATGCTAAATAGTGAGTGGTATTTACTTACTATATGTCACACTCTTGAACATTCAGGCGTCATAACCCAATCCCGCTGTGTCTCCTGTAAGCTCATAGTAATGGTGCCAAGCTTGGATAATTTGAGTGGCTGTGTTGTCCTCTCAAATGGATCACGATCTTGCATAGCATAAAAAAAGGTGGATTCGTATAAAAAAGATTTTTGTTGCGATCAGGCTGGTCTAGGGTCCCATCTTTTCTCATCTTTTTATATTCTTTTTGATATGCTTGGATTTGTATTGATTTTCCCAAAAGCTATAAATAAATATTAAGTGGAAAGAATGTTAGAAAAACATTAAATGGATCAAGCACTTTGTGAGTGCCAAAGGCTACGGGCCCTGTTGGGTTCAATATTTTCATTTTTTACGATGATTACAATTGCATGTCACCATTTTCAATCGCCGAGCCACTGATATATGGAGGTGGGTGTTTGTCAGTGTGTGATAAAAGCGTTTTTAAAAAATATTGAAAAAGATTTATTTGTAATTTTTATTTTTAATTAGAAAAAAATTGGTGTTTTTAGATTATTTTGATGTATTAATATTAAAAATAGTTTTTAAAAAACAAAATAAATTATTTTGATATATTTTTGAATAAAAAATACTTTCAATTATTATTACAAACACCATTCACGAATATATTAAAAACCACAGAATTTACATGAGAAGTTCTCTCACATGTACCTACTACACTTACACAATCGCATACCATTTAATTAAAGTTTGGGTAAAGAAACACACAACAACAGCACAGGGAATTTGCTCCATAAAGTATTCGTAGTTACTCATGAGAAGAAGATGCCTGAAGCAACCCATCCCTGATCTGGGTAGCGATGTCCTTCACAGCACCAGGGCCGTGAGGGATGAAAACCGCCGAGGATTTGCTGGTCGCCCCAATCTCCTTCAAGGTGTCAAAGTACTGTGTGATAAGCACCATGTCCAGAACATCCTTTGCTGAAGTTCCCGGAACATTATCAGAGAAGCCAAGCACGCTGTCCCTCAGACCATCCACGATTGCCTGGCGCTGCCGGGCAATACCTAATCCTGACAGGTACTTGGCCTCAGCCTCACCCTCAGCTCGCTTAATCTGGATGATTTTCTCAGCCTCTGCTTTCTCATTAGCGGCTAACCTCATCCTAGCAGCTGTAGAAGTTAATTTCAAAAACTTGTCAGAAAGAGAAACATAACCGGGAAGAAATGTCCAGTCCATCAACATCATGGATATCATCTCACCAGCATTAATTTCATTCATGGCCCGTTTCACATGTTCATCAGGTTCTATATCAACAATGAGTGTCTGGACGATTTCGTAACCATAAGCAGACATGGCCTGATGATAATCATTGCAAAATCAAGATGTTAGATGTCAGATAAAGAATTGAATTGTGCGTGGTCTAGGAACATATATCGGAGAATTTTGTTTTCAACCCATGATCGGATGCATACCTTTTCAAGCTCCTCCTCAACAGCTCTTGCTATGTCATTCTTTTGCTCGAAAACATCATCCAGGATTAGTTTTGGAACACTCGCCCTGATCACTGAGAAATTGCATAAAGTTCATCAGTTACTGATGTATTATTACATTCCCCTGTGAAAACAACCGATCATAAAAGTTTTCCTATGGGCCATACCATCAAAAACATAGGCTTGGATTTGAGATCGAGTGTTGCTAAGTTTGTAGAAAGCATCGCTTGCGTTACCAGCAAGGGCGCGGTACTGAACCGATGCGACAACATTGACAAACACATTATCCTGCAGAATAAAACACAGAAACAGATTCAGCGCAGTTAGATCAATATGCCTGAAACATCAGAGCAAGCTAGTTTTATTCTGGTGACTCGCAGCATGCCTTTGTCTTGGTCTCGCAACGAACATCCAACTGCTGCAATCGAAGAGTGAGATGGCCAGCAACCTGACTTCCAAGGAACCATGGCATGCAGTGGCATCCAGGTTCAAGAACTTCATTAAACTTTCCAAATCTCTCCTTGATAGCGACCGTGGATTGGTCCACTTTTATACAACCTAACAGGTTGCCCATTTCTGTGTGCGGCTTCTGGTATCTTTAATTTTCGCTGAAGAAAACAGAAAAGGGAAATTGAGATATCATTCATCTGCTTTATAAGAAGGAAAGTAAAAGCGAAGCGAGTAATATCATCCCAGTCCATGCAAACTTTCTAAGAAACATTGAAACCTAAAACATGCATAAACATTTCATAGAGGAAACATGTTAACCGAAGATATATCAGTGCTTCAAGTTTCATGGATAACGACAACTAGTAAACCAAGAGAGAGAGAGAGAGAGAGAGAGACCAGCAAGTAGAGAGATGGCAGAGAAGGCAATGGAGAACGGAGGGTAAATATAGCTGCTTCAAAGACAAGAGAAACCTACCACCAGTATTTACCTTCACCAGACACTATTCCAAACAGGTAAAAACCTGAAATTTTTTGTGGCTCATGGTATTAATCTTGACTGTCTTAAACAGGTATTAATCTTATAAACGCGTTAATTGATAAAACGTCAAGTGATCATCAGCCAGCCTGCTAAGAAATATCCTGCCTAGTTCCATCCTCCCCACTACATAAATAAAAAGTCAACGGAAAAGGATGAATATATATAATATATATGTATATATATATATAACAAGAGGCCTTCCGGAGCATTTTCCACGATACTGCTATATTGATATATATATATATCAAGTGATATGCTAATTTGATTCCTGTTTTTATTAAAGAAAGGCAACTAGGCAGAAAATGAAACCAGACCACGACTGCTCTCTTTTGAGAGCTGCTCTCATGAATGGTTGTATAACTTCCAAATATATATATATAATTAAAAGTAGTGTTTTAAATATATTTTTTAAAAAACAAAACATTTTAAACAACCAACCATCATCAAATAATAATTAATAGGCGTGCCAGATAGGAATTCATGCTTATCGAGAATGTGTCGTTCTTGATGATGACAGTTGGTTTTGACCTGGTTATTCTGACAAAGACTCTCCCTCCTTCATTCACTTCTTGTTATGGTAGTGCTAAAGACCACGTTATCATAGGATGTGGGAATGAATTTCAACCTTCTTTTATTAAAATTTAGTTTTTTTAAAATATACATATTAATATTTTTGAATTATTTTCATATGCTGATATTTGATATATATTTAAATAAAAAAATATTTTAAAAAACATTCACAACCACAATTTTTATATCTCTTGCTACATCACGGGTTTGATGGCCGCTGAAGTGCTGAATATCAACTTTAAAAAAATATTAATATGTTGACATATTAGATAATATTTAAAAAATAAAATTAAAACATTAACATGGTAAATTAACTTTAATTAACTTGATCATGAAAAATAAAATAACCTTATAAAAAACAAATAATCAAATTACAACTATCAATCTAATATTAAAAAAAATCATTAAAAGTCAACCTGAATTAATTGAAGTCATGAAATCAAAGTAAATTCATAAAACAGAAAAATAAAAAATTTAAACCCCACTTGTCAAATATTGAAGGTTAAAATAAAAAAACTAATCCAAAGATATCAATATATAACTCAATAAAAAAAATTATTTTCAAAATTATTTCTGGTAATAATGTGACTGGCTACAATATGATTCTGCACCATCTAGTGCACTGAAAGCAAAGATAGTCCACTCTGTTGATTTGAAGGCAGGAATCATATCATTGGCATATTCCACGCAATCTGAAAATTAAAAAAATCCCATGATGTAATAATTCATGTCAACTGCAGCTTCATCGTTTGAGAACTCATGGAGCCCGAAGCCTAAAGCTATTGGATAATTAGCTGGCTTGAAAATTAGCCACATGTCTATCCCATCTCCCACCTTCAGTTTGTAAACAAATTATACTCCTGGGGCTATCGTGTATTCATTCTTCCCAAAACTCTGCCGCTGCCATGCCCGGGCCATGAAAGAGCAACTCCACAATTGATTAGATGCAAAGAGAAAATGCATATCGAGTAGAGGAACTACATCTGTACCAGCTGATTTAAACATCTTCCAAATCCAATATACTACTTAAAAGCCATTGCCTGATTATATGTACCACTTCATGGACATGAAAATAACACAACAATATGAGAGCCGTCCTTATTTGCAGCTCAGAAATTCTGAAAAGGATAAAGATAACTTACACAATGCTAAACATCAACCAAACAAATCCGTTCAAAGCTTGAATTCCATCACTGCTGAGCAGAATTTCCCTGAAGAAGTCCATCGCGAATCTGTGAGGCGATGTCTCTCACTGCACCAGGCCCGTGTGGGATGAAAACAGAAGATGACTTTGAGGATGCCCCGATCTCCTTCATGGTATCAAAGTACTGAGTCACCAGCACCATATCCATTACATCCTTGGCACTTGTACCAGGCACATTCTCAGAGAAGGCAAGCACGCTGTCCCTCAGCCCATCAACAATTGCCTGACGCTGACGAGCTATGCCAAGCCCTGATAGGTATTTGGACTCTGCCTCTCCTTCAGCTCGCTTGATCTGCAATATTTTCTCAGCTTCTGCCTTTTCATTTGCTGCCAACCTCATTCTAGCAGCTGTTCATAACAATGGCAGAAGGATCAAAATTGAACTCTTAAAACTGTACTCAGAGCAGAAGTTTCTAACACTAATCTGTACTAACGGAATTTCTCTGAACTGAGGAAGCAAAAATGGTCAATTAGTTTTCCATGGTGACTGCACAGTACAATATTCATTCGACATGTTTTAGTAAGCAACAAAAGCTTAAATACACACTTGGAATCATGTATTCAATTAATTTACTAATTTTGAATATCTGATACCCATTTAATAGTTCCTAAATAAATTCATTGCAAAAGGCTTGCAGGAATATTAGTATCAGAGAGAAATTCAACAATCATACTTCAAATTAATGGTGGGAGTCTCGAACTTTACCAGCATTTATCTCATTCATTGCTCTCTTAACATTAATATCTGGCTCGATATCCACAATAAGAGTCTGAACAATTTCAAACCCATAGGCAGACATGGCCTATGAAGGGAAAGCAGCATGATTAGATATCCTCAAAATATTGTGCAGCAGAAAGTAATCTACCCAAAACTATAACCTCCACAGAACACAGTAAACTTATACCTTTTCAAGCTCGTCTTCGACAGCCTTCGCAATATCATTTTTCTGCTCAAAAGTAGCATCCAAGTGCAATTTTGGCACGCTTGCCCTGATGACTGCAGACACAAAAAGTAGCTCCAAGTATCATCAACAATTTCCCATACGCCTCTCACAACAAGTTCCAATTTCATAGCTTTGTTTAATCAGTTTAAAACCTCCGATATCATTTCTTTTATTCAGTATTCCAAAATATAAAATAATCAAGCAGATCTACATACCATCAAAAACATAGGCCTGGATTTGTGCCTTGGTGTTGGAGAGCTTATAGAAGGCATCAGCTGCTTTCTCTGCCATGGCACGATACTGAACAGATGCAACAACAGTGACAAATACATTATCCTGAAAAGAAACATCGTTCAAATTTATGAGCAAAAACACAGCAGCAATAAGACAACACACTAAAAGAGCAACTGTTATTAATTAGAAGGGAAGAAAGTATACGAGTTAACCTTAGTTTTTGTTTCACATCTAACATCGAGTTGTTGCACACGAAGAGAAAGTTCACCGGCCACTTGGTATCCAAAACACCAAGGCAAGCAGTGACATCCAGGCTCCAGCACATCATCAAACTTTCCAAACTGTTCCGTAATAGCAACATTAGACTGATCCACTTGCATGCAACCAAATGCTTGGCCCATCTTCTTCTTCAGTCCTGCATGCAGCAGCAGCAGATTAAAACCCCAATTCTTGTAAGCCAGATAACCGATTATCCACAACTTGTTATATTTCATTTAACGTTGGACAAAACCAGAAGAAACAGGGTTTTTTAAATTAAAAAAAAATAGAAGCCATCTAATATGGAAAATTGGAGCTTCTATAATACTTTTCTCTCCTTATTTCAGTGGCTGGGTTGAAGAAATGTCTGAAAACCAAAAGGGCTTCGTCCTTCAGACTGCTTCTAAAAACAAGGAAAGAAAGGAAGTCCATAATTTTCATTCAACTTAACAAACATCCTTCATCTTCAGTGCACTCTATGTCTTGTTTCTCAACAGCCAAACAGATGCTAATTCTCAAATTGGATCCATCAAATTAACAGTATTCTTCACGTTTATTGTTTAAAAAAACAATTTTTAACACACATAATCACTTTAATATTCTCTCCAGCTTTTTCTTTTTGGTTTTTTAGAAATGAAACAGGGTGGAAATGAAGAAGCAGAGCATATTCAAGCGAACACAACGAGAATCGCAGGAAATTCCAGGGACAAAATTTCTTTCAAAACCCAGCTTCTACAAAACACAAGAAAATGATGTTGACTTTCAAAAGCTCTTTTTTTTCAGGACAAAATCCTAAACAAAAAACAGAGTTTTTGTTAAGAACCACAAAACACTCCATGAATGAAGTTTTTTTCACAAAATTAACAGTGTTTGCAGCGTTCACGCATGTTTCCAGCTGTATCTTTTTTTCCGTTTTCTCAAGAACCAAACAAAATAGAGTAAAAAAATCATAAAAAAGAGATATAATACCTTTTCTTGTTCTTCTTGCTGATGAAAACAGAGAGAGAGAGAGAGAGAGAGAGAGAGAGTGATATTTTCCTTTTCTCAATGAGCAACGAACAAAATTGTCAATTCGTGAAAATTTCACGTTAGATAATAGACTAACCGGCGGTTGTTTTCTAAGATCCAGGGCTGTTTGGTTGTGGTACAACTTGTATTTTATTAAATTTTAAATTAATTTTTTATAGTTAATTTTTTATATATATTTCAAACAGTTTTGATATATAGATATTAAATAAATAAATAAAAAATTAACTTTAATATTTATATAAAAAAAACACTTTAAAAAATAAATAGTTTTGATATATTATTGTGATGTTGACTAGAGAAAAAAAAGACATCATAGGTTGTGTTGATTAAGGTTGTTGCTGTGGGTGATAGTTAGTATTGTGGTTTGATATGCTTTTTTTTATTATTATTAATGTGGATATTCATGGCAATTTGCGTTTCACTTGACTAATTGTTCGAGTTCTGAAATTAATGATCATATAAGTTTTATTATCATATTAACAACCACATGACTCGAACCTAAAATCATAAAAGGAATAAAATTTTTAATCTCTAGTTTTTACCACTAGACTACCTACTAGATGGTTGTTTGATACGGTTGTTTGGATTGGTGTGAAGGAGAGGAGCTATTGCAATGGTGGCAAAGGAGATGGTTCCTTAGGTAAAGGTTTCGACATGATTTGCGGAGATCAAGTATTCAAAATCTTGATCTCATTTTTATGGAAATAAATTTTTCTTTGAAATGGTGGAGTTTATTTTAGATGGTTTTTTTCTTCTCTTGGATAAGGAAAGAGATCCTCAACTAAACAACATGTTTAGAACCCTCTAAATTATATTCAATTAAAAGGTTTTAATAAAATTTCATGCTTTAGACATTTGTTAGTATTAGAAATTAAACCCTTCTCATTTACAATTTCAAAGATGAGAGATTTAATAAGATGAAAGTAAAAAAGGATAATATAGAAAACAAAACAAAATGAATTTTATTTTATCCCAACACATGAATTTAACTTATTTATTGATTGACTTAAAACATAACATTATAATCTATAAATTACATGGGATTATTGAATTTTAAGATCCTAGGATCCATCTTTTCAAGCAAAGATAATACAAGAATTTCAAGTTATTTATTTAAATGGAATGTTGATTTATGAGGATTTACAGTGTTATCAAGTTATAAACTATATGATATATTTCTAAAAGAATGGAGGCAAAATGAAAAATGACTATACTATATAATGCTTGATTTAATTTCCCCAATAAATAAATAAATAAAACATATGAGCTAAGTATGGTCTTCTTTTAGGTCATTTAAAAAAAAAACTAATTATTTCTTTTTTTATTTTTATTATTCAATATTGAATAATTGAGGTTTAAACTTTATGATTTGTTTTGCTTTTTTTTTGGAGAAGGGTTATCTTGATCTTATATCCCATGTAGCAAATTAATTTGGGTTGACTCGAGTTTTTATTTTATCAAGGTGTTTTTAATGAAATTGATTTTTTCTCACCTCTATCCTTTGACATAATGTTATTGGCCCCTAAGTTTTATGATGTTTTTTCCTTTTCATTTATATAAGGTTATCTTAGTGTAAGTTAATGACTAAATTTTTGTTTTCATGATTTTTTATATTTAACTTTGATATTTTTCCTTAGTCTTTGTTATCTTTTTATCTTGATCTCACATCGTAGATAGTAAGTTGGTTGACTCAATTTTTTTATTCAACGTTTCCTTTTTTAAAATCAATTTTTTATTTTTATTTTATCTTTTGATATTGGTTATTGGACCTTAAACTTTGTGATAATGTTTTTGCTTTTTTTCTAAGCGAGGTTATCTCAATCTTATATATTGGGTCACGTGTAGGCATGATAGGCCATCACACATGGCTAAAAATGAGAGACTTTATGACATATGCCTAGTTTATTATTTATTTAAAGAATGGACAACATGACATTCTCTCCATATGTTTTCAAAAGGATAACATGTAGCCTACTAGAAAATTCTATTAGTCACCTCTAGTAATAAAAAAGTTAGTGTCCGGGATTTTTAACCTAAAAATGCCTTAGGGATCTTAATAAACCCTCTACCCACTCTAATTTTGAGCATTAAATGAAAAAAAAACTTTTTTTGGAGCTTAATCTACTTCTTTCGAACATGTTCAAATAGAAAAACACCACCTCTATGTAGCTCTTGCGCAACCTATTAAAACCCATGGTTGCATATGCGACATATACACAACTAACAAATTATCATTCTTGCATTCCTTTAACCATGTAAAAGTCAAGATGTATTTTTATAAATACCCAATGGTGTAAAAATAAAATGATCTAATGGGTAGAAAAAAAATGTCATGAAAAAAAAAAGAACAAGAGAGAAGAGATAAAAGAAAGAGATAATAAGGAGTTAGAGGCATACCGGAGTTCCGATAATAAAATCTTAGTACAACCATAAAGATATTGACGAAACAAATTCATAAATAATATGAGAAACCAATTTCAAAACTAGTAATGGTCACGTTGTAATCTAAAAGTAGTGACATGCTCACTTATAAACATTTCATCCCCAATTTTTAAATTTACAAAGCTTTAAGGGGTAGATCTCGTATTTACTACATGGCCAACAATTGGTCGCGCATGTGCTATTTACACGACCTCTGGTGCCTTTTCTTCATCTGAATATAAAGGATATATGCACACCAACACAAGTTTCCTTCCATGAGAGTTTAAGAATCTTAAAGGCACATCTCCAACATTAGCAAATGAACTGCTGTCATAGGCTTTACAAAATGGATTATTTCATGATCCACAACTCCATCTAGATTTTTTATTTACAAAATGTCAATATGCACATGGAATGTTTAGTCAACGAAGACTTGGTGTTCAAGAATGCAGAAATTAGCTGCAGCTCGGAGTTCAGGACAGAAGAAAAAAAAAAGAGGCACTGGTACTTGTCTAATTTAATACTACACAATCCATCCTCTTCACCCTTGAGACTGAAAAGATTAACGTAGAGTGATTAAATAGGTTTTTCAAAACACAAGCATTGCGTATGTATTTAAAGTTGCATTTGTTACAAATTCACAAATGCAAATTACAAAAAGGTTAAAAATCATGCTGTAGTTCAAGCTTCATTGAAATGGAACTGGAACACCTTGCTTCTTGTTCACGATGGCCATTGCCAGATACCGAGTACCCATTCCAATGGGCACTTGTTCATCAGGTCCCTCCCAAAATGGGGCTTCACCTTCACCTACCAGACGCCAGTACCCTGTCCTCAGGGAATCAGCTTGTTCATCTGAGCAGTTCTGCAGCAATGCTTCCACTCGGAAGTTTATGCCGAGGGCACCAAGAAATTGGGACTGGGTCATTGGCCCATGGACAGAGATATCTTCTACAAACATCACGTAATAAATGAACTACTTTCCACTATTTTTCTTTCAGTAATCATGTTTTTAACTACCCTCAAGTTCTAAAAGTAACAGCCTAAATCCAAAATGATTTGTAACCATACCTGACACTTCCTCAGCAGAGTGCCTGATGGAAGCAAAATCAACATATGCACTGAGATCAGCTGACCCAGGATCGTCGAGTATGTTGATGAACTTGTGTTTCCTAATTGCCTGCACAGATGTAGTACGGGAAAGTCTTCAATGCAATGAAAGTAAACCCAATGAATGCAAACCTTTGGTCAACAGCGCAATATTTCTATCCCTGAGGAAAGTTTGAAGAAATAAAATAGAACATGAAGGAATGCAATAGTCCAAGTCATAAATGCCCAAGTATTCAAACACTCTGCGGACAGATAATTGAAAATGTTTACAAGCACATCGATAAACCATGCAGTCCAACAGACATAATGGAAGCACTTGTACCGAAAGCAATGGTAAGAGACTTCACCTGCAGACTATCTGAGACTACTCCATTTAGGCCATAGTCAATAATCAGGGCCCCTCCTCCATCACAACTTATTCTGTCAGCAATAGTACGTGTCAAATCCATTGCTTTGGGGCAAACCTCAATTTGACCAAGCTTCTCTATTTCTTCAGGTGCAGCCCACTTGCAGCGCCTCATTAAATATAGAGTTGCTGGTGTTGGCTGTGGGGATAGAACAAAACGAAACCTAATCGAATAAGAAATATCAAGCTACAATTATCTGCAACATTTATCGGCGAAGGGATTGTATCTCTAAGTTTAAGTTTAAACTACAAATGCTTACATTGAATCTTCCGAAACATCAACCATTTTTTCACACCAGCCACGAGAGGCTCTCTGCAGGGGTTGTCAATCAGACTTGATTGGTGAGAAGAGAAAAGCAGAAAATACAACGGCCAAAAAGCAATGACTATGTAAACCAAGGGAGTGTAATTTGAAATATCTGTCTTTCAGATATGGGATGAATAAAAGGTAAAGGTTTGGGTTATGACATAGAGACTGGCTGCACACCTTGAACAATATAACAACTTACGGTAAAGTTTTCCATATTAAACTCTTATAATATAGAGAAGATGAGACAAAAATTACAAAGGAGACTATGTTATCAGTTTGCAACCTCCACATTGAGAAACAAACTGAGATAGCTCAGAATTCCATTGTATTTTCTGTTCTTCTCTCATTATATCTTAGTGGTATTTATTGTATCTTCTCTATAAAATTATTTTAATATTTCTAATAAGTCAATAAGAAGCTTGAGTAGTACCAACTAGTACAAGTGCAAGAAAAGGTAGAAAGAGAAGGAATATGGAAATCAAGAAAACAGGACCAAAATAGCTAAAAAAACAAAGTTAATGAGCACTATTTAGAGCTCAGGAAAAGAAAATGCATTAAGCATTTTGCAGAAAGGATCCAAAATATCAGATATTTGCAAATAATGGATTACATAAGCACTAATTAACTGTAACCTGCACCCTTTATTTTTAGGGCAGAGTGACACCAAGAAAATCAATATGACTAACCTGAAACTGATGCACAGGTAGAGCATCGTAAAACTCATGGGCAATGATAATTGATGGCACTGAAACATTGCAAAGAAACATGAATGATAATCAGAGAAAAAGCAAACTGTCACTTTACGATGTTGGAAAAAGAAAATAAACTGCTATCCCAAAAATGTGAAACTGAAATAAAATTAAGAACTCATTCCATTCAAAAAATATAATTCTGATACTTAACATTTCGACTAATGGAAATTTAAAATATAACTACATACATACATCCTGATGGAACCTGCTCTAGCAAAGCATGCCATGACACAGGTGTCCCTGCCAACATGCTGACAGTCCTTTTTTCAACACCATCACTATTATCGTCTTCATCAAAACATTTTAAGTTGTGATGCTGAAGCTTCTGTAACGTAGGACTACACTCTACCATGTGTACATGCAATGATTCTGTGAAGCTCTTAAACTTTGATGCACTCTACAAGGAAAAGGCATGCTTATTCAGTAAAAACAGAATAACTTAAAAAGTTTAAAGCACTGTCTTATTTCACTAGTATCGTCAGGATTGTGGTGATATACACGCAGAAGATCAGCCATCAGAGTTCCTCGTCCTGGACCCAGCTCAACTAGGTTCACTTGTTTTGGCCGTCCCATTTGCTCCCAAAGGCACATGGCCCATACACCAACCATCTGATATTACATCAAAAGGGTCAGATTATTTTCTCGGGTAGCAATCAACCAAAAATTAACAATTGAGGTAATCATAATTGAATACCAAACAACATCAAATGCTCTTTCAGTAAAATGACTCCCCAACTGCCTCGACGACCTTAAAAATGACGTCAAGGTTTCACAAGTTCCATGTAACTCAATCACACATGCATTTGAAAGTTCAACAGAAACTCATTTACCTCACCAAACATCTGGCTTACTTCAGGAGAGGTAATGAAATCGCCTTCTGCTCCAAACACATCTCGACTAATGTAGAATCCAAACTTGGGATTCGTCAAAACTTCTTCCATATACTCTGCCACTGAGATTGGACCACCTCGGAACTGAAAAACCATCCACAACTTCCAGTAAAGTTTTCAATAAAAACAGCACAAAACCATACTTTTCATTGATGACATAATGAAAATTTTAGCATCCATTTCTGAAAAAGAGTTTCCAAATCACATGTATCTAAGTTCCAAGCTACAACATTTCCTGATAACCATATTAGAGTGAAAGTGAACGTCTTTCATCAATCCATCATCAAAAGTCTATTTAATTTGTAATAATAATAACGAAAGCAAACAGAGGCAATTTAACAAACATAGTATCTGCATTTTAAAAGGAATACAAATAAATAGATGAGCACCTTGATAATGCCTTTAAGGTGCTTGACAAGCTCAGAATCCGATGTGGGTTCATGAGAATGTTCTACAATAGAATGCAATAATAATAAAAATAAAAGAAAATAAATCCGAAGAAACACAACAAAAAAGAAAAGAATACAAGCATGAGAAGAGAAGAGAAGTTGCACCAGGTAGATTACATAGGGCGGAACGGTCAATGGAGATGGAGTTGCCAGTGGGATATTGATCGTTAACCTTGTCGTCGACGAAAGTACTGGTGGGGCTTTGTGATTCAGGTGACGAAGAAGAAGAGGAGAAAAGAATAGATTTAGTGAAGAAAGGAGAGGAAGTTTTAGAATTCAAGAGGAAATGACGGCAGGTTGAAGCTTGCTTTAGCAGGTGTCTGGTAAGCATTTTTTATATATAATTTTTGTTTACTTAGCTTTGCTCGTTAAGGATTTCAAGGTTTCTTTCTCTTTATCTCATTGATGAACGAACAAGAATAGCTTTAACTGACAGTCTCCGTTCGAGCGCTCCAATGATTCGCAGATATGTAATGTAATATTTATTTTTATATTTACCTCTCCGCAGAAAGAGAATGTCGGGGATGTAGCTCAGATGGTAGAGCGCTCGCTTAGCATGCGAGAGGTACGGGGATCGATACCCCGCATCTCCATTTCTTCTGTTTTTCAATTCACCCTGAAAATGTTTTCATTATAATTTCATCCCTGTAATTTAATATCAATCAAGATGTTTCATAATTATTATATAAACGATATATTTTATTTTAAGAAAATATATATTTATAACATATTCATAGTCTTTGTTTTCTCTATAGATTGAGGTTTTCTCATAGATATATGTTTGCATAAACTAAAATTTCAACAAGTTTGACCTATAATCTAAAAGCCTTTTATGATCAAATAAATTGAATTTATTAGGTTTGGATCTAAATCGAATTTATCAGCCTAAATTATATTAAAAATCCAATTCAAATATATTTCATGGTTTTTATTTTAAAATGTTTATAATTAAGGGTATTTTAAGTAATTTTCATGGTCCAAAATATCCTTTAAATAAAATATATTTGAACTAAAATGCACCTGTCTATGAATAAACGAAAAAGTTATCAAATCGAACACTTCAAGAAGAAGCATAAAAGATGACAACAAACAAAGACTAAAGACTAAACATAAATATTTGAATGTTCTCTCAAAGTCTTTTTCTTCATCAAATCAAATCAAATCAAATAAATAAAGGATCCATGTATTTATATTTGGTATTTATCAAATCAATTTAAGATCTCGTATGATTAAAGTTTTCAAGCTTGTGTGAATAATCGTCATCAAATTAAATTATAATCTCACACGATTGAAGCTTGTGAATATCATCTCATCCAAAACAAGATTTAGATTTCACTGTTAATAAAAGAATTCATGCACGTGGAGAAAACATCAAGAGAATCTCAATTATTTTTTTTGTAATCAATCTTATTATTTTATTTTTGATGTTTAATGTAGATAACTTGTACTAAAATTATAGGGTAAACTCCGACAATTTTCCAACAAAATTTTCAAAAAAAACTACACAAAACCATACTTTTCACTGATGATATAATAAGAATTTTAGCATCCTAAAAAGAATTTCAAAATCACATGTATCCAAGTTCCAAGCTACAACATGTCAAAATCTATTTAATTTGTAGTAATAATAATCATAATAATAATAATGAAAACAAATAGAGGCATTATAAGAGAATACAAGCATGAGAAGAGAAGTTGGATTAGGTAGATATAACATTAAGTGATCTCATTAATTTTCAGAGATGAATTATATATTGAAGCAAAGAAAATAGGATTTTTTCTTGAATTTTTACCAAGGTTTCCATTCTAAACAAGCAATAAATCAAATTAAAAAATCATTAATTAACTTAATTAAAGTTGTCCAAACCATACTAACTACTGCTAAAATCCTGTGATAATTCAAACACTCTGAAAAACACACAGGCACTCTGCGAGTCCAGCACACGTAACCCATCATCTTCTTCTTGGCAATTGGCTTATTATATGCCGATATTGATCAGGGATGTTGCTGTAACCAGCAGAGATTATTGATCCCTAGCTAGCTTCAGACTTTCTCTAACGTGCTGATATCATCAGGATCAAAATCCATGTGATCAGTAGAACCAGGAGAGTTAAGAATCTTGAAGCTCTTATAATAACAGCCGCGCTGGGCATCATAAATGAAGTGGACATAGAAGAGAATCGCACTGCTCGCAATCGCAATGCCATACATGGGGAGAACCACGACCGGGCTCATGAATGTCGAAAACTGATACGCAAAACCAAACAGTATAGCTGATGTTAAGCTCCATATGGTGACCTTCAACAGCACTTTCCTGGGTGATTCCTCGTCGGAAGGCAGTCGATTAAACACGATCAAGCAGTGGTCTACGATGAAATAACCAAAGTAGACGAAAACTATGAACGCCACCATCGGGATGTCGTTGTTCGTGTAGGCACTGTATACTGTGCCTATGGTGTTGAATGTCAGGTGAAAGTACGCGATGGTATGTGTAAATCTCAGGCTTTCACTGCAAATGCTGCGTCTGTTTCTGTGGGGTGAAGTTGGGTTTTCGCTGGAGCAATGATCTGGCGACATTTTTGAAAATTTTGATGAATTTTTGGCGGTGGTGGGAGGCAGAGACTGGGTGGAAAAGGAGCTGGTTGTCCTCGAGTTAGAACAAATTGATCTTATATAAATGGATGTTTTGTGACAATTCCGAGTAGCTGCATGGAATCACCATGGAAGATTGCTTCTAAAAAGTCTATCCATCGAATAAATAAAGTGCAAGACTCCGCGGGATACATATCTTTCCATATTTCTTCACGGGCAGCTGCAAAGAAAGTGCAGATCGAACTTTCTGGGAACTTGTCATAGTGGACGCATTAAAAGAATAAATGAATGAAGACCATTTTAAGACCAATAGAGTGTTTGTTGCTTCCGAGCTATCGCTATTTGGGCTTTATGCAGGCCGGGCTTCAAATAACCGGCCCAGGAGAAGGGACAAATTTGGGGATATCAATAACTATACATAAAATCACAAATTCCTTCTTATCTTTTGAGATTTTGATTTCAATATTATACTCTTCTTAATATAACTCTAATAACAACATAATACTAAGCAGATGCAGATACGCCTATAACTAATAATAATGAAAAATCATTATTAATAAAATTATTTAAAATTAAATATAGATTAAACCATTTTTTTCTCTGTGTTATAATTTATATACCATATAAAATAATATATAATATGTTATATAAATCATTCATAAACTATATTTTAGATCGCTTCAAATTTGACAAAATCAATTGTGGCACATGAATTTTTGACCACGAAATTGAGTTTTCTTAGTACCCCTGGACTCCTTAAGATGAGAAGGACTTCAAGGTGATTGTTTAGGTCCTTAATGCTGCATGAAGCTCTTGTTAGGGAGTGCGTTGCAACCGGCGTTTGCTGAAAATTTGATTTTTTTTTTCATTTTAAATGAATATGTTTTGGTGTTTTTATATCATTTTGATGTGCTGATGTCAAAAATAATTTTTTTAAAATAAAAAAACATCATTTTAATGTATTTCGGCATGATAATCACTTTAAAAAGCTACCGCAATCGACTCCCAAGCAGGCACGAAAACCAACTCTAAGTTGGCAAAACCAAAGCTAATCCAATTCAATTTCGGGTTTTAAGCTATTTGCTTGGTATTTCGGACTGATGTAATGTTTTTTTGGTGTTATAAGAGTGTTGGTGAGGATTTTGGGGTTGAAACGACTGAAAAAATTGTGTTTTATGGCAAAAAGTGTCTCCACCTTATTTCTTGGGCACCACTGGGTTTGCAGACCACATGTCATCTACCTCGATGAACGACGTGATGCATGCTGTTTTTTCTTTAAGAAAATGGAAGGTCATCCACCTTTTTTTATGTAAAAAAGGCCTGGGCCTCTGGGCATGGGCTTGAAGGTATGCCTACACTGCTACACTCTTCGTTGCAATGGCCCAACACGCAGCCCTAAGGAGTAAGGACTGAGAGTCTAGGCTCTTGCCCCCCCTCGTTTATTTTAAGATTTGGATGTAAGTTTACAGGGGAAAAGTTATTGAATCTGATTGAGTTCATAGTTGGGATAAATGAGTTTGATGAGTTAAGCTACAACAACGTGATTATTTTTTCTTAAATTGCTTTTTTTTTTGTGTCTTTTTTAATATATATATTTTTAAAGAAATATTTTTTAAATTTATACTTCAATCAATATCCCTCATTTGTAATTTTGTTTTCTTATTTAAGTTTTTTTTTTTTTACTGAGATTAGTTTTTAATAGTATTGTGTGTATTTATTTTTTGAAAATATTATTCTGATTCATCGATATTTTTTATATATAATTTTTTGCAGTGAAGAGCTTGATTTATCAAAATTATAAATTTTTATTTTCATATAATAGTTTTAATATATACAACCTTGTATGATATTTATTTTTTTATTTAATTAGTGTGATTATTTTGAATATCACTTGATTAATCCGGATCAGTTTATGAACACTACTATTAATTTCTTGAACATCTACAAATTTAATGGACAAATAAAGTACAGCAATAGTAACAGACATGAAAAAAAGAATCGAATCCGGATGATGTGCACTCTACTGAAGTTTTTGAACTGCTGGGAGGGTTGAGCTAATTCATTCAAATTATAAAGTCCAGGGACTGATCTGTGATTCATTATATAGAATGGGGACTGACTTTCCCCTATAAGATATATATAAATAAATCCCATCCCGCTTCAAAAACCCTTGTGAAGAAAGGTTTCCAATCCCCATTTCTGCAAGAAGCAGCAAGGTGGAGTAGACGAAGGGACTTCATGGCTTACGGTGGTACAGGCACGGCCTCAACGATAAGGCAAGTTAAATTAGAGAAAGAGAGCGAGCTGAGAATCGAAGTAGCTAACGACACTCCGCTTCGCTTAAGACTCCTAAACGGCACCGCAGAGATCTTTGGCACCGAGCTTCCCCCTCAAATCTGGCTCACCTTCCCTCCTCACTTCAAGTTCGCTGTAATGTAGTTTCCTTTCAAATTACGAATTTTATTTTTTATTTTTATTTTTGAATGTTAAAAAATGTTATTTAATTTTAATTGAAAAAAGGTTTTTACTTGGTATGGAGCCACAATTGAGATGGATGGTACGACGGAGACCGATTACACAGCCGATGAGGTGCCCCTTTTTCGCGAATTTCTTTTCTGTGTAATTTCTGATTTTTTTTTAATAGTAACCTTTTCTATTTTGTTAATTTACTGATATTTTTATTTATTTATTTTAGACTCCAATGGTTAGTTATGTAAATGTGCATGCTGTGCTCGACGGACGAAGAAACCAAGCTAAAGCATCTCCTGAATCTTCTCAGGTACAGTTGTTGTTGTTGTTTTTGTTTGATTGTATGAACAAAGTAGGTTTTTTACGTTGTTGCTGTTGTTAAGTTTTGAATGTGAATTGTTCATCTCAGGGTCCTAGAGTGATTGTTGTTGGACCTACAGATTCAGGAAAGAGTACATTGTCGAGGATGCTGCTCAGTTGGGCAGCTAAACAAGGTTGGAAGCCTACTTTTGTGGACTTGGATATAGGCCAAGGATCTATAACTGCTCCTGGATGCATTGCTGCCACCCCTATTGAGTTGCCTATTGATCCAGTCGAAGGCATTTCACTTGAAATGCCTCTTGTTTACTTCTATGGCCACACAACTCCTAGGTTACTCATATCTCATGATTATTTCATACCCTACATGCATTTTCTCTCTTGATTAATGCATTGCATTGTTAGAAAATTAGCATAGCCAACCATCTTCTCAAACCCAACCTAGAAAATCAGTGAGCTGCCAATTAATTTGAATGCTTTCAAATGTTAAAGCTGGAAAAATTAAAATCCTTCTAACTCATAAAAGTTCATCAAAATGCAGAGACAACCTGGCAAAAACCCAGGCAGGTAAGTATCTTGCAGCGTTGTATATTTGTGAACCAGAGCATATTTGCTGATGTTATTCCTGTGCAAATTGACTAGTTTAAACGATTTGGAAAAGGTGAAATAACTACGAAATTGTAAAATAAGAAAGAAAGATGAAGAAAGGATTTTCAATAATAAAGGCCTGCAAAATGAAAAAAGTGAATCCTCTTAAGGTTTTTGTTTTAGATTATTAAGCTTGCTAACAAAGTCAGGAACATGATGGGGCTACCATGGCTTGAGACCCTACACACTCGTAAAGCCTTGGCATAGCAATAGAAATCTAGCTGAAGAGATCAAGAAAACAATGCTAGAATAAAAAAACATAATAGGAAAGAAGATTGGAAAGGAGAAGACAGAAACAGAATAGAAAGATAGTTGCAGAAGCCAAAAAATGTAGGGAGGGTGGGGAGGGGGTGTTTGGTGTTAATATTAAAGAGGATTGTTTTTTTCTGTAGTCTGAGTGATGGAGATTGTTCCAGAACTTAGTGCGAGACTGGATTTGCACATCATTATGCTTTCTTAATTTGTCCTTGGATGGAAATTTGTTTAGCTGTTTTCTTGGGTACATATCATTTTACCTTTGCTAAGTTTAGGCTCCAAATATTTGCTGCTTGCGGCCCATAAAATTCACCCCCTGTTTTTTTTGTTCCTTAAAACACCACTATTTTCATCACTCTAATATTTGTTTTGGTAATTGAAACTATGCGCTTAACATTAAAGCTGTTATAAGAGAGCAGAGAACAATTCTCGATTCAAGATGGGATGAGAAACAACAAAATAGTATTTAGACACCCTCATAATTTGTCTTTGATTGATATTTTGAAGTAATGACAAGTGTCATATGGCATGAATGTTGAAAACTTATAGATCATCTTCTCTTCAGGATTCTATCTCATATTTTGACCATTTTAGAGAAATTACTGATATAAAGGTTCTGATATCATGGCAGTTTGTCTTTTGTCTTTTCTGTTTCTGCTCTAAATTCATAGACATAGCCATTGCCTTCACCAGTTTGGTGTTTGGTTCCAATTTGACAACCATGAAGCATATAGACTAACACATTGTACTTCAATTAACATTTTTTCTTATTATTCAGCCAAAATGTGGATCTGTACAAAGCACTCGTTAAGGAGCTTGCTCAAATATTGGAAAGACAATTTACTGGAAATGCTGAATCTCGTGCTTCAGGCATGGTGATCAACACCATGGGATGGATAGAAGGTGTAGGCTATGAGGTGATGGAATTGAGATCTTGATACTGATAAATTTTGATGCTTCATTTTAGCATGGTAGTGTTAATACCACACTTTTGTAGCTTGTTTAACAGTATGCTTTTATCCCCTGCAGTTGATTCTTCATGCAATTGATACATTCAATGCCAATGTGGTCTTGGTTTTGGGCCAGGTAATTCATTAGTCATTGTTATCTTTTCCTTGTTCCTTTTAAAATAATTTGGATGATGAGATGAGTATTATATGTAAGCACAATGGTAAAACACTCCTGATTCAAGAATCTTTATGCTGTTACAATGATTCTGTAGTGGAACTCACCAATTTGTTCTTGGTTTTCGTAAAATACAATCTATTAGGCTAAAATCTTGAGATGCCTCCTGTACTGGCATACAAACTTTTTTATATTTTTATTTATTATTTATTTATATAAAAATTGCTTTAATTTAATCACAAAGAACTATCCTACGAATTGTAAAGTTTATCTTAGTATTTTATAGATCGAGATATTTGTTTCTTGAGTACAGTAAGCAAGTTTGCTGTTTAGAAAGGAGATATTGCATTGTGTCTACTTTGGCCAAAACCTTCAATTGTGATGAATCTTTAGCCCCTACAAACCTTTTTGCTATATGGGCTGCCGAATCTCCCAATTCAATTTGTCTTGTTTCTTTGAGTTGCTCTCACTTGGAACACTATATTGGCATTTTTCTTTGGCCAATCCACTCATGGTGATGTCCATGAAACATTTCCTCTCTGTCCAACTTTTGGTTGTATTTATCTTTAGTTTTCCTTCTTGCTGTAAGATTAAGATAACAATAACACTTAAAAGGAGGTGATTAAATGTTCTACTAATATAGACAAATAATGCAATTTAATTTAATTAAGCACAATAAACACAATAAACAACAATATTAAAGTGCTTGAAATAAATATGTAAAGGAGAGAAATTGCAAACCTAGTTTTTAATGTGGTTTGACAAGTCTACATCACACCTCAAGTACTGAACCGGTATTGAGTATTGTATTATTTCATTAGTCAAAGTTCAAGATTACAATTGTTTCTTGATGAATCCACATCAAGCTTTTTACACTACTAAAAGATATTTCTCTTTAAGATTTTTTTCACTTGAAGATATGCACTTTTCAAGATTTTTCCTTGGTGTCACTATCTCACCAATGCCAAGAGTTTTTTCCCAAACTCCCAAAGGCTTACAAATGTGATTTTGTTATCACAGAATTACTCTCTCAATAGAGTAGATTTTACAATTAAAAATCTAAGTATTTCTATATCTCAATAGATATCACTTGGGGGATTTGAAAGTGATTAACTTTTGTGAGAATGAGAATCTATACTCATGTGCAAGATTACAAAGGCTTGATTGCACAAATATGAGTATTGTTAAGGTTTGATGATTTTCTATTAAAATAACTTGTATAACATCTATGCTAGAATTCCTTAATTAATTTTACAATTTGGCAATATATATATATATATCAAAAACTAGTCGTTAATAGTCATTACAATCCCATTGACAGTTAAATCAGTCAATCGGTTCTTGCTAAATTTCTAGATTTTCATCATGAATGAAAAAATGATCGACTGATTCATTGGTATACTTAAATGATCAAACGGTTCATGCAAAATCCAAATATATCAATTTTAAATCTAGTTGAATTCTTCTAACCATTTTATCAATCATTTTAAAATGCATGCAAAGTGAAGTGTGCATTCATTTTAATTTATACTATCAAGTAGAATATAAAGAGTTACATATAGTAAACTAAGTCTTGATTTTGCTTCCTTGGACTTATGTCATGTTTGTTTGGTTCTTCATATAAAACATGTTTAAATTTTATTCTTAATCGAACATATTATTAGTCTAATTTGCATATTATTGTTATCATCAAAATATGCAAAAATATAAATGTATAACGTAATGGTCAACAATCTCCTTTTTTCATGATGACAATTAATATATAACTTAGATATGAAATACATGTCCTTTTCTATTTCTTGCAATTCAATATACAGGAAACATTAAACACCTTAGCATTATCTATGTAAATGTTAAAACAATGTATTTTCAATAATAACATTTGCATTATTTTCAATAATAACATTTGCATTGTAATTGATTTCTCATGATAAAAGAATGTATTTTCAATAATAATATATGCATCATAATTGATTTCGGAATTGCCATTGCAATTAATGCGAGACAAGAAGATTTAAAGCCTAATAAGAAAGAAAAGAAAAATGCAGAACAGAGAAGAATGAATGTTGCAAAAGTTTGCAAATTTGCAATTTTTATTCAATTCATCAAAATTGTCTAAGATTTAGAAAAGTAGGATATAAATACTAAAACCTTAACTAAAATAAACAATTGGGCTTATTTCCCACTAAATAAAATATTCAATAATAACTAAATTAAACCCAATAAATAAACCTAAATAAAATCTAATAATTCAAAGCTTAAGCTATCTTCTATCATCATAGATCAAACGAATGTATGGACCATGTCTTGGGTTTTTGATGTCCTTGTCAACTATGTTTTTAACATCTTCATAATCTTTTTCAATATGATGCAGAATTTTGAATGTCAATTTTTTCTTTGGCTTCTCCTTTTGTTCTTGCTTTTCTATTGTAATCACGTGTCATCAAAGAATCGTTGAGTTCTTATAACAAAAGTTTGATGAGGTCCTCAACTTCTCAAATTGTTGTCACCTGTGCTTTCCAAGTCTTTGTTGGTAAGGACCTAAGAATTTTACTCACAATATCAGAATTAGTATAAGTCCTACCAAGTACATTTAAACTATTTGTTATAGTTGGCATTTCAGTAAACATATTAGTTATGAATTCATTTGAAAGCATTTTAAATAACAAATAAACTAACATGTCTATTTTGAATTGTTTGACTTGATTAATCCCTTCATGTATTATTCTTAAAGCATGCCATATGTCCCTGGTATTGTTGCAAGATGTGTTTCTTTTAAATTCACTTCTACTTAATGCATAATACATAATGTTCATATCCTTAGCATCCATAGAAATCAAGTTTTTATCACCATTCGTATAATCACTCCTATCTTTAGGAATTATAATACTATTTTCGGTCATGGCAGGTTTATGGGGTTTATTCTCTATGGATAGTTATAAATCATAATCAATGAATTGAAGATAATCATCATCATAGCTTTTCAAGCATAATCATTACCATCAAAGAAAGATGACCTAGAGGTAGATGATCCTTCATTTTAGAGATTACAACTAGTGATTTTCATTTTACTCAAAATTTAAGCAAACTATTATAAATGAAAACCATTCTCTGATTTCAATTGTTGTTCTATGATTAAGATAACAATAACACTTCAAAAGAGGTGAATTAGGTGCTCTACTAATATAAACAAATGATGCAATTCAATTTAGCACAATAGACACAATAACCAATAGTAATTAAAGTGTTTGAAATAAATAGGTAAGGGATAGAAATTACAAACTTGTTTTTTTAAGTGTATCAACAAGCTTATATTTACACCTCATGAGTATTATTAAGGATTGATGATTTTGAAGTTGTTTTTCTATTAAAATAGCATGTATAACATATATGTTCAAACTCATTTATTAATTTTACAATTCATAATATATATATATAGCAAAAGCTAGCTGCTTATAGTTGCTACAGTCCACTGACACAGATAAACAAACTAATCGTTCGATCGGTTTCTGTAGATTTTTCAGGTGTTTGTCATGGATAAATAAGTGGTTGACCAATTTATTTGGTATACCTAAACGGTTGAGCAATTCATGCTGAATCTAGATATATCTAGATGTATCTAGAATCTTTTTATCAATCCTGGTAAAATACATGCAAAGTGAAGTGTGTGCATTCATTTTAATTTATCCTATATCAAAAATAGACACTTGCGCTTCTAAACAAGCCAACTTCCCAAACAGCAGTGTGGTTTACTGCACAGTTCTGCATTTTTTCTTCTCACTTTTCATTTTAGATTTTCCTGTTTGCTGAGATGTGCTCCAACTTCATTGCCCTTTTAAATATGAGTAGTTGATTGATGATTCAATCTCTAGCTATGCCACAACCAAGCACTGTTAAAGGCCCATGTTATCTCATAATATCAAATAAAGATCACAAATCATTTTATTTTTTTTGCTTTGGATTCATTTGCCAATTTATTCTATTCATAATGGTTATAGTTCTTAATGTCATATTATATTTTCTTTTGTAATTTAGGATTAGCAACAACAAATTATACATTGACTTGCCACATGTGCTTGTGTTAGCAATGAAATTCAACCTTCAAAGTTATTGGTAAACTTCATCTGTACTCCTGGATCATTCCTTGAATTTCTATAGTATTCCATATGATCATTATACAGGAAAAGCTTTTCAGCATGCTCCGGGATGTGCTAAAGAGCAAGCCTAATGTGGATGTTCTGAAACTTCAAAAGTCAGGTGGTGTTGTTTCCAGGAGTTCAAAATTCCGCCAGAAGTCTAGAAGTTACAGGATTAGGGTAAAGACTTTATGGACAATAATTCTTATCCATATTTCTTAACTTTACAGATATATTTAAAGTTCACACACATTTTATAGCATCTACTGTTAGTTATACTTTTGTTTAGCACTTGCTTACTTCAGTTATATGTTGCTGTTTTGCCTTTTCATTTGCTATCTATACTAATAAGGCTGGTATTCTGCTCTCTCTTAGGAATATTTTTATGGCATTGCAAATGATCTTTCTCCACATTCAAATATTGCAAATTTTAGTGATTTGTTTGTGTATCGAATTGGCGGCGGGCCACAAGCCCCAAGATCAGCTCTTCCAATCGGGGCTGACCCTGTTGCCAATCCTCTGCGAGTTGCACCTGTTAATATCGACCGAGATCTGCTCCATGTTGTTCTTGCAGTTTCATACGCCCAAGAACCTGATCAAATTGTTTCTAGGTAATCCTTCCTTTTCCTTCTCTTTTTATAAACCAGTAATTTTATTACAAGAAAAAAGGTCAGACCCAAATAATATGTTCTTTTGATCCTAATCTGTTCCTTCTTTTATTTTTCTTTTGGTAAATCAGTAATTTATACTGAACTTATATGTAGCAAAAATGGGGATGTCAGACCCAGGTCTTATAGAAATTTTTCCTTGATTCTTGTACGTGGCCATTTAGTTTCACCTTTTATATATAAAACGATGAAGAATGTTTATCTGCGTTCAACTGTATTCACTGTGAAAACTAGTGGCTGCCTGATGAAATGACTTATCTAAGCCTGCTAATATATATGGTCACACTATGCCCTTTCTGATGCAGTAACGTTGCTGGATTCATATATGTCACGGACATTGATCTTCAAAGGTTAGATTTTGTAGCTGCTAGATGCCTTGATTGTGTACTTTGCTGGTTCACTTTTAATCCTCGATACACCTAAACCTTACAGGAGAAAAATTACATACCTGTCCCCAACAGCAGGGGAACTTCCAAGTAAATATTTGGTCATGGGAACGTTAACATGGCTTGAAACTTGAGCATTCACAAACCGCCGCTTGCACAGCTGAAAAGGCCCTGGTATGAAAACGCAGCGCTCCAATCTTAACTCTATACTTGTTTGCTAATAGTCTGTGGGGTCATCCTAGAATTCAAAACCGAGAACAAGTTCTATATTACATGTTACATTGATTAACAATTATTATTATTATTATCAAGTAACAAATAAAAAAAACCAGAGGATTCACTGTTCACCGTTCATTGGAGCTCTTCACGCAATTTTGCTAGTGTTTTTCCCTTGAAAAGTATGTTTTGATATTTGAAGTTAACAAAAACTAATTGAGGGGATATCATTGTTCTTCACTCCAACGATGATGGTTTTTTTAGTTAATAATCATCAATATTTGTATCAATATGTTCATCTTGAGGAGTGAATGGTTTGGGCTTCAATCATGTTGGAGAGATTTTATTATAAGTGTATTTTCATTTTATTTAATTTTAAATTTCTAGGCTAATTATAATTATAGTATATTTCGGATTTGGAAATGAGCTTCCATGGGATTTTTTTTTTATGTTTAAGGTAAAAAAAAAGTTGAAATTTAGATTATGGAGATCATAAAACATGGACCTTAAATTTCCGGTTACTAAATGTTATTGTAAGCATAGTTGTATATTTGTTCTATTTCAGTCAAAACAGCTGAGATGTTTCATATCAATTAAAAAAACTAGATAATAGCTTCGTTTTTACCTTAGTTTAAATTACGTCCCGTTCTGGATTTTTCAATCAAATATCGGTCAAAACGTTTTGGTTTTGTTCCGTCCATTCCATTTTAGTTAAATAATATATTTTTTAAATAATAAATAATTTTACAATGCAAATCACATCTTTTAATCTAACCGTTAGATTAAGATAAAATTTTACGAGGAGTTTCTTGATATATTTATATCTATTATGTTAAAATTTCAGAGCAATTAGAAAATGTAATGATCTTGTGACTGATGATGATATTCTTGTAATATTATACATGTTCATAATTTTGTTTAGACAAATTATTTTATTGTGTTTTTTTAGATAAAACTGTACAATTCTAAATAATTTTATTTTTGGATTTGAACTAATTTTTTTTTGAATTAACATATATATATAGATATTATAATGCAGAAACATTTCAAAACTGAAATATTTCCAATCGAAGCACTAATTAAAATGGTATTGACAACATGTAAGAGATGATATGTCATAGTGTATGGTATCGCCAATAAGAATAAAATATTTAATTTTTCATTTTCTTAATTATATTTTATACATATAATTTTTAAAAGTTAATTATTTTTTTATTTTCACATATAATCATATAAAATTATCAAGATATAATCTTTGGCTTTTTAATTGAAACCTTCTTTATACACGGATGTATTTTTTTATTTACAAAAACCATGCTCCGAATTGAAATGACATGTTTTGGTAAAAAAAGAAAAAAAGAATCAAGGAAAGGGACATTTAACCATAGAAAACTTTGCCAAAATCTCATGACACAGTGATGACTTGACAATCGCTTGAAGAAAAAAAGAGGATCTTTTTCCTGTCAAAGGGAGTAGTTTTCTACTTTATAATGAAAACAATTGACTTTCATGTATGGTGATGATATATCTATATATATATATATATTTGTTTTTAATTAAAAAGATATTAATTTTTCCATCTACTCATTCAACGTAATCATACAATTGCAGAGATATCTGCACAGTTCAAATCAAAATATATATATTTTATAAAAGTGGAAAACCAAAATTTTATCTACTCATCCACTGTGCCTATAAAATATACTTTCCCGTTTATGTTTATCGCATCCAGAAAAACAAGTCTGCACCGTCGCGTGTACGTCGACACCCGTAATGTACTGTAACTACGAAGAAAAACTTCCAGCGAACATGTACTTTTGATGTCTCTTTAATCATTGTAATTATGGTTTTCAGTATGAACAGATCCATTGATCAACAAATTTCTTTACCACGGTGAGAAAATTGCACGTCAGTTTAGAAAAGGTTTTATCAATCGAGTTCATTAATTTATTTCTATTTTCTTTATAATAAGCAATCATGTATATATTTGAACGTTTGATGTGTTTGTTGCTTGAATAATGATATTTCTAGCAATTAGTACTGTTAATTTTTGTAAAACAATTCACTTTACTTCTAATTAAAAGTCAATTAATCTGCAATAATATAGTTATAAAAATAGAGACCGAAATTAAAAACTTGTCAAACATAGATGACATGATAGAAATTTTGAGAAAAAAAATATTTGGATCATTTAACTTTTAAAATAACAATAATTATATGATTTCAACCCTCATTTTTTTTCAAATTCAATTTTCGTACAAAAGAGTTCGTTGGATTCTGATGGTACTATGATGGTAGAGAAAAACAAATATAGTTGACATCAATTTAAATTACTAAAATAATTGATATATATGTCAAAATAGTTTCATTTGTTGAGGGGAGTTTATATTAAGTGTTTTCTTTACCTTTAAAGTTAACAAAAATAAAAAACAGATCTTAACTTGATTTTTAGTTTAGTATTGATTTTAGTTTTTGAGATGGTTATTTTTAAGACCATGGATAGAATTATCATTGTTCCTAAGGTGTTTTGAGTAAAAAACACTCAAGCCTTGATTTTCTAGCTACCGTAGTGACTAGAATCTAGGCAAATTAGATGATGTGTCATCTGTTTTTTTAATTTGGGTGGACATGTTATCTGTCCTGGTTGTAGAAAAAAAATTAAAGTCCTAATCATGTGGGCTTTTTGATTCACTCAAATATATTTAACTATAAAAACATTTTAAAGAAGTCTATGTAGAAATTTTTTTTATTTGAAAAATTATATCAACCATAGTAAAGTGCATGCCAAGTATATAGTAATATACTATTTAATACGACTAAACTCTGTGTTTTTAACAACTCGTCAATTCAATCACATGCATTTCATATTACAACAAATTAAATATAATTCTTGACCAATTAAGCAATTTCCTTAAATGTTTGAGTCATTCTTATGATTGTGTGGAAAATTAAAAAACAATTTGATAAACATGTCTGATTTGAACAACTAACAATTATTCAAGATCTTTGACTTGAATCACAAGCTTTGTATGTTTACATAAATCAATAAATTAAATTAGTCTTTTTCTCATAGTGGTTACTAGTGACATAAAATAACTTATTATATTTAATAGAGAGCTATAATTATTTAAATTATATGTTTAAAATAAGTTGCCTCTCCAAACTTAATTTAACTATAATAGACTTAATATTTTAGTTAAATGCTGGTGTGAACAATTATCCATATCTTCCACAATTATAAATGGGACATTTCATGCTAAAAATTCATCCTTTATATATTTTACTGTTATCTTTATACAATAAATGAAATGGGTGACCATGCAATAAAATTATAGGATTAATGTCATAATAAGCCACAATCAAAAACTAACATAAAACTAAAAATCTATATCTCGTTTATATCTCAAGCTAAGTAATCTTTTTTTTATGCCATCACTAAATCAAACATCTTCAATCCCTCTATATAATATCATAGATCCATGCATGACATCCCACTTTATGTATTTGTACTCATAGTTATGCAAAATCCTTTAACCTAGCAAAAAATTAGAAAAATGAGTGAAAAATCATTAATATAATTCAAAATAGTTTTTTTAGCCTTTATATCAAGTCATGCTAACTTATAACCATTTTCCTAGACATGCTTTGCTACATCATAAGATTAATAATCCTGGGATAACATGCTAAAGTAGCAAAAACAAGAATCCACATAATGACAAATTTATATTTGTTAAATAGTATAATAATGAAGTTTAAAAAATCTAAAAGACTTACACAATGACAAATCATGCCTTATAAAAATATGAATTTCCTCGCATTTGTTGAGTAATTAGTCTCATCTCAACTCTTGCTATGATGAAATAAAAGTATTAATAATATTTTATGCTTGATCTCCAAGTGCTAAACATATCATGTACATTCCAACAAATACATCTCTCTCTATATATAGAAAGATATCTTATCTTACTCGTTTTCTTAGTGCTAGGATGATTGTTTGTGACTCATAGGACATGTTTGAAACTTGTAGATGTTTGTTATGACTTTACCAAATCTTGAATATTTTGATCTAATGAAAACAAGAGAGTTGTCAGTCACAAATTGAGATCAACTTGACATGTAACTTGGTCCCAATCTCAATTTTAAGATATTTCTTGACATATTAAATGGTTATTTTTACTTTTTTTTTCAAAAAACAAATTTATTGAGAGGGGATTTCATTAAATTGAATAAAATATAACCTCACCACTTATTGTCACTTTCAAAATGTCTACTTTTAAGCAGTTTTAGCTCATGTCATAAGTTGTTCAATCTATGAACTTTATTAAGGATATTTCCTACAAATTTTGTTCCTTTGTAATGTAATACAAGTCTTTTATAAAACAAAATCAAAATAATCTAAAATAAGTTGAAAAAGCATTAAGATATTTTGAAAAATGATATATTTGGGTAAAGATTTCAAGGTGGAATAAATTATATTATTTAAGCCTAGTTAAAAGAAGCAATGTAAAAAGTTATGATGTTTTGATTTTAGGTTGATGTTTTAATTTCAATTTGAACCACGAACAAGATGAGAGACAAAACATTTTTTTATGAAAAAGAATGGAAAGATATTGATAACTCATAACCTAATGAACTAACTCTAGTGTGTAATATTGAATCAATGGTCGAGCAACCCCAACACACTTCAATTCATAAAGAACATGCATCAATTATTAAGCAACTTCATATTAAAAGAACTAAATAAAAAAATATTAACATTGGTTATTTAATTTGAGATTCAATTAATAGACCACAAATTTAAGAATACCTAGTTAATCATTAAAATAAAGTTGGAAAGACATACATTAATTTGAAGCCATATCAACCTTTGTTGTCTGAATATTTGCTAGCTAGTGAAAAACAACCCCTTGATTTTCTCATTACTTCCAAAGTTTTTCCCACATTAAATATTCAGAGAAAAACATTGCATTTTATCTTCCTTACTCTTGATTTACAGATAAACAAATTAGACAACTAGGATTAGATACATTTACTACTAAAGGATTCAATTATTGTAATAAAGTTGATGATTTGACGGATATAGGGAAAAAAATCCAAATTCAGCCAATAGATTTATTATCAGATGGTTAGAGAATTTGAAAAATCAGACATGTTATATTAAGAAGGTGATTGGGAGGCAACTTAAAAAATTCCAAAACATCAATTACCTATTAAAGCCTCAATAAATATTTTTTTCCAACTCACATTCCAAGCCTATACTTTCAAAGAACATGATGAATGACCATAATAATAATAATAATAACTATGATAATGTTCTTCAAATGGTAATACTTTTAGCATCATATAAAGAACAAATATGTGCTTTTGTTTTAGGTAATGCTCTATAAACGCAAAATACATATCACATCAAATTCAAAAGAATTACATGTCTTTGCTAGAAATGTTAAATCTTAAATTTATCATAAGATTGGTGATGTACATTTTTTTTTAATTATTGATGAATCTGGAGATGAATGTATAAGAGAGAACATAGGCCTTATTATTAGCTCTGATGATATAAGTGGGTTTATACAAAATTTATTTTTGGATATATTGAATGTCAAAGATACGACTATTTTAACTTTTAAGGAAGATATTTTCTTTGTTTTATCTCATAATAACCATGATACACAAAATATTTAAGGCCAATGGTATGAAAATTATAGTATCATACACGAAGATTATAATGACTCTCAAGATTTATGCATTAAAGATTTTCCTTATCATATTATATACATTGCTTAGCCCATCAATTACAATTGTCTTTTATTGTTGTAGCTAAAAAAGTCATACTTTCTTTTAAATTTGATTTTCCCCCCAATAATGTCAATGCTTCTTGCTAATGTAATGATGAATTTAAAGTTTTTAACCAACTAAAATTGAATATTTAATTGCTATTGGTGAGATTAAAACAGCTAAGTGAGCTAATCAAGTAAGTGGTTTGTAGAACCTGAAGATAATAGATGAGTTTTACACTTCAAATTAATTTTCAGTCTGATAAAAATGTATAGGGCAACTTTCCTGATTCCTGAGAAAATTGCTTTATCCACTTATTCACAACATGGTGATGCAGCTTTTACAGTTAAGATGGCTAATATAATTTTATTTTGCATTCATCTTACAAATAAGGAAGAATGTTATTGGACTAACTGATCTATTTTGTTAAGCCTTGTAATAAAGCTCTTAAGCCATTTTTAATGATATGCATTTTGTGTTTATTATATAGATGTAGATGTAGATTCAGAAGTTAAGAGATTATGGCTGAGAAACTCTTTTAGAACAAGTGATATCATTTTGTAAGCATAAGGACATTGGAGTTCCTAATATTTGTGCCTTTTTTTTTTATAATGTAGGATAATCTATCCATAAGAAAAAAAATAATAGTTGAGTATCGGTATCAATCTAATACATTTACAACTATAGTTAATACATAATTAGTGAGAAGGCAACCAAGCCTTTTATATTGTGCATAACTTAGGATGAACAAATTCATTCAAATTATTTAGTGTTGAAGATATATACAAACTTGTTAAAAAGTTCTACCTTAAATATTATTATGACCAAAACAAAATCCAATTGATATTCCAGTTGTAGCATTATGAGTTTGATATACCTAATCATCTAGAGTGAAAGAATTTGTCATGATTGTTGATTTATGCCAAGGATTTATTGAAACTAAATAATTAATAATTTATTCATTAATTGATTAAACTTATTTTGACTTTTTCTTTTTTTGACAACAACTATTCTTAAAATAAGACTTCATAATCAAATGAAGGATGATTTTCTTGTAGATTATTGGATTGTTTATATATAAAAAAGATTGCTAAAAGATCGTTAATAGATATAATTATCGATTATTTATATTTTATGAAAGAAAAATGAGCATAGTTAAAATAAATATATAATAAACTTTATTTACTATTTTACATTATTTTCATAAAATTTACCAAACAAAAATAATGTTACATTTTAGTTAATGTTTGTTATAAATTTTGTATGGTTATATTTGATAAGTTTGAAAACCAATAAATTAAAGTGATGAATGTGTTATGAATATAAAGATGAAGTTACTTTCATTGATTTGATTCAATTTGGTATTGCTCTTAGCCTCTTAGCCTCTTAGCCTCTTAGCCTCTTAGCCCATACAAAGTTGCTTTTATGTTTGTAGTAAGTTTTTACATTATTTATCTTGTTTGTAGTAAACTTTGTATTTTTCCATGTTTTCTTTGCACAAAACTGAATCATGCAATCTTTTCACGCTTAAAACTCATATATGGTTGATTAAAAAGTTTTTTTGATCTTTTGTTATATTAGTTTTGGCCCTTCTAGAAAATTATCCTAGCTCTGCCCTTACATGTGAGAGGAATGATCACTACCTAGTGATATTCACAATTAATAAGATATTGTATAATCATTTAAATTATAAATAATTATGCAAGAAGAATATTTATAATTCATTTAATGGATAATTTGTTTTTTATAATGTCCGTTCATATAAGAAAAACAAGCATATCTAATCCTCCATAATTATAAACGTCTAACATGCCTAACAAAGATGTCTATAGAAAGAGGTTAGTTGAATGGATTAATAACCATACCACTAGTAAAGATATTCTTAAGGCAATCTAACCCTATATAATGATATCTCAAATACATTAGTTTCTAATATGATTATGCTTTGATTTTATCATGATATATAGGATATCTCAAATACATTAGTTTCTAATATGATTATGCTTTGATTTATTATGATATATAGATCTCTTGCATAAGCTATTGTATAATTATTTTTAGAATAAATTATAACAATACCTTTTGAATATACTATACAATTCAAACTTTACATGTATTGTATAAAGCCAAATTTCCTCTTAGATGATAATTGTAAAATAAGAATACTGTGATGTCGTTATGGATATGGAAACACATGATTACTTCTTGTTAAAATAATAAATGGCTCTATTTCATAAAATAAATGCACACACACACACACACACATATATATATATATATGTGTGTGTGATTTTCCTCTCATTTCTATTAATATATCTTTTTTTTTGTTATCCATTTTTGAGACCTCGAATCGGAAAATAAAAAAAGAAAATGAATCTATAAAAAAATATATTGAAAAAAAGTAAAATAAAAAACATATATTAGGGAGAAAAATATACTAGAACACCTAGAAAAACACCTAGAAGATCGGTAGGGGAATATCAAAATATACATTTGGAAAATGTAACTATGTACTTTTGATTGTTAAAGAGATGAATCCTGACTCGAGCATATGATCTTGATCACGTGAATAAGATCAAATCATAGTTCATAGGAAACCAAAAAAACGTGAGACCTATATTCCAAACTAGGTAGGGATGCATGCATGTCATCTAATCCCAAAACATTGCATATGTTTTTGAATTTTCCAGTAAAACCCTCAATGAAATCAAAGAAGATTTTGCTGAATCAGAGTTGACAAAGAATGAATCCTTAATAGCAAGGAATGCAATGAAGAATCCTGCCATTAGGAATCCTAGTTTTGAACCATACAAAAAAAGTGAGAAGAACATTATTGTTAGAAATTTCTCAAGGGAAGAAAAAAAGACCACCTTGTCATAAAAAAGAACAAGAAAAAAGTCTATTGAAGCAAATACCAAGGTTCTAGTTAAAAGAGTCTCTACATTGAAATTTCAGGTTGTCTGAATTGAAGGCAAACCAAGGTTTTGGTTAAAAAAGATTGTCAGATAAGATCTCAAGTTTATTGAGCTCAAGATAAAGACCAATATTGTGTTTAAAGAGAGTCTCTACATTGAGACTTTAGGTTAAGCAAACCGGGTGTACATTGAAGCTCTAGTTAAAGGTGGCTGTTAGATGGGATCTCAGGTTAACCGAGTTTTTTTCCTCAAAAATCTTGGTTTTGTTATGGAAGTTTTGAGAAGTTTAGTTTTGGAGATCAATTCGCGTGTTTTTACAAATGTACTGCCCAAAAATATTTAACAAGTCTTTGTTTCGTAGGTATTTGTAAAGAGGGGGGCATATATTGTTACCCATTTTAGGACCTCAAATAAAAGAATAAAATAATTAATAAAAGAGAGAAAAAAATAAACTACAAAAAAAAATATTGAAAATAATATCCAAAACATACACTAGTGAGAAGAATATACCAGAATACCTAGAAATGTTTTAGAGACTGGTGAGGGAAGATCAAAATACATTTGAAAAACCTAACAATGAATTTTCAATTGTTGAAGTTTCTGTTTGCAAGAAGAATTCAATCTAAGGAGGAAATCTCACAATTGGATGTATGAGGGACAAGGGACTTAATTTAAATCTTTCAATTTTTATTTTTCAAATTTATTAAGGGTTTAATTGCTAAAAAAATTGATTTTTGAAGCCAATTTAGGCTTTAATTAGAAGAAATTAAAGGCTTGTGTTTAATTTGAAAGTTTTTAGAGTTAATTTGGTCAAATCAAGAGTTCATTGCATAAATTTTAAAGAGCAATTACAGGCTTGATTGATGAAATCTAAAACCATGGACCAAACTACAAAAGATGCATGGATATAGGGGTTATACTTGATGGAATCATGGGCCCAATTGAAGAAATTAGAAGTTTTTTATTCAATTGATTGTTTAATTGAGGGTCAAATTGCACAAATTCATACCAATGACCACATTGAAAGGAACGACCAACTTACGGGTTGAAATTTTAGTTTGACAAGAATATAATTGAAAGAAAGTAAAATTTTAGAGGTGATTAAAAGTGTAATTTGAAGGGATTATAATAACACAAACTTAATTAAAATAGTACAAATACCAATTTTAAAAGCTTAATGTCACTTACACGACACATCCTTCAACATTGAAGAAGAGAAGGTAAATGACATGTCGTCCAGTTTCTATTTTTTTAGTTTTGACTGATCCAACTTCAAATAAATGAATGTAGAGTTACAACCTTTAAATTGATCAAGATCAAATTCAAATGAAAGGTGTGCATCTCATCTACCAAGTTATGGTGTTTTCGATGACGATAATGTCATATTTGCTCCAATGAAGCCTTGAAAATGGGAAACTCAACAACTTTTATAGTGGAACCACTAGGTAAAAATCAACATGTAACACTCAAAGACACTCCAATTGATTTCTATTAATGGGTTTACAACATGTCCATCAAGATCATGTGATCAAAAATAGATTCAAAATATTCTGAAACCTTATAATATAATTATAAACCCTTTTTAAGCATACAAAAAGGAGAGGAGTATCAACTACAAAAAACAAAGAAAAATAAAATAAAAATAGTTATTTTAGGTGTTGTTCTAATCCCATGTATTTGGCCTACTTTTTTTTTTCCATTTTATTATGTATTGTCCTTACATTTATGATTGTAAGCATATAAAAGAGGTTTTGAATGCTTAGGAATTGATATTGCATTCATCTATTTGATGCTGTCATTTTATGTTATTTTAAAGCTTTTTTTATGTTTTACTTGATGTTTATAATTGTTGTTTGGGTTTGATTTTGTTATATATAAATGTTGTTTTCCATAGTTTATGTTTTGATCTAATTCATGCATGTTGATGATGTATCCTCAACTTGTATAAGCTTGTTGCATGAATACATAGGTTGTGCTATGTTAGTTGTTTTGGTTTTGTTATCATATACTTAATTTTAATATTTTTCTGAGTGTTTTGTTTATACAATTGTGTTAGAATTACCTTTTAAGATGAAAAATGCATGTTTTGAAAGATGACTGGTTTATGGGCATTTTTTTTCTAGGTTTGGCTGGGAGTGTTCTTCATTTTCTTACGAACAATTTTGTCTTAGTTCCATGATTTGGACCATTTTTGGTCTATTGATTTGCATTGGGTTGTTCTTTTTACTTGAATAATCAAGATTATATGGTTTATTTGCATTAATAACATGTTCTGATAGGTTTAAATCACTTTTTTCCTTTTAGTTTTTGGGCATGCTCTTCAGGTTCCTCAAGTTATCCTGAAGAACATTGCTTTAACCACTGTTTTTTTTTATCACTTTTGGTCTATATCATCACCAAAACTCTCACCCACACATCATTAAGAAGTAGTCTAGTGTTTATTTGCATCATTAACATGTTTACAAGAAGTTTTAATCTTTGAGTTTCATTTTTAAACCGTAATCTTTTTTGACAAAATTGTGCATTTTAAGTGTAAATTGCATGATTAGATGCTAAACTCTTGTTCTTTGTGTGTTTCCAGTTGGTATGTACTTATGTTTTGACCAAATTTGGTCTGATTTTGGATCCAAATTGTTGGGTTTCCTTCGGTATCTTAGTTGGCATTGTTCATGCTCTTTATTTTTTGCTTTTTGATTCATTTTGTTAGTCTTTTTTTTTGAGACATTTTTTTTGTTTTTCTTAAGCTTAATCCATTTTTCTTCTATGATTTTGTTTTCAATTTGTTTTTAGGTTGAACCATGGTTATTGATTTGGTTTATGATTGAACCAAAACATTTAGGTCAACTCGGTCGATTCAGTAAAAAAATTATTTGTTTTTTTCCCCCTCGTGCTTTGTTTGTTTTGTCATGTTTTTATCAAAGGATGTTTTTGGCTTAAGAGTGTGTTTGCCAAACACCATTTTGCCCGTTTAAGTTTCATTTATTTTATTTTAGAAAAATAATTTTTTTTACCAAACAAACTAAAAAAACAAAAAATATATTTTTTCTTTCTTTGCATATAGAAAAATTTTGAAATTTATTTGAGCATCCTTTCAAATAATATAAATATATTGACTTTTTATTAAAAATATTGCAAGGATTTTGACCTATATTTATTAATATAAATATATATATATATATATATATATATATTATTTACTTTTAATATAAAGACAAAAAACCTAAAAGGGGATAACATCCAAAATAAAGCGTTTTTCCAGCTCTTAACCATTAATTAAGATAATGCATTCCGCAACCCTATTTCTTTCATTCTCTTTTGAGTGTGTTTTTCAACTCTCAATTATTAACTTAGATAGTGCACTTTTCGACCCTATTTCTCTCTTTCTCTTTTGAGTGTGTTTTCCATCTCTCATCCAACTCATATAGTGCATTTTCTATCCCTATATTCCTTCTCATTTGAGCGCACTTTATAGTCCTCAATCATCAACTCAAATAATATATTTTTTAACCCTATCTCCCTTATTCTCATTCGAGTACACTTTCTAGCTCTCAACCATCAATTCAGATAATGCACTTTTCATCCATATCTCTCTTCTTTTCATTTGAGTGCATTTTCTAACCTTGAACCATGAACTCAGATAATGTATTTTCTAGTCTTATATCTCTCTCTTTATCTGGGTATGCTTTCTAGCCCTCAAACATGGATTCTAGATAATATGATCTTTAATCCTATCTCTCATTCCACGAAATCTTCATCACCATCTTTTGTTTCCATATGGGTAGGTGAATAGTATAATGAGATTGTCTTCATCACTTTCATCTGGTAGGTCACCTTTAACAATTGTCGCATGTCGCTATGTAGTGTCTGGGAGGGTTTCGTCGCTTTTGAGGAGTTGCCACCAAGTTGCTAAGGGCCAATAGGAAAATTTGCTTTGTACTGGTCTTTTAAGATATTTAAAGGTAGGGGACTGACTGCGTAATGAAAAGGTATTAACACCCCTAGTACGCCTTACCTGAGGTAAGTTGTATTGTATATTTTGACATGATTTAAAGTTTCAATTTATAATATTTTTTATATATATATTGACATGTAAAATAAAAAAACACTAAAAAACAACAAGAATCAATTTTAATCTTTCTTTCTTGATTCCTGATCTACCTTGTTCTCTTAATAGATCTATTTTTCTTTTTGTTGTTGTTGTTGTTGTTTTCCCCTTGAACATAGTGAGGATGGGAAGAGCTGGAACAAGAGAGGGGAAGAGCTACCAGATGAGGGGGTCTCGGGTTGAAATGGTTTAAAAAAAAGACAAAAAAAAGGATAGTGGGGGTCAATTGTGGTGAAGGGGAAGAGCTAGTCTGGACAGGAAGAGAAGTTGTGTTGTGCTTCATTGTCCATTGGCAATGATGGGGGTACTGGACGGTGAGGTGAGGGTGGGAGGAGAGGAGGAAACGGTGAGGTGGGGTTGATGGGAAGCAGGACAAGGAGAAATTAGAAAGGGTTGAGGGGTGGGCAGAGCAGGGAGGCAGTTGTGGAGGAGAGGTTGTGCTATAGAAGAAGAAGAAGAAGAAGAAGAAGAAGAAGAAGAAGAAGAAGAAGGGGGATGCGACTGCTAGAGTTGGAGTGGAAGAGAGAAAAAGAGGGGAAAAAAGTTTCAGGTTTATGATTTTTTTTTAGGGGGGAGGTGTGCGTAAATTTTTTCTTTTATTTTTCTCTCCCCCTTTTCTATATGTGTTGACACATGTATATATAGTAAAAAATATTTTCTGGTCCCTTGTTTCCTGTCTTTTCAACTTTGGTCCGTTCATCAAGTTTTTTTGAAATTTGATTTTTTGGTATTTTTTTTTGTTATTTTCAAAACAGAAAAATAAGGGGGTCAAAAATTGGGTAGCAACAACAAGGAGACCATTTGAATGACATTTCCTAGGAAAGTCACCAATTACAACAAGATCATCTTAAACCTTTTCAATTGGATAGGTCATTCATTACAACAAAATCATCTTTGTGTCTTTCACCATATTCATATCTTCAGCTAGGTATATCACCCATTACAATGAGACAATCTTCTTAATACTTTCAATTCTTCACAAACATCATCTTTCCTTTCATAAACTCATATTTATCATTTGAGTGTGCTACTTAGCCCTCAATTCTTAGATAGTGCTCTCTCTAGCCCCATTTAGTGGGTGTTTGGCGCCGCGGTTCAACCTGCGTTTGTGTTGAACCGTGGCTCCACCTTCACCCGTAACCAAACGGGACCCCAACTTTTGATTGTAGGTCCCACAAAAAAAAATGAATTCACGCCGTGACTGGAGAAGCAGCTGGGAGCTGCTTTTGCAGCTGCGGCATGAATGACAATACGCTGCACCACCACGTGATTTCACAACACCCACACACTCTGCATCTGCGTCTCCCTCATCTCTGCATCTGTGTCTCCCTCATCTCTGCACCTACATCTCTTCTTCTCTTCTCCATCATCTCTGCATCTCTTCTCCATCATCTCTGCATCTGCATCTCTTCTCCCTCATCTCTGCACAGGCATCGTCTTCTCCCTCACCTCCCACACAGCTCGAGACTCCTCCGATGTATGTGTCTGCCTCACCCTGTGACTCAAGAAGTTAAGGAGCCTCCATTTAAAATTTGAGGCTGTATTCTGAACAAGAAATCACCATGATGAAGCCAAAGATCCCCAACATCCCACATGGCTTACATAGACTAACAATGATTTGTAGAAGCGTCACTTGTTAGCCCATGGGAGGATTTGTAGAGAACAACACAAAGTCAAACAAACTTATTTTTGTCTTCGTAGAACGATGAAGCATAGGGAGTAGATAGCAGAGAATTTGATGTTGGATCATTTCCCATCTCAAGAAACAGAGAATTTAATGGGAGATTACGGGATCTAATCATCTCTGTGTAGATCACAAGTGGGTGAATTCTTTTTTATTTTTTAACTCAAATGGAACAATTTTGTCTAAGAAAAAAAATATACAATAGAAAATTGCTATTTTTTATTTTATTTTTCAAATGAATAATTAATGCTTTTTATTTTATGTTTTTAGTTGATATATGACTTTTGATCCGAATGTGCTAACATCACTGTTTTGCTAAAGTAATGGTGTTGTTTATTTTTATGTTATTTTATTTCGAACTAATTGTTTTTTTTTATCATGAAAATGAGGTAATTCATCCCCATTTATCTAAACTATTAGAAAAAAACAAATATTTATATATATATATATATATATAATTTTACAAATTGATATCTCAATCCAATAAAAATAAAAATAAAATCATCACTTATAGGCATTTATATATTTGTATTTTTAATTAATTTCATAAATTGACAGTAATATAAAAAATATGATAACCAAACACACAAAACTATTTTTCATTAAACTTAATCTTAACCACAGTTTTAACCAAACACTTAAATTCAGTTACGAACCGCAACTAAAAGTGCTTTTCATGAAACTGTTTTTTTTCAAACTCAACCATAACAGCAACAGCTGTGCCAAACAGCCTCCTAATCTTTTCCTTTTAAGTTCACTTCATAGCCCTCATTTCTAATAGTTTTATATGGACAAACCATCTCTTTATCTGGCAAGTTCATTTGTCCATTATTTTTTCTTAATTATAATTCTTACTATCTTGAGTCTCTTACGAGACTTTAGTCATAAGCATTGTAAAGAGAGGACAACTGTTATAACCAATTTTTCAGATTATTCCTAAAATTTTCTCAAAACAAAAAACTAAAAAAAACAAAATAAAAGGGCTTCACATGGTGGAAAAATCAACTTGAAAACTTTGGATAGATTTAAGAGTTCGATTATACCTCTATTGTGCCCTAAGTAAAAGGAAAATTTAGATTCAAGCTAAAATAAATTATTATCAGTTAAATCTGCATAAACATTAAGTTGAAAGGTATAATTATATATTTAACACGTTAATTTGATTTAATCATTGACTAAATTAAAGTTTAATTATGTTTAAAAAGTAATTTGAGCCAACAGTTGGGATACTTCTGCAATGAATCAACAATTGAAATTTTACCCTAGTAAGGACAAAATTACTCTCTTCCTAAAATTCACTCAAAACATGTATTGTCCTTTAATTTCTCTTCCATCACCTATTGTTTTGAGAACAATAGAGATACAATTGGGCTCTCAAATCTATCCAAAGTTTTCAAGCTAATTTTTCCACCATGTTAGCCTTTTTTAATTTTCAACAATACATAAAATAAAAAATACAAAAGAAAAGAAAATAATAAAGGTGGACATAGTGTATTAAGTGCATGACTATAAATAAAAGGGACACAATTAATTAAATAAGAGGGAGAATACTACCATTTTGTTTTTTTAAAAAGAAGGCAATTCAAAAATAGAGAAAAATGTGTGATATAAGTTATTACTTTTTGGTATATTTGAGAGATAAAGAAATAAAGAAGTGAAGAATATTTGAAATATAATTGTGGAGTAGGTCATTGATTATTTAAAAAAATAATAATTCAGCATCCTTGTTATTAAATAGAAAAGGAGCTTAATGTGTAAAAAAAGGGACTACTAGTTTTTTTTTTTTTTTAAACAATGCAATTCCAAGCAAGAAAATACTTACTTTAACTACTTTTCTTCCATTCGACACCAAAGAATCAGAAAAGAGATAGAGAATTTTGAAATCCACCACGTTTCCAATATTTAAAAGTAGCATCATATGATCAAACAAATTAGCAATGATGGGACCCAACTGCCATCATTGTTCTAACAATCCTTTAGTTAATTCTTGTAGTATCATTTGTCTTTGTAGGTGGACTATTGGAGCTTATAATTATTTTATTTTCATTGACATGTTGATTGTATGGTTCCTTGTGATTTAAATTGTAAATGTGTATTTTTGTGTGAGAGTGAATTAATAAGGAATGGATGTGTGTTATGGATGATTTAAATTTTTTTCTTTTACATGTGTCAGAACAAATAACTTAAAAAATAGAAAACCAATCAGAAAAATTTAATCTCTTTATGAAATTTCATATAGAAAACTTAGTTTTGTTTTACAATTTTTTTTACTAGGTTTAGAAAAAAACATATTTTGCACATATTTTTTTTCTTGAAACATTATTTACCAAAAAATAGCCAAATAGACCTAGAAGCTTGAATTAGTTAACCTTTTCATAGCAAAAGGAAAGGTAAGGAGATTGTCCAATATCTCCATCATACTCAACCCACCATGTCTATGTGTGGATCTTTCCTAAAGAATGCTCGTCATTATCCCCTTTTATTTCTCTTTTTAGAGTGGGAAAATGGATAGAGATATAGTCCAACCTAAAATTGAAGATGATATCCTTCATATTATATGGAGAATGAATAATCTCAACATAAGAATCTAAATGAATGAAAACTCTTTTTTTTTCTATCAGGAAATAACCTCTAAAATAATTAAGGTTGGTGTTCACACCTTAGGACCCCCTTTACAGGAGGAATGATAACCATCTACTATCTCATGACAAACCATACCAATTGATAAATTAATTATGAAAACATCCTCATCTTAGACTGGGCAAATAAGAGAATCTCTTCACTATTCATATGGATGAGAGACCTAGCCTTCCACGTTTGTACCAATATGGTTGACTATCTTTATAGGAGGAGCCACCATTAGGACAGGGTGTAGAAATATAACTAGGTAAATAAAGAGTAGATATATTGAATTCGGGTCTAGCAGTTCTAGGCAAACACCCTATACAAAGCAACAATCATGAAATGTAAAAGATTGAAACCAAAATAAAAACATATGAAATCAAAATTACTTGAAACTTCGTATAACCCTTAAGCCATATAACTTATATCATAATCAACATGAAGGTTGTTCAACCTAGAACAAACATTTTCTTCATTTGAGCTTAATAAGAGTATGTAATGTCCTTTAATAGCGGGCACAACCCCATATTACACTATACTTATCTTAAGGTATGACTAGGCCATCATACCTCATTATTTCCCATTGCTCATTCCAATTTTAGGAGGGATAAAACTTTGTCTTCATGGTTTCTTTCATTGGTTTATTTTATCTTTTGATGAAAGTAAAGAACTAGAGGATCGAAGGTCCCCTTTTAGAGTTTCTAATCAGGGTTAACTTACAATCAATGTGTCTATGGTTTGTCTTCTTTCATAAATCCATAACTCCGTGATACTTGGTTCCAAGTGATGCACTTTGTGTGTGCTAAGCAGTTCTAGCTAGCCTTAACTCTTCTTTTAAATATGAAACCTCTTGAGGAACATTATCATCATTTATTTCAATAAAAAAAGTTCAGCATCATACTTGTCAAATTTAAGATCGATCTTTATAGCAAGACCTTCAGAGAGCAATTTCAATTTTAGGTATGAAACTGAAATCACCCTCAGGGAATACATTCTTTTATCCTTTTCTAGAAATTATTATGATAGACCAAAGAAGAGATTGATAGAGATTTAATGTAAGAACAAAGAAAGAAGACTTTGTTTACCTACCCAAAGAAATTCCCTTTATTGCCAATTTTTCTCTTATTATAAAGAATTAAACGCTTCTATATTAGTGAATATTTAGAAGAAGGGTTTAAAAAAAGTAAAAGGAAAGGAAAAAGGTATGGATGAAAGACATATGACATCTCATCTCATATTTATTGTGCATTATCAAATTATATTCTGAAAGGTTCATTTTATTTTCCTTATAAGAGAAAATCTTTTATCAATAACATCTCTTCCTAAACAAAGACAAGACGTGCATTGTCCTTTAATCTCTCTTGATATGTTTTAAGCTTTCAATGCAAGATTATGCATTAAAAGGCTTGGGGACAACTAATGACTTAATATTTTTATTTAAAATTTTATACTTATAAGAATCTTAACCAAATAACATGAGTTTAACAAACATGTAAAACCCGAAACACTTAAGTTTGAGTCAGCTAAGTCCAATGCAGCATAGGTCTAACAAGAATGTCAGACCCAATGGACTTGTACTTAGTAGTCAACCATGTCTAAGGTAGTGTAGGTATGGCGAAGGCACTAAACCTATACTTGACAATTAAACAAGTCCAAGGTAATGTTGTATGGAAAACATGTTAGACCCAAGGAAATTGGACTTAACAATCAATCAATTCCAAGGTAATGCAGGCTTGACAAATCCGCTTAGACCCAATGAACTTGAAATTGACAATCACGCAAGTCTAAAATAATTTAGACCTAGCAAACATGCCAAATCCAAATATATTGGACTTGACAATTAACTAAGCCTAAGATAGTGTGGATTTGGAAAACTCACTAAACTTAAAGAATTTGGATTTGACAGTCAACCAAATTTAAGTTAATGTGGGCGTAACAAGCACATCAGACCCTAAGACTTAGATTCAAACATTATCAAGTTCTAAGACTATATACTTGATCTTAAATGATCTTCTATGATAAAGATATGGAAGAAATAATAGACCACCATGCCTCTTCATCTAGAATAATCATTCATATTGATGTAATGATTTTTCTGTACTTTTAGATATATAAAAAATCTCTTAAGAGACTTATCACACTTATTATCTCATTAATAATATATAAAAGATATTTGTCTCTTATTAATGTCATAAAAAGCAAAGGACATTCCAGTTCTTATTTTCTTACAAAATGACAGGGTTCATAAGGCGTAAATACCATCTGAACCATCTAGGTAAGGTCTCAAGACTTTTGATCTCTTAAGAAAAAATCACATAAATTTCATAATATTAACCAACCTAAAACTCAAAAACAAATATTTTTATTCCTTGAATTTAAGGTTCTTTTAAATAATTTATTTTCCTTCCTATAATTATACTAAATTTATCATCAAATAATCTTTAATCCCCCCTCCCCCCCTAAGATTATTTTTGCAAGAACTCAAGTTTTTATCATAAGTTTGGAATCTCTTGGAGTAAAGAGAAGAAACCTAAGTACCTAAATATATTGATTAACCATTATCCCAAACACTAAACAGTCTTTTATTTATATATCTTGAATTTTGGGTTATCATCATTTTTTTTTCCTCTGTATTTTTTGAAAGAGAAAAAACTAAAAAATTATAGATGATAATTATAAGATGTCTTATTACAGGGAAGAATATTTCAAAGTACCTTAGTTTAGGAAAAAAAACTAGGTATACTTATCTCTAAACTAATATTTTCTCCAAGTTCTTGAAAATATTGATAAGTTTGGTAGTAAATGAGAGAATTAAATCTTTTGGGGTGTAAGATATATCATGCATCTATAAAAATAAATCTCAAATTTTCATTTAAAATGAAGAGAAAAAAAAAAGAAATTTATGGTTGAAGCTAAACAAAAGTGTTTCATAACGTATCCATGCCCAACTTCCTATAGTTTAATGTGTATGGTAATAAGATGCAATTCAATGTACTTTTAAAAAATAATTTTAACTTGAATATATATTAATATTTTTTTTTATCTTACTCCTCTACACCTTAAAATAATTAAAAAAATACTTTAAATTTAAATAAAAAATAAAAAATAATCTAAAAAAAAGAGATTAAATTGCATTTTCAAACGCACTGTAAAACTCGATGTTGTTTTACTTTTAACTCATGAAACTCCAGTATTTTTATTTTTTTATTTGGAATATTTGGTAGAATACCTAATAATTTAGTGATGTATTTCGTCATCTAAGATTACTTAAAAAAACCCAATAATTTTTTAATTGATGTATTTGTATTATTATTATTATTATTATTATTATTATTATATGAAAGCAACACGCGCACACATGACACGAAGCTTATCAAGACGAAGAAGTCGTGACCAAATAAAGTTTATCATTGCGGATTGTGCTCGACTTGAAAACAATATAAAATTGTACGGTATAGACAGCACTTCATTATTTGCAGCCCCTACCCACTTGTTGACTTGTACGTGGCGCCATGTGAGTGGTGGTGGACTTGGCAGCATCTGTTAGGAAGAATTAATTGTAATTACGCTCTTAGGAGCATAATTAGAGTCTTAAACTTGTTAGAGTCATCACTGATAATTAATTCTTTGATTATTAAAAGTTAATTAATTTCCACGGGATCGCCCACTTCTCCTTCCCAACTCTTTTCGAAGAGAAATATAAATTGAAAATGGAGTAATAAATTATGAATTTAAGGATTGAGCATTTATAAATTAAATTATAATTAATTCTATTTTTTATAGTAAGATGATTCGCTGGCTGGAAAATGGAAGATGCCAAGGTTACTGTTATGACCACTCCCTTTTCTCTCTCTTGCCCAAGCTGCCCTTCTCACTCTTTCAAACTGCCCAAACTGCCCCTTGTTGAACGCTTTCCCTCTTTCTCAAGCGTCTCTCTCAAACCTCCTTTTGACTAAAATTTCACAACTGGGCATCACTGATTTCCACTGACAATCGCTTGTTTTTCCAATTTTTTATGGTTTAGATGATTTAAAGTGAGTGCCTTTGAAATGGGTTTTCTCTGTTGGGATTAGTTTTTGATTGTGTTTTTTTGTTTATATTTATGAAGATGAAGATGGCTTTGAGTCCAGATTCTGTAAAGGTAAAGAATTCTAATGAGAGATCAAAGAGCAAGAAAAATAAGAAAAATCAAGGAAATGATAAGGATGAGGAGGATGTGGGATGCTGGTTTAAACTCAGATTGTTGGGAAGCTGCATGCCTTCAAGATCAAAAGTTGATAGCTCTTTAAGTGGCATCTCAACTCATGACGGTAAAACTCTCTTTGTTTCTCTGCATATTGTTCCTTAATTTTTTATCATCTGATATTTTTATGCAGAACCATATGTCTTTAGGCTTGCGTGTGGATATTGTTTCTATATATATTGATGCTGTGGTGAGGCAAATCAAGTAAACAGAAGGCACAAGTTCCTGAAAGGACATCTGAATATGTTGTTGCATTTATTGGTTTCAGTGATTGAGAATATAAGAAGAAAAAGGAGTTGAAAACCGTTCCTGAATTTTGATCCTTTTAGGTAGAACTGTTAATTAAAATCCCCGTTCAGATTGATGGACCCTTTTTGAAGATTGCCATCTCATGATAATTTGGAGCGGCATGTTGTTTCTTAACAAACAGGTCTTTCATGATCATTTACTATATTATCCATGCATTGATGAACATGGTAGCAACTAGTTTGTCTTCAACTTCATTGAACTTGATTAAAATTGAGTAATTTGTCATGTTTCCAATTAGTTCTTTTGAGAAATTTTGTTTATAAACTGTTACATATAAATATTAAGAGACAGATGCTGCTGGATTTGAATATTAGCAAGTAATTGCCCATTGCTTTGGTTTTCAGCGCAAAGTAAATCTACAAATGATAAGAACAAAGACCAACCAGCTGTTCCAGCAATGTCTTCCACTACCACAACTAGCAATGCAGAGAGTGCATCCTCATTTCCAACATTTAGTGAGGAATTGAAGCTTGCTTCTCAGCTCCGAAAATTTACATTTAATGACCTTAAATTAGCAACTAGAAACTTTAGGCCTGAGAGTCTTCTTGGGGAGGGTGGGTTTGGGTGTGTCTTCAAAGGATGGATTGAGGAGAACGGAACTGCTCCTGTGAAACCTGGAACTGGGCTTACTGTTGCAGTGAAAACCCTCAACCATGATGGCCTTCAGGGTCATAAAGAGTGGCTTGTATGATCTCTTTCTACTTGTCACTTCTATCTTGATCTTTTAAATGCTAGATGATTTTTGTTAGAAAAATAAATAAGCTAGATGATTCTTTTTCTTTATGTTATTAGTCATGTTTTCCACAATATTTCAGGCTGAAGTTAGTTTTCTTGGGAATCTTCTCCATAAAAACTTGGTAAAATTGGTTGGTTACTGCATTGAAGATGATCAAAGGTTGCTGGTGTATGAGTTCATGCCTAGAGGAAGTTTGGAGAATCACCTCTTCAGAAGTATGAAAGCTATAGCCTAGAGTTTGCCTTATTTATCTCAGATACAATTTGCTTATAAAATTTATACTGGCAAAATTATTGTATATTATCATAATGTTCTTTGCATAAAACTAATAATTATTTATGTTTACTCACCTAATAATAAGATACACTATTTTACAGGATATTTGACAGAGTAGAGACTAGATAAGAAGAATCATTGCTCTATCTTTGCCTTTTTTAAAAGAGACAATTCACTTATTATATGTCTATTTTACCACAGAAAAGAGCAAGGTCTCTGATGTGCATAAATCAAATCACACTCTTGAAGTCTATGTAGAAAGTGTCAAGGTTATTGACTTGTACATGATGAACTTTCCTAATACTAGCCCCATAAGTCTCAGAGCATTAAAATTCTACCAATATTATTTCTTAGAACTTTGGAGATTAGCAGTTTTTAGATGTGCATCAGTCCACTTCAAGGTGATAACTATTGGGTCATCAATTGCACCAGTTAGGAGAGAAGTATTTTTGTGTATTAACCTCCCAGATAGTAATATTGTCTAGGCCAAATGCAGACAATAGGTCCAACTGGTTAAGTGGTGTCTGTGACACTACCTAAACAACAACAACACTGTAGCATTCTTTATTGCTGTCTATGCAGGTATATCAATGCCTTATTTGGTAAAAGTTGATTTGAGTTTAGGAAGAAGTTAGAGACTTTAATCTTGAATTGTAGGAGTCTGCTTTTGGAAACTTATCAGCTAGCATCAACATTATGAAGAAGGATCTAGATATAATATCGTGTAGAAATAGGTTTTAGATGGTGATTTTGAATGTTTGAGGGGTTAATGCCTTCATTGCCTTTTCCATTTAATAAAATGTTTTGTAACCTTTTTGTTTTTTTTAAGTATTGTACAGCTCCCTAAATCAACACAATCTCTTTCCACATATGCTTACTTTGTTCAAGATATCATCTACAAATCGATGTTTACCTTTCTCTGGTAACAACCATGTTATGTGCAGAAGGGTCCTTGCCTCTTCCTTGGTCTATCAGGATGAAAATTGCTCTTGGTGCTGCGCAAGGTCTTGCTTTCCTTCATGAGGAGGCTGATAGACCAGTAATTTATCGTGATTTTAAAACATCTAATATATTATTAGACGCGGTATGTGGCTTCATATATGCATGTATTGGAAATTACTTCACTATCATTTCCTCTTTTCAGTCCCTCTCTGAATCTGATACAAAACAATACTGTTTTAGGACTACAATTCCAAACTTTCTGATTTTGGACTTGCCAAGGATGCTCCTGATGGAGGTAAAACTCATGTGTCTACCAGAGTTATGGGAACCTATGGCTATGCTGCCCCAGAATATGTGATGACTGGTAAGTGGACTTTAATTCCTTTCCCGCTAAGTGTTTCTGTATAGATGTATGCATATCTTTGAATGAATGACAGGACTTGCCTGTTAATTGTTGAATTTCCTGGCAATAAGGAGGCAGTCAGTCAATCATGTTAAGAATTGAATGTTCTAAATTGTCAGAGTTAAGGATTTAAACTGCAGCATTTAGTGTTTGGCTATATGAATGAGATCGTTAGGACATGCTTATTGGTGTAAATGAACAGAACAATTGGTGCAACTCTACAGGCCTGGCTATATATTTAAAAAGAAAGATTAAATGCAATTCATTTTCAGCGTCAGGAGATTAGAGTCAAAGATGACCTTATATCTCTTCTGCTTCATTCTACTGCTGTAATTATCACAACGCCACCATACACTAGTATATGGGTGAAAGAAATCATGTTCCATGGCCTTGTGTGATGCATGTGGGTTTGCAGATGCCACAAATCTTGTATCACTGAGAGGGTAGAGGGGAAATCAGGGATCTTTCTATGAAAGATAACTCCCTACAATTTCATGGACTTCAGAGCATGATTGTAGTGGTCCTCACCACAATAATCATGGATGTTTTGAAAGGGACGAAGATAATGAGTGATTTATATATGTTCATAAAATTATTTCCTGTATTTGAAAAGCTGTTTAACTAATTCATCATGTTCAAATTTTAGCTTTGCTAGTGTTGTGATATCCCACATGTCATGTTTTGGAGGACCATAACTTTTTTGTCATACCTAACTATCTTGGTCAGCAGAAATCTGTGCAATTCTATTTACTTGTGTCTTTGAGTTACTGCTGTTTGTAGAAATCGAGGCTGTGCTGCTTTTGATAACCTGGTGTGATGCCAATCTAATATTTTCCACACTGATTTAGGACATTTGACTTCAAAGAGCGATGTCTACAGCTTCGGAGTGGTATTACTTGAAATGCTCACTGGCCGAAGATCAATGGACAAAAACCGACCGAATGGGGAGCACAACCTCGTGGAATGGGCAAGGCCGCATTTTGGAGACAAGAGAAGGTTCTACCGCTTATTAGACCCTCGCCTTGAAGGCCATTTCTCAATCAAAGGAGCTCAGAAAGCTATTCAGTTGGCTGCCCAGTGTCTTAGCCGTGACTCCAAATCCAGGCCCCGGATGAGTGAAGTTGTTGAAGCACTAAAGCCTTTACCAAACTTAAAGGATATGGCTAGCTCTTCGTATTACTTCCAAACTATGCAAGCAGATCGTAACAAATCAAACATGAATGCTAAAAATGGCATTAGAACACATGCAGGATTCGTAACAAGGAACGGGCAGCCACTGAGGAGCTTAAGTGACGTGCGTGCATCTCCATATAACCAGCCTCAGCAGTCACCAAAACCTAGAGGGAAAAGCTCATAGCAGCACACTAGCTGGTTTCAGCTTTTTGGCAGCAACTCCAGCAGTTTGAAATAGCACTGAGGTTTGTTCCATCATTAGTCTGAGCAGTGACGAATGGTCATTTGTTATTCATCCACCATGTTCTATCAGTAAAATGATGGAACGAGCCTACTGCCTTAATGTGGTTGGTGGCTTGTGATTGGCAATCATCGAAATGCCTCGAGTAGGAAATTATACATTGGACACTGGAAAGATACTGAAGTCAAGTGGTGATGTAGAGAGAGGTGGGGGTGTGAACAGATGTTAGTAAGCTTGATTGTAAATTGGAGAGAAAGTGAGGCAAATTTATTTAGCTATTTAATTCTGATTCTCATCCTCATCGTCGTTGCCGTCATCATATCTATATCTATATATCTATATATCTATACCTATATCTGTATATCTATAATTGGCTTCTTCATCCTGTTCTGAGTTGCTTGATGCAAATGGTTTTCTTTATCGGAGTTGATGGAAAATGGAAGTTCAAATGTATCTTGAAGAAGGGAGGGCAAGGCAACACGCCCGCGCATGCACGAACGCAATGTCCATTTTGATTCTCCTTTCGAGCATGTTTCTTGGTCTCTGTTGAAAACAAGGGAATATTTAAACGTGTTCTATTTATATTAACGAAAAATATTCATCGTGGTGCTGTGGCCGGAACCGTGAAGGTTTGGCGGGAATTCTTCATCTTACGAGGCTGGCACCTTTTTCAAGAGCGAGGTAGTTCACCGACACCCTTTTCAAGAGTCTAGATAGTGCATCTGGCACCCTTTTCGATAGTATCAAGTTAGATGGTTGAAGGATCTCTCTCCATTGTTGATAGATGATCGCAACCACCTAGTCGTCTTACCAACTTCAAAGATGTTTAATTTATTTCGTTTCAAACATTAAATCACACCTACTAAATGATTAAACTTTTATGATTTTCTTCCGGGGAAAGGTCGCCCTGCAAACAAGAAGCTTAATTTAGGATCCAACCCGACGCGGAATGAATGTTTCTTTGATGTCAAAATCATCCATTTACAGCTCTTGAACCTCGCCAACAGAACAGTCGGCTCAATTAACACAGAAAAAGATGTCCACCCATAAACAGCTCCATTAATTGACACCCTCAATCAAATAGCTTTTTTAACAGAAATCCAATTAGAACGTGGAATTTGAGAGGGGGGAATGTACAAATAGCACAAGAAGCCTCCAATAAGCTACCAAGTTTGCCAGCAGGCATACCGTCGTCATTCATAATTGCAGCCTGCAATACTTCATGACCCAATTGCCATGCCCTTTCTATTCAGCACTTCTCTCTCAAATCGATCTACACCACAAACCGAAAAAACAAGGGGCTGTTTCTGTCAAATGCTAAAATGAAAGGACTCGAGGAAACTGTCGGCAAATGAAGCCGGATCCAATGGTGATGAATGGGGTGGGGTGGTCTCCACCAGTCCACTATTGGCATTGGCACGTGTAAGAAAACTTGGCTACCTGCCGCCGATAGTACTCTTAAGAGCAAAAGGTACTGTCAACTTCAACTTTAAATTCTCATCTTTTATTCTTTCTAGAATTTCAATAATAATATTTGTCGTTTATAACGCTTTAAATAATTTTAAATCCTACCTCAACTCAAAAATAACATAAATATTTAAATTACAATAAAAAAAGCATAAAAAGAAAAATATGAAATCCAAAATTAGCTGACACTACCAAAATTGAATCCCGAGATAACATTTTAAAATTAAATGATCTGATAATCATGGTAGGAAAATAATAAGATGAAAAATTATAACTTTTCTTATATATATATATATATATATGTCAAGAAACTTTTCTTAGAATTTCATCGCAATCTAAAGATTGAATTAAGAGATATAATTGATATTATAATTTTTTTAATTATTTTAAAAAATATATTATTTGACTAGAACAAAACGAGCAAAACGAGAATATTCTATGCAGAAATAGGGTGAAATTTCTGAAACGAGTTAAAATTCTAAGCAAGATAAAATTTAGTCTGATTTATTTTATTTTTTAAATTGAAACAAAATATATCAATTATTCTGGACGAATCGGAACAAAACTGACTGATTTATAGAACTGCTCTCGGAATTATCCACTATAGCAAACCAAGTACATGAGATAGCTGGTCTTGGAACACTGCTGTTGTTTTTTTTTTTTTTTTTCACGTGACAAAGTGAGAGCATGGAAAGTGTTGTTGAACTTATAATTTTCATGATATAAAACACGATTTAATATAATATAATTAACCCTTAAATTTATTCATATCTTTCTTATTAAAATGCAATTATTATCAATACTCTGGACTTTCCCTCTTGAAATCCTGAAAATGTGTGCCCCAATACATAGACATGGTGCAGAGAGACTAAAAACATAGTGAAACTGAATCAAGCAATAGCCAGAAGCACATTTATCATTTTAATCCTCATCACAAAGGATCGAAGCAATCATATGATTAACTGATTCTGCTCATCTGCCATTTTGATTGAAGGGTCTTGATAAGATCATCCAGAGCTCTAACGGAAGACCCCTTGTCCTCTCCTTCATCTCTCACTGCTGCCCTCAGCTGATCTTTAATCACCATTGCCTTGCTCCTCATATCACCTCCTTTCCCGTTCTTGTCCATCACCAACTCTATCACTTTCTTCACCTCCTTCCAGTCGATGCGACTCTGCAACCCTCTTGTCAGCTCCACACTCACACCCATCTCCTCTACCAGCATTTTGGAGTTATAGGCCTGTTCACCGGCCAAAGGCCATCCTATGATTGGCACAGCTTGACTCAAGCTTTCCAGCACTGAATTCCACCCACAGTGGCTTAGGAATGCTCCTGTGGACTCGTGTGACAGAATCTCCAACTGGGGCGCCCAGTTGCGCACCAACAAACCTTGTTTCCTTTTCTCCATCCTTTCTTCAAATCCTTCTGGTAACCATTCTGCTCTAAATTCACATTTTTTATCAAACCCAACAGGAGGCCTGATGACCCAAATGAAAGGCTTCGCACTCTCTTCCAGGCCAATAGCTAACTCCATCATCTGGGAGGGACTTATGCTGTTTTGAGAACCAAACGAAATATAGAGCACCGAAGCTGGACTGTGCGATTCAAGCCATTCCATGCATTTCTCTACAGAAATTTCTAGTCTTGTACCAGCACGTCCTGTGCTTATACCTGATGCAACTGCAGATAAAGAAGAATGATCTTTCTTGATCACAGTTGGTGGCAGAAGAGGCCCTATCGCCCAGACAGGAAGTTTGAGAAAATTCCTCAACCATTCCAGTCCTGCAGGCTCAAATTCCTCGACTGTATTGCACAGCCACCCAGCAGATTGCATTGAAAATGAAATCTGTGACTGAAAAAACTTAGACCAAGAATCAGTGCCATCAGCATTTCTTAAGAAATGATGCAACTGAGTGATGTGAAAGCGACACCTATCAGGGAATCCCGGCAAATGAAACTCATCAGAATCACCTCTACCTCGATGAGGAAGATTGAGCCAAAGAGATGAGTAACCCAAGGTTCCATAAGCACCACATGTAGAGAAAGTGACATTCACAGTCCCCAGACTTTTCGCAACCTCACTTGCCCATCCGAAGAAAACATCTGATATTATACAAAGCGGGGGGTGACCTTGTTTAGCTGCAATATCAGATACAAGGCTGTGAAATGGTGCCCTAAGACTTTGTGATGCAGAGAAGAGCTTGCCAACCGAATCCAAAGACAAGTTCTCAGTGTTCTCAGTGTTTGGAGGCAAGCCATTGTCAGCACTACAAAAAGGTAGCTCAAGGAGGGTGAAATAGTCATTTTCTGGTTCATCGGATGAGGAGTTGAAGGTGGAAGTAAGGTACCGGATGTTAAGAGGGGTGCTTGCAATGGATATTCTGAAACCAGTTGCTTGATGGATTTGTCTTGCAAGAGCAATAAAAGGTATGAGATGGCCATGAGCCAAAAACGGGAGCATCACTATTTGTTCATTGGATTTACACGCCATTAAATATTTTGTTGAAGTTTGTGCTCCAACTGAACTTGACTCAAGAATTGGATCTATGAGATGGGAGAAGAGTGTCGACCTCTTTATAAAGGGCTGTTGAAGGTGATGTACTATTTTTTTTAAAAAAAAATATTAAAAAATAATTAAGGGAGTGTCTTTTTTGCTATGCACATGTACATAGATTACTGCATATTCCAATAATAAAATTACTATTTACCCCTTAGATTGAGAAAATTAGCCATCGGAACTGGGGGCATTTTAGACATTTCTAAGAACATGTATGGTATTTTCAAATTGTTTGGGGTTTTCTAGTATTTTTCGTTTTAAATTGCATAGTGAAACTACTATTTTACCCCTGGTAGTCGACAAAAAGATACAGAACAGTGGGGTTGTTTTCAATTTTTTATATATCCGTACATAGTGAAACTACGTAAATGTCCTCAGAAAAGACAAAAATGAAGCCAGAACCTGGGAGCATTGTGGTACTTTCATTCATGATTTTTTCGTGGTTATTATTGGGTTCAGGAGTGTATAGGTAATTTGTCATTTTTTTATTATTTCTTTTTAGAAACACTGCAGGCCCGTCATATGGAGGTGCTAAGAGTGTTTCATGTGCACAGGCTTTTCAGGCAGTGCATGAGGCATCATTTGGTCGTGGTAATTGTTCGGTTGCCGTATCACTAGGTGTGCCGCCATGTCCTTTGTCTTCTAGTGTGGTGCGTGTCGTGTTCTAATGGTCAGTGATTCGCTGGTGGAGGGTTTTTGTTGTTTATCCCTTTACTCTCTCCTGCCGTTGAAAAATAAATGTAAATCCTTCATGTTTGTGATTTTTTTCATTTAGTCCCTATTCTTTTGATTTCAGTTTTATTCCTAATTTTTTCAATAAAAATTTTGATTTTTTTTAATTGTATAATTCAATTGAAAATGATTATATATAGTGGTTTTCATTTCAGTTTTTATTCTTTTGATTTTTGATTTGTTTTGGTTCCTTTAATTTTTTCGATATGGAGGTTTTTTTTTTATAATTTTGTTCTTTAATTGAATTTGGTCACATATGCTACTTTTTATTTCAATCCTTATTCTTTTAATTTTTTAACAAAAATACACTGCATTTTTTTAAAATATCTTTATTTGTTTCGGTTCCAAGGTTTTTATTTGTTTCAATTTTGTCCTTTAATTGGAATTAATTATATATATATATATCATTTTGGCCCTTATTCTTTGAATTTTTTATTTGGTATTAATTCCTTTGGTTTTTTCAGTCCTTCTTGGACAATGTTAATTTTTTACCCATATTTATGTATTTATTCTTTTTGTTTTTGTTTTTTTATATTGGACTTTTATTTTTATTCGGTTCAGTCTTGAAATTTTAATTTATGTTTATGATATTTTAAAATTAATATTTCTCTCTTTATTCTTTTTTTGTGTTTTCTGTAATTTTTATTTGTTTTTCAAATCAGATGATTTTATAGTTTCATTGTTTGCGCAATAATAATGATAATTTTTGTAATTTTTTATCATTTTCTTATAAAATGTTTTTTTTATTCTTTGGGCATTTTAGTGATTTTAATTGTTTGGGCAATAATATTGATAATAATTTTAACTATTACAATTATGATGATGACGGTAACATAAGAATGTATTTTCAATGATGGTTTCTTGTTTTTGTAAATAGAAAATTAACTACTTATTTTTGTTTGATTATTGCAGTTGTTTTCACAATTTATATTTTATTTATTGTGTTTATTTTAAATTAGATTATATAAAAAAATCAATTCTAATACAGTGAATTCGATAATTCAGGCATCCAAATCTTCTTGTTTTTTTAATGATGATGATAATTTTATGCACCTGATTTCATTGAAATCAACTAAATAGGTAAATTTATATCGATTTAAAATTTATATATTTTATAAGAAACTTGCACTTCACATGAATTTTGTATAGATTTATTATTTTAGCCAAATTTATATTATAATAAAAAAATCTCACACAATTAATATTTTTTTGCATTGAAAAAAATGATTCTAACCGCGACGAGGCGCAGATAAATGGCTAGTTTGGATATATAAATTGTAATTTTAAGGATTTAATTATAAATTTAGAAGGCCCAATTAAAGATCTAATTGCAAAAGAAATTGGTTTTTGGAGAATTCACATGTTAAAAAAAAAAAGTTCGGGGACCAAAATTAGACTTGAGAAAGCTAAATAGGTTAAATTAGACGTTTAATTGCATAAAAATAAAAAAAATGATGGAGAATTAAGGATTTAATTGAACAAATCAGATATCAAGGAACAATCTGTAAAAGGCGAGTGACTTTAAGTTGTGCAATTAACAAAATTAAAGGTCCAATTGAAGAAAATTAAGAGTTTATTGACAAATCAAGGGTTTTATTGAATAAATATGAGACCAAGGACTAAAGTGGAAAAAGCTCAAATCTAGAATAGGAAATTGAATTATGACGGGGTGTAATTGCAAACAATTAACATTTTAATAATAATCAAGGGCACAATTAAACAAAATTGAAAGAGTATGGGCTAAATTGAAGATTAACAAATACCAAAAAAACTCTAATTTTTTGGGGTTAGTCAAAATGACGCTATTTTGCAGCACTTTGCACCTTTTTCTTTGTACTTTTATTGATCAAGTACACATCTTTAGTAGCTCTAGATATTTAAGTTGGAATGGCCAAAGATCAACATTGGCATATTGTAAGATTTGACTTTGAAGGCTGCGATTTCCATGCTCTTCCTTATTTTATTTTTTTGCCTTATCTTTCCAGAGAGGTATGGATGTTAGTTTTTGAATGTCACTGGAATCATTTTATTTCAACCTCTAGATCTTACGCTCTACACAAAACATTGACTGACAGTCATATTTTGCCAATTACTCCCAATTTACTCCTTTTTACATCTTTCATCTAAAATGCCTTCAAAACATAAAAAAAATATCAAGACATTTTATATTAAAAAAAAGAGGCAAAACTAGTTAAATATGTGTGAAACCATCAAATAATATCATTGCATCAAATACCCCTACAAATTGAAAATAACCATGACCAATCTCTTAATCTCCCATCAATATCCAAGAATACAAGCATTATAAATAAGAATACAATCATGAAGGATATAGAACATAAATCTTCATAAATTTGTTTACATGCAAACTTTAAAACTCAATTACTCGTCGATATTTAAATGAAATCTATGTCATGGCAAAGTGATAAGTCCTCTCATTGATATACACTCCAACACTTATGTATTTAGAGCTTATGTGTTTAGGGCTTATGTGTTTCAATAAACACATATGTTCTGCCATAAGCTTGCTCTCCAATGTCATCACCATTACTAACATATCACAAACAATACATGAATCAAAATGTCATATTTTCCGGTTGTAATGTGGTTAAGGTTAAGGTGAGGTAAAAGAGAGTAAAAGAAGGTTCAAACCAAAGAAAGTAGAGAATTCTGAAAAATGACATTTCAAACAAGATATTCCATCAAAGCACATCAATAAAATGCTTAGCTTCTTTTGATTTGAAGTTATTTTCTATTCTTTTTTCTTTCTCTTTCTCTTTTGTTTTTTTTTTTTCTGTGTTTTTTTTGTTTTTTTTTTTTACCTTTGGTAACTTTGCTAATCTTTTCATCAAGTATCACTTCTAATTCCAACCATAATTCCATATGATATCACAAGTATATGCTCTACTAATCCTTGACTAGGAGAAAAGAGAAAAACATATAAAACGTTAAGGCTTATATATAGATAAAACAAAGAAAAGATAAACAAGCTCAAAAGAGGCACAGTAAGGATAATATGCCTTAGGTTGACTTTTTGGCTCAAGAGATTAAAATTCCTAATGCCTTTATCATCTTCATGCATCTATGTGATGCGAATGTAATCTCAACAAGATATGAAGTAAGTTATAGAGATACATATCATTGAAAGAAAGGACAATCAAAGAATATAATGTTGAAGGCTCAAAAGTTTGCATTGGTATAATACTATAAAGTTAATATGATATATTTTCAGAGTCAATCCCAAAACCAATTGAATATTAAAACTTGCATGCACACTCATTCATTTGATTTATATATTCATCTATCTCACTTAATTCTCATACATAATACTCATATTCTCATAAACCAATGAGAGTTTAAAAAGGTAAAACATATTTTTTTTTATTTAAAAAAAACCAAAATAAGAAAACTAACATTATCCCAATACTCCCACACTTTAAGCACAACATTTTCCTTAATGTTGAAATAAAAGAAAAGGAATATAGGAGAATGACAAAAAAGAAATAAAATGCGAAAAATGAAAGATAAGGGAAAAAAAAAGCAAATCTGATTTTTTTTTTGTGTTGGTTTGCCTCCTAGTAAGCGCTTTTATTTTGTGTCATTGGCTCGACATGTGGCATGACATGCTCATTCTTCATAGATTGGTTCAGTTAACTCTACAGAAGCAGTGAATTCTACTGTCCAACTTTCATAGAAAGGTTTTAATCGATGCCCATTGACCTTGAGTACTTTATTGGTTTCTAAACTTGTAATTTCAACTACACCATAAGGAAAAACATTAGAAACAACAAAGGGTTCAATCTAACGAGAACACAACTTTTTAGGAAAAACTTTCAAACGCGAATGATAAAGAATGACTCTATCCCAAACATGAAAGTTTTTTCTTGTAATCATTTGGTCATGAAGACTCTTAGTCATGTCTTTGTGAATCCTTGCATTCTCATAAGCATCATTTTGAATCTCTTCCAACTCTTGCAATTGCAACTTTCTTGCAATCCCATCAGCATCATAATCCATGTTACATTTTTTAATGGCCCAAAAAGACTTATGGTTAAGTTCCACTGGTAGATGACATGCTTTCCCATAAATCATCCTAAAAGATGACATTTCTATTGGTGATTTGTAAGCAGTCCGATAAGCCTAAAGTGCATCACCAAGTCACAGACTCTAATCTCACTAGATGGATTGTATTGTCTTCTCTAAAATGGACTTGATTTCTCGCTTTGAAATCTCAGTTTGGCCATTCGTTTGAGGATGATATGCTGTAGAAGTCTAATGAGTCACATGATATTTGCGTAACAATACTTTCATTGAACGATTGCAAAAATGAGTGTCACTTTAACATCATTAGTTCGTGTAGCTTTTACCTCAATCCATTTGGACACATAATCAACAACAAAAAGGATATAAAGATTGCCAACAACGTGAGGTGCAACCAAATTACAGAAAAAAGCCGGAGTGTTTGTTAAGACAAATGACATAACCATAAACTCATATGACCTATACCTTGTCACACAAGTCGTCTTGTGCTCATCCCCTTTGGCAACTCTAACCTGCCAATATCTAGAACTTAAGTCCAGCTTTGTGAAAATAGATGCCCTAGTCAATCTGTCTAGCAAGTCTTAAATCAACGACACAAGGTACTTATTCTTGATTATTACCTTGTTCAATGCGTGATAGTCCACACACATCCGCAAGCTACCATCCACCCTCTTCTGAAACAAAACAAAAGCACTAAATGGAGCTTTCAATGGTCGAACAAAAGCTATGTCAATCAATTCCATCAACTGTTTTCTCAACTTGCCCTTAGGGACATACGATATAGAGGCTGCGATGGTAGTGTCGCACCTAGGACAAGTTCAATTTTATGATCAACAACCCGCCATGGTGGAAGGTTTTTCGGCAACTCTAAAGGCATCACATCCATATACTCCTCCAATAGCCCAGTACTAATGTCAGGCACTGACCCAACCTGTTCACTTGCCCTTAGGGACATACGATATGGAGGCTGCGATGGTAGTGTCGCACCCAGGACAAGTTCAATTTTATGATCAACAACCCGCCATGGTGGAAGGTTTTTCGGCAACTCTAAAGGCATCACATCCTTATACTTCTCCAATAGCCCATTAATAATGTCAGGCATTGACCCAACCTGTTCTGACCCCTCAATTATGATTATTGCCAAGAACACTTCACCAGCTTTCTTCAAGGCTTTGTTGTTCATGATGGATGAAACCAAGGTACTCTCCTTTCAACTTTCAGCCACCACAACTTTATGACAAGGAACGAAACAGGGACACAACTCATTCACAAGTAGAATCCCATCCAAGTGAGGCATCAATGCAATCTTGGCTTTCTTCAGAAAGTCTAAGCTAAGAATGATATCAAGTCATCAAGTGGCACCACCAACAAATCCAGCTTTCCCTGCCACTTATCCAACACCATGGGCACCCCATACACCATACTAAGTATCCGTTGTGCCTTAGCATTCACTTCTTTCATCGATGTCTGGTTGTTACTCAAACGCAATCCCAGTTGCATCACCATCTTGGATATGCTTATTGGCATTCACTGTCCACAATTTGCAAACAAACCTGGAGAGAATTCTTTGGTGACTAAATAGTTCACCAAATCAGCATACCATGGTCTTGTAGAGGAATGAACACATACAACTGCTCATTAGAGAATGTCCCTCTTATTGTTTTGATTTGTATATCCTTGGTCCTTAGTCGGCTTAAATGATCAACCACATGGTTTTCAACACCTTTTTTGTCTTTAATTTGAAGATCAAATTCTTGTAAAAGCAAAATCTACCTAATCAATCTTGGTTTGGACTCTTTTCTCTTCAAAAAAATACCTCAAAGTTGCATGGTCAGTGACATGACAACTTTTGTACCAAGTAAATAAGACCTGAATTTTTCTAGAGCAAACACCAATGCAAAAAGTTTTTTTTTAGTTGTATGGTAATTGCATTTTGCTCCGTCTACCATGCAGGAGGCAAGGACAACCCCTACTGCATAGTCACTCACATCACATATTATCTCAAAAGGCTCATCCTAGTTTGGTGGTTGGATGATATGAGCATTATGACACACCTTTTAAGCTCATCATGGGCACCCTACATGCTTGATCAAACACAAAATCCACTTCTTTTGCTAATAGTTTGCACAAGGGTATTGTAATCTTCAAGATATCTTGATAAAACATTGATAGAAACCTGCATGGCCAAGAAAAGAATGAACTTCCCTCACGCATGAGGGGTAAGGTAATGATGAAATATCATTTATTTTACCTTTATCAACCTCCAGTCCATGTGAAGACATAACATGCCCAATAACTATTCCTTGGTCTACCATAAAATAACTTTTCATAGTTCAAGACAGGGTTAGTTTCAATACACCTTTCAAGATCAAAGATAAAATTTCTAGACATTTATTCTTTCAAGATCACCATATACCGTGAAAGCATCCATGAAAACCTTAATTATTCTTTCAACATAGTCAGAAAAATATTCATCATGCATCTTTGAAAAGTTATAGGTGCATTATAGAGACCAAAAGGCATTCTTCTATATGCATATGAACCAAATGGACATGTAAAAGTAGTCTTTTTTTTATCCTAAAGAATAATAACAATCTGATTGTATCCATTATATCCATCAAGAAAGCAATAAAAAGACTTACCTGTTAGGCATTCAAGCATTTGGTCCATGAATGGTATTGGGAAATGATCTTTACATGTAGAAAGATTAAGCTTTTTATAATCAACACATATTCTCCATCCATTCAAGATGTGAGTAGGGATGAATTCATCATTTTTGTTTTTCACCAATATGATTCCAATTTTTTTGGGCACCACATAGATTGGCGCCACCCATTTACTGTCTATGATGGGGTAAATGACTCTTGCATCTAACAGTTTCAAAATTTTAGCTTTTATGACCTCCATCATAGGCAGGTTCAATCCCCTTTGCATTTCCCTTGTTGGTTTTGTATTATCCTCCAATAATATTTGATGCATACAAATTGAGGGACTAAGCCCTTGATGTCGGCTAAAGTCCATCCAATAGCCGTTTTGAGATCACACAACAACTTCACAAGTTTTTCCTCTTGCGCACTTGTCAAACCTTTTGCTATGATAATAGGAAGTGTATTGTTGTCACCAATGAATCATACTTCAAATTATTGGGCAAAGGTTTCAATTCTAACTCGGGAGCCTGTAAAATAGATGGCAAAAGCTTTTTATGTGAAAGTACTAAATCAACAAAGACATTACTATGGGGAACGGTTTGCAAAGCTTGCAAAGTCAATGCTACTTTGTGCATTTTGGGGAACCCATGTGTGTCGCTTCATCTCCTCCTATTGGGTAAAATCATAGCCATAGCTTAAAGCTACGCTTAATCCATCCACACAATCAAAATCACAAACTTGTTGCACACACTTATCAACTTGGTCATTACATGTGATAAAATAAACATTGCTATAAGGATATTTCATTGCATCATGAAATTTAAATTCATTCTTTTCATCTCATACCTCCATAGACAAAGTATTCTCACCGCAATCAATTTTTGTATTGGCTGTCTCCAAGAATGGTCTCCTAAACAATATAGGAGTGCTGATTGATGAATCACAACAATCATGTTCCATATCAAGAATATAAAAGTCACCTTCTCTTGTGTAGAGGTGATCGGTCCTCAGTAAATGTTCTTCACCAGCAGTTACAGGTTTTTGGCCGCACATCAGGTTTGGATATTAATGCTTCCAAATCTTCTATCTACTTTGGCGGTGTGGGTGACAGGGTGAAAATTTAGATTCTTCAGGATACTGGGTTCTCAGAGGGCTCCTTTCCCTTCAGATATTTGGGTGTTCATTTAAGTCCTCATAGGCTGCTAGCTAGTCAATTTCTCCCTCTTCTCCAACGCCTTGAAGCTGCATTCCAGATTTGGATGGGGAAACATCTCTCCTATGTTGGGCGGCTTGAGCTGCTTAAGTCTGTTATTCAGGGGATGGTCCAATTTTGGCTAAACATTTTTCCTATGTCTCGATTTGTCATTCATCAGATTATCTATTTGTGTAGGAATTTCTTATAGACCGGAAGCATCTTACGAAGCAAATCTGCCCTTGTGGCCTGACATTCGGTTTGTCTTCTTAAAGTTGAAGGGGGTCTGGGTTTGCCTGATATGGTTGGTAAAAATAGGAGTTTTCTGGCTAGACAGTTATGGAATATACATTGCAAAACTGACTCTCTATAGATTCAATGGATCCATCATTTCTACTTGGGTCATCACTCATTTTGGGCAGCTTATGCTCATAAGACCTCATCTCCTCTATGGAAATCTATCCTCTCTTTAAAGGATAGCCTCCTACAAGATTGTGGTGGATCCCCTCAGGTCATCTCCTTGATGTAGAGTTGGTACACTTCAGCTGGTCCTTTCTTAGTTAATGCTTATAATTATTTCAGACTCAGGATTGAGTGGTTTACTGGGATAAAGTGGTCTAGGAGTAATGGGCATTGCTGAGAGCAAGCTTTGTGTTATGGCTAGCTATCTAAGGAAAACTTAAAACCAAGGATCGTCTTCGCTTCTTGAGTGTGGATGTTACTTATGTGCTCTGTTCTTAGGTAGATGAATCGCATGCGCATCTCTTTTTTTTCCTGTAGCTAGACATCACTCTTATGGTCTAGGATCAGATCTTGGTTATGTATTAATAGGTGGATGTCCTCTCTGTCTAGTACTCTTCGGGGCCTTGGATTTGGAAAAGATCTCGACTTGAGAATGCGACAAGTAGCTTTGACTATAACCGTCTACAAAATTTGGCATGAGCAGAATGGTCGAGTGTTCGACAAGCATCAAAACTCCGTGGATGTCATCTTTCGGAAATTTCAGATTCTGTTCTACACCATCTTCTATTTCCATGTGAAGGATCCCTCTCTTCTTAATGTAGGATAGGATCATTTACTAGCTGCTTAGCTTTGTTTAGTTACTTTTCTATAATGGCTTCATAGCATTAGCTAACCTTGTTTTTGTTTGAACATTTGGTTTTCTGCTTTGTATATCTTTGTATATTCTGCTTCTCTAGATTGGTTACTTTGATCTCTAATATATTTACATTTGATAAAAAAGAATATAAAAGTCACATGAAATTACCAAACTATCAATCTTGACTAGGACATCTTCTATCACACCAAGTGAGTAAACAAAATTATGATCCGCAAGTTGTATTATAATGCTTGTTTTATTCAAAGGCTCCAAACTAAGAGAATCATAAATATATTTAGGCATAACATTAATGGATGCACCTAAATTGCATAAAGCCCTTTTAAAACTAGCAATGCTAATAACACATGGGCATATTCTTTTTGCTTCAAAGGCATATTCTTTTGAACAACAACAGATACAACTTCACCCATACTTACAATTTCATGACCATTCGGTTTGAAAGCTCTTTTGGTAGTGCACAACTCTTTCAAAAATTTAGCATATGTGGGAATTTGCTTGATAGCATCCATCAAAGGAATGTTGAGTTTTACTTTCTTAAAAACCTCTAAAATTTCTTTTCTTTGTTTTCTTTCTTAGACCTATAAGAACTCACAGGAAAGAGTGGAATTGTTTTAAAATTAGAATTCATTGAGTGAGGAATTACCTTTGGAGTGGTTGTCTATGTCTTAGTTTGTGAGGTATGGGTAAGCTTCTTCTTTCGACTCAATTCGGTTTCTATCTCTTCTTCCTCCATCTCAACTTGTTTTGACTTTTTTCTTCAAGTTCCTTCCCACTTCGCAGCATGATTCCACTAACATTCTTTTTTGGATTCAATGTTTGCGAGGGCAATTTTCCATTCATTAGTGCTTCTAGTTTCCCCGCACTTGAAGCTATTTGCCCCATTTGCTTCTCCAAGTTGTGAATACTTGACTTTGTTTTCTATTAAAAAGACATGACATTTTGTTGCAAGGTCATAGTGTTAGAAGCCAAAAATTTTATCATCACAGGATGATGACCCCATAACATTGGAGTTGGTGAATAGAGGGGGTTGTCTCACTTGATAATCTTGCTAAGGCTGGGGTTGAAATCCATGGGAATGAAACTGTCTGCCTTATTGAGGTGGGTTTTCGTAGCGTAAGTTGGGATGATCTCTCTATCCGGTATTGTACGTGATAGAAAAGGGATCATACTTACACTGGGGTTGTCTATTGAATGTTCCATCAATCGTATTCGCTTGTTCAATGTAATCTTCTTGCATTGTTGGGTACATATCATAAAAATTTCCTTGTATTAAACATATGCTACAAACTTTCACCTGCTGTACATTTCCACAACCCAAAGAATCCACAAGAGAAGTAAGATCTTTGACTTTATTCTCAAGGTTAGAAATACTTACCTCACTCACTCATTTGTTTGAGAAGTCTCCTTGAAAATGTTTTGAGTTGGCTGCTATGTTTGAGATTAATTGGCATGCAACCTCGGGTGTCTTATCTACCAATGCTCCTCCACTTGTAGCATCAATGATACTCCGTTCAGTAGGCATCAATTCTTCATAGAAATATTAAATGAGTAGCTGATTGAGTATTTGATGATGAGGGCATTGAATGCACAATAACTCAAATCTTTCCCAATACTCAGCGAGTGTCTCTCCATGAGATTGCCAATCCCATATATTTCTTTCCTCATGTTGGCAACTTGAGATGCTAGGAATTACATTTCAAGGAAGACCTTCTTCATTCCAAGAGTCAACAGAACCTAGGAGAATAGAAAAAAGTCATATCTTTGCTGCCTCTTTTAAAGCGAAAGGAAAAACTTTCAGCTTAACATGTTTCTCGTCAACTCCATTTGGTTTCATGCCAACACAAACCATGTGAACTCCTTGAGATATGTATGTATGAAGATCTTCTCTTGCAAGACCATTGAATATTGGTAGCAAATGTATAAAACCATATTTGAGTTCAAAGTTCACAGTACTATCTATGTTTATGCATAATGGTTGATTTCCATGTTAGGAGCAGCAAACTCCATGAGTGGTTGTTGTCGTGCAACAACCATGATGTTAACGCGAGCTTCCTTTTGTAACCTGCATAAATTGTTTTTTTTTTAAGATGAACTTGCACCTGATGACCCTGGTTAGCAGAACAGGTTACAGGTATAGATCATAAAGAAAACTTAAAAGAAACCAAGCACACAAGAGATCGAAAACAATGCAATAGACATGAGAATCCTACGTTGTAAAACTTAAAGTGTCCAAAAATCCTTAAAAAACGATGGTATTTGGCCTCGATAGGGTGAGGTCTAGAGGCCTTTCGCCACTAGTTCTATTCAAAATGTCATTTTCCTTCAAGAAACAAAAGGCCAATACCTAATTCCACTAAAAATTCTATTTTGAATAGTACCACTACAAGCAATTTTTTTTTTTTCAGAATAAATAAAAATCATGGCAAGTAGAATAAATCACAACACAACACAATAAATCAACTAAAATCACGTCCCTGGTAATGACGCCAAAATTTATTGCAATGTAGCGGTCGCACAAATTAATTACCTTAGTTTAGCTTAAAACAAAACACACACAATATAGTATAGAGTAAGCAAGGGATCGATCCCTTGAGGACATTTTAGTTCAAATTTTTGTGTTATACGTTATGCAATTAGGGGGGGTTTGGAAGTTTTCTAGGCTAAAGCAAAGGAAAAAGAAAACTAAGCGAAAATTAAATAAAACCAAAATTTATCAATAAAATAATGCTACAAGAATCATTTTATTTCAACGTCTAGATCTCATGCTTTACATAAAATATTGATTGGTGGTCAAATCTTCCAATTACCTTTAATTTACTCCTTTTTATATCTTTCATCTAAAAATACCTTCAAAACATAAAACAAAGAATATCAAGACATTTTATATAAAAAATATAGGCAAAACTAGTTAAATATGGGTGAACTATCAAATAGTATGGTTGTATCACAAACTAGATTTTGGCTTGTTAGAACTTTGACAAACTCATCTAGAACTTCTAGTTTAGCCTATATAAGGGAGAAACAATCACCAAGGAAAGGGGAGAAGAACAAAAGGAAAAGAATTAAAATAAATATATCCATTCATCATATTAACTGAAGATAAATGGAAAAATTAATCTCACAACTATTGAAATCTGAAGGTTTTTGTGTCGTTACAACCAAGAAAAATAGTTTCGTCAAGCATATCTATTGAACAAGTACTTAAAAAAATAGAAGAATACTAAAATTTGTATTTGTGGGAGAGAGGATTTGCAATTCTCTATTTTGGCTACCCCCTCTCTCTTATTTTTTCCTTTCTCTCTTTGTTGTTTTAGCCTAGGAAACCTTAATCCCTAATTTATAAAATAGTCTTCCCTTATGTAGATAGTGTTACATTTAAATACTTCAACAATTATTTTCTTAAAAAAAGAAATAACATTGCATTAAATCTCCAGTCTTTGTCTTAGAGGAGCTAAATTGCCGAAATAAAAGTCAACACTAGCAAAATGCAAAACTTGAGCTTAAAGGCTGCGATTTCCATGCTCTTTTTTTTCTTGCTGTGATTTCCATGCTCTTTATTTATTTATTTTTCTTTCCATATATTTCTAGAAAAGTATGGATGTTAGCTTTCTAATTCCACTAGAAAGACATGATTTCAACCTCTATAGATCAAGCTCTACACAAAACATCAACTGATGGTCAAATTTGTCAATTTCCTCATCTTTCAATCTTTCATCCAAAAATACCTTTAAAACATAAATAAGAATATCAAGATATTTTATATATAAAAATAGGCAAAACACTAGGTAAATATGGGTAAAACTATCGAGTAAAATGGTAGCATCAAACATTAAGAAAATCATCTACAAAATGGTGGTCAAATATAAATATTGAAATGATATGTTGTTGTTTGCCTTTTGTGCATATTGCCTTGTAGTCACAACTTGAACATGAGACATCTTATATTCCATGGTATACAAAATGGAGTTAGTGGTGTCTTTAAAAGTAAAAATCCTATCATCAAGACTTGTGATAGACTTTAAACTAAACGAACATAAATGAGCGAGAGTGAAACATGAATAACTAAACTTGATTAGTGAGAAAGGGTGGATGCAATATGTCATTACCAACTTTAATAAGAAAGGATGGCCATAGTATACAACAAGAATATCAGACCTAATGTATTTCAAAAGAGAGATTTAGTGTTGAAGAAGATCTTACCTTTTCCGGATGAAGTCCAAAGTAAATGAGCACCTAATAACTATCACGATGATTTTTTTTATGCTGCGCAACCCATCATCCCTAGAGGGGAGACGACACGCAGTAAAAGGAGGTTTGTATAGTCATAAAATTATGACTATAAATTTCAGGTGTCGCCATCTAGTATTAATGTCACTAGAAAACCTAATGGTCTGTGAGAGTTCAAATCTTCTCAATTAAACCTGAATTAAGATCAAGAACTTGATTTTCATCAATTAAGACCTCAAAAAAACTAATTTGACCAATTTAAAGTATAATTAAGTCCTTGCACTTAATTAAATCTTTCAATTGGTCCCTAAACTAATTCTCAAATACAATTACATTTTAAATTGGTTGACGATTAAATCAAATCGGTCCATCAAAATATAATTATGCCTTTTGACTTAATTTTTACACAGATTTATTCAATAATAAATTATTTTAGCCTTGAATTTGCGTTTCCTTCATTTTTTGGCACAAAAGAGGTATGATTGAGCTCTAAAAAACATCTAAAATTTTCACCTTGATTTTTCTGTCTACGCCAACTCCTTTTATTGTATTTTTTTTGTTTTATTTTAGTTAAATTTAAGGGAATAACCCAGAATTAAGTTATGACAGTTGCCCTCCTCTTTACAATGCTTACGACTAAAGTCTTGCAATAGACTTTAGATAGTAAGCATTGTAAAGAAAAAGAAAATAGATTTACTAAACCAAGAAATGGTTGGTCCATCCGGAAGTGAAAATGAAAGTAGAATAGGGATAGAAAATACACTATCTAAAAATTGAGGCCTAAATAGAACACTCGAAGGATGAAAAGATGATGATGTTTATGAAAAAGACAAGAAAATGGTCTTGTTGCACTAAGTGAAAACGTCAGGGTAAAGGTTGATGCGAACCCTAGTTGAATTTAATGGTACTCGCGACCGCAAATCAATCTAACCCAAGTTTGTTGACATTTTAATGAGCTTATCACAATGGAAGACTAGCTCCAAGGCAACAAGACTATAAACCAACTCGATCACAATGACTATACCTGGAGACGAGTAAAAGAAGTATAAATTCACAACAAAGAATGGTCAATTCTTTAAAGAGTTGAAAGTTCAATCAAGAACCAAGATTGAGCAACCAAAAGTTGGCTACAATGCTGAAATTATTCCTAAAGAGTATTTATACTCCAAGCCAAAACCCTAGTTTCCCTAATGGGCATCACAAAAACCCAATTTAAATAATAATCAACCTAAGATAAAACTAGCCCAAACTAATTAAAATAAACAAGTCTAGGACCCAAACAAATTGTCTCATCTCAAAATAATTAAAGTATGATAACACAACTAATTAAATAAGACAAGTTCGCTATTTTCGCATTCTATCTGGCAGCAGCAAGACCCAATTAAAATAGATTTTTCTATCTCTTCTTAATGTATTAGAAGGTGTTCCAAATATTGTTGGAAAGGTATGCAAGTGTAGTTTCCATAAAAATTATAACCACATCAATTTCGATATATAGCTCTAGTTATGACTAAAAGAGTAACAAAAGGTCAAACTATCTGAATCTAGTCTTCTTCTCCCAATCCTTGTGTAATGGTCTTGGTTCCACCAACAAGTCCCTCTTGAACATGAATCGGATTGATCAAGGCTTGCTCTTTATTATTACAAATCCTCTTGAAGTCCACTTTAGCCCATGTATCTTTAATAAGTCCATTGAAAGCTTCTTTGAACTTCTTAGCCCTAAGCCTAGTAATTGGACCAACCGGAACCTCCAATGGATCCTTTGATGGTTGGATCGCATCAAAGGTGGTGAAAATATCGAAGTTAGTCTAATTGTAATGGATGACCTACCCATGAAGATTTCATGAAATGAAAGATAAGGCTAGAAAGATTGCTATCTACGATGTATTGTTGAGGGATGGAAAACACACTATTTGAGTTGGTTAATGGCTAGGAAGCGCATTATTTGAGTTGGTAGTTGAAGGTTGGAAAACGCACTATCTTAATTGATGGTTGAGGGTTGGAAAACGCACTCAAAAAGGGTGGAAATAGGGTTAGACAACACATTATTTTAATTGATGGTAGAGGGATGGAGAACGCACCCATAAAAAAAGGGAAGATATAGCTAAAAAGCACATTATCCTAATCGATGGTTAGAATTGTAAAACCACACTCAAAATAGGAAGAAAAATAGGCTTTGGAAAACACATTATTTTAGTTCATGGTTAAGGGTTGGAAAATGCATTCGAAAACGGGAAAATTGGCTAGACAATGCACTATTTTAATTAATGGTCAAGGGTTGGAAAACAAACTCGAAAGAGGAAGAACAATAGGGTTGGAAAATACACTATTTTGGTTCATGGTTAAGGGTTGGAAAAGGCACTCAAACAAGGAGGATAGAGATGGAAAGCACACTATCTTAATTGATGGTTGAGGGTTGGAAAACACACTCGAAGAAGGGAAAATAGGGCTAGACAACACACTATTATAATCGATGGTCGAGGGTTTGAAAATACACTCAAAAGAGAAAAAAAATAGGGTTGAATTTTGGTTCATGGTCAAGGGTTGGAAAAGGCACTCAAAGGAGGGAAAATAGGGCTAGACAATGACTATTATAATTGATGGTCGAGGGTTGAAAAACACACTCAAAAGAGGAAGAAAAATAGGGTTGAAAATACACTCAAAGGAGAAGGAGGGATAGAGCTATAAAGAGCACTATTCAAGTCAATTAAGAGCTAAAAGCGCCTTTGAGTAAGGATGAGGGAGATAGGGTTGAGAACACGCTGTCTTAGTTGATGGCTAAAAAGCGCATTCATACGAGAAAAAGGATGATAGTGCTGACAAGCACACTATCAGGGTTGATTGATGGCTAGGAAATGCACCTAAAATAAGGAAAGAGATAAGGCTAAAAAATACTCTATTTGTGTTAATGAAGGGCTCGTAAGCACACTCAAGGAAGTGAAAATAGTGAGGTCTTGAAGGCGCGCACAAAAATGATAAAGGTTTGTAAATTACAATCCTCTAAAACATTTATTAGATTCCTAGTGGGGATGCAATGCATGATATTACTCAAATTCAAGAAAGAGACAGGGTTGAAAAACATGTTATCCACTTGATTGAGGACTCATATACACACTTAAGGATATGAAAGAGTTGAGAGCTCAAAGGCATACATAAAAATGATGAATGAAGATTTGTAAAATACAATCTCTCCAAAAAAATTCTTAGATTCTCATTGGGGATGCGATGCATGATGATGCATGTATAATTACCTGAGAAATATAGGTCCCCATTCTTATTCATGGTCTTCTATTTTGAGAGTTTGGATCTATGACTTTAATGGCTTCTTGCTTCTGCTAATTAGAGCCACAACTTATGATTTCGACCATTAGAGATGACAGATCTTCAGCATATTCCTATGCCCCCTTTGCTTATAGACCCTTAGTTTTGTTCAACATTCCCTTATAAAAGGGAACGATGAAGTCAACTTCAATTGCATTTTTAGATTGCCCCAAGTGTTTTAGGATACAAGTGTTTGCATAAAAGGGTTGGTTATTTGAAAAGATTTTTTTCATGTAAGATTTTTGAGATTTCAAAGTCATTCCAAGCATAAAAATCATATTGATATTTGTTTAAACAAACTTGTTCTCGAGAGAATTCAAGTGATCTCATTGTTAGGTTTATGTTGATTTTGATGGGAGTGTGAAATGATGCTTGTTTAATGTCTTAATATCAAAAGGCTTTGATTAAGGCTTTTTCGAAGCATATGGAAAGCTTGTTTTGAATGGAAAAGCATTACCTATCAATCCAGATTGCCTGTATTTAATTGAAAAAAGACTTCATGAGATTTATGATGTAGTCTCAGGTTGTTGGCTACGAAAAAGAGATATTTGGAGGCTCAAAAAGTGTTTAAGAGTTTTCTAGACTAAGGATCATCAATGTTTACTCTTAGAACTCCTTTTGGTCCACAAGCTTTGAAACCTCATAATTGATTTTCATAACAACTCAATATATCCCCAGTATTTGTTTGGGCTCTTGTCGAGACATGCCCCTCAGTATTTTGCTTGGGCTTTATATGATGAGTTTTTAACACTACCATCATATTGACTTGGCTTTTTATAGTGTACTAAAACCCTTCTTATGCTTATGCCCTCAACTTTGTTTAGGCATCTCTTCTTATTGAGGACTATTTTGTAAATTAAAAGTGTTTTTTGATCCTCGCACTTGCCCCCAGTGTAGGGTGTGATTCTTGTCAGGGTTAATTATAAAAAAAATTATTAGGCTCAAATAGGGACTGCAATGGATATTTGAGACTTAGGAAGGCATATCAAAGATAGCATTTTCTCATTTCAAAAACATGCATCTGGGATCGCTAAGCTTTAATTTTCCATGTGAAATGATTTTTTGTATTTTTGATTATTTGTTTAGCTAGATTTTAGGTTTAGTATGTGGATTTTGGTGGTATGAGATAACCTTTCATTAAAATCCTTTCAATTACATTACCAGAACACATTTGTTAAACAAACATCAATTTGGCATTACTTTTCGTACTAGACTTTGATTTGTTAAAAAAAATTATGAAATCATGGGATCATGTATAATTTAGGTACAATGTGTGTTTGTGTTATTTAAACAAAAAAACATGAGCACATCATAAAAATAAGGAAATACATGATCTTATTGAACTAAAAGGCTTGCTTAACAAAAAAAAGTCTTGTGGTAATTTTTTTTATTTTTGATTATTTGTTTAGCTAGATTTTATGTTTAGTATGTGGGTTTTGGTGGTATGAGATAACCTTTCATTAAAATCCTTTCAATTACATTACCAGAACACATTTGTTAAACAAACATCAATTTGGCATTACTTTCCGAACTAGACTTTGATTTGCTAAAAAAATTTATGGAATCATGGGATCATGCATAATTTAGGTACAAGGTGTGTTTGTGTTATTTAAACAAAAAAACATGAGCACATCATAAAAATAAGGAAATACATGATCTTATTGAACTAAAAGGCTTGCTTAACAAAAAAAAAGTCTTGTGGTAATTTTTTTATTTTTGATTATTTGTTTAGCTAGATTTTAGGTTTATTATGTGGGTTTTGGTGGTATGAGATAACCTTTCATTAAAATGTTGGATCATTAATCCAACGTTGGGCTTATATGAGAATAATTATGTGTTTGTGGACTGTCAAATAAGGTGAAGCCTAATTAAAAATGATCTGCAAAGTATTTTTTAGGCAATTGGGTTTTGGTGTATCTAATAGGGTGTGGACCTTTAATGTGTAGAGATTACGGGGTTATTCCTATTTTAGTGATGGGCTAAAATAAGAATACCAAAGGGTGGGAATGCCAAAAGGCATGAATACCAAAAGGCACTTGGTTGCCTATATATAAGGTCATGGTCCCCAAATTACACGTTCTACATTCTCACACTGACATCCCATTATCAGAGAGAAAATAAGGCTAAGGTAGAGAGAATCAAAGGGCTCTCTAAGGTGAACGTGTTAATCTGGAAGGCCATCCATACGACTCTAGATAGCGACTTCCGGATATGGATTCAGGTACGCTTCCGCTTTATGGTTTATGCAATTTATGCGTTCTTGATAATTCGACATGAACATGAATGTTTATATGCTATGAAATACTAGATCTAACAAGTGGTATCAGAGCCATTTCATGTTGAATTATTAGGAAACTAATTAGAAAACTCAAGTAAACAAAACTGGATTTACTAGTGCAGATTAGAGATGAGTCGGTTTTAGACTGCTAGTTGAAGAAAGAAACTGCTGCTAGTTGAAGAAATAAACCAGTTTTGTGTGTTTATATATATATATATATATATAAACACCAGCGCAGGCTTGCAAAGCCAGCGCTGGTGATGCAACTGGCAGCCCGTTGGCTGCCAGTGATGCTGGTATATACTGGCAGCCCGTAGGCTGCCAGTGCAGATAAGTAACCAGCGCTGGCCTTGCCAGCGCTGGTAAAGAAAATGACATTGGTAGTCCGTAGGCTGCCAATGTGAAGGCAGTTTAAGGAAAATAAACTGGCAGCGTCAGTATCAGAAAAATTCACCGGTGACAGTGCTGGTCATTGGCAGCACTAAAAAAAAACAGGAATATGAAACGATTGCACTGGCAGGCTGCCAGTGCAATTACATAATTAAGAGACAATTAAGGGGGCAGCTATTACATAACAGCTACCAAAGGGACTGCAAGATACAGCCGTTACATCAGTGTAACGGCTGCACCAAGAATGCCTTTTAACAGGCTTGTCGCAGTAATTTTATGGGTTGTGGGCTTCGGCCCATAGCAAATAAACAGAAGATGTGGACTTTATGTCCACATAAATTATGTTGTATTATGGGCTTTGACCTGTAGAAAATTTTAGCCCATAATAAAATATGGATTCAGCAGGCTGGTTTAGGATCCGTGTTGGCTCAACCCGGTCCAGCCGCAAGGTCAAAGTCAACAGTTGACTTTGTAAAAAAAAAATTGGTGCAAATTTATTTTTCAAATATTGGTATATTGATATATATTTTGCAATAAGTTAATTAAAACAATATGTCACCAAAGTGACCTCTTTTGTGGAGATTAATTTTATTTTGAAATATAAAGGGTTATGTGTATGCGATTTATGTTCTTATTGATCGGCCCAAAGGAAGGTCAATATTTAAAGTAAATGCATGCGCACATGTAGTAATCAACATGTGATGATTATTTGGTTTTACATGTGACTAATTAATTGACCCAAAGGCCAATTTATTTTTTGACATGTTCTTATTATTAATATTTGATTACTACATTAAGATATCACTTACACATTAATCTTTTATCCAAAGATAAAATATTAATGGAGTGCTCGATATCTTAAGATGGGTTTTACCTTTATTTGAATTAATTTTTGCTCTTAAGATAAGTTTTGTTTGTGAGCTTGTTTCAATTGTTGATGTTCTCTTTTCAGCGATTAATCCTGCTAAAATAACTGCCAGTATCAACTCAATTCCTATGCTTAATGGCTCTAACTTCAAATCTTGGAAAGACAATCTTTTGATTGTTCTTGGAGTTATGGATCTCGACCTTGCGTTAAGGACTGATTCTCCCCCACCTCTTAAGGATGAGAGTACCTCTGATGAAAAGAGGGATATGGAAAGGTGGGAGAAATCAAATCGCATGTGTATGATGATCATGAAGAGAGCCATTCCAGAAGCATTCAGGGGAACAATATTTGATCAAATCACTACAGCTAAGGAATTCCTTGCCAATATTGAAAAGAGATTTGTCAAGAATGAAAAGGCTGAAATTGGTACGCTCTGGACAAGTCTCATTTCAATGAAGTATAAGGGCAAAGGCAATGTAAGAGAGTACATTTTGGAATGTCTCATCTTGCTTCTAAGCTCAAAGCACTTTAGCTTGAACTCTCTGAGGACTTGCTAGTGCATCTGGTTTTAATATCCCTTCCTGCACAATTTAACCAGTTTAAGGTGAGCTATAATTGTCAGAAAGAGACTTGGTCTCTGAATGAGCTCATCTTACACTGTGTTCAGGAAGAGGAAAGGCTTAAGCAAGATAGGACAGAGAGTGCTCACTTAGCCTCTGCCTTTAAAGACAAGGGAAGGAAAAGAAAGAACGTTAAGGATGCTGCAGGTACAGTACCTCAAAAGAAACAATTAACGAAATCACATTATTCTGTTGGTAGTAGTTGTTTCTTTTGTGGTGCTAAAGGGCATAAAAAGAAGCAATGCACCAACTATCACGCTTGGCATGCTAAGAAAGGTATGCTTCTTGCTTTGGTTTGTTCTGAAGTTAATTTAACTTCGGTACCTAGACACACGTGGTGGTTAGATTCTGGTGCAACAACTCACATCAGTGTGTCTATGCAGGGTTGCCTGAGTTGCCGAAAGCCAAATGATGTTGAAAGATACATCTATGTAGGTGATGGCAAGACGGTTGAAGTTGAGGCAATTGGAAAATTTAGATTATTGTTAAAGACCGGATTTTATTTGGATCTTAACGAAACTTTTATTGTACCGTCTTTTAGACGGAATTTGATTTCTATTTCTGCTTTGGACAAATCTGGTTATTCTTGTTCATTCGGAAATGGAAAATTTAGTTTGTTTTATGATTCCAAATTATTTAGTTCCGGTTCTTTATCTGGTTATGATAATCTATATTTGATTGATACAATTGCTTCATTTAATGAATCCCTGCAATTAAGTACACGAGGTACCAAGAGAAAATTAACTTCCGAGAATTCAGGTATATTATGGCACAAACGATTAGGTCATATCTCTAAAAAGAGAATAGAGAGACTTGTGTCAGATGAAATTCTTGATCCCTTAGATTTTACAAATTTTGACATTTGTGTTAATTGTATTAAGGGAAAACAAACCAATACAAGGAGATTTGTAGCCAACAAGACTATGGACATCTTAGAACTAATACATACGGATATTTGTGGGCCATTTCCTACGGTTGCTTGGAATGGTCAACAATATTTCATAACGTTCATAGATGATTTTTCGAGATATGGCTATGTATATCTTATAAGTGAAAAATCTCAGTCACTGGATGTGTTCAGAAGTTATAAAGCTGAAGTTGAAAATCAACTCAGTAAAAGGATTAAAAGCGTCAGATCTGACTATAGTGGTGAGTACTATGGTAGATATGACGGTTCAGGAGAACAACGTCCAGGACCATTTGCTAAATTCCTAGATGAATGCGGTATCATCCCACAGTACACTATGCCGGGTTCGCCCACATGAATGGTGTTGCTGAAAGATGAAACAGAACGCTTAAGGACATGGTAAGGAGTATGATTAGTCATTCTACCTTACCAGAATCACTCTGGGGAGAAGCACTTAAGACTGCAGCATATATCCTTAATCGAGTACCCACTAAAGCCACTACCAAAACCCCTTATGAACTTTGGACAGGCAAGAAACCTAGTCTAAAACACTTACATGTTTGGGGATGTCCAGCTGAGACAAGGCCTTATAGGCCTAATGAAAAGAAACTGGACTCTAGGACGGTAAGTTGCTATTTTATTGGATACTCGGAAAGATCCAGGGGGTATAAATTTTATGATCCCATTACTAGGTCGATTTTCGAGAAGGGAAATGCCCGATTCTTTGAGGATGTCGAGTTTGCGGGAGGTGATAAGGATAAAGACTTTGTCTTTGAAGAGGAATATATTGATATTCCCACAGGTGTCATTAGCATTGGTCAAGATTCTAATTTTGACCATGTTGAAGACACAACGAATCAAGACAATGTCGAAGCACCTCATTTTCATGAAAATGTTCCAGAATAACAACCTCGAGCACCTCTAGAATCTATGCCATTAAGAAGATCCACTAGAGAGAAGAGAAGTACAATATCAGACGATTATATTGTATTTCTCCAAGAACATGAGGTAGATATGGGAGTGATGGAAGATGATCCTATCAACTTCCATCAAGCCATTGAATGTTCTAACTCTCAAAAGTGGATTTATGCTATGAATGAGGAGATTAAGTCAATGAAAGACAACAACGTGTGGGATCTTGTCCCATTACCTGAAGGTGTGAAACCTATTGGTTGTAAATGGATATTTAAGACCATAAGGGATTTGAAAGGTGATGTGGAGAAGTACAAGGCACGTCTTGTTGCAAAGGGCTTTACACAGAAAGAAGGTATCGATTATAAAGAGACTTTCTCTCTATTATCTTCAAAAGACTCTTTCAGAATTATAATGGCATTGGTGGCACATTTCAATCTTGAGTTACATCAGATGGATGTAAAGACAGCATTTCTCAATGGTAATATTGATGAGACGATCTATATGTTGCAACCAAAAAACTTTGTGTCTGGAGACCCAAAGAATATGGTTTGCAAACTTAAGAAATCCATCTATGGACTCAAACAAGCATCTCGACAATGGTATTTCAAGTTTCATCAAGTGATCATCTTGTTTGGTTTTGAGATGAATTTGGTCGATGATTGTATATACCATAAGTTCTGTGGGAGTAACTATATTTTCCTGGTTTTGTATGTCGATGACATCTTGCTTGCCAGCAACGATATGGGCTTATTGCACGAAACCAAGAAATTTCTAGCTAATATTTTTGAGATGAAAGATCTTGGTGAAGCCTCTTTTGTATTAGGTATTCAGATACATCGAGATCGCTTTCGAGGTATTCTTGGATTATCACAAAAGAGCTATATCAAAAAGGTTCTTAAGAGATTGGCATGCAAGACTATAAACCAGGAGATACCCCTGTGGTTAAGGGAGACAAATTTAGTCTCAATCAGTGCCCTAAGAATGATTTTGAGAAAAGAGAAATACAGAAGATTCCTTATGCTTCAGTAGTAGGGAGTCTAATGTATGCTCAAGTTTGTACGCGTCCGGATATTGCGTACATTACTGGGATACTGGGCAGATATTTAAGCAATCCAGGAATAGACCATTGGAAAGCAGCTAAACGGGTCTTACGGTACTTACAGAGAACAAAAGACTACATGCTCACATATCGGAGTTTGGCTAATCTAGAGATCATTGGGTATAGCGACTCCAATTTTGTTGGATGCCAAGATAGCATGAAATCTACATTAGGCTATATTTACATGCTAGCTGGAGGTGCTGTCTCCTAGAAGAGTGCTAAACAGTCACTTATAGCCTCTTCCACGATGGCAGCTGAGTTCATAACATGTTATGAGGCATCTAATCATGGAGTATGGCTGCGGAATTTTGTCACGGGGCTGCACATAGTGGATGATATTGAAAGACCGCTAAAATTATTTTGTGACAATAAATCGGCAGTTTTATATTCCAATAACAATAGGAGCTCGTCGAAGTCGAAACACATCGACATCAAGTTCCTAGTTGTTAAAGAAAGAGTTCAGAGTGGACAGTTGTCCATAGAGCATATCGGTACAAACTCCATGGTTGCGGATCTGCTTACTAAGGGATGGCCACCCAAAATGTTTCATGAGCATACTGCTCGTATGGGTGTTTTGGCAATTGATAGTATCCAGTTTTAAAGGGAGTTTGTAATTTCAGATGCTTTTATAATATAGACAATTTTTCAGTTTATGGATATTTATGAGGTTATTTTCTGCAGAAATAAAGTCTTTGGTTTAATTTACACTCTGATTTTAGTATGGTTTGATCTCACTAAGGTTTAAGGGTGGACCAGTTGGAAATAGGCATGTTAAGATCATATTGCATGAAATTTCCATGCTACACATCCACATCATGATCCATGTCATTTAGTTGTATTGGCATACGTGACCTTTGATAGGTTGAGTTACGATAATTGTAACGAAGACCGTTTAAATCCTATGCTGGTATGATTATTGGACCAGATTGGTTATAGATACATTTGTTAATAACAACAAAGATTGAGCTCATTTTGGTTATTTTGCAAAACATAATTATAAGGTTATACATATAGCCCAAGTGGGAGATTGTTGGATCATTAATCCAACGTTGGGCTTATATGAGAATAATTATGTGTTTGTGGACTGTCAAATAAGGTGAAACCTAATTAAAAATGATCTGCTAAGTATTTATTAGGCAATTGGGTTTTGGTGTATCTAATAAGGTGTGGACCTTTAATGTGTAGAGATTACGGGGTTATTCCTATTTTAGTGATGGGCTAAAATAGGAATATCAAAGGGTGGGAATGCCAAAAGGCATGAATACCAAAAGGCACTTGGTTGCCTATATATATGGTCATGGTCCCCAGATTACACGTTCTACATTCTCACACTGACATTCCATTATCAGAGAGAAAATAAGGCTAAGGTAGAGAAAATCAAAGGGCTCTCTAAGGTGAACGTGTTAATCTGGAAGGCCATCCGTACGACCTCTAGATAGCGACTTCCGGATATGGATTCAGGTACGCTTCCGCTTTATGGTTTATGCAATTTATGCGTTCTTGATAATTCGACATGAACAAGAATGTTTATATGCTATGAAATGCTAGATCTAACATAAAATCCTTTCAATTACATTACCAGAACACATTTGTTAAACAAACATCAATTTGGCATTACTTTCCGAACTAGACTTTGATTTGCTAAAAAAATTTATGAAATCATGGGATCATGTATAATTTAGGTACAAGGTGTGTTTGTGTTATTTAAACAAAAAAACATGAGCACATCATAAAAATAAGGAAATAAATGATGTTATTGAACTAAAAGGCTTGTTTAACAAAAAAAAGTCTTGTGGTAATTTTTTATTTTTGATTATTTGTTTAGCTAGATTTTAGGTTTATTTTGTGGGTTTTGGTGGTATGAGATAACCTTTCATTAAAATCCTTTCAATTACATTACCAGAACACATTTGTTAAACAAACATCAATTTGGCATTACTTTCCGTACTAGACTTTGATTTGCTAAAAAAAATTATGAAATCATGGGATCATGTATAATTTAGTTACAAGGTGTGTTTGTGTTATTTAAACAAAAAAACATGAGCACATTATAAAAATAAGGAAATACATGATCTTATTGAACTAAAAGGCTTGCTTAACAAAAAAAAGTCTTGTGGCGTTACGAGCAAAATTGCCGACAAGTCAAAAGCCAAAACACAATGTGTGGGCATGATCAAAATGAAAGGCTATATAGGAGTAGACTTCATCTTCCAATACAGATGCACTTCATTTTTAATGGTGTTGACACTTAGTACCCATTTCCATAAAGCTTAATTAGTAAGACTTGGATTTTCTACATATGTTAGTCACCCTACTTTAATCAATTGCATGAGCTTCTTGAAATTATCACAAGTGTGAATGCTATGTCCTACGGCACTAGCATGGTATTCACAGGTGAGGTCAGGTTTGTACAAGTTGGGGTAAGGTGGCTGCAAAACTACCTAAGGTTCAGGAGCTACTTGCTCCATGCTTAATAACTTTTGATACATCTCATTTAAGGGCAATGGTATCAGAGGTAGTTGTTCCTGGATGTTCAGGTAATTTCTTATCGGAAAATTTTTAGTTTGGTCTTTGGCTTGAGGATTGATGCAGGCAATTTGACAAGAGGGTTGTGGTAGTTTTGGAATTGTTTTTTCCTACCCTTGTACTCATCTTCAAAATACTCAACCTCTTTTCTTTTGCCTTTGAAGCCATTTTTATCCACAGGAGTGGAAATTCTACCACTTCTGATTCTCTGCTCTATTCACTTTGCCATGACTACAACATCTATGAAATGATGTGTCAAATTGCCCATCACATATTCGTAATAGAGCGCTCTCAGCATGTTGGTGAATAATGTCACCATCTTTTTATCCAGAAAAGGGAGATGTACCTGTGCAGCGAGATCTCTCCATCTCTGAGCATATTCCCTTATACTTTCTTTGTCCTTCTTCTCCAGGTTGGATAAAATTGCTCTATTAGAAGCAATGTCTATGTTATACTTATATTGCTTGATGAAAGCATCTACCAAATCTTTCTAGCTATGGATCCTGGTGTTGTCTTGTCTCATGTATTAATTCAAAGTTGTCCCACTCAAACTATCTTGAAAAAAATACATCAACAATTTTTCATCATGCACCACTTCTACCATTTCATTATAATATGATTTTAGGTGAGTGATGGGGTATTATGTCCTGGTGTATTTGATAAAATCAGGAATACAAATCTTTTTTAATACTACTACATTCAGGACTAAACATATTTCTGCAACTTGCACTGAGTCATATAAGTTTACCCCTTTAATGACCCTTATCTCCGCTTCCAGCATCACCATCTTATCTTGATTGATACCCTTAGATGCTTCTATACCCGCTAGGGTTGGCATAGTTGTTAGAGCCACTGATTGTATAAAAATTGGATTTTGATGAGAATCTTAAACCCTTTCTCTTATAACCTTTTCAGGGTGGTTCATTGCTTGTGTTTGAGCAACCACTGCAGGTCTAGTTGAAGAACCTTAACTAGAGGAATTTATTAGTGCTTGCTTGAGTAAGCTGGCAAGAAAAGTCCTACTAGCTTTTAGAGAATCAAGTTTTTCTTGAAAATGAGCATCACGGTGTGCGCGTTCTTCATCCCCCATACTTCTTTGGCAGAGCTAAGTGTTAGATCTCTTTAGGGACCTATATTTCAATCTATCGATGATATGTTATGCACAATGATGGATGCATGTGGATGCAAATGTATGTACACACATCGGGTGTGAATTATCGGGGAATTTAAGGACAAGTTCTAGGTCATTATATGAGAGGTAACTTTTTACCTGGTCTCAAAGGCTTATGAATTGCCCAATGACCACCTTATGTGAAGATAGTATAGAGGTTTATAAGAAATGGTTAGGGCACAATGTAATCGCCATTATTGAGTAAACGCTTAGCTCATAGTTGGACATTTCATGAATTTGAACCCCGACAGAAAGTCATGAGGTAGACCACCACTCCTCACCTAACTTAGAATTGGGTTTATTTGGGAATTTAAAATGCATGATACATTAATTCATACCAGATGTTATACGTGAATTGAAAGTAAAAAATGAATGCTAAAGCATCAAAAAGGCATGTTAAAAAAATGAACTAAAGAATAAATAATCAAACAAACAAGCTCATTCCAGCATAGTTTCCCCAGTGGAGTCGTCATCTGTGGAGATGATATTTATTAGCGCTTCACACCCTGCCATCCCTGTAGGGGAGACGACGTGCGGTAAAAGGAGGGTTGTATAGTCATAAAATTATGACTATAAATCTTAGGAGTCACCACCTAGTATTAAGGTCACTAGGAAATTTAATGGTTTACAAGAGTTTTAATCTTCTCAATTAAACCCGAAATAAGCTCAAGAACTTGATTTTCATCAACTAAGTAAACATAACCATTTCTTTTTATTCTTGAAATGACCTAGTATTTATGTCAAAACATGATGTAGTCATAGTCGAGACCAATAGACCTTGGATTCTTAATTTGTGATTTTTTGCAAACATAACCATTTCTTTTTATGCTTGAACACTAGCCAATTTGGCCTTCATGTTTGAGGGCTCTTGATGAATGTTAATTTTTAATTTGTTTGATCTGGTTTTTTTTAAGTTTTTATGTTTTTGTCAAGTTAATCAATTTTGATTTTGATTTTCTTTTCTTATTTGTTTTTGGGTTAACCAGACCAGGTCAACTCAGACGTGTCAACCTGACTAAGTCAACACAATCAAGTTAACTTGGTTGAGTTAGCATGGTCGGGTCAACATTTTCCCCATCCTTAAAGACCTATTTGGCTTTATTTTTTGTTATGTTTTTTCACTAGAGTATGTTTGACAAACACTCACTTAAACTTGTTTGGGCATTTTCTTTTTGGATAAAATATGTTTTTGCCAAAAATGACCTTATAAAATATAAAATATAAAAATATAGATATTTAATTATCTTTTTGTGTGTTGTATATGAACAAATATCTCTAAAGATAAACTTATGTTTTACCAAAAAATAATTCATTTTTTATATAAAAATAGTTGTGCATACATTTCAAATTTCAATAACAAGCTTATTAAATCCTAAAGATTTGATCAACAATTAAAAAATCCATTTTTTCTTAATTTATTAGAATTACTAGTAAATACTCTAACATAAACATTAGACCTATAAGTAAGCCGGTGCTTATTATATTAGTAATTGACAAAAAATTCTTAGAGTTATCCTAGATATTTACCAATTTTAATTGCAAGTATTTTATCACAATAAATGAAAAAGCCCATCCACCATCCAGGTTATGTGAACTACATAGAGTGGTTACATGAATTTTTCCAACTAATAATTTGTTTGGGTATACGATCTCATAATAAATTTAAAACACAAGATTTATTCATACAAATAAATTGTAAGTCATAGACAAACTATCGGCTAGGGAACCACAAAATCTTTTTAACCACATTAAATCCACACAAAGTAGCTTATCTTATGTAGAGTACGTTGGGGGTGCTATCACTATCCTTAATCACAACCATTAATTTATTCTTTGAACAAATCAGTACATCTGAGTGTCCTAGCAATCCTAAACCAAATAACTAGGTGGGGACTCCAACCTCGACACCTCGTGCAAACTTGCGATATAATAAATTTAAATTTTAATATATTTATGTATTAAACTGATGATTGTTATTAAAGGTTAAATCATTCTGGAATGAAACTAAAAAACATTAAATCAACTAAAGTAAATTTGACTCGATTAAAAATAAAAAGGTATAAGTAAAAACTTAACCTTACCTTAAAAATAAATTGCAAGTGAGAGAGACCACTAGAACCATAAATCTCATATTAAATTAAATAAATAAAAAAGAAAAAGTTATATATAAAGTTGATAATAGTTTATAACACTCATTACAAAACTTATTTTTTAAAATGAAACTCAAACTTATGAATATTTATAAGAAAAAAATTCTTTAATTTTTTTACAAAATTAAAACCAATCTGGCAATATTATTCCCTCCATTCAAAAATTAAAATTAACATAAATTTAGTTTTTTCCCATGACGATTTATACGATAGTTGATGGATCTGTTTTGATTTGGTTATGAAATCGATCAATTGATAAAGAATACTAAAAAAAAGATAAGAGAGTGGAGGAGACATCTTGTTTTAAATGAATAAGCCCTTGTGTTATCAACGAATTCAGGCATATTTGGCATTGTATTTTTTAAAAAAAATGATTTTTTTTTAAATATTTTATTTTCAAATTATTTTTTCTTAATGTTTTAGATCATTTTGATAATATTTTTGAAAAAAATAATTTTTTATTTCAAATTAAATTCTCTAAATGTTTTTAGATCATTTTTTAATGTGCTGATTTCAAAATAATTTTAAAAAATTAAAACAATATTTGAATTGAAAATTATTTTCAAAAGCAAATTCAACCACACTTTTAAAAGTCCTCAAAAAACATAATGTAATGATAAAAAACTTGAGATCTTTGTTACAGTGTTTAGGTTCAACTCAGAGAATGTTTACCTCTTAAAAATCTAAAACAATCAGAGTTTTAATCGATTAACAAATAACAAAGTCATGTCGACCGTTTTAGGTGGTACCAAAGTGTGGTGAAGGTTGATTGGTGGGTGATACGGATACGTGAAGCATCACGTATACATACATGGACTGGATTTAATACTACGGGTGCTTAGATAATAGTAATATTTAAAAACAAAAGGGTAAGAAAAACCCAATATTTAAAGTGATTAAGGATTTAATAAGCATACTCTAAATTAATAACAATTATATAGTATAATTTCTCCGTACTCGCCATATAAAAGATTAATCTACATCAAAAGCAGTATCCAAAACTCATCGTTTTCATCGATCCAATTAGTCTACTCTGAACATCGGAAAAACAAATTCAGACATCGTTACTACCTCAATAGTATTATTTTACGTGCATATTTAGTAAAACACATCATTAATATTCAGCACGTGCATGCATGACGACACAAACATTATTATATTTTGTTCATCACTTCCACCTGGTGATCTTCTTCAAATCTAGCTCACTTCGCCAAATTGAACCCCAAAAGAACCTGCCAAATTAGCTCACTTCGCCAAATTATTGTGAGTGATGGGCAAAAGCTGGTTGCAGAATCAAAACCAAGCTTCATGGTATGTTGCTTGGCAATAAAAAAGTTGAAAAACGAATCGACTGAGAAATTATTCCCTCCACCATTTTTACTTCTTTGGATTTTATTTTCCTTTTCTTTTTTGACATTTTGAGAGAAGCTATGCATTTCAAGTACCTCCACAAAGCTCTTAGCCACAGAAAACCATCCAGGGATCATGCATATTGTTTGAAGAAACAAAGGTAACCTTCTTGCAAAAGAAGTGCTCTCTCTCTCTCTCTCTCTCTCAAGCTACGTTAATTTTTAAAATTTGTAGCTCGTGAAATCCTAGACATGAGCTTAACCAAGAAATTTAATTCAATTAAATATTAATGGATAAAATTAGATAAAAGAATATCAATCTAAAATAACTTTATAAAGGGAAAGAAAACAACAATCAAAAGAACGAGGATGAAACTTAATAAGAAAAACAATAATCGAGGGTGATATTGCAAAAACAAAAATCAATTCCAAAACCATCTTAGATTCTTAAATAAAAATTAAGAAAATGAAGATAAATTTAAAATAAAACTTCAATTTCAAATGAAAAGGGAAGCAAGTGGGTGATTTGAAGAATCCATAGCAAACACAAACACCAAGAAAGCGAGAGGAAAAAAAGAATAATTGCTTATGCCAAGTCAAAGACCTTTTGTATGCACGCATTGTTTTTTCATTGTAACCCTCAATTGGAGCTTAAGAATTTATTTTCTTGAATAGTAAGGGGGTATTTGAGAATGTGTTTGGTTGAAAAATTTCTCTTTTTATTTTTTATTTTAAATTAAAAACATTTGGTGTTTTCATATCATTTTCATGTACTAATATGAAAAATAATTTTTAAAAAATAAAAAAACATCATTTTAATATATTTTTAAATGAAAAATACTTTAAAAAACAATTTTAATCACACTTCCAAACAAACAGTCGTATTCTGCCATCAGAATATAAAATGCTAGTCTTTGTCAATCTCAGTGCGAAGACGACTCTACACTCAATCATGGAAGAGGCCATGAAATGTGAAGGGAAGCTCATTCCACACATGCATGCATGCCCATGTGGTGCTGATTGAAGTGAGAATGGTAGATTTATCGGATCCAAAATATCTCGACGACTGACTTGTAGGTGATCTTCCTTTTCACAGCATATGATAGCATTGGAGCTTGCTGCTGTGTACTGTGGTGAATACGAATCAATTATTGCCTCTCACTCTCACTTCACGCCCTCATGTTTGCCCCTTCACTCGATTGGCTACTTGCATGACTTGGTTTTAATGGCCAACAAATAGTATATCACCCAGAGTTTTAATTCTGAGAAAAAGCAAACTAATGGTAGGAGAAAACAAATGCTAACTTTCTCGGTAGCCCACAAAACAATGGACGACTTGTTTCATTCCTTGACCCGTATGATTGAAAATAAAACACCATAAAGTCTCCCATTTGCACGCCACAAGAGACCAAAGCCCGTGATCAAAGCATTCACATTATTGAAAGTGAAGCATTCTTATTATTATTTATTATTATTTTCTTAAGATATTCATGCATATTACTTGCGGTCTTCCATTTATAATGTCTTGATCAACTACGTGGGTTTTGTTTGTGTTTAAAAGACTTTGTCATTCAACTGCTGCCACAGTCGACCCTGTTGAAACCCACGTGGTTTGAATTTTGTTTTTGAGAAATAATGGTTTATTTCTTTAAAAAAAATCTTGAAATTATAAATTTTAGAATTGAATCGATGAACCCACTCAACATCAACGATAGGGGCTGGATTTATAATATGATTTTTATTTAAAACTTAATTTGACAAGTTTCTTAACCATCAAAAACGTCATTCGAGCATCATCCCTTGCTCAATAAAATGAGGATTACATAAGCTAGGCAACGTAGTTTATTCTAACACACACACACACGTCTTGGATCAAATAAATATTTTATTTAAAGAAAAAGAAATGGTAAATTGACGGCTATAGCACAAGGTTGATGATGCTGATCATATATAAGTATTTATATATAAAAAATAAACAATCACATGTCATTTAGTATATTGATGCTGTCAAACAATGCAATATAATTAAAATTGTAATACAAGTAAAATTGCATGTGAATACAAAGTATGAATTGTATTAGGATTCAAGTTATAAAATCCTAATTTGCCATCAACAATTTGTACAGGAATATGATTTATAGTTCATATGAATTATAAAAAAATGGCTTTTAAAAAAAATTATAAAGTCACATATATTCCATAATATTCTTATATTTCCTCATATTGTTTCCCTTATGAACTTCTAATGAATACATTTGTGTTTTTTGCCTCATAGCTATCCTTCTAGGGGCTTGATGATATAATCACATGGTCATAACTAATATGGTCAAACTCCAATAAACCAACTTAAGTCTATCTAATGTTGATTTAATGGTTATTCAACTAGAGATGAAAATTATAGCTAACACAACTTACTATAATAATATTATGGTGGCTACCAAGGCCATACAAGATAAGATCAATTAGCTCAATCAAATCTATAACGAGCTCAACAAAGCCAATTGGATACTCTTTTTAGCTTGTTTCTACAGGAAAAGTCTTAGGATATACTTTCATAAAAAGCATTACAATAGGAATATTTGGAAGTGGTTAGCCTTATTTAGGGTATCATAAGTTTATATAATAGGTAGCATAAACATTCATCCTAATTCAGAGAATGATCGCCTTATCATAAGTCTATATAATAGGTAACATATTTGATGGTTGAATTCTCTATATTTTAACATGAGAAATTTAATTTTCCTGTATGTTGGGACCTGTTATCGACCAATAATAAATATAAAGAATTGATAAGGTTATATTACATGAACACTTAAAGAAATTGGGGTTGGATATTATACGTACAACCATGCTTGTATATAATCATCCATATCTTAAATGGATAAACAAATTGCATTCAATTCTTCAATCAAGATAGATGACTTCAAATAATTTTATTGGGATTGTAGGTAGTGAGCAAGGGACATAAAAAATATACTAATCAGTATGATAATGATCCTAGTGATACCTCTATAAAATAATGTTATTTGATCATCTACAACCATGATTACCTTTTACTTGTTTTCAACAATACCACTTAATACCTTTTACTTGTTTTCAACAATACCACTTACCTTCATTTATAGTTGAAAAGAAATGGACTTGCTTTGATGATTATTTTTATAGAATTGTATAAGAGGTAACACTAGTTAACTTAGTTACAATGGTCTAATACATAAAGGAGTTTTATAAAAAGTTATGCCTTTTTATTCAAGACTCTAAAAACCTAGTGCTTTGTATTCATAATAGAGTAAGAATGCATTATGTTAATTATGGAATAAATGTAGTATAATATAAAAAAATGATTTATTACAAATGACATTACTCAATATGAAAAGATAGTATAAAAATAAATAAAGAAAAATCTATTTAAAAGAAAATACTTAATCAATTATTTGAAAGTATTCATGATGACACATTCAATTGCTAATTTAGACATAGATAAGGAGTTTAAGGAATTTCACTAGTGATTGATATTAATCATACAACTTTAAAACAGAAAACCATTTGAGATTGTTATATTTAAAAAGCCTTTAAAAACTAATAAACATATTTTTAAATAGATAAAAATGAAAAACAAATGATTGATAAAAATACAGAACACATATTCGACATTGAGAGAGCTAAATAGATATTTGATCAATTGATGTAGGGAGGACTAATCAGTCTATTTTGCAAATATATAATCTATAGTACTAAGAAAACACAAGGTAAAACGTTATAAGTGGCATGACTTATATATACATTATAGTAATAATTATTTTATGATTAGGAGCCATATTTAGAAGACTGTAGAAACCATATTTAGCTACCGTGTCATTCCAAATAAAATTTCAGATAAAATTCCTCACAGTTTTCCTTTCTTATATTAAAAATGAATGAGTTGTATTACTTCCAATAATATTTTTGATATTAACCTTATACATATTTGTTATCTTTATATTAAAAGTGAGTAATAGATGAATTATTATCCATAATATTATTTTGGATATTAATTATTTTATAGGTTCTTTATCTTTATATTAAAAGTGAATAATATGTTTTTTATCCACAAATAAGTTTTTAATATTTTTAAAATATAGGCCAAAATCCTTAAAAGTGAGTAATTAATAAGCTTTTAATATTTTTAAAATATAGGCCAAAATCCTTAAAAGTGAGTAATTATGAATTATTATTCCAAGTAATATTTTGGATATTAAACATTTTATAGGTTTTTTATCCTTATATTAATTGTAAATAACATGTTTTCTTGCCATAAATAAGTTTTTAAAATATAGGCCAAACTCCTTAGAACTTTTATAAAGTTGTAAATTCCATGCAACATTTTTTTTCTTAAAAAAAAGCATGCCAAAGTATTTTAGATTTCTTTAAAAAATGCTCGAATAAATTTTATGTTTTTTACACATAAGCAATAAAATTCTTAAATTTTTTTAGGCTTTGTTTTGACAAAAACCCTTTTAATTTTTTTTTTTGTCAAAGCAGGTCTTAGGGCGCATTTTCCAAGCATGCCCTTAAGCCAAAACATTTTTTATAAAAAAAGGTTATAAACCAAATAAGGCCTTATCAATCTAACTTACTAGGTTAACATAGAATCTTTGTTTTGACCTGGAAAAAAAACTAAAACCCTAAAAAATTTAGAATTGCAAAAAACACAAACTCAAGATTTTTTTTCAAAACAGATAAAAACCTAAAAAAATAAAGAACACCTATGAACACTAAAGCCAAATCCAAAAACATGAACTCAAATCTATAACCAGTTTAATGTTATTACTCTCCCATACCCATAGAAGTAGTGGCAAAAAGCAAAACATATTTATTTGGGTTATCCATGTCAAAGTTTTTAACTAACATATTATCAAACTCATGAACTTCTAATAAAAAAAATGTTTTAGAAAGTGATAGAAAACTCAAATGTTCTTGGTTATGAATTTTTTTTTACGAATAAACACACATGATTGAGTTCTTTTATAAAATTTAAAACCAAATTTTTTTGTTACAGTAAAGTGGATAATGGTGCAGGTGTTGGTGTGGAGATTGCTGCTAGGTTTATGACGGTGTTGGTTATTTAGATATTATTGCATAATATGCAATGTTTGACATACTACAATAAAATGGTATAGCAAAAAATAAATTGACACTTATTAATATTGTAAAAAGTATGATTAGTAATTATAATTTAACATAGTTAAAACAGTAATTCTAATTTTTTGGATTTAATAACTAGTTTTATTAAAGCCATGAGAATTTGGCTTATATTTCAAAAACACACAAAAATATCTTGTTTCTTTCAATATCAAGGATTATGAACTTATACACAAAATATATTCTTGATTTTAAATAAAAGAATTATTTTATTTTATGTTCTAAATTTTTTACCAAAAAAAATATTTGTTTAATATCAGAGATTAAAATCTTATATTTATGATGTATAAAAGGACAATTCCTTTTATTTTATATATTTGTTAAACTTTATAAAGGTTAAGTTTTAACCCGATAAGTTAATGAGCTCCTTACTAAGGAAGAAATTTTTTAAACTTTAGACATGCCAACAGTTAGAAAACAACAAGATCTTAGTTTATTTAAGACAAATAATAATTTAGTTTATCCTATGTAAGGTATTTTAGGGGTGATACATCCTCCTTATTCACAACTTGTCTTTTTTCAAGACTCTCATAAACCAATAGATTTCTTAGTGACTGTAATACTAGGTAACAACTCTCATCCCTTTAATTTCATTAATAAAAAGTATGAATTTCCTGTTCTTTCCATCTACACCTTTATATGCTAAATCTCGCTTTGGAAGAACAATCATCGCTACGCCACACACATGTGACATATTTAAGAACAAAGTATGTCAATATTCACTAATTTATTCTAAATAAAGAAATATAAGGAGCATCATTTATATAAAAAAAATAAACAATCATATGTTATTTGATTAAGAGTAGTGGTTGCTCACTTTGTAAATCAATAAAGATATTTCAGCTAAGAATTTAAGATATTGATGGACAGTAAAGTTCCCTTAAGATTAGGAGTACTTAGAAAATTAACACTAAAGCAAAATATTACAGTATAATTAAAATTATAACACATATAATTTCCATGGACAATTTGCGGAGGACTATAATTTATAATTTATAATTTATATAAAATTAATCTTTTGACATTATAAATAAGTTATCTAGCAATAGGAAAAGATTAGTAATCCTATTTATACAAACTTTATAGTTCTCTTGGTATAAAATTTAAGATATTGTTTTTATTTTTTTTACTTGGTTTGTAGTTCTCTTGGTATTATCCTTTCCCTTTTTAATTTGTTGAACTAAGTGAAGAATTTCACACTTTATTTTATTTGCAAGGTTGATACCGGACTTCACTGATATATATTAAATTCATAATTATAGTTTTTTCTTTGTGGAAAGCAAAAAATAAATAATAGCAATATTTTAGTCAAACAATTGATCAACAGCAAGAGATGTATCTTTCCGGAGTACTACTAATTAACTTGGAAAGTTTGGTGCAAAAGAAAGAAAGAAAGAAAGAAAATCATATGGACTTGGAATGGTAGTTGCGAGGATAATTTTGCCAAGATAAACCCTAGAAATGAAAGAACATGATTTGGTGTCATGGATTCCCCGTCGTCGAGGAGAGCTCCGTCTAGGATTGGCTTACACGACTATTCTTAGGTATGAACGATCCTACTCCTTTCCCATTTGCCCTACTTGTCAATCCCTGCTCCTCAAAATCAAAACTACTTGACGTTTTTTAATCACATGATCTATTTCAGATCATCGAGTTTGGAAAAGAAAAAAAACAAGAGCAGTATGGTAGGAAAATGAATCCACCACACCCACAAATCTATCTTCTTGCGGGCATTCTTTGTTTGATTATTAAAAATATTTCAAAAAAAGTAATTTTATTTTTTTCACGATTTAAAATTAAAAATAAATGGTATATTATATTGTTTTGATTAGTTGATATAAAAATAAATAAATAAAATTATTATCTTAATATATTTTTTAAATTTTTTAAAAAAAAGTCTTCACTATCATAATATCAACGAAGACTCAAGTCCCTGTCACCGGTCACCATCAAGCAATAATGCATTCGTCCACACATGCAGCATTCAAATATGTATACCTTACACTAATAATACACATACATATGCACCTACAAATCTATCTTCTTGCGGGCATTCTTTGTTTGTGTATTAAAAATATTTATAAAAAATAATTTTATTTTTTTCAAGATTTAAAATTAAAAATAAATGATATATTATATTGTTTTGATGTATTAATATAAAAATAATAAATAAAATTATTATCTTAATATATTTTATTAAGATAAGTATTCACTATCATAATATCAACGAAGACTCAAGTCCCTGTCACCGTCACCATCAAGCAATAATGCATTCGTCCACACATGCTGCATTCAAATATGTATACCTTACACTAACCAAACACTAATAATACACATACATATGCACCTGGTTCTCGACAATATATATATAGATAAATAGATAGATATATAGATATATATATATATTGAATATTGATATACAATCTCATTAGAAGAACGATGATGAACTAATATTTTTTATTTATATTATCCAAAAAATAAAATAAATATTACATTTTATTACAAGAATACCTTTTAATATCGTATAAAGAGTTAATGGTAGAATAAATCTTATACAATTACGTGTTTGTATGGCTATTCTATGGTGTCGTTATTCTTTGGAGAATTTTTCTTTGGCTGACGTACCAACACTTGTATTTAAGGGCAGCAAAACCGACGACAGAAGTTGCATACATGAAGAAGCTATCATCTCTAATTCTCTCTTCATAAATATATATACAGTGAAGATCAGTGCTATAGAAAATATCATTCCTGTAAGATGGGGGATCAAGAACAAAACACACCCACTGCCCTCGAGGCCTCCTCCAGGGAGAATGCGAGGGAGGAGAGAACCATTTCAAACGACGAGCCAGGGACTAAATACGGGGGGGTTAGAGCCATGCCCTTTGTCATTGGCAAGTCCACCCAGCTTCCCTTTTTTTCTTCGAAAAAGTTATCTTCTTTGGATGTTAAAACTTATTCAGATCGATATTTTATGCAGGAAATGAGACCTTTGAGAAGCTTGGTACAATTGGCTCGTTCGCAAATCTTGCTGTGTATCTGACTACCGTTTTCAACATGAAGGGTGTCACTGCCACCACCCTTCTTAATGTCTTCAGTGGAACCACTAACTTGGCACCTCTTGTCGGAGCCTATCTCTCTGACACTTACTTTGGACGCTACAAAACTTTGGGTTTTGCTTCGGTCTCTTCTTTCTTGGTAATTCTCTTCTTTCCTGCTCGCCTTTTGATTGTTTTGAAGTGTAATATAAATTATATTTCTAGGATTTTATCTAATAGCTTAACCTTTTAGGTGAGATGATTCCTTAATATGGTATCAGAATTTTGTTAATCCAGTGGTCACGAATTCGAATCTCACTATCTCTATTCTATTTGATAAAAATCAAGTCCAGAGTAGTTTAGGTCCGTATGTAAATTTCAAGCTCAAAGAGCTTTCACTTAAAAAAAATATGTTAGAAAATAATATAAATTATATTTTAGAACCTTACCTAACAACTTAAACTTTTAAAAGGAGAGAGTTACTTAATAGTGTCAAGAAGTTCAGTAGTGAAGCAAGCAAGTGTTGACCCTGCAAAATTAAGCACAGGGATATATATAGCTGTAGCACGAAGCTACCTCAGCGGTTTCAATTTCATGAATAAAACAAATTTAGAGCCCAGCTAGACTTTTCTTTCTACGTTTTTGGTCTCAAGCGGATGAGACTTACAGCACAGATCTTGTTTTGGCGTGCAGTTTATTGACATGTTTCGAATATGGAATTAAAATTTAAAAAAATGGATGCTTCACTAATTGACAGTTTCATGTTACTAATTTTCATCTCTAAAGAAAAAGAGAACAACTTCTTGTTGTTTTATATTAATTTTCTCTTTGAATTACAGTCTTGAGTTACTAAAAAGTGGGACAGGAAAGAAAACTCTCCCGGTCTGTGGTTGTGTGAGTTGATTCTGAATCTCTAAAGAAAACAAAAAGCTTCCATTTGTTTGTCCATGTCATGTTCAGCGTTCCATCAGAAGACTTTATTAAACAGCACAGTTTTTTGATTTAATTTGTCGATAATTTAGTGTTGTGGAGTTCTTGGCATGCAGTAAATCCAGTCAGGATAAACTTCCCTTCTATTTGTAAATGATTATTACGGTTGATGATCTTTTTTTACACTATTCATTCTGTATCGTGTACTATCTAGTATGAATTCCTCCTGTATTATTTTCATTTTATCTGTTTCTATATATAGGGAATGGTGGCGTTGATGCTAACAGCGGCGATCTCCACGCTGCACCCTCCAAAGTGTGCGCCAGGGGGAGGTGCGTGTGCTGGGCCAACAACTTGGCAATTTGCCTTCCTGCTGAGTGGGTTTGGTTTTCTGATCATCGGAGCGGGTGGCATACGGCCTTGCAACCTGGCCTTCGGAGCAGATCAATTCAATCCCAACACTGAATCCGGCAAGAGGGGGATCAACAGTTTCTTTAACTGGTACTACTTTACCTTCACATTCGCGGTGATGGTGTCGGTAACTGCCATTGTCTACGTCCAATCAAATGTTAGCTGGGCCATTGGTTTGGGGATTCCTGCGTTTCTAATGCTCCTTTCATGTGTGATGTTCTTCGTGGGAACAAAAATTTATGTGATCGTAAAACCTCAGGGCAGCCCCCTGAGCAGTGTGGTGCATGTTCTTGTTGCTGCTACAAAGAAACGGGGCCTGAAGCTCCCTGAAAATTCAACTGTCTCTCTTTTCAGCTACATTCCGGCGAAATCTATCAACACTAAGCTTCCTCGCACGGAGCAATTCAGGTGAGAGGGACTAATTTCTGGGCAACATACAAGCATGAATCATTTTATTATACGACAGCATGATCATCAGTGGAGCTTCGCATGTGAAGAGTACTGATCATCAGCGGCATGAATTAATTATTTGAAGATTGCCAGTAATTACAATATCACAGGTAATTTTTATTTTTCGTTTTGACTTTTAATATACTCGGTGATCTCGACCACTGCAGGTATCTTGACAAAGCTGCAATCATTACAGATGAGGATCAAATTAATCCGGACGGTTCATCCACTAATCCATCGAAACTCTGTAGCATCCAGCAAGTCGAGGAAGTGAAATGTTTGTTGAGGATAATTCCCATATGGTCGACATCCATACTTTATCATATTCCCTTGCTCCAGCAACAGACTTACGCAGTTTTCCAGGCCCTTCAGATGGATAGACATCTAGGCAGTGGCAGCTTTGAGGTACCTGCCGCAACTTACGTAATCTTCACAATGATAACCCTCAGCATCTGGATTCCCCTCTACGACAGAATCATTGTCCCGTCTCTTCGACGGCTTACCGGAAAAGAAGGCGGAATATCATTGCTTCAGAGAATGGGAATCGGAATGATTCTAGCAATTCTGTGCACGCTGGTTTCTGGGCTGGTGGAAGGAAACAGAAGGCACATTGCTTTAACGAGGCCAACGCTAGGCATCACAAGCAAGGGAGGCTCTGTGTCGTCGATGTCTGGTTTGTGGCTGGTGCCGCAGCTTGCACTCGCCGGGCTTTCAGAGGGTTTCAATTATATTGCGCAGATCGAGTTCTACTACAAGCAATTCCCAGAGAATATGAGAAGTTTCGCTGGCTCATCCTTTTTCGCCGGTGCTGCTCTCTCTAGCTATGTGAGTGGATTCCTGGTCACTCTAGTCCACCGCATCACTTCAGGAAGTAAAACCGGAGACTGGCTGGACGATGACCTTAACAAAGGGAAGCTGGATTGCTTCTATTACGTGATCGCCGGCTTAGGGATCCTCAACTTTGGCTACTTTCTTTTGTGTGCCAAATGGTATAGATATAAAAACGGTGCTGATTCCACAGCGGAGATGGCTACGAAGCATATTGTATGAATATTATACAGGAAAGCTTCAGGCTAGCCTTGAATGGATCTGTACGCCGTGCAGCCACTCGTTCTGATCATTCCCAGAATCAACACGTCAAGGCGTTCATTATGAGAGAGGAGAAGGAGAAATGCATGCACCTTACTCGATCGATTAGAAGTTAGAACCATAATATATATATCTCATGGAACGTACGTGCCGGAATTGCTGTCAACCTATAAGCATGCAGCACTGGCTAGCTACATCAAAATATACTCGGCCGAGCTGACATTGTTAGCTACCTATGAAGTATCTGGTTGTTTAAAACATCCATTACAAATTCCTGTTCGAAGTGAAATGTCCGAATGGCATGCAAGTGACCAGCCAATACCAGAACTGTTAATTTGCTTGCTGGGGATCGTGTTGCTATGCCTTTTTTTATCCTTTTTTTACGATATTTTTGAAACAATATTAAAAAATAAGATCAAGATTGAAGATGAAAAAAACAAGGGACGAAAACAAAAAAACAATTTATCTATAAAATGGTATGCAAAACACACACACAAAAGAAATTTAAAGGAGGATCAAAACAATATACACAGCACAAAACAAAAACCTAGGCTAATAACCATCACCACTCCCACAACATCCACCCTTCTCCAGCCACAAAACCATCAATGTTGGGCCCCCCAGGGCCCATCATAGACTCCACCAAATCACCTAACCGCACCTGCAACCCTATATAACCATTTCTTTTTTCTTTACATCACAGTTCATAGTCTATCCTTACTCATGTTTATTTAATTTCTGATTTTTTTTAAAAATAATTATTTTGCTTTTTTTTTTGTTCCCTCACTTTTTTACCTTTTTTATTTAATATTTGAAATTATAACCTAAAAATGAGGTGTTTTCCAGTATTAAATAAACTATCTTTTGTAAAACTAATATATAAAAACAACAAGAATCTTCTTTCAAAAATACATTTAAATATTTTAGATTTCATAGGGTCAAATCTCTTGAATAAAAATTATATTTTTCATAAATAATATATAAAAATAAAAATAAAAATACACGACATAACTTAACATTGTACTCGCTACAAAAGCTAAAAAATATTTTTTTTAATGTATTTTTGTATTCAATAACAAACTTATTAAATTCATGAGAACTTGACCTATATTTAAAAAAAACAAAAAAAATCAATTTTTTTTAATATCAAGAATTACAAATTTATATGTAAGACGTATTTCTAGTATTAAAAGAAACAAATGCAAAAACTATATTTGGACTCTTGAATTGCTAGGCTTGACCAAAGTCACAGTTCACTCTATTAACAATTCACTCTATTAAGACTGGCCAAGCAGATAGAAGAAATATAATAGTGTCTTAGTAATTAAACAAGTAAACAATGCATATTATCTTATGTAAGGTGTAATAGGGATGATACATCCTCATATACATAGTTAATCCTTTTATCTAGAATCCTCTTATCTAGACTTTAAATACTAGTTAGAGTTTCTAGTAACCCAAAAATTAGGTTGCTACTCCAATCTTTTTAACTAGATAAACAATAAAAAATTAATGTCACAACTAGTTTTTAGAGAAGATAAAGAACTCGGCAACAATAAAATATGAAAAAATTGAAAATAAAATAGATATAACCTAATTTATAGCCTTGTTGTGATACCTGCTAATATGAACTCCATGGATATATAAGGCTAGAAACCTATAGTCAAATTGACTCTTTCCAAGAAAACTAAGATTAAGTTTAGAATTGATTTTGATACAACAATAACCTATATCGAGATACTAAGACTATAAGTAATTAAACTTTCACGCAACGCCTATAAAGAAACACAAATGATATGTATAGAAGACACCATGAAACTTGGTTAATTTCTTGATAAGTCAGAGTATTTCAATAAAAATCAAAAAAGTAAGAGCAAAACCTCACACACACAATGATGATTGTTGAAATCAAAGTCTACACACACAAATGCATACACAAAACTAAATACAAGCTTCATAATATCATTTATAATATGTACAAATATAATAAACAATGCTGAGAAAATAATAAAAAGAGTTATACAATAACAAAGGAAAAAAATCATAAGTCAACTTGGAAGTTAATACAATCTCGCATAATAGTTTTTGGATTTTATTGCAAGACTTTCTTAATGTTTGTTTGTCTTGAGAGTTTAATCCAAAATAGAAAAAGAATATTTGAAAATTTCTAGTAAAATTTTGGTTTGGTTCAACATTTAGATAAAAAAAAATCATGCTTATTCGAGTAAAACTATATTTTAGAAGAAACAAGCATCTAGCTACCAAAATTAATTAGCCTATAAAATAAATGAATTATACTTCTTTTGTATATAAAAGAGGGCATAGTGGGTTTTGTTTTTGTTTTTTCTCCATGTTTTTCTTTAATGCTTTCCTTATCTTCTTCTCCCCTGTACTCCTATGCTTTCTTTCTAAATTTTTGTTTCTTTACCATGATTTGATTTGAGATGTAAAGTTTTCATATCTCATTTGATAAAAAAAATTTATTGCCTCATCACATGTTGAATTATGAATAAAATTAATTGATAATATACAAATTATGGTTCTCAATCTATATATTGTTGAATTTATATGAACTAAATTTTAATTAAAAATAATATACAACCAAAAAATCCTTATTAAAAATTCATAAAAAATAATATATCAATTGACTAGTGATAAAATAAGATTTTTCATAATAATAATAAATTGTACATGTCATGAAATAAAAACACAAACTAAAGGATATATAATGCTATACATTAAAATATATGAATAAATTAATCTTCTTATTTTTAAAAGCTACAATTTAATCATTTTACAATCATTGATCATTAACTATTTTTTATTCATTTACTCCTACTATATCAGAAAATAGTTAAATTATAAACAAATATGAAAATAGAAATCATAATTTCTATTAAATATGAAGTAAGTTAAAGTAGAGTGACTAAAAGTTTAGTTTTGTAGAAACACAAGGACTAAATAAATATTCTAGTCATCAATTGTCCTCACAAGCAGAACCGTCCTAGTCCTGGTAGAGCCGGCAATAAAAGGAACCCTATATTCCCTCACTGACATAGATTTCTGAAAATTTTGCCCTGCGTTAGCTTAAAAAAAAATACAGAGGGAAGAAGAAAAGAAGGATGGGAGCCGTACTGTCTTACATGGGATCTATTCTTTCTTACTTATTTGGAGCCTCAACCGCTGGAGAAGATTCAGCAGTGGATGGTCAACCGGGTGTGACAGCGTTCCACTCCTCAGCCCGTTGGCAGCTCCACTTTAATTCCATAAAAAACACCACCCAGCTGGTAACACAATCAATCCATCTATTTATCATCATGTCTCTCGTTATATGTAATTGATTGATTTTGGATAATAGATGGTGATTGATTTCGCGGCATCTTGGTGTGGGCCCTGCAAGGCCATGGAACCAGCAGTTCATGCCATGGCTGCCAAATTTACTGATGTTGAGTTTGCCAAGATCGATGTCGATGAATTGCCTGTATGCACTAACTACTCTATTTCTTTTAGTAGAGAAAACCCCAGTAATTCTTGTTTGATTTGACTTTTATTTTTGGGCTTTCCCTTCGGGTTGTGATGATATAGGATGTGGCACACGAGTTTGGGGTACAGGCAATGCCAACATTTGTGCTGGTGAAGAAAGGGAATGAAGTGGACAGGATAGTAGGAGCTAAGAAAGAGGAGCTTCAGGGGAAGATTGAAAAACACAGGCGTTGATTCCTCAATCTCTTGGTTCTGCTTCCATCTTTATTTGTTTAAGCTATTTCCATCTTTTTTTCTCTTAAAGTTGAATGAAAAATGGCAAGGATTATTTATGTACTTATTGAAACTTGGAATCTGCGTGTTCATTTGCATTCGATTCGTGGCGTTTCTATTTTCTGGAGGAAAAAGAAATGCTTTGCATACAAATGAATCATCCATGGCAATTGTGGATTTCTAAAAATGCTAAATGATTTGCTTAAAACACATTTACAGGACTCTTTTGTTTTTCTTTCTTCTAAATTGTGTGTATAATAATCTATTTGCTTGGAATGTCTAAAATACAGGGATTGTTCAATCTTCTGAAGGCTACATTAAACATAGATCATCCACATGATTGAACCTCCATTTTGCTATTGAAATTATGATCTGCTCAATGGTTAAACCAAGTCCAGTACAGGGCTCGTTGCATCTGCATTTTGATACTGCATACGGTTCTTTGATATTTAACAAGATTTGACAGGCATTAATGACAAGCCCGGCAGAGTGCAGCAAAACAGGCTTATATTAATCATTTCCTCCATTGCACATATTAGTTTGTTTTGGTCTGGTTGAATTGGAGATGAACTTAGGACGTCGAGAGTGGTAGTTTAACAAATATGAACATCAGATGAGGTTGTAAACCCAGACTACCTCACCAATCCCTTCAATAGCAGAAAAGCATCAAAGAATTTATTTTTATTTTTTTTGCTTTTTGCGATGCTTCTGAATGTGCTTAAGAATTTGTGCTTCCCTTTGTCGGGCAGCAAGGGAGTTTTTGGGAGATAGAATCTTACTGTACTTTGATGTCAATTTGTGCTAGCACGCGAAGAGGCTGGCTAGGAATCCGTCTGGAGCATAGAGTCCCACAAAGGGAATATGATGTTTTCACAAGGTTTCATTGATCATTAACATTTTTATAGGGATAGATCAGGCGATTTGCATTTTTAATGCACGATTAAATAATTATATTGCCTTTCAATGTTTCAAACCAATCCTTCAATTTGATATCTTTTTTTTTAGATTTGGCCCCTATTTTTTTTATTTTATCCCTTTCAAGTTTTTTTTTATAGATAAAGTTTGATTCTTATTCTTTTGATTGCTGTTTTTTTTCATTTTGATAATTGTTTATAAATACCTAAAATTTTAATTGTTGATCAACCAAAAATACTTTTTATATATTAAATTTTCTCGCATAAGGAAAAAAAGAAGTTGCTATGGCTGGCTAAGAGTTGGTCCAACCCTCCAGCTGTCGAGTGGGTGACCACCACATTACTTGCCCGCTTCCTGTCAAATTACCAAAGACACCCCTGCTCCATGCCCCATAGTACGAAACAACAGAGACTCCGTCTATCCAAGTCCAGGAAATGGAAGGAAGAAAAAATCACGTGTCAATGTATACCGAGGTACACGTTGATACATAATTGTACGAATCTTAATTATGATATTTTATAAATTATAAAAGCAGATTTATTTAAATTTGTTTTAGGAAAATTCTAGTGGGCTGGGCTAATTTTTTATGGATTGGATTAATAAATGAGTCTAATATAATTATCTCTAAACAATTAACTAAAATAAAATAATTAATTAAAAAATGAAATAGAAGATATAACAATAAATTTGATTCAATCTATAATATTATTTAAAGGTTTTTTATTTACTTCTCATCAACAATAATATTTATATTATTTGATTTAATGGGTGGATTTAGCTTAAATAATACAAGGAATGATTTCTTTTTTCTTTTCTTTTAACATGTCTAGATACGAGTCATATTTATTAAAATAATATTTTTTATTTTTTAAAAATTATTTTTGATATTAATATATAAAAATAATTGAAGAACATTAAAATTATTTAATTTAAAATAAAAATAATTATTTTTTAAAATTTTTCAAAAATATTTTTTAAATACAATGCAAAACAATCCAGAGGTGGCGATGCAAACTATGCTGGTGTTGCTGCTATTAAAACAACCATAGAAGTGGCGATGCAAACTATGCTGGTGTGCTGCTAATTAATTTTGCCGTTCCGAAAATAATAATAAAAAAAACATAGGAATAATAGCTTACTCTCCTTTTCTTTTCTCCACTCCCTCAATTTCTACGCCCCCTCCTCTCTCATTTCTCTCCTGCATTTATAAATTGCATCCCTTTCACGTTCTTTCTCATCTTGGCTTCTTGAAAATCACCAGCCTTTTCAGCCTTAAAGAAAAGAAGAGCAAATGGCCACCATTTTCCAGGGATTAAGAGGTGGAGCTGCTGCAGCTTTAACCAATTCCATCGATTCGAAGAAATTGCTTTCGCGTTCCACTCGCAGATCCCTCTCGGGTTAGTTTCCTTCCATTTTCTGTCCAAGATTCGTTTTTTATACTTTTATAATGAAGGGGTTTGAGTTTTGTTTGATTTTAGAGAGGAAAGTGAGCTTTCCGGTGGTGAGATCTGATGGGAGCGTGAATCTGAATCCTGGGGGCTCTAACGCTAGAGCTCGCAGGGTTGATCAATTGATTACAAATGCAGTTGCAGTTAATCTCTTCTCCTCTTCTCTTAAGTTTGTTCTCCAAGTCTGGCTTTTCTTTATTTGTTTGTGATTGTGTTTTTTTATCTTGTTTCGTTTTAGACAAAGGCTGATAGTTCTGCAGCTTCCTCTACGTCGAAACCCGGGTATGTTTGATTCCATTTATCGACCCACATGTACATGCAATGCTACGCTTGATTTGGTGTAATCTATTCGTTTATTTAGCTCAGTATTCATGTCACTCTCTTTAATATAGCATTCTTTCCAATCTGTACGACGACAACAACAATTCCAATTCTGTGGTATCTGTAATAGTGACCCTGCTGGACATACTAATCTATGGACTCTTTGGTATATAGCAAATATTGATTCACTATACAACTTGGTTATAATATATATATTCCGGATCAGATATTTGGGTAGATTTTTAGGATACTTAACTGTAGTATTAACAACACACGGTTCCTTTTATTAACTATTGGTTTCTTAATAATATGATAAAAACAGAGTAGGAAATAATATGAATGGCTGTTATATGAAAGAAATAATGTCGATGAGAAATTAGTAGTTTCATTTTATCTGAATTAACTTAAAGGATAGATGAGAATTTCTGCAATTTTCACAGAAGGCTAATTCCTTAATTTGCTCTCATCTTTAAACAGGATAGTTTCTTTTGCATTCTGCAATTTGAATGACAAGCCATGTTTGTATGTGTTTTTTCTTTTCTTTTCAACAATTATCTTGGAGTCGTAGGGTATGGGTTATCATCGAGGTAAGAAACTACAAATCTAGATAGATTTGTTTCGCTTTCAAGTTTCTCTCTTTGAGTAAGAAACTACAAAAAAGGGGCCAGTTAGCCCAGCCCTGGTCATGATTGTTGTGGCAGGCTGCCCTGCGTTGGGTAGAGAAGGCTGTCTGGCTCACTGCCACTTATAGTAATAAACTAAAAACTCCATTGCACATCTTGCCTCTATGTGTGCTTTATCTCTTTTAAGTTTTCTATATTGATGTGCATATAATAAGCACCTCGTCACATGCTTGTGGGTAAATAATATTTTGTATTGCGCATCATAAATCTGCTTAACAAATCTGCATTTTATTTGAAGACATGAACTACTACTTTTTGAGGCCCTGCGAGAAGGTTTGGAAGAGGAAATGGACAGAGATCCCCATGTCTGTGTCATGGGTGAAGATGTGGGTCATTATGGAGGTTCTTACAAGGTGACCAGAGGCCTGGCTGATAAGTACGGGGATCTCAGAGTTCTTGACACTCCTATTGCTGAGAACTCCTTCACTGGTATGGGCATCGGAGCTGCCATGACTGGCTTGAGGCCAATTGTTGAGGGCATGAACATGGGATTTCTTCTTCTAGCCTTCAACCAGATCTCAAACAATTGTGGCATGCTTCACTATACATCAGGTGGCCAGTTTACTATACCAGTTGTCATTCGCGGGCCTGGGGGAGTTGGCCGGCAACTTGGAGCTGAGCATTCACAACGCCTTGAGTCATATTTTCAATCAATCCCGGGAATCCAAATGGTTGCATGTTCAACCCCTTACAATGCCAAGGGCTTGATGAAAGCTGCCATCCGAAGTGAGAACCCAGTCATACTGTTTGAGCATGTCTTGCTTTACAACCTCAAGGAGAGAATCCCAGATGAAGAATACATTTGCAATCTGGAGGAAGCTGAGATGGTTAGGCCTGGAGAGCATGTCACTATCTTAACCTACTCCCGGATGAGATATCATGTGATGCAGGCTGCCAAAACTTTGGTAAACAAGGGATATGATCCTGAAGTAATTGATATCAGATCATTGAAACCATTTGATCTTCATATGATTGGAAATTCTGTGAAGAAGACACATCGTGTTTTGATTGTGGAGGAGTGCATGAGAACTGGTGGTATTGGCGCTAGCTTGACCGCAGCTATCACTGAAAATTTCCATGACTACTTGGATGCTCCAATTGTGTGCTTGTCTTCACAAGATGTGCCGACACCTTATGCCGGGACATTGGAGGAATGGACAGTGGTTCAACCTGCCCAGATTGTGACTGCAGTTGAGAAGCTTTGCCAGTAGTTACCCTTAATAGTCCTCGCTACTGTAGAAGACCCGGCAAGTTCCTCTATTCTTCTTCTCAGCTTTGTCCAAAACTGTTACTGAATTTACTCTGTTGAGAAATTGTGTGTTGTTGAAACTCTCAATTGCTACTGTCCTGTCAAGGTGAGGTTTTCAGTCTATTCTTATTTACTCTTATGGGAAGTAAAGCAAATATAATGCATTAGTTGCTGGAGGTAGATACGTGGAATTGTTTATTATTATTATTATTAAGACTTATTTATCATGATTAAGTCCCAATTTGCTCGTAATTTCAAATGTGATCTCAGTTACATGTGGGTAATAGAAGTAAGAGAGGCCCATTCGGACTTTCACATTTGCAGTGTTTTTGTACGAAATTCTTCTACCCTCGAGGTTTTGTTTTTCATTTTTATGTTACATGGAAATTTCACTTCCCATGTAGTTTTGATGGACATTTTTAATTCTTGCTATATTCCCTTATCGAGGATGGCTGTGAACGTGGGGGCGTGAAACAGAAAACCCGAGAATGGAAATAAGGTACGTGGAAATGTCAGAAACCACAGTTACTGGAAACCCTAAACTAGAACAGGAACTTGTGCATTCAGTTTGCAGTTGTAGTTTTTGTCCCTCTCAAATCAATATAAAATACAATCTGGGACGGCAACAAAAAACATATATATTTAAGGAAAAGGAAAAACAAGCACTATTTTAGCAAAATTACTGATGATGCAGTATATATGGTACGATCACAAGGCCTTTTCTCCTCCAAAAGTCAAATTATACAGAGAATGAAAGATAAAGAGATGCTCCCAGTTCGCATGAGTGGGACTTTACAGATCATTTAAACAAGTCGAAATTAGAAAACAATGATTCTTTATCAAGAGACAGGCAGCTAAACCATGACGACAACCTAGCTTAGCTATGAGCTACTACATGAAGAGAAGGCAACGTCATATTCTAGCTACTTTGAAACTTCAGTTGGGAGAAGTTTGGAAGGACTCTAGCCTCATCGCCACTCTTTTTCTCCACCAAGAATCTTTGAAATCCAAACATCTACAGAGGGGGAAAAACCATGCGAAGAGTTGGTGAAGTAGTTCAACTGCTATCCAGGTGATCGGGTATATGTTTCCCAGGCGGATATGTCCTCGTCACGTGTACGTCATCTAGCCAGGTTGGGCTGACCCGTTTGTTAGGGCTCGACGTTAGATATACACTGACATGGACTGAATGGGCTCTCAAATCTTGACGGTATTGTCGGCACAAGGACAGAGTGTAAACTCGGAAAGAAAATACAATTCGTAGGATAACGAAAAATAATGAATAAGAAGGTATTCTTAGGATTTTCGAAACATTGAAATTTTGAGTTATAGTGACATGGAAAAGATCACCTTGCGAAATGTAATTTTGATTAGGGCTTTAACCCCAACCCATTTGATGAAGTAATCCACAATTAAAAAGAACAAATTATTTCCTTCCCATGGGATCTACCCTCTAGTAAGAGAATTATCAGTGGAAAGGAATTGTTGTCGTGTTAGTGTGAGGTAAGCAAATGAAATTACTAAAATTTATCATATTTTCTAATCATTTTCATTGCTCATTAAGGATCAGAGCAAAACAAACCATATTTGGGTAACTATAATAATAATAGGCTTTTGCCCTCATACGGAATCCCTCATGTATGTCTTTTATTATATACTAGATAATTGCCCGCGCGTTGCCGCGGGTAGTTTTTTTGTATATAATTTAACATAATTAAATCTATAACGATAAATTTATATAATATAAGTAAATAAAAATTATAGATTCAAAGATAAAATATTTAAAATTTTTAGTTGAGTTTGTCACGTAAGCATAGATTATATTTTTTAGAATATAGGTATTACGTCATAAACGACCACAAAAGAGCGCGCACAAACATTAGAAAAAAGAGCAAAATAATTGCATAAGTAAAAAAACAAATTACTAAAATCATTATTGTGCAGATAATAAAATTATAAAAATCATTTAATAGAAAGAGCAAATTATAAAAAAAGGGAAAAGGAAGCAATATTAATTTAAAATATTATCACAATAGTAACATCGGAGTCTTAATATCTAAAATTATTATTGCCGCTAGAATAAAAACAGAAAAAATTATTAAATTATACCGAGTGAAAAAAACAAAAAGCATGAACAAAACAGCAAGCAAGAAAAATAAATTAAAAACTATTATTATTATTATTATTATTATTATTATTATTATGAAAGAATAAATAATCACTATTATTATAATCATAGAATACATAATCACAATTATTATAATATTAATAATAATCACTATTATTATTATTCTTATTATAATTATTATTATTATGTTAATAATGAAAGAAACATAAAAAAATGAAAGACTAAAAATATCCCAAAAACTTTACCAAAAGATAAAAAATAAAAAAAATTATCATTGCTATTACCGGGAAAAAAAACACATCAAATTATCGGGAGGGAAAAAAATAACAAAAGAGCAAGAATGAAAAATAATTAAATCATGATTATTATTATTATTATTATTATTATTCTTATTATTATGATTATTATTATTATTTTTATTGTTGTGTTAAATACACTTATATATACATGGACAAAAATAGGGATTAAAAAACATAAAAGCTAGAATTAAATATAAAGGGATTAAATTAAAAAATAAAAAGCCAAAGGGCTGAAATGCAAATTACATTTATTGTCAATTGAAATTAGAGGACAAAATTGCAAACATCAGAACTTTTGTACCGAATTGCTTGAGTTATATACAGCCAACCCTGAAATTGAAAGTAGAAGGACCGAAGTGAAAGTTTCACATTCAATCAATTAAAATCGGAGGACCCAATTGAAAAAAATCAAAACTTATATCAAAGAAATGAGGACCAAAAACGAAATTAACAGTACAGGGACCGAAGTGAAATGTAACACAACATGGGGGACTCTCCTGCACATTGACGTGCAGGAGAGAGAGAAACGTGACCGGCGGCTTTAACAGGCCTCCGCCGCGTCCACGGACATCTGGTGGTTACACGCACCACTGCGGGAGGAAGACAACGCGGAGGCGAATCGTTCTGGACGCCGGTAGACAATTTCCGGCCACTGGAGGAGGACGCACGCGCCACCTCAATAGGGCGTGAGGCGGAACACCGCATGGCGCGTGCGTCTCACGCTCTAACAGACGCCGAATTAAAAATTCGAAAAATAGGGACAATTACCGTGTTGCCCCTGTTGCCAATTAAGTGTTTTTGTCTTATTAGGGGCTAAAACCGTATTTAGCCATTTAAGAAAATAATTAAAAAATAAAAAGTTGCGGCGGGCCGGACCGGACCGGGCCGGTCCGGACGCGCGCAATTACGCCGGTGCCCCTCAGCCGGAAGCCTTATTTTGTCTTATTACCGGGGACTAAATCGTCAATACACTGTTCACAACTGAATATTTAAAAAAAAAATTAGAAAATTCAGAGGAAAAACCGAGAATAGCCCCGCTTCCAGCCCCCCTTTGCCGCACGCCCGAGGGCCAATTTCGGGCGTGCACTGTCACAATCCACAGTGGATTGTGAGAGGGTGCACAGTGCACAACTCCACACGGTTTATTTGGTTTGTAATTAGTTTTTCTGTGGAGGTACAGTTTAGGAGAGGGGTTGATCTTGGTATTTTATAATGATATCCCTAAACTATAATGTAATTTGATGCTCTATTTATGAGTGGCATAACTTTTTATTTTGTTAAGGGTAGCTCCCAACTACTTATAGATGTTGCATGATGGGAGTCATCTTGTCAAGGCTTGGTTGGGGGTAGCTTTACTGGGTGAGATTGAGAAACTTTTTAAAATTCCTATCATAATCTTTAAAAGAGGTACACTTGATCGAGTGTCTGTTTGGGAGTGTGATTGCAGTTGTTTTTTAAAGTGCTTTTCGTTCAAAAATACATTAAAATTATGTTTTTTTATTTTTTAAAAATCATTTTTGACATCAGCATATCAAAATGATCTAAAAATACAAAATTTTATTAATTTAAACTTAAAAATAAAAATAAAAAATTTTCAAATTTTTTCAAAAATACTTTTGAAAAACAATCCCTGATAGTGGCTAATTTGAACTAAATATTCTCTTATAACATCCTAGTGATGAAGATTATACATCCCTCCCTCTATACCCTCAAAAAGGAATTCTTGTATTTTCAAATAATATTTGTCTATAAAAGGTTTCATGGTCTTAAATTATCCCTCATACTGACCAATATTGAGTTGTAAGTCATTGTGGATCTAAAAATAATAGGAATAAGCTATTTTACTATGTGATGAAATCTATAAGTGTTTATCCTTCAACGAATTGAGATTATAGGTCGAACTCCCTAAAATAAGTTGCTGATGTTTATCAAAATATAGAAGAAAGACAGACATCTTTTCTTTAAACAGGAAAAAACCCAAGGGTTGGACAAAAAAGTGGAAATGGCATTGTATCTTTCATGAATATCTCTTGTATTATAATATACAATTATTGGATAAGTTAATTCCAACTATTAAAAGGATTAAGCACGCTCCAAAAGTTTTTCCCCAAGATAAGCTCGAAACATACCTTAAAGCATCAGCATTATGGTATGAGATGAGCAGAGCATTGTGAAAATGGAATATTCACTCATGAAAGGAAGCAGAGAAAATGTTAGGAGCTACTTTCCATTAGTGCTTGCATGCTTATCATGCTTATGGAAGGGCCAGAGATTAACAAGGCGCTCAATTACTGCTGCACTTTTTGAGAAGTAGCCCGAGAATCCAACAGGGATGGACGGTGGAGGAAAGTCTTCTGCTGGCATGGCAAAAGGACGAAACATCATCTCCATTTTCTCTAATGTGGGATAGGATCCCACTTCTTGCAGCCTTTCTGGACCCATTATTGGAAGAGTGTGTTCCTGATGCAACGAGGTCGCCTCATTGTCATTCTTCTGACAAACAAATCAGAACAAAACTTGACCTTGTTAACGTGGCTCACCAACTATGCCTAGTTTAAATAGTATTTACCCCTAGTATCAAATCATTTTGAAACAGAATTAGGCCATCTTAGTAAAAAGAAACAGACACCAGCCAACAATAGAATAAATCACGATGTTTTGACTCTATTGGAATTTCTACTGTAAGCACGTTTGCAATCTATTGTACAATCAGAAGGTGTCTAGACAGCGTGTTGATAGAGCCACCACTCATCTACCTTCACAGCGTGGAAAAAAAATAGTGATATGAGGGTGGGGTGGGGGGGTTACCCTCCTTTGTTTGAAGGGGAATGGCGGGGAGAAGTCTTTCATCTGGAGATTGGAAATAGATGTTACATATAGTGTCAAATACGGTTAAAAGGGTTTATTTGTTGAAGAAATAAAATTGGGTTTCTAAGAAAGAATTAAGGTTAAATAGGAAGTGTCTGAATTAAGTTAAAATGAGAAATCTGTCAAAAACTCATAGAGCTATTCACCTCCCATCCATTAATCCCCGGTCCGGGGGTGAGACTTTGGAGGGGCCATCCACCAAAAATCCCCTCCCAGAAAAGGTTAAGAGTCATAAGCCCCCATTCCCTTCCTTCCCCTCCATCTACTTCGTTCCCAAACATAATGTTTACCATCTCACGGATATGCCTAGTAGGCCATAACTCCAAGCAGTGATGATTGCCAGGCTCACTATTATAATGACTTTTCCAGTTTAACGTTTTGCTGAAGTGAAATTCAATTTGTATTCCAAACATTTAAATGCAAATATAGGGGAAAATATTATTCTCTTTGTCTGTGTGCATTGATGATTAGCTTCCTAGATGAAGTTCCAACTTTCCTACTGTTATTCTTATTTTCTTTGTTTCCTTTGGAAAGGAAGTTAAATTTTAAATCATAAAAGAACAGAACCATTGCATGGGAGCTCTCTTAGAAACAAATGAATATATGCTTACCTCCAATGGGGACAAGTCTGCCCCGCGGCTGAAAGTCATCTCTACGCGGAACCTTTTTGGGTCTTCCAAAGCAACCTGCAATATCAAATTGAAAGAAAAAATATTGACTTCCTAAGTTTAAGAACTTATTATCTCCAATTGCATTAACAAGGTTAAACTGTAAGCTATTCACAAACAGCTCTGTTTGATTTAGAGACTATGAAATCAGTTCCCTCAACATGAAAATCTACGACATGGAAATTACAAGGTTTCAGGAATGAAAATGACCTGGAAACCTCTTTTTTCTCTCTCTCTCTCTATTAACTCAGCCTGAAAGACTCAAAACCATGAAGACTTCCAGTCAAACATTGGCTTTATTAGCTAAGTTCCAAAATTGAACCAGCTCAAGGTTATGGATACCAGTTTCTGGGCTGGACAGCCAACCTGGGCCACGAATAGTCTAGCTTTGACTGAAAATAATTTTATTCAGTAACAGTCTAATAAGCAAAAAGTAAAACATGGAATTAAGGTAATCAAGTAAAAAGAATATTCTAAAAATAGTCAGAATTACAACCTCAGTATTCTCAAACATCCTTAGCACAATATAGCTCATGTAGTCAAGCTCCTTGGTTTTATACAAACGCTCCAAGGCACTCTGGCAAACAAGGCTATCCTCACCTTGAAGAGATTCATCCAGGTAACAGTAACGGAGAACATTCACAAGGGAATGGATATGTGATTCCTGTCATCCAAGTTGCATGATAAAAACTTCCAAGGATATGATGTATAAAAAATAAAATCTTCAGTTTATAGCATGTCAAATGACTAACCCGCTTATATCTGATTTAAGTAAATATTTCAGATTGTGCAAAGACTTGAGAAAGTTAATGAGGAAAGGTAGGAAAAAATTGTAGCATGTGCTAAACATATCAGTGGTTGTACACCTTTGGTTGCCAAAAGTGTGAAATGAAAGAAGTTAACCATGTTTCATTGAAAGAAGGTGAAAGTGAGTCAATAGAACTCACTTGTTCATCAACAATGAGGGTTCTACTCCCCAGCCCATTAACATCATCAGCATTGAGATACAGCAGTATTCACAATGAAAATGTTAAAAAATGAAAACCAAAGAAGTTCTAGTCAAATGATTGGAAATCCCATATCGAAATTTGATGGGACAAGTCTTAGTCTTTTAAAACAACTGGCATTTGAAAATAGCTTAAAAAAAGTTATTTTGCCGAAGAAACATAAATATGCCCCCTTCATAATGATAGTTAAGCAGTTAACCAAGGATCCTTCAACCCTCTGGCTAAAGGTTGAGATGGTGGAGATCATTCAACAGAGAATCTTTAGAATTATCAAACAAAATTTCTTGTTTTACAAAAAGCATTGAGTGAAAGAGAGAGAGAGAGATGGATGTCTGTGTGTTGTAGAAAGCAGGGTACATAATTTTTCTTACCGATGTAAAATACAGGCGTGTACGCACATGACGCCCTGGGGTCCTTACATTTGCATACCTAATTAAAAGTGAACATTACTAATCAGTGATTCTATAAAAATGTTGAAACATCAAGAAAAAGGTTGAAATATTTACTTTGGATCCAAACGGTATTTAGTCTCTTTATCATCATCATCATCCTGATCCATTGATTTATCACTAGCGGTGCTAATCCTTCTCATGTCATCATTCTTAATTGGAATCTTTAACTGGTAATTTGTATCTTCCTTTTCAGACTTCTTAAAAGTTGATTGTTGATCTTCATTACATTTTAATTCAGCAACACTAATGGCTTCCTCACGTGTGTTCCTAAGATCAATCAATACTTTACCCAACAAACGGCGAGCTATCTGAATAGCAAAAAAAAAATTGCATCAAGTAAGAAACAATATATATATATAAGACTATAAGTGGTGCACGGGAATCAACAGATTCAAACACAAAGGTGAAGGAACCATTTTTTCATTAAAGCTCCAAACATCAATCAATCAGTAGTTCCCTAACCCCTTCTCTCACCCTGTCTGGATCTCTACTATTCGAGGAAGTGTGTTAAGATAATGTTCCACAGTTGACATGTTAATACATATAAGAGACTAAAAGTGATGCAATAGAATCAACAAACTCAAAAAGGTGAAGGAACCATTTTTTATTGGAGCTCTATACATCAATCAATCCAGTAGTTCCCTAACCTCTTCTCTCACCCTGTCTGGATCTCTACTATTCGAGGAAGGGTGTTAAAATAATGTTCTACAGTTGACATGTTAATACAACAATGTGACTCTGAACATATGCAAAAACCTACCATGAGATCAAGCCATTGATCTAGCCTGAATTTATATGATTTTAAGAGCATTTGGTATACGTAGTCAAGAGATATTCACCAGAATGTTCATAGTTAACATCAATAGTATGTTTGCCAAATATGACATACCACAGAAATTAAGCATGCCTATCAACTATATTTTCTCAGTAACATGTGGAAACATCAAAAAAGATACTTCACCTTTGAGCCAATCTTCAATCTCTGCTTTGGATTGATTCCATACTCATTAGGAATGACACCATCAGCTAGTTGCTGCAATAACAATATTCAAAACACTCAGAAATTACAACGATTATTCAATAATAGCTCATTGCTATGTATATTTTCAAGAGAGAATTGATTTGATGTGTAGTTCTTTGCCTCTAAAAGTATATTTCATATAATCAACAATTATGTCAAATGTGTCCTTAATTCAAGAAAGAGGCATCGCATACTGAAAAGAAGCCAGACATTGCCATCTTAATCAGCATAATGTAGGAGAATAGTTTTTACTATTATCTTTATGGCATTCAGGTCCACGGTACAAAAGCAGTATAGTAGACCAAATCTGCTAATGATGAATACTTAAAGACAAATATGACATCTGTTAAAAAAATATAAATTGTTGGATCAGAGTCCATTTATACCTGAGAAACTTTGAAGAGTTCATCCAGCCCCTCTAGATTAAGATGAGCATTGTGCAACAGATCATATCTGTAAAATGGTAGATCAAATAAAGCAACAATATAACAGTCAGAAAACAACTACAGTGATACCATGAATCTTCGTTAAAATTAGTACACCAAACGTTTTTGAATAAGGCAAGTCAATCACCATCAGCAAAAAAAAAAAAAAAAAAAAAAATAGTTTCTTACTGATTTTGAGACGATATAATATAAATGAACATATACAGGTATCCTGCCTCTACAAGCATCCTTCAACCTTTCATGTCAAGGCAGCAAATATCAGCCATGCCAACATGCATGGACACTAATGGATGTCTTTGTAATACCATGTGCACTGTAGATTTTACCATGCATCTCACTATAAATTAATGCCATTATTGGGCCCACTCAGACTAGCACAAACCAGCCCAAACCATCACTTGGTGTGCAGTCCATTAGTCTCAAAGATAATTGAAAAAAAAAAGACAAGAAGCAAGACAATAAGAAAAACACATGCTGCAAATATGCAGTAAAAAATGCTAAAACAAAAACCACAGAATTTCAACTCCATGGCTTGTAGACAACTATAAATTGTGTAGAAAATGATTAAGCTTAATAAAGATTTTGAGAGAAACAAAGCAATTGCAGGAATATTTTTCAAATTCATGATCATTAAAAGACAATAATTTAGTATCAGGTGTATTATTACTTTCTAAGAACTTGAAAAAAAAAGCATACTGGAAATAGAGAACTTACTTGCAAGAGTCGTAAACATCAGGAATTTGTGTTATATCAAACCGTCTGCATGCAAATCAATAATTACAAAATGTTATACTATATGGAAGTTTACTTGAACTGTTCTATCATATTAACAGAAACACTTTTTTCAACTTTTGTTAAAAAATACAAACGCTGAAACTCCAAATTAATTACATTGAAGTAATAGTAACATGTATGTAAAAGGAAATGCAAGAGCAGCAACCCCTTAATCATTTACACTCATCACACTATCAACAACCAACACAAATAATAGCAATCACTTACTCTTTTCGTTCATTATACAAGTCTCTTTCAAGCTTCTTCCAGCGAGCATACATTAACAAGAACCCCTCACTTCCACAGGGTAATCCAGCAGCAATACGATCTATATCAATATTTGTCTTACCAAGTGCCTTCGCTTGGTCATATGGTGGAATTACATCATATGAGTTTGTCTCTGTAAGTTCTTCATCTTCATTCTTGGCAAGTAGTCTCACTTGTTCTGTCACCTTCTTGGTTAATGTTACCTATTCACGATGAACACAAAATGAGAGGAGGAAGAGAAGTTTGGAAAAGTTTTCTCTGTCTAACAATGAAATACACCTCAAAATTAGTAAAAGAACTCCATAAATTGTTACATAAAAAAAGAGTAAGAAAAAGAAAAACTAGTCACTAAGGTAGGATTTTTAGTATACTACAGTGTTACAGCCATATAGCAACTATAAGCTAGCAGAAGGTATGACAAAAAAAAACCCTGCCTATCCCACGGGCTGAGATTCAAATCCTAGTAATGAAAATATCACTCTTTCAAGTGCAGAAGAAAGTGGCATAAAACTTAAGAGCGTCAGAACATGAAAAGCGTTTCTCTATTTTTACCATTAACTATTACTCAGCAGGAATTCGCTTCTTGTATGAATCACTTGAAACCTCATATTCATAATGGAAACCCTTGGTTCCATATATAAATATGAGTTCCTTTGGACATGTAAAAATACAAAAATGATAGAAAAGTTAATTATAAATAAAAATCATTGATTTCAGGTGAATCATTCAATCAGTTTGACTATCATGGAGTTAGGAAACAGATTTCCAATCAAAATTGATAAAACAACTTTTTTTTTAAGTACGTGCAACACTTTGCATCTGCAAGAATAAAAGAACTTCGAAGTTAAATGCCTTCTTTAACCTCAAACAATGCAAGTCTCCTAATAATCCTGGTGTGTTTTTTTTGAAAAAAGAAAAACTGCTGACAAAGCCTCTAAGTAAAAATGAGCTTAAAGAGAGTGTTTTGTATTATCGACATAGGCATGTGCGATTACAAATATCCACAGACATGTGAACCTGTATGTATAGACATTAGGCTCATCATGTTTCACTAGCAAGAATATTCACCAGTTTAGGGAGAAGTTCAGAAGCATTTGAAGGCAGTCCAGCTCCATCTGTCATCCAAGGACACTCAGAGGATCCATTGCTATGAACTATCTTTGCAGGAGATGTTACAATCTCATTCAACCTAGCCTGTGAAAAAATCAATAAAACAAAAGGAAATCACTGTTAGAATAGAGCATAACATCATTCCAGACTATTGGAGATGATTGAGCCTAGCAAACAATCAAAGGATAGAAAGCAATTACTTTATTCATATTGGCGATGCTTAGCTTGTGATAATCGAACACATGACATCAATGTTTAATAATAATAGGAATAGAAAAATATTTAAGGATATTAACGTCATCTGAATTTAACAGTTTTGGGTCATAATCATAGTCAATTACTGGATATTAAATTCAGCCAGTGGAAGATAAAAAAGCGCTAATGCATTTCAAGGAGCAAAACAAACCTTGGCTTCTTCCATCTCACTGCTGGCATTGTCAAGTCCATCCAGCATGGAGGAATCCTTGCTAACAAGGGAGACCTTGATAAAGTTTAACAGGTCAGTTAAGAACTCAATATACAAAGGTTTGCAAACTCAGTAAATCTAAAGAAAAGACCACAGACCAGAATTGGTGTTAGCGGTCCTTCCAGATCGAGGAGGCCCTTTGCAAATGCCGCTGCGGACATCTGTCAGAAACTATTTGTGAATGATGTGCGGCAATTCAGTTCAAAATTGGAATAGCATCCAAATAAGAAAACAAAGCAACCAAAGATTAAGTGCAATTTTATTTATGTGAACTACAACGCTATACCTGTACACGACCTTCATCAGAGCTGTAGATTTTAAGGTCATGGCGATATGTGCTATGAAGACGAAGCAGGCCTGTGCCTTCACCTGAAATTTTATACATCTCCATCAAGAGAAACAATGATAAACAATCATGAAACTAAAACCACCATAGTTTATGTAGTTTATACATCATGAAAAAGGGCCTCCCAAGTCCAAATTTAAAAGAAGCATGCAACCATTCAGGCCAAAATTCATCCTAAAAAGATAATAATTACTAAGTGCACTGGAGAACATGTGGAAGCAGTAACATAAATCTACTTTGTCCATGGTAAGTCCACTCACATTCTGGTCAACAGACATGACCTAGAAATTAAATATAGCATCACATCAATTGTTAATGTCTTTCATCGAGCAGCTGTCGACATGTTTGAATGAATAAATCAAGAGAGATGACACAAGTAGTATAGAAAATGGTCAACCAGAACAGTTAAGCCAAGAGGAAAAGCCATGTGTAGATAAGAAACTAAAATTGCCAGATACTAAAGCCCTGTAAATCCTGCATTCAAGAACACATTGGACAAGCTGGGAATGAAGGAGCTCAGAATCCTGTATTCAAGAACACATTGGAAAAGCTGGGAATGAAGGGTCTCTTCCATCCAGATTTGAGGGGAAGTGTTGGATGTTGAAGATTCTGAAGGCAGATTTGTAGGGAGTATAAACAGAAAGTCAAATATGCTTTCCTATAAACTAGGATCTAGAGATAATATCTATTTATGTGTAGTTAATAACTATTCTAATAGAGAATTGTAGATGCTGTATATATTCTAGAATTTATTCAGAAATAAAGTGAGAAAGTGAGAATCCAAGAATTCTCCACAATTATCTTAACCTGGATACATATTATTTCGAAAATATCTACCCAGCTCTTCTGCCTGCGAAGACATCAGAAAAGCAAAAATGAAAATCAAACAAAGTAAGAAGGTTATTTTACAGTGAAAGGTATGAAGAATCTGGCATAGTATTGCTTCACGATAGGAGTCTTTAGATTGTCACTATGTATGCAAAATAAATTAAACATAAAATCAGCAAGACATCAATTATTAACACCTGCTTTCTGCCTGCATGGGTAAGAACACCTCCATATTTAAGAATCATGAGAGCTTCAACTGGTCGTTCTTCCTCATCTTCACCATTACCTTTTGGAACTTTAACCCACTTTAGAGGTTTTAGCTGGACCTTCCTATAAATACCAGAGAAATGCCCCCCCTGGAATAAAAAACACTTCAAGCATCAGAAACATAATAGAAATCCGTGAAGATGCTTTAACAATAAATTAAATATGACTACTTGAAGCATTGATCATGGAATGCCAAATCAACTCTATTCTTAACAGCATTGTTCCTAAATCATCAGAGTTGCTTTCACGATTGTTAAGAGCAAGTAAAGCATAACACCAATCCAATCACAACTTGACTGCTCTTCTAACCATCAATGATCAAACTTTCATTTACCCTAAACTCACTTATGGAGACAAAGCGATGGAATAGCCATGGATAAATGAAATGGAAGTTATGAACCCATAGATCTACAGAAGATATACTTAAATCATAATAACTGTGACGGATATCTTGAGACATCAAATATTCAAGACAAATGAAACAACCTCCTCTAGAACTGCTTTAACTTGCCGTAGCTTTTCAGCATGCTCAAAGTCTTCTGCCTCGCTATCACTTCCTCGACCTGGTCTATATAGCAAAAGGAGAAAACTAAAATCACCAACAAATCTTAATCATCATTGGATAAAAAAGAACAACACAATTTCCAGTGTTCATAGCAACCAGGTGAGATATGACATGAAGATCAGTTTCAGTACTGTAACAGATCCAGTACTCTCAGTTCTTACAAGTACGCATTCCTATTATTTTTTACATCAAAAACATATGGACCATGAACTTATGATTAATCTATGTTTCAGAAAGCAGATCCTTGTCCCCTGAAGAAAATTTGAACTCCATCTTCAAGTTTATAAGCATCAAGCAAACAAACACCCACTGTCATGTATACTTAATTGGCAAAGCTAATGCATGACACTTACAATGATAATAGTAGACAAAGTGCATCTCAAACAAACTGTTGATGATGGTAATGACAAACGTTTGAATGCCACATTTATGAGATTCTATATGTATATCACTAAAAGGCAGGATGATATTAAAGCACAAAAGAACCCATCTTTGGCAAATCAGTGGAGATGATGAACTTTAAATGATACCTTGTACGAGGTACAAGTATTCGAGTTGCATCTAACAGATCTTGTAATTCAACAGCACTCTTAAGTTTTGTCTGAGGAAGAAAGCAAAACAAAAAAAAAGACTGATATAAAACAACTCGATAGGACTACAAGACAGCAGAATAGTAAATGAAAAAAAGGGATAAAAACACAGCAGTACAGTTAGTTTTAGTGATTTTCTAATCTAGGCCTTGTGCTTCCATTTTTTCTAAAAAATACATGTATGTTTTGCAGAGTAACAGATCAGTTCATAGAACTAGTCACCGTTTAAAATGCAGCTGAAATGACCATTATCAAATGAAGTATCTCCATTATGACAATACATGTGAGAAACATCATCAAGATGGAGGCCCAAGAAGTCAATGAGTTTTTGTGGATTAAGAATAATTTCTAAGAACACTTGTGAATGCAATGTCAAGGAACTATCTCACCTAAAAACTTAAGCTATTAGGTGAGGTCTCAGGATATTATTTATAATATTATCTAACATGCTCCCTCAAGTGAAAATATTTTGAGTTTGAAACTTGCACACAGATTCATACTACCTTGTGCTTAATTTTTTATCAAATAGAATGAGGGAGGTGAGATTCGAACTCATGACCGCTAGGTCAATAAGACTCTGATACTGTATTAAATAATAATCTCACCTAATAGCTTAAGCTATTAACTAAGATCTCATTATATGATTTATATTATTCTCTAACATGCAAAAGTATCCAAAACTGGGCTATCCATGCTAACAAAACGGTGGCCCCACTAGCTTATTCCCAACACTGTAGAGTAGAGTTGTAAATGGGAAAGAATCAAGGGAGATCATGCCATAAAGGGATATAGAAGAGGAAGCAAAGAAATTACATGGGTTTTATTTTTTTTTCACTCATCATAAAATGGGAATCAAACAAACAAAAATAAATGAGAAGGTGTTTGATCATCAACCTTCCAATCTCATATCTCATATATGATTTATTTCAGCTCAATGTAAAATGATAAGCAAACAAGCAAAAATGGAATATGATAGGGCTTATTGATCATCAACCTGGTAATCTCCAAACAGCTGAAAATCATTTTATCAATATTCTAAACCCAAATAGATTACAACAACACCAACACTTTTAAATAGAGACCAAGAATAAGAACTGATTTTCTTTTTTACTTTCTGAAACATACAAGAAAATTTTCCTGAATAAGAAGTTAACGACTCAAATAAAAAAAATCATCAAAAGTACATGTACCACTGACTTCATATCCCAATAAAAAGGGAATCACCTCAGATCTGGGTCGCCCCCCATTGTACTTTAACATCAAGTTCAACAGCTTTTCCTCAGTGACCTTCAACTTCACCTTCTGTTTGGGAGTTCTATCACCACTGTCCACATAAAACACAAATAAGAAGGTTGATTTGAAAATCTTAGATGAGGTAAAAATACTAAAGGAAATCATATTACATACTGACGAATAATGGTAATCACACAACGCAACTCCTCAGACTGCCCAAATGTACCAATAATCCCACTTCCCTGACGAGTTAATCCCTCAGAAGGCTGGACTGGTTCATTGACTTTCCATGGTAAAGTGGGGGGAATTGCTGATGAAAGATGAGGAGCTTTTGCATCCAGAAGCATCTTTCTCAACACACAAGCAGCATCATCATAATATCTGTATTGAGAATGGAAATGATGTAAGAAAATTGTGAGAATTATGAAATTGGTGGGAAGAGAAAAGAATACAAGTAAACCAAACAATAAACAAGTTCCAGTTTTGCACAATCAGGATACTCTGAGAAAAATAAAAACATATTACTCTTCATAATTTCATGATATATGCCAACATGACAAAAGAAATGAAGGCATGGTAATTAGTCCAAATAAAAAGCTCAACAGGTTAAGGAATCAAGATACATTTGTCAGATTTTTCTTTCCTTCTTTGTTTAGAAAAACTGTAAGGGAAAGTTTGCTTTCAGAATTGTTTTGTAGTTTTCATCAATAATTTTTTTATTCTAGAAATTTTTCTCACTTGAATAATTATAAAAACATATAAACATACCATGAATTTTCCAAAATAGAAAACAAGGGATTCTTTTGGTTTGACTTCCAAATAATAGAAAATGAGGTTAAAAAAAAAAGACTAACCAAAAACAACACTTGTATTCTAGAGTTGGAGTATTTAAACAACTTTCACTAGTTCCCAAAAATGGAGATAGAAAACACTTGTCTAAGAAAGTGTTTTTCATTTTTCAATTAGAGAGCATGTTTCAACAGTTCTTGGTTTTCTAGAAAAATGGAAATCTTCCACAAGTATATAGTTTTAACTTTTTAGACTAAACAACAAGCAGCATATGACTAGTTAAACAAGCATAAATGAAACTAAAATTGATTAAAAAATATAATGACCATACTTGTAGGAATTTTTCACAAAACTCCATCCATTTACATCACAAACATATGATCTTCCTTCACAACGCAGGAGATCAAACCCACAAACCTGCAAGCAACAACAATTTAGTGTTGACTGACAATACAATATCAGCAATGAAGACAGCAGTAATAATATGAAAAATAAAATGGAGAAATCACATCGTACTTATTAATAGGAAGATATGTTTAGCTGTTACGAATATACAACATTGAAAAGATCAACAACCACAAACTACATGTTTAAAAATGACTTAAACGAAGACACATGAGTCTTAACAGGGAGGCTAGGCTAAAGCAGTTGTACTAGCAAGAATCAAGCGACTATTGTTGAGTTCAGTCATTTTTTCACAAAGAAAAGAATGACAAAAGGTCACATTAAACACATTGGACGACACTAGCAAAAGGAGCTCACTGCAATAAACTAACCCATCTAATGCACCTACACTCATCAATCATTATTGAATATTTACTGTTGATCATTATGACAGCAGAAAAGCATACTGTTTCACTTCACAAAAGCAATAAAAACTAAAGCAATGACAAACCAGTCTTTTATAAGCAATGACAAACCAGTCAGCACAAAGTATTCATGAGGAGACACAATCAAGTAGAAGAATAATATCTTGGAAGCAAAAATATATTAATTAACTAAAACTAGATATTAATAACTAAAACTAGATTCTAATTCCATACCGCTTGCCTAAATGCAATGCAAACATCTCTTGCCATTTGTTTCTCGTTAGGTGTCAGTAACACCGGATACCTTACCTGTCAAACACGGTAAGAAGGTTATATGTCACAATTATCATGTAACTCTGAACAAGAAATATAAACATTAAAAAATCGATTCAGCAGTGTCATGCATTCTGATTGCAGTATACTTGTATTAGGAAACAGTACATGTATGCGCACAGGCATACATGTTTATTGGAATGTTACTTCTCTTATTTAATCTTTTTCTTACGAGTTTAAAAATTCATCACTTGAGAAGCAAGCTTAGTTCAGTTAACCGGAGTTGCCAAAAAACAGCTAAAATTAAAAAATTAAAAGGTTCTATGTTAAATTTACTTGAAGAGTTAATATAATTCATAGAAGTGTTGTGTCAATTCTGACACTTGTAGTCTGAAAGCATTATTGAACTGTGAGATTTGAACAAGAAGCATTTGCTAATTTATGAGAAAAGACCTAGAATGCTGCTCAAAGGAATGTGATATAGTAACTAGTGAGAAGAGGAAATTGTGCATTGCTTGCCTAACTAGACAAAAGAATTACTACGAAGAGTTTATATCTATTTGTTGTAGTATTTTTATCCTAAACTCTGCAGCACATCACTTTCAATGAACTATTTTCCAAAACATATAAAGGTAGGAAACTAAGTTTGCTACTCAAGTGTTGGATTTTACAAACTGGAATACAAGAAACAGCTAAGAAAGTGAATTTGTGTTTAGATGGACATCACTTTCAATGCACTATTTTCCAAAACATAATAAGGTAGGAAACTAATTTTGCTTCTCAAGTGATGGATTTCACAAAGTAGAATACAAGCAAGTAGCTGAGAAAGTGAATCCGTGTTCATGGATGCATGTGGTTTGGTTTCAGTCAGTCACACAGAATGAGTGTACATGTATATGAAGAGGGGGAGGGAAAGATCTCAGTAGACTCGGTTACTACAGGAAATTACTTCTTTTCCATCAGGATTTCGCATGACAACACCATCAACAACAGGGGATTTCCTTGCCTCAGCATGTGCATATTCAGGACCAACAGTATACACCTATAATCATTTAATGATTTACCAAGGCAATCATTTGTAAATGTCAGTAAAAGACAAACACATCAAGAATCAAATCCTTCATATATAAAAAGGAAACAAAAACTAATAGCATGAACATAATGATGCTCGCACAAAATAGTTTCAAAACAAACCAACCAATGCGTTCAAGAAGAAGGATAGAAGTGCAAGCAGCTTAGACTAAAGCAATAACAGACTCTCACTACTAACGGTTAATAGTGAGCCAAAAATACTTGAAATACCAGAAACATAAAACAACTTGATGTGTGATGCATAAAATACATACATCTTACAAAAGTCAATTTGTTAATAGGTTTATGAAAAATTCGGTACTTGTCAGACTAAATTAAACCAAGGGAAAGTCTAGAAATGTGTCTGCAAAGACCAATAATCAAAAAGTGAACATAGAAACATAGTGGACATGGTGATCCTTTTGTTCAAGTAACAGGTAAAGTTCAACCTAAAGCAAAATTTGAATCCCACTAGCATCCACAAGTTACCACAAATTCCACATCGCAATTACACTGTATAGGAATAGATTGCATTTTCTCTTGGGAGAATACAAAGAAAGCCATGTTATCTCATAAGGCAATGCATATTACTATTTTGTACCGTGAGCCAATTATGCATCTAAACTGCTCATGTCAGTTTGACTTGACTAAGCACTTACATCAGTTTTATAAGTTCATATGTTCCGCCCATTGTGTCCTTTCTCTGATATTATAATGACAGGTTAGAATTTAAAACATAAACTCCACTGCATGCTCCATCCGTATTGTTACCATGCAACAAATTCAAATCCTAATAGCATGATCCAATCCTGATCTTCTCTTCAAATTAAATTATCAACAAAGGAACCTGGACAAAATACCCCACCTATTTCAAATAATTCACAAGTTCCAATGAACTTTCTAAACGTATTGCAACATGGACTATGTGTGTCTACATCCTATCACAATAGCATTAACAAGTAAAACAAAACAATATGGGCAAACTTGTAACAGAAAACTATACAACCTTCACATCTGTTCCTCCAGTTGGCATAAATTCTTCATATATGTATGAGCCTTCACGCCTCACTCTTCTAACCTCTGAATGGAACTCACTTGACCGATTACCAACCTAAAATAATCAAGTACGTGTACGGTGATAGATAATGGAGAAAAAATGGTTCAGTAAATAAAAACTTTGCAACATCCAAGCCATCAGGCATCCTGAAAAGTGAGATGCAAGTAACTACGTGCAAGTATGATCGGAAGGTAAGCCTTAATAATTTCATAGCTATGCACAAATAGTTGGAAAATAAATAAACCTAGCAAAAGAAAATAGCTCACACCAAGAGAAACATATTATGGATTGGAATCCTTGTCTACAAACCAGAAGAACCAAGTAGACAAACAGACAACAGAAAGCTAAAATTGACCGTGGCTTAGCTGCAGAAAGACAAAATTGTGTCTAAACCAATCCAATCATTAGTGTTTTCCTATATATGTAAATGTTTTATATGTTTTAAATTCTTCCATATAATAATCACTAATGCTTCAATAATGTCTCCATGGCATTACAGAACACTTCTGGCATGGGGAAAAAAAGATAGAAAGAAAGACAAAGAAACAGAGTTTAGCTTCCAAATTAGAAAAACAGAAGTTGTTGACAAACATACCTTCCTAAACAATTCCTTCATACCTCCACCTGCTGAACTGGGATAATATATCATGATGCTGTGGTCATCGCCTTCTCAAAAGTACAACATACGAGTCATTGTCATGCATGATAATTGTAAAGTAAACTCTACAAATTAATGCAGGTGCAAGGCAGTGCCTATTTTAGGCAACATCTTTATGCAATCCAAGCACAGTGCTCCATCTAGAGCTTCCAAGTAAAGAGGTGAGTTTAATCAAAGGATATGACGAGCACAAAACACATCACGGTTGGCACAAACTGATGACTTTAGAAGCCAAAAGTATCAGAAAAATGCAAATGCTGATTCGTTGCACGGATCATTTATTATTATTTTTTTGAGAAAGAAAAATTCAAAACTATAATAAAAAAGCTGTCCATATACAAGTACACACAATTGCATTAATAAACTAAATTCTCTCTTCACGGCACAATTGCAATGGATACATGCACATTATGAGATGTCTGGTCACATGAACAAATACAAAGGTGAACTAGATGTAATGTCCAAAGCATAAATGGTGATGTCCTTAGAAAATAACTATAGCAGTCCACTATACAAGCATCAAGCAAAATACATGGAGCAATGCTGCATTGTTTAGCCCAATCTTAACGAGTGAAAACAGCACAAGTCAAAGAACTTGATAAATGTATGAAAAACGCTCACCATCAACAGGCTTCTCTACAAAGGGTTTCCAAAAACGGCTTCCATGGACCTCAACAAAATCTTCTTCTTCAATAAAATAATCCAACTCTTGATATGGAAACTCTCTATTAACAAGGGCATATCTCGGGACAGGAATTCCAAACAATTCGACACGCTTGAATCCCAAAAACAAATAGAAAATAACTGATTACCATTAACCAATTAAGAAATAACAATGCACATGACATGGCTCAATTACAGGCATTTATATACTCCATCGTTGAGTGCTAGCAGATTTAAGGGAATATATCATGCAGTCCAATGAGTTCATTCCTTGCAGTAGAAGACTGGCCAATCATGGCTGAGAACTTGCCTTGAGAATCCTTGGGGGGGGGGGGGGGGAAGAAGAGAAAGAAAACGAAAAAGTGCAAGACATTTTTCAAGAGGGTGGGTAGAAAAATGTTTGATATGCATGTGTGTGTGTCGTAGTAAAATATCGGCATGCAATATTTCCTACAAAGCACCTTGCTGCGAAACACAAAACAATGAAGTCCTGGTGATAAGATGGAAGTTTGGGCTTCATACCTCATACACCTTCCGCCGGTCATGAAGAAGATGTTGTGGCACCAATTCATTCACTAGAAAAGGCCTGAATCAAAAGCATGATACATTCAACATTGAACAGCATTTCACTTGGATGTGGACAGAAAATGATAGCAGCTTAAGCGGTGGGGTATCAAGGTCTATCGATAACAGTGGACTAAATATAAAAGGAGAGTTGGAGGCACACAAGTATGGCATTCTTCAGTGCAATGAGAACGAACAGAAACAAGGCATTTGTTCAAATTATTCCACCACTAGGATAATTTGCTACTCATTTTTTCATGGACCAATAAAATATCATTCTTTGTCCATATTCACATATCGCCCGCCCCAATTTAATTAACTTCAAGCGACAAAGTGGAAATATAGATGAAGCATGCATTTAGAAGCTACAAAAAAGATTTCAGCTTCTCAAAGGTGAGTAGTAGAAAATCATTTGCACGCATGAAGTGCCCAGCTGACTTTCATAACAAGAAGCATAGTCAATTCATTAATCATTTGAAATGGGAACATGAGCAAGAAATACTACTTACTTCCTTAAAGCGGCATATGCCTCAGCCTTTTCAAGGGGATAACCAGTGGAATAGAAAGCAATCAAGCAATCACATATTGGCCAGCTGAAACAAGCAAAAACTGCAACAGATCAGTCAACCTCTAGAGGACAGTGAAACTAAGGGCATTCTCAAATTACATTAAAACTAGCTTAGACTAACAGCATCTTCATAATCACGAAGCTAATTACAGATGGCACTGCCATCAATAAGTGTCCAAATCCTGCCAGCATTAGTGACTGCACAGCACACGTCATGACTCATGACACTAACCCCTCCAAAAAAATATCTTTTCAGCATATGATATGATAGCGGACGAGTATAAAATTCCAAAAATGTGGACTTGTCATGATATAGACAGAAAAAACAAAAACGACGTCCTTGCTTTCATAAAATGAAATCCAGATTCTCCAAAAAATAAGAAACGGTAAGAGAAAGAACAAGCATCTCGGTAAACCAAAAGACAAATAAAAAAAACTGACTAAACTAAGATTTAGTATTACCTCTCAATCGGATCCTCAAGAATCACTTTATCACCGAAATATATAACCTGAAAATCATCAGAACAGTAAAAGAAGAGCGCTGATGAACTCATATACTCCATTAAACTTCGGGGGGGAAAAAGTACCTGGAATTCGCCAAATGCTTGTAATCTCTCGAGAATCTGTCCCATTGGAGCTGATAACACCTGAAGAAACCACCAATGCAAAAACCCTTCACTATCAGTGGTAAATCGAAAGAGAAATGCTTTTATTGTATCATGTTAATGAAGATTCTTAAAGCTTCCGGTTTCTGGTTTCGAAAAGAAAAAACAAAAAGAGAAAGAGAACCTCAGAGCCGCATTTCACCTTCTTTTCCATCACACAAACTCCAACTTTTATCTTCTTCTCTTCTTCTCCCCATCCTGCTTCTGTCACCTCTCCCATCTCTCTCTGCTTCTAAGCTTGGCTGGCTAGTTGTGCTTGTATTTGTATTTATATACGAAGAGGAGACAGCTAGAGAGTCACGAGAGGAAAAACTGAGAGCAAGAGCTCTTTTTATTTCCTCGGAGATATATATATACATACATATATATATATAGAGAGAGAGAGAGAGGGAGAGAGAGAGGATTAGGCTTGAGGTTGGATTCTGGAATATGCAATTTGAAGGGGGTGTGCTAGTGGATGGATGATGAGGACGTGTAAAGATATCTGTACCTCCAACGGTTTTTTGATTTATAACCTTTTGTTTTTCTAATTGGTTGCTTCTTCTTGTAATTAGCGGTGCATGTGATATTTGTTTTTTTTCCGGTAGATATCGTTTCTTATAATTTAAAAAATAAAAAATATTACCTTCACACATTCATAGTCTCCTGGATACACTTGGCCACAAATTGATGTACAAGATAGACTTTAGCGTGGTTAAGATTGTTTTTTAAAGTATTTTTTGTTTGAAAATATATTAAAATGATATTTTTTTTTATTTTTTAAAAATTACTTTTGATATCAGCACACGAAAATTAGTTAAAACACCAAAAATATTTAATTTAATTTTTTTCAAAAATATTTTTAAAATACAGTGACTTAGACATGTCCACTGCACATTATTAACATTTTGATAATTCATAATATCATATATTAAAATATTAAGTAGAGTAAAAACTAAGATTACTACCCTTAAGTTGGGGGGAAATAATTTAATTTTAAAAAATATTAGATTTCGAAGATTTTTTATTAAATTCAACCCAGATCTTTCCTCAAATATTTCAAGTGCAAATGGATGGAACTTTTTCTTAAAAAATAAAATAAAAAACAATATAGGGCATGGATGGAGTACTTGTTTTGATTTGATTCGCTGGATTCTCATGGATGGAGTCAGAAGGAGACAGCAGTAGCAGAGTGGGTGGACGACTGGGACCGTGTCGTTGAAGTTGTCGTCGAGTCAGAGGTTGGAACTTAGACCACCAAAGTAAGCGGCGGCTAGATATACAATATCTATCTCTACTTTTCTCCGGTAGATACTGGGGGCGCGGAAATGGATTCTGATGATCCACCACGTTCGAGCACGGTCTTCACATTTTTCTGCCATTGGTCGAAAATGCCCTTTTTTACATGAAAGGGAAAATATAATAATTAAGGGAGCATGCTTGATCTTTAATCTATAATGCTATGATGAGTGGAGTTTATTTTTATTCGTAGACTAACTAGCTATTCTGCGCTGCTACACTGCAGCGCAGGTTAGTTTTTTCCAAACCCTAAAAATAAAATACTCATGTGATGTCAATGTTTTCAAAAAGTTGAAAAAATCTAAGATTACAGAAAAGTTGTTCATGTTGACAGAACAATGACCAGGAAAACAAACTGAGAAAACACCACTGCTTATATTCAATTGATTGATTTAAGAAAATACTTGTAAAAAAATCAATAAAAAAAGGAAAAATGAAGAAGCAAGAAAACATTTGAGGATAAGACCAAGCAAACAAAGCTCGAACGAGAGGAAAAATCAAGTCTAGGTCAATATTTTAAACCAATGTTAATCTCTTAAACTTGTAATTTGTCTAGGTCAATATTTTAAATCAAGGTTAATCTCTTAAACTTGTAATCTGTTAGGTTTGATATCTGGTTTTAACCAAGAAGCTCAAAAATTAATTAATATAATATTAAGTGATAAAATAAATTGATTTAATTAAAAAAATTAAGAAAAAAAGATCTAACAAAGATGGGAAATGACAAACAATCCCATAGAAAGTGAGAAATTACTTGAAGGGTTAGTGTTGTTTCTAGGATGAGAACCATTGGTAGCTAACCGGAGGTGATAGGTTAGACATATTGTTTAGGCAAATAGGGATGGTTGAGAGGATATTACTACCATCTTGAAAGCCATCGTTTGACCAAGTAAATTCCTTGCACACACTGCTACTAAAAAGTATTACAATGCTGTATATTAATAAATAATTTTGCCTCGCTCAATTATTATTAGATCACATACACACACGTGTGTGTGTCCTATTTACATTAGACTCCTATGATCTCTATCTTTCTCTATCTCTAGAGAGAGATAGGTCATGGGAGTCTAATGCAAGTAGAACATATCCTATAGTTTTGTTGCACCCAACATCACGACAATCTTAAGAAATATCAAGACAAGAACATATATATAAGATCCTGTTCTTAAAAAGAAATATTTAGTTAAAGGAGTCGTCACCTAGTTTTATGAACCTTAACTAGCCAATATAGATTCTATAGTATGAGATTAATTACCAAAAAAAAGAAGATATTATCATCTCTTAAACGTCTTACCTATGATATACTGCATTGTTGATTTTTGTCTTAAATTACAAAGAGTTGTTGTTCTATGCTATTAATAGTACTACTCTAATATTCTTAACTTTAACGTTAGTAAATATTCAACTATAAATACTTTCAACTTTGACATTAATAAATATTGAATGAAAAATTACTCACATCTCTATTGTTAGTGAATATTAAGTAAGATATTCACGACTCTGGTGTCAATGAATAATTTGGGTGCGCGTAATTTTCTATTTTGATGTTAATATTCTTAACTTTAATATTAGTGAATGTTAAGTATATACTCAATATTGATATTGATGAATATAAATGCTTATGACTCTAACGCCATAAAACAATTTATTGAAAAATATCAGCTCAAAGGTTCTTTTAGTGTTAACAAAGCTCTAATGGACTTTATAAACTTGTAAGCTCATGAGGTTTTATACTTGACTTAACCAGTTTGGTATTATAATAACAATTATTTTTATTTGAAAATAAATTGAATTAATATTTTTTTATTTTTTTTTAAATTTATTTTTAATATCAACACATCAAAATAATAATAAAAAACATAAAAAAATTAATTCAAAGCAAAGAATAAAATAAAACATTTTTTTTTTCAAAACCCATAAAAAATGGATTTGTTAACTACCCCTTCTTTGAATGACTTTCTTCGCTTAGTGTTAAACAGGTGAGTCGCTGTACCTCTTGTCTCTTGAGCTCCTGCACCAAAGCTGATTTCACAAAGAATTTGCTGTTTCTTCAACGTAAGTCAAGCCTACAACCAAACCCCAAAATCTATCCCATATATTATTGAGTCAATCAGCGCTTGAATTTTGATAAAACTTTTCTTTCTGTCTCACCCTTGCAATCAACTTCACTCGAAAACCTTTCTAAGCTGGTTAAATAAATAACCCAATCACTGATTCCTTTTACCAGAGATGTAGCAATCTATCCCAAGACTTAAACCATCAATTGAACTTCCCGAATAAAATCAAGTTATGATAGCGACACTCATGGAAACAATGGTGGAAACAGTGGTTACAAATCTGACTATTTACAGCTTGCACGCAGCACATATTAAATAATATTTTTAGAAACTGATTTTCTATAGCACTAATTTAAAATCTGACTATCCCTTATGGAGGACAAATCCAAACTACAACAATGAGAACAAAAAGACATTAGGGCACGAGGTTAAAATGATAGGCAACCTTAAGGCACGATGCATTCAAAAATAAAATTTCTACCAAACAGAGGATAAATTAGAAATTAGTGCTCAATACAAACAAAATGTATTCTCAAAGGCCAGAAACATGTTGAAACAACAAGGAAAATGAAAGGGAAAAGCTATGATGCAGGGAGCGGGATTGGACTCACAGAACTTTGAATTCGCCTAAATGCTGTCCTCACCCGTTCCTTGAGACCTTCATTCTCACTCTCAACATCCCCACTCTGTTTGTCAAGCTCTGCCACATTCCCATCGACACTTATGACCAGCTTCCCGTTCTCTCCGAGTTTCACATCTCCAAAGAGTGAAACAAGGAGTGCATAAATCACTTTCTCTGCCTTTTTCCTGATTTCTTCCTCGGATTTGAGGTCCTCTGCCTCGACTATTACCTTAGGAACCTCCCGGCTGATGTTCAAAACCAAAGCTACAACTGAATCAGACACCATATCACTTATGGGGTCAGCACTCCATTGAAGTGAAATATGTCTATCAGACTCTTGTTTCACTGTTACCAGCTCATGCACGTGCAATGTTGGAGACCCAGATTCCTCATCAGTTCCAGACTCCACACTCTCATAAATCTGCTCAAGCCTGTGCTTTATCACACCAAATGCACCAGAAAACGGAATGGTGATCCTCTGAGTAATATTTCCAGTTGATAGTTGTGAGAAGACATGGAGATCTTCAGGTGCCATGATTTGATAAGTGAAGCCCTTCTTCACTAGTATACCATTCACGGTTTCACTAACATCCGGGGTCCTTTCAGCCAGCTTTCCAATGGTTTTTGCCATTTTTTCAGAGTTGAAATACATCTCCACGGACTGACAATTCTTTGGGGTGATTATTTTGGTGTTGCCGTCAGCAAACTCTGTGATAAGTTTCTGTTTGAGCCTTCCCATCTCATTGGCTTCTCCATGAACAAGAATAATGTTAGGAGGCATGAGCTCTTTCAAAAATGTACTTGTCTGAGCATAATCTGCATGGGCAGAGAACGAGATGTAATGGACCTGCATGTTGAGTGGTGCAGTTAGTCCATTCATGAGCTGTACCTCCTTTGGTTCATTAATGATTGTCTTAGCTAGGGTCCCTACAACAACATATCCAGGTATAACACACGCATTTTTCTTATCAGAGCACCACATATCAAACAACTGCCTTGACAACCCACTCTGCAGCCCACTAGGACTTGCCAAAACCACAGATGGCCCTACATCTATAAAATCTTCAATGCTATTTAACGGTGATATATGCTTGAATTTGAAGGGGTTGGAATTCGCAAACTGATTGCGGATCCTTTCATTCATTGAAAGGATGTATGTCTGGTAAACAGTCATGCACCTTTTTGCAAGGGGAGAGGCATAATATATGGGAATGTTATGAAGCTCAGGATGGTTTGACCAATACTCATCGAGGATCAAAAGGAGTTCCTGAGCCCGGCCGAGGGCAAATGCTGGAATTAGAACACGACCACCTTGAGAGATGGTGGAATGGATAACATCAGTGAAGCGCTTCTCCCGAAGGTGTCGAGGTTGATGGAGTTGGACACCATAGGTAGATTCAATTATGCATATGTCAGGAGAGAATTGTGGCATCTCAGCAGCACGAAGATGCCGATCTTCTTCCCGTGAGTAGTCTCCAGTATAGAGCACTCGAACACCGGCGATATCTACCATGAACATGGCAGCACCCAGGACATGGCCAGCAGTGTAGCACCAAAATTTAATGCCATTAACATCCACAGTCTGATGGAAGTCAATAACCTGCAATTACAAAAAATAAATAAGGAACATTACAAATAACATCATCATAAGGAAAATAAGACCTGGCAAACACCAGCAGATCTGCTCACACATAACGACCAAAATGCAAACACATGAACCCAACCTTGACAACAGTTTCAGGGATTAGGATTCCGAGTCTGTGTATCATTAGAAGAAACATATATAAAGGAGATATCCTCACTTTCCCTCTGCAGCATCTCAATGGTCTTGACCACTTGAACTCATGGATCGTGCAGGATGGAAAAAATCAAAAGAAAAAATAAATCCTTGCTTTGAATTGGTTCCATATGATTGTATTTTAAGAATTGTACCAAAAATTAAATACCTACTTTTTTTAATTCATAATTGGGAAAACATCTTTTAATCATCCCAAACATTACCTTATATGGATCAGTAACGGACAGATTTATCAACTTAAAATGCCAAGCATAGCATAACGCTTGCCTAAAAGAGAGATTATATTGAGAAAAAGATAAGCAACTACCATTTTGGAAGAAGCACCCTTTATTCGAACAAGCATGTGAATAAATTTTCCCTTCTCTTTATATTCTTTTTTTATTTTATTTTGAGTTACTGTTATCTTACAACTTATCACAAAAATCTTACATGTGCAGGAAGATAAAGAGTTAGATGGCACTTGCTATGATATGACCCACTGTCATAGTTAAAAAAAGTACGCGGCTGTCAACCTCAACTACTTGAATATGCTCTTTGATTTTTATAGGCAATTAAGTATTCCAAATGCAACTTAAGTGTGGAATGATCTTATAATGATCAGTACTGGAAATAGAAAGGCATAGCTTAATTATCAGATGCACAGAAATTGGTCCCAAGTTTCCACGTGAAACCTACAAGCCTCAAATGAGAAGCGATCAACTAATAATGACAGATTCAAACAGGCTGAAAGCTAAGAGATCCACAGAGCAAAATTCACAATATCAAAAGCAGGATTGAAACGCTTTAAATTCCAGATGACAATTGCAGACCTTTCATCTATAAAGCACTTAATTCCACGAGGATAGGAGGTGATAAAGATGAATAACCAATAAGCTAAATCCCTGAGCCCCTGACTTTGGGGCCACCACATCATGCCAAGCCAAATATAGTAAACAAAAATATTTTCAAGCTATTGCTTAGATGGAAGGAAAACAAAGTGGATCAAATTTCTGGACAAACTAAAAGGCTGCATATAGATGTACGCAAGAGAATGCAAAAATTTGTAAACACAAACCTCAATTTTATCCATTGAGTGATTTATGTCTTTCTCATCAAACAACATATCTTCCACCGAAACTTTGCTCACTTTTACATAATCAGCCAAAAGCAACTTGTAGATAGCCTTTGTCGCATGAGTCATGAAAACTCGACCTCTGAATGTGGTCTGATAAAGAGTGAACATGTTAGATTGATCCTAGTGAAAGATACACACAACAACTTTGTACAAATCAGTAAAAACCAAACCTTCTCAAGAAAATAAGGTAGCGATGCAGCATGATCCAAGTGAAAGCTGCAAGCAAAAAGCATCACTCACAATGAATGAAGAGAAAAACTAGAGAGGCCTAAACATTTTTGTTGAAAAAGTAATGACATATAACAAAAACACAATTTAACAAATATAGAAAACACAGTATCGCTTTTATTTGTTAAAAATAATAACCCACGAGGCCTTTATGACTTTCATTAATGCATTAGAAAGATTTCTCAATCATTATGAACAATTAGAAAGAAGGGAAATAAATAGAAAGTAGAAACTAAGTAGAATTCCTTTCTTGTTGAGCACTTTAAGATATTTAATCACATTAAAAATTAATTTATTATAATATATTATAGATAATCAAGATTTTTCTGAATGATTTCGAGATCAAGTGCAGAGGAGGGAATCTTGTGACATGTAGAAGTAAAAAACAGAATGTTGTTTCGAGATCAAGTGCAGAGGCTGAATTTCGATCAATGGCACTTGGAATTTGTGAGTTATTATGGATGAAAATTATTCTGGAAGACTTAAAAATCAAGTGGGAAGGACCAATGAAGCTACACTGTGACAATAAGTCTGCTATTGCAATAACACACAATCCAGTACAGCATGACAGAACCAAGCATGTAGAGGTTGGCAGACACTTCATCAAGAAAAAACTAAAGAGTGGACTAATATGCACTCCCTATGTGCTTACAGGAGAACAACTTGCAGACATACTCACTAAAGGAGTTCAGAATCCTACATTCAAGAACACACTAGACAAGCTTGGAATAAAAGATCTCTTCCATCAAGCTTGAGGGGAAGTATTGAATGGCAGATTTGTAGGAAGTATAAAAGGGAAGTCAAATATCTTCCTTTTAGTTAGGATCTAGCATTGATAGCTATTTATGTATAGTTAATAACTATCCTAAATTAGAAATATAGTTGTTGTATATATCCTAGGTCCTAGGCAGTGATAATAATAAGAAGGATTACAATTTCTACAGTTTGTAATTATTGCAAGAAAACAGGTCATACAAAGGAGATATGCTGGAAACTCCAAGGAAAATCACCTAGAATAGAACGCAATGGAGGATACAAAGAAAACAGTCAAGAGAATAAGCACACTTTCGTAGATTCTGAGGAGTCAACCCATGAATTCAACAATCTAGAAGTGGGGGGACTCAAGAAAGACGAAATTGGACATCTAAAAAACTTACTCAACATGATGGAGAATCATTTGGGTCATGCTCTCTTGCTCAAAATGGTAAAATTTCATTTTTTCACGTTTTAAGTGCCTCATATAAAAGTTATTCTAGCACTTAGGTCATTGACTCAGGTGCAATAGATCACGTGACCTATTCTTCAGGTTCTTTCATATCTTATCAACCTTGTCGTAGCAATAAGAAAATCATAATGGTTGATGGATCCCTAACCACAGTTGCAGGCTATGGTATAGTCTCTCTTAGCCCCTCACTTTCTCTTAAAAAGTGTTACATGTTCCTAATCTTGCTACCAATTTATTATATATATGTAAAATAATCAAGGATCTAAATTGTAGTGTAACTTTCTTTCTTGATCATCATATCTTTCAAAACCTAGCTACAGGGAGGACGATTGGCAAGCTAAAGTCAAGGACATGCTATACATATTTGGAATCCAAAGCAGTAGTAGTAACTCTTTACATCTTTCTTTAATTCAGTCAATTCTAACAAAGGTTATTTTTGAAATCGTCGTCGACTTTTAGGGCATCCCTCTTTTAGGACTCTTAAGAAATTGTTTTCATTTTTATTTAATACCTTGATGTAGAACAATTTCATTGTGAAATTTATGAGTTTTCAAAACACCATAGAGTGTCATTTCCTTTAAGTGATTCAAGATCTTTATTTCCATTTACTATTATTCACTTTGATATATGGGGACCGTATAAAATAACTAATAGTTCAGGAGCAAAAGGATTTGTGATGTTTATTGATGATTGCAATCGAATGACTTGGATTTACCTTCTTAAAAGAAAAACCGATAAGAGTCATATCTTTCCATTTTTTTCAAATATGATAAAAAAATCAATTTGGGGTTAACATAAGGTATTATAACAGATATAAGGATTAATTTAATCAGATTTTATCACCATATTCTGAAAAAAACAAATTATTCATCAATCATCTTGTGTTGATAACCCCCAACAAAATAGGTTAGTGGAAAGAAAAAATAAACTTTGAAATTACACGAGCATTACTTTTCCAAAATCAAGTTCCAAAAAATTATTGGGAAGAGGCTGTTTTAACTTCCACTTATTTGATAAATTGAATACCTTTATGAGTTATTGGTTTCAAAAGTCCCTTTAACTATTTGTTAGAATTCTTTCCAAAGAATTTTGTTTTTCTAAAATCCCTCCAAGGATTTTTGGGTGTGTCTCCTATGTCCACATTCATAAACATCAACGAAGCAAACTTGATCCTAGAGCTCTCAAATATGTTTATATAGGTTATTCCACCACACAAAAGGATTACAAATGTTATCATTTATCCTCCAGAAAATTTGTGTCAAAGGATCATCTTTGACGAGAAACAATCTTATTTTAACAATTCTTATCTCCAAGGGAGGAAATTTACAAAAAAGATGAGAATGATGACTTTGATATTTTTTTCATTCAAATTCTCAACTCAACAACAATATTTCACCTTCAATGGAGTCTCCATCACAAAATTTGAATTCATCCATATCATATCACCAACAAAATGAGTCCCAATTTTGAATCTTTAAAGCAAAATCAAGCAGAAACTATTATTGCCCTACCTCTTCAAACATATAGAAGAAGGATACAACCTACCGAAACACTCTTGCAAGCTCAAGAATCCAAACCTAGCAAGCAATGAACTCTCTCATTTATCTTTATTTGCTCCTAATATTAATGATCTTGATCAACCAATAGCAATTAGAAAAGGAGTAGGAAAATGCACTAAAGCCTCCTTGTACCTTATAGCTAATTTTATGTTCAAAAAATTCTCATCATCACATAAAGTTTTCCTCTCAAAAATAAACATCATATCTATTTCTAAAACCTTACATGAGGCTCTAGAAAATGAGAATTAAAAAATTGCCAAGAGAGAGGAGATGAATGCCCTAGAGAAGAATCAAACGTGAGAAATAGTTAGTTACTGAGAGGAAAAATATTAGGGTGTATGGATTTATACTTTGAAATATAATGTTGATGGTAGCCTAGAGAGGTATGAAGCTAGGCTGGTTGCAAAAGGATATACACATATTTGGGATAGATTATCAAGCGACATTTGCCCCAGTCGTTGAGATAATCACCATTTGCATTTTGCTTTCCTTATCAGCTAAATTTGAATGGTGTATGCAGCAATATGATGTAAAGAATGCCTTCTTACATGGAGAATTGGAAGAAGAGGTTTATATGGATCCACCACCAAGATTCAGCCATTTTATTTCTACAAGCCAAGTTTACATACTAAAAAAATACTCTATGGCTTAAAACAATCACCTAGAGCTTGATTTGGAAGGTACACAAAAGCTATGATCTCAATAGGATATAGACTAAGTCAAGGGGATCACACTTTGTTCATCAAACACTCCATTTCAAGGGAGTTGCTGTTTTGATTGTTTATATAGACGACATCTTATTAATAGATGATGATGCTATTGAAAAGAACATGTTGCAAAAGAGGCTTGCTGCATAATTCAAAATCCAAGAATTAGAAAAGCTAAAATATTTTCTCGGCAAAGAGATGGCACATTCAGAAAAAGAAATTTTCATCTCCCAACAAAAATATATTCTTGATCTCCTAAACAAAATAAGAATGGTAAATTATAAACCATGTGAGACACCTCTTGATCTAAAGCATAAGCTTGATAATGATGAGGAAGGAGTCACAATTGACAAGGGCCAATATCAGAGGTTAGTTAGTAAGTTGATCTACTTAGCTCACACTCATCCAGTTATTGCATATGCACTGAGTGTGGTTAGTCAATTCATGTACAACCCGAAATATTCACATTTGCAGGAAGTCTATAGACTACTGAGATTTAAAGTCTACTTCTGGCAAAGGAGTTTTATAGAAAAAGCATTAGAATCTGAAACTTCAATGTTATACATATGCAGATTATGCTAGTGCCTTAACTGGTAGAAGGTCAACTTCAGGTTATTGTACTCTACTAGGAGGAAACCTAGTGAAATGGAGAAGCAAAAAGCAGAATGTTATGTCCAGATCAAGTGCAAAAGCAGAGTTCAGAGCAATGACCCTTGGAATTTGTGAATTGCTATGGATGAAGATTATCCTAAAGGATTTAGGGATCAAGTTGGATGTGTCAATGAGGTTGTACTGTGACAATAGATTTGCCATTAGGATAGCTCACAATCTAGTGTAACATGACAAAACTAAACACGTGGAAGTGGAAAGACATTTTATCAAAGAAAAATTGGATAACGGATTGATATGCACTCCATATGTTCCTACTAGTGGACAACTTGCTGATCTACTCCAAAGAAGTTCAAAATCCATCATTCGAAAGTTTCCTGGACAAGCTAGGAATGAAAGATCTCTTTCATCCAGCTTGAGGGGGAGTGTTGGAGATTCTAGTATAATTACGAGTAATTAGAACTAACTTGTAGGAATATAGAAATAGAAAGTCAAATACCCATTACATAGAAATAGGATCAGTTCTTAATGTATATTTATATGATATTAATGTCTATTTATGAGTAGTTAATAGCAATTGTCAAACTATCATAAAATAGACTCATAGATGTTGTATATATTCATGTATTTCTGCTTAAATGAAAAGAAAGGAGGAGAAAAAGAATTGTCCAGAGATCCAGTTAAGAGTAAAAAGTTCCCAGCACACCAAGAATACTACAGATAAATTTTTATAGAGGTATGAAAGTTCAGATTGCCCTCTCTTGTTGACAAAACATCAAGTTTAAGTTTTGCTATATCAGTTTTTTATTATTGGTAAGTCCATCATTATAGCAAACTTGCTAACTTCTACTGATGAGTGAAGTAAGAATAGAACCTAGTCACTGCCTGTCAAATGGCCCTAATAATGCAAGTTCAAGCACCTAAGGAACTGCATCATATGGTTTTTCACACAATATATAAAATTTTTCCTAGCTTTTATTGTCACCCAATAAAATCTTCCTAAATATTATACCAAAATACCCTAACAATAACTTTCTTAACACTTTTATATTTGACTTTTGAGTTAAGCGTTCAACGCTCTACTTCTGAAACAACTGCATATTCTTCCTTGGACAAGTTGATTTCATGCAGTCTTACTACATCATCATAGGAAATATCTCTTCAAAATATTTTTTTGACAAGAAAATAAAAAAACAAAAAAAAAAACAAGCAAGTTCAAATCAAAGGAGCATTTAGCGAGAGAAAAAGCTAGCATTTATGAAACTAATAGTGAGAAAAAAAATATTCCCTCATGGAATGGAAAATCAATAGACATATATACAACAACCAAGCAAGGAGAATTAGCAAGAGAAGGTGAAGAAAAACATACTGTGTAATGAGAAGTACATCAATAGTGGAAGGGTCAATCTCATCGAAGTAAGGCAAAGCAGCCATACCCGAATAAGCCGGATGAATTCCACAATCAAACTACCATTGGCATAATTTGACAACAAAAACATAAATTAATAAGCAAAATACTTTCACTGAATTTGGTCAATCATGGAGAAACCAAATGACCACTAGTAAATTAGTATAAGATGGCATAATTGAAAAACAACAAAATACGTAGAGGGAAGGAGGGAGGGATGCAATACCAATACAGTCTTGCCTTTAAATGACATGTAAACACAAGACCGACCCACTTCATTTCCAGCACCTAAAGGAATTAGAGTTAGCTGATCCCCTCCTCTTGTTACCGGTGCATCCCTTCTTTTTAGTGACTGTGATTGCCCTGATGATGCCATTCTTGTGTTCTTCTGCTGCCCAAAACCGAAAATCTACTATGTCTCTGTATAAAAACTCCTATACAGCTAAACCCACTCAGCTTCTGATTTGTAATGATTATATAAAATAAGAGAATACAACTTACAAAACTTGACATAAAGCTGATTATGTTTATAGCAATTATGTTTCAAGCTCAAACTATTTTAAATAACAAGGTGGAAATGAGAGTTCTGCTGCATCAGAGACATTGTTTCAAGGGGTTTTCTTTGCTTGTACTTGATGATTTAATTAATGCATCAAGTGAAAGACACAAATCACTGTTAGCTCAGCATATGTTCCAGTCCTCTGTAGTCACATGACTGAAAACTCGAATTTGTATTCTTCAATTCACTTTTTAGAAGAGAATGGTAGCTACCTTGGAAAAAGTGGCTAACCATTAAGTTTTTTTACAGCAGAGATATTTTAGAACTAGCATGCATGTTAAACTAAGTATCTTTTTAGATGATCTTAAGAGTGCTTCTCTCTCATATTGACATGTTTTATTAAAAAAAATTAATAATTCTTATGAGTGGTGGTTCTATAGATTAACCATCAGACCGATCCTTTATGGTTACTATTCAAGCCTTGCTAGTTATAGTTTTTATTTTATTTTTTAAGGAAAATTATCCAATCATCTTGTAGTTTACTCAATTTTATACTTTGCCTTCATTGTTTCAAAAATTATAGAAAATATCTTGATTTTTAAAGTTCATAATATTTAACATAGTGCCAAGAAAAATCAATAAAAAATCCAAGTATTTACAGATTTGTCTTTATATTTTATTTAATGACTAAAAAAATCCTTGATGCAACAAATTAATGAAAATTCCACTATCAAAAATTCAAATATTCACATATCAAAAACAACCACAAGCACCAACCAAAAAACAGTCATAATTCTTCAAAAAATCTCCACCAAACCAACTGCCAGAAATTATTGAATCCACCTGCTACGCTACAAGTTATTCAACCCAATTGCTAAAAAATCTTTATCTCAATGCAAAAATATATCAATCATGGACATAAACAAGATAAATAAATCTCAAGATTGACAGTGCAACCGTTTTGCTAACTTGAGATTGCCAATTCAAGTGCTAAGATTAGAGCCATTGATTTTTCACCAGCTCGACAAACAAAAAAGAAGATTGTCTTGTTGGGTGGTTTGATGACTCGTGTGCTTTCTGAGGTAAGCTGATTTGCATTTGTCACAAGAGATAAGACACGGTTGACTCAAACAGACAAGATGGCTTCAGAAACCAACTCGGAGCAACCCATACCCATTCTTTCCAAGGTTCTACCAATTCAATTTACATTGATAGCATATGAACGCACTAACTACACTTAATACATGTTCTTCTCATTGTTACTTGACCTACTACATTGAACCCGCCCTTATCATGTGCAGTTCCGGTGACCCTTTCTGGTCATGTTGGTGCCAGGCCATACGCAGTCTTGCAAAATCTAATTTACCACATCTGCCACACAACTTACAGCTGAAGTTAACCTAAAACAGCAGTCTGTTTGGTTTCTATAATAAAAAGACAATTTTGTACAAAACAGATGAGTGATTCAGTTAATCTGACTGTAAATGTTTTGAGTATTATACTTTCTTGTAAGATTCATAAAAAGAAGAGCATTCTTAATTTCTCCTAAATAAAGCAAGAGAAAGAGCAGCAGCAACAAGCAAAGAGAGATAACATACCTATACGTATACCTATATTAGTATTGTTAGAAGACAACAATACACCAAACTCCTACTTTTATGATCTTCGACTCCTCTCCTTTGCGTCTTTCAAACCCATTGTAGCTCCACCGTCACGATGGCGTGCTTCTGTGGACAAGATATCATTGGCTCGTTTGCGCGTGTCGTCGTTTAAGCATCTGCGGTTACTTGTGGCGCGGTCGGGATTCCGGCTTCTGGACGGGAAGGAGGCTGGAGGAGACGTGTAGGCAGACAGTGAGATGCTGATGACAGTTGCTGCCGCTGCAGCAGGGGGGTGGTGGGTAGGATTTATTTTTTTCGTTGTGGGTTTCTTTTTTCTTGGGTTTCTCTATCTTCTTTACAAAATGAACAAGGTAAAATAACACATAAAAGAAAAAAATATGAGTATTTTCAAACTTTCAAAATTAAGAATTAAATATTTTTTCAACTTATTTTTTTTGTATTTATTTACATATAAAAAAACATAAATGATAAAATTAATTATTAAAAAAAGTTAAACCATATTGATAATTTGCTGTAGCTATAAACATAGTTTACTGTAGATTTTCACGGTATAATTTTTATTAAGCTCTTTGTTTCATAGAAATTACTTTTTTAGTTTGGAAGTATTTTAGTCTTTTCCTTTCCACATTTTGTTAGTAAATAATTGTTTGGAGATGAATGTGTCTTTTTCAATTTTTTTAACAGTAAAAGTACAGGTTTGCCCTCTAAAATAAAAAAATTTGTTTACTCGATAAGGATATTTTAGGTATCCTAATTTTTATGCATAGTAAATATGATTTTACCCTTAGGAGACAACATAAGAACTGCAGTATCTTTTGTGTGTTTCATTGTTATGAATTGTAAAAGCATCAATTTACCCTTAGAAAAAACAAAAACAAAGAGTTGATCTTGGGGGCAAAGTTGTCAAACTCACTTTTTTGACCTGACATGGAATTGGCATTTGAACCTGGATTGTAAAATCGGATCGTAAAATATTTTCGTACAAAAATAATAAAATCACAGCTAAAATCATTTTGATAGAAAAATCATAAAATCATAAGTAAAATATTTCTAGATACAATAAAACACAAATATGGCCATAAAACTTCATTAGTTAAGGTTCATACATGATTTAAAATAGCTTAAAAATATATTACAAAACAGTTATGTCCACAGAATTTCATTAGGTAAAAACTAACAAATTTAAAACAAATATTCCACTGACATGCCATGTAAACTAAAATCAGGCTCGTTACGTAAAATCAAATTTCAATGCCACATCAACTCTTAAAATGTCCAAAAGCATATAAACGATCGGAAGGCAGCACAACTAATTTATTTGCTTACTTTGACAGAAGGTGGATAGCATAAATTTTACCAGGAGAACAGAGAGCACAAAAATAAGAGAATACAAAAAGCCTTCCGTTCTTCAGCCTCTCAGAAAGAAAGAAAATGATACTAATATTTGCAACAATCATGGTGATCGAAACAACATGAGCCTGTAAAGGCATAACCTCAGGCGTATAAGTGGTGGTGAGAAGATAGTAAAGCAGAAAAGATGTATCCCAAACCAAATCAGCCAACTGTTTGTTCTATGTTTATCTTTCAAAGATTGATGAACACTGAAGCAGAGCTACCGATCCTTCACAGGGATTTTAATCAGAAACACCAGAATAAGTTTTCAAATTAAATTTCACATATCAAAGATGTGCATGCAACAATCAAATGCATGACCAGAAAGACTTCATGAGGAAAAAGATTAATTACCTCTTTTGAAACTCTCCACCCCTTGTTGCAGGAGATTATTAATGCTAAATAAATACAGACACTGAGTAAAAGTGGAGAGCTTGATGCTGCCAAAGTCTCTCAAAAGCTTCAACAATTGGGTTCATACTCTGTAGAAATTGACTGATGACAGTGATGCATTGCCAACCAAGCAAACCCTTAAAATAATGCAGCAACAAGTACTAGACTCTTACGTATTTGCAGATTACATGGCGTAACCTCCTAAAAAACTTTGAAGAAAATGATTAATACATAACAAACCTCACCCTTGGGATATGCTGGATTCAAGACTGGATGATGTAAGAACAGGGAAAATCAATCAAACACACAGAAACATCATCGGGCACCACCTTGAAGATTTATTTTATTCTTACATATGCATGTAAAAATAATTTAAAATTCATATAAAAGCTTTAGCAGATAAATGTATAAGCAAGGCTGGACAAACCACAAACAGACAAACATTACAAGTAAAAAACAGATAAAGATTGAATGGAATTCTATTGCAAGAACTCAATTCTTGAATGCCTCGACGCCAAAGAACCACATCAAATACTTCTAAAACATAATTTTTATGTGAAAACAAGAATCAAGAAAACCTTCGGCACACCAGCAATTGAAAATAAAACAAGCACCGCGACAAGTAAGATATCAATTTATTGCATACAGAACACTCTGAAACTAGCTAAATTCACACAACACCATACTATTCAGGCAAAGCAGGAATGAATACGCACAAGACCAAACCATTATGTTTTGGATGATCCTTCTCAGTATCGCCATTTTAACACTTAAAATAGGGTCAATTGAGATACGTAAATTTAATAAATAAAATTTCCTTCTGTAATAAATGTACGGTTAGATTTCTTGAGATCATGGTTTATAAAAACAAAAACTGATGCTATTGAAGATAATCAGGCAACGTAACAGAATGCAGTTATGCAGTTTTCCTATTCTAGCTAGGAAATCTCGATGTAATCCTGTAAATTAGGGATTGCTGTAAATGTGTACAAAAGTTGTTAGGGTTTTATGGTGTACTTATACCCTGCAACCATTCCTTGTTTAATAAGAATCATTCTTCCACAAACACAGACTTTATGATGGTATCATAGCGTCGTTCCTCGGCCTAAAACCCTCGATCAAAACACAAACCTCTCTCTCTCCCGACAAAATCCTAAATACCTCACCCAAAACCTCATCCTCTCTCTCGGAAAAACACAACTCAATCATGGACAGTGATGAAAAGAAAGCTCTAGCGTTACTAAAGGAGAAAATTCTGAAAGAAGCAACAGCCTCTCCTGCATGCACAACTGAACCATGGGATTATTCCAATCACCCTCTCTATCTGCATCATTCCGACCAACCAGGTGCTATACTAGTGCCTCAAGCGTTGATGGAGGACAATTATGATGAATGGGCTGGATCCATGAGTATGGCTTTGACTATAAAAAATAAGGTCGGCTTTCTAAATGGCTCTAGCACTCGACCAACTGCCCAAGATGATGAGCAACAACAATGGGATCGTTGTGACATGTTGGTCAAGACTTAGCTAACTGGCTCCATGTTAAAAGAAATCTCCAAAAGTGTTAAGCACTGCAAGACAGCTCGGGCAATTTGGACTAAGCTTAAAGAGAGATTTAGTCAGACAAACATGGTGCACTTATTCAACCTTGAGAATGCTATCCATGCATGTCTACAAGTTTCAAACTTTGTGACAACATTCTATACAAAACTCAAGAGTTTGTGGGATGAAAGAGACTCGGTGTGTGGTCTTACAATGTGTAACTATGAAGATGGAATAAGACTTGGGGAGTATGTCAAAAACCAACTAACCATGAAATTCCTCATGGGACTTAATAAAAGTTATGATGCTTTGTGGAGTAACATTGTCTCCATCGATCCTCTTCCTAATGTCAATAAGGCATATGCAATGGCGTTACGCCAAGAGAAACAGGTGCAAGCCTCAAGTCACAACAAGGCCTCGGATGCAGCAGCCTTCTTGGTTCACAAGCTAAGCCATGACACCGAGAGGGCTCCTACAAGGGCCCTTGAGCGAGCCCCTGCTCGCAACAAGAAACATGCCAATGTCACAAGGTGGTGCGACATTTGCAATAAAGACAACCATTCCACAAAAATTTGTCATGCACATTTAACATGTGCATATTGCAATTGGAAGGGACATGATTCTAAGCATTGTTGTAAAAGAAAAGCAGATGAGGCGGCTGTTGGAAGTTCTAGCCAAAGTAACCATGTACTTAATGTGCCAGATTCTATGAAAAACCTGAGTTTTCCTTTCTCCAAGGAGGTTTGCAAACAGATCTTGGACCTCTTGAACATGAACAAGATCTCCACCACTAACCAAGTTGGTAATATTCCTCCTTCTTTCGATGAAATTTCAAGTAAAGCTTTTCAAATTACTTGTAATGATCATAACAGTATTTGGATCCTAGATAGTGGTGCAAGTGATCATATTATTTGTGATAGTAGCTTACTCACCAAATCATACGTTGCATGTAATCATTTTGTCAAACTTCCAAATGGTTCTAGGGCACAAGTTAGTCATATTGGTTCAGTTACCTTCTTTTTACAATTAACACTTCATAACATCTTATGTGTCCCCTTATTCTACCTCAACTTGATTTTTGTTAGTAAGTTGTGTAGAGACTCCTTTTGTATCACTATCTTTCTTAAACACATGTGTTACATACAAGACCTACGCTTGGGGAGGATGATTGGGACAGGATCCGAGAAGGAAGGGCTCTATTGCCTCAACAAAGTCCTGCAAGTCACATGCAATGCCGTTGACAGTAGCTCTTAAACGCTCTGGCATCAATGGCTTGGACATCCATCCTCTAGGGTTTATACTCTATTTCCTTTTCTTTCTAATTAGTCTTGTAATTCAAGAAAGTGTTTTATTTTTCTGCTAGCCAAACAAACTCGCACTCCATTTTCTCTAAGTTCCATTTCAAGTACTTCTTCTTTTGTTTTAATTCATGTTGACATTTGGGGAGGTTATCATGTACCTTTAATGTCAGGTGCTAAATATTTTCTTACAATTGTTGATGATTTTACTTGTTGCACTTGGGTCTATTTGATGGTACAGAAATCTGAAGCAAGAAAGTTTTTGATTGATTTTATACATATGATTGAAACTTAGTTTGATACAAGAATCAAAACAATTCATAGTGATAATGGTTCTGAGTTTAACATGGCTGATTTTTACTCATTCAAAGGGATTGTGCATCAAATGAGTTGTGTTAACACACCACAACAAATGGTGTTATTGAACGTAAACATCGTCATCTGCTCAACATGGCTAGAGCTCTTTTATTTCAAGCACAATTACATACGTCTTTCTGGGAAGAAGCCATGTAAGATTAAAGCTTTTGTATTTTCGTATATTTTCTATCAAAGCTTTACAAGATGTTTAAATAGAGTACAAGATAACAAACTCTCTATACATCATCAAATTTGAATTTCAAACTTAAGCTATCTGTTGGATTCTGCAGATGAGAAGATTGAGAGATTTTCTGCAGATTTTAAGTTGACTTAATCTTCACTTAATCTTCAAGTTGACTTGATCTTCCACATGCCCCCTCAATCGAAGAGATAAAGAAATGACTCTGAGATTGGTATGTAGAAGTTGAAAACGTTGGGAAGATAAAGGCTTTGTTAGAGCATTTGCATACTGGTCTTTGGTAGAAATCAGACGAACAAGTAGTTTGTCACTGAGCACTTGATCCCGGACATAATGAAAATCTATTTTAATATGTTTTGTTCGTGCATGAAACATAGGATTACTGGTAAGATAAGTGGCCCCAATATTATCACACCACAGAATAGGAGGCTGTATAGGTGAGATATGAAGATCAGAAAGCAAAGTCTTTAACCATTGAATTTCGGCAGCGGCGTTTGCTAGAGCTTTATACTCTACCTCGGTGCTGCTGCGAGCAACAGTAGGTTGTTGCTTGCAACTCCATGAAACCAAGTTTTTACCCAGATACACACAATAAGCCCCAATGGATCTCCTGTCATCTTGATCTGAAGCCCAATCGAAATCACTGAAAGTCTGAAGCTGCAGATAAGAATCCGGCTGAATAAAAAGAGCATGAGAAATAGTTTCTTTCAAGTATCTGAGAATGCGTTTTACTGCCATCCAATGAGCTTTGCTCGGATCATGCATATATTCGCTAACTTTATGAATGGCAAAGGCAAGTTCTGGCCTTGTAAAGGAAAGATATTGTAGCCCCCCAACAATACTTCTATATAACTGTGGATCAGAAAAAGGATCACCATCGAACTTGGTTAATGGCTGTGATGTGACATAGGTGTTACAGCAGGTTTAGATTTGTCCATGTTACTGTGAAGAAGAAGATCAAGTATGTAGCGATGCTGAGACAAATAAAGTCCATCAGCATTGCGAATAGCTTCCACACCAAGGAAGAACCCAAGTTCACCCAAATCCTTGACTGGAAAATCAACATTGAGCAGACTAATCACATGATTTATAAAATTGAGATCAGCACCTGCTAGTATGATATCATCTACATAAATCAAAAAATAAACAAGCAGAGAACCACTTTGATAGACATAAAGAGAGTGATTTGCTTGACTCCCCTTAAAGCCAATAACCTGCTATTTTTCTGTCAAACGAGAGAACCACGCCCATGGTGCCTGGCGAAGACCATATATAGATTTTTGTAGCTTGCACACATGTTGTGGATATTGGGGATGAATAAACCCGGGTGGTTGAGCCATGTATACGTCCTCATTCAAAAGACCATGTAAGAAGGCATTGTGAACATCAATTTGGCGAAGATGCCAGCCACGAGATACAACAATGGATAAAACCATGCGTACTGTGGTGGGTTTTACAACAGGGGAAAAAGTTTCTGAAAAATCAACTCCTTCCTGTTGATTAAACCCCTTAGCTACAAGCTGAGCTTTGAAACACTCAACACTGCCATTAGCCTGTCTTTTGATTCGATATACCCACTTAGAACCAAGGATATTTGCAGCAGGAGGAGAGGGAATTAAAGTCCATGTACCATTCTTTAGCAAAGCATCAAACTCTATATTCATGGCAGCTCGCCAACCAGCATGTTTAATGGCTTCGGTATACCATGTAGGTTCAATGTCCATGATGTGGACAGTAGCCAGAAGTGCTTTGGGAAGAGGATACCTGATATGGGAATCGGGAGAGAGCTTGTTTTTGTGAAAGTTATTTTTGCTGCGGGTAAGCATGGGATGGGTGTTTGGTTGAGCTTGAGGAATTAATTGTGAAAGTGGTGGAGGTCTGTCAATTTCAGGGATGGGAGGAGTGGGTGTTGGAGAGGAGATGTCGGTGACAATGACCGAGGATTGAGGAGATTCAGTGGAAATCACAAGTGGTGGCAGTGGTGCTGAAATTGGAAACATGGAACCTGCAGAAGAATTAGGAGAAAAACTAGACAATTCAAGATGAGAAGGGAAGGTGACAGAAGAGTTATGATCGGGAGGAAGAATAGTAGAGGATGACTTATATGGAAAATTAGACTCATCAAATACGACATGACGGGAAACATAAATCTTGCCAGTTGAAGCATCGAAACATTTGTAACCCCTATGACCAATGCTATAACCAATAAAAATACATGATTTGGAACGAAAATCCATTTTGTGTTTATTATATGGACGCAAATAAGGCCAGCAAGCACATCCAAAAACACGTAAAAATTGAAAATCAGGTTTGGAATGATTCACCAATTCATAAGGGGATTTGTTTTGTAAAATTGGGGTAGGCAAGCGATTTATGATAAAGGCAACTGTTAAGAAGCATCTTCCCAAAAGTTTTGAGGTAAATTTGAGTGGGCAAGTAAAGCAAGACCAACTTCCATAATTTGGCGGTGACGCCGTTCAATAGCACCAGCTTGTTGATGAGTATAAGGACAAGTTACTCGATGGGCAATACCTTGAGTTTGTAAAAATTGAGTGAAGCCACGGTATTCACCGCCCCAGTCACTTTGAATTGATTTGATTTTGGTGTCAAATTGACTTTCAACCGCTGCTTGAAATTTTTGAAATATTGGTAATGCGTCAGATTTTAGTTTTAAAGGGAAGAGCCACAAAAATTTAGTTGAATCATCCAGAAAACTGATGTAATAACATTCACCTGTAGTGGATAATGTGGGTGCTGGCCCCCAAACGTCTGAGTATAATAACTCTAGTGGTTTCGAAACAGAAATATGGTGATGAGAAAACGGTAAAGCATGGCTTTTGGCCATTTGACAATGAGAGCAGACAGGGGTCTTATTATTTGAAAATGAAAGTGAAAGAGCCTTATTAATAACTAGAAAAGAAGCATGGCCAAGACGTTGATGCCATAGAGTGGCAGAAACATGAATACTGGAGAGAGCTTGCGGACGAAGTTGAGCAAGCGACACTGAAAAATTCTAGAAGCCATTATTGAGTGGTCCCCGAAGCAGGACATCGCCCAAGTAGTCCTTCACAAGAAAAAAAAAGGCATGAAACTCAAAGAAGACATTATTATCTCGACAAAAACGATGGAAGGAAAAAAGATTTTTAGTAATATCAGGAACTAACAGTATTTGATTTAGAATAAAGGACTTAGAAAGGGAAGAAAAACTGGAATTGCCACTACGAATAATTCCAAACCTGCACCATTTGCCACTTGAATGTGATCATGACCATTGAAGTCCTCATTTGGGAGTTGAATATTGGCTAAGTCATTTGTGAGATGATAAGTGGCTCCTGTGTCGGGATGCCATTCATGGGTAGCAGGTGATGAGCGAGCAGCAAGGAAGGCTTGAGGGGATCTTTGTGGGTGTTGGTCCTGGTATGTTACATCAAAACGGTGATAACGTTTAAGTGCATGATGACCCGGTTTGAGGCATACCTGACAAATAAGAGAGGAACTGGTGGCCTATTCACGATTATTGTAGCGACCACTGCGAAATTTGTCATGATAATTGTAACCATGATTTCGGTTTGAAAACATGTTACCAGGACGGGATGATAATGGAGGTGGTTGTCTGGTAGCAACATTCATAGAGGCAGCAACATGAATGGACTCATGATGTTGATGAAGTCGTGCTTCAGTGAGAAGAAGCAGAGAGTAGAGTTCCTCCAAGGGAACAACGTCAGTGCGAGAAGTTATAGTGGAGACAAAAGAGTCATACTCCTGACCAAGACCAGCAAGAATGTAGGTAAGGATTTTCAGTTTTCAGAGGTTGCCCAGCAAGGGCAAGTTCATCAGCAATGGTTTGATTGAGAGAGAAAATTCTCTAGCAATCATGGCTCCCTTGCGTGCAGTGGCAAGTTGTGTGCAAAGCTGGACAGCTTTAGCACGGGAAATGGAGGAGAAATTACGCTGAAGAGTAAGCCATACATCTTTTGAAGTGGTGTATGACATAACCTGAGAGAGAACATCTTCAGTAAGAGAAGAATTAATGGTAGCAAGGATTAAAGAATCCTGACGAAGCCAATGAGAAAATTCTGGATTGGGCACTTTTGTAGTAGCACCAGTAAGAGTATTTGTGGCATCAATTTCTTGAGGAGGAGTCTGAATTGTGCCATCGAGATAACCCATCACACCTTGACCACGAAAGTATGGTAGTGCTTGAGCCTTCCAAACTGGATAATTAGAGTGATTGAGTTTGATACTTAGTGTAAGAGGTAGATGGGATAGAGAGGGTGCAGAAAAGGAAGAAGGAGGGTTTGAAGGGGTAGCTGAAGAAGAGGTAATTTGATAACAGTAATGACGAATGGAAAAAAAATGGAAGAAGAGATGATCAAACGTTGGTCTGTTTTTGAAGCTCTGATACCATGTAAGATTAATGCTTTTGTATTTTCGTATATTTTTTGTCAAAGCTTTACAAGATGTTTAAATAGAGTACACGATAACAAACTCTCTATACATCATCAAATTTGAATTTCAAACTTAAGCTATCTGCTGGATTCTGCAGATGAGAAGATTGAGAGATTTTCTGCAGATTTTAAGTTGACTTAATCTTCACTTAATCTTCAAGTTGACTTGATCTTCCACAAGCCATTCTCACTTCCACCTATCTTATTAATCGAACTCCAACTCCTCTTCTTAAAGGCAAAACTCCATTTGAAAGGCTTTTAAAAAGGCACCAATATATGATCATCTTAAGGTTTTCGCTTGTCTTTGTTTTGCATCATTACATCCCCGCAAACTAACCAAATTTGATCCTCGGGCTACCAAATGTATGTTCCTTGGTTACCCAAATGGCCAAAAGGGTTATAAAGTTTTTGATCTCGAAACTAAGCAGATTTATGTCTCTAGAGATCTGATCTTTTATGAAGCTACATTCCCATATATGTCTTCTAGTCATTCTTGGGTTTCAACCCATTAATCTCTTTCGCCAACTAGGGTTTTCGATGAAGATGCAAACACTAGGGCTTCGAGTAGTACTCATGAAAATAGGGTTTTGGGGTCTAGGGTTTCCTGTCCAAGTACTTCTCTCTCTAATCCTACCAATTCCAAAAATCCTAGTGTGTCTACCCCTTTTCAAAACCCTATTCTCTCTTCCGAACTATCACATGTACCTCTAAACCCTACTTCAACTCTTTCACCATCTACACTGCCTTCTTCAAACACCTTTACTCATCCATCACAACATACTTCCGCTATAGCAACTAGTCACTCTACTCATCCAACTTGTACTCCTGGTTACTTGCATGACTTCCATGTTGAGGCAACTCTGCCTTCTAGCTCTCTCCAATCAGACTCAACGGGCACAGGTATTTCCCATTTTTTATCTACTATTTTATCTTATGATCACTTATCTCCTTCCCATCGAGTCTTTAGTGCACAGTTATCACTTTTCAAAGAACCAAGCACAAAGCGTGACGTATGTTCTAGGAACTTAAAGCCTTACAGGAAAATAAGACGTGGAGCCTAGTTTCTTTGTCGCCCAACAAATGTCCGATAGGTTGCAAATGAGTGTACAAGATAAAGCTCAATCCTGATGGGACAGTTGAGAGGTACAAAGCACAACTTATGGCTAAAGGTTATAGTCAAGTTGAAGGAGTTGATTACCGGGAGACTTTTGCACCAGTTGCTAAACTTACTACCGTTCGAGTCCTGTTTGGTCTTGCTGCTCTTCGTGGATGGCATCTCCACCAATTGAATGTCAATAATGCTTTTCTTTATGGAGATCTCAATGAAGATGTCTACATATACTTGTCACCTGGATTTGGCCGAAAAAGGGAGAATGTTGTATGTAAGCTGCATAAAAGTTTGTATGGTTTGAAACAAGCATCTCGACAATGGTTTATTAAACTGTCACTAGCTCTCAAATCTGCAGGTTTTCATCAATCATGGAGTGATTACTCATTGTTTGTTTGAAATAAAGATGTCAAGTTCATAGTGTTAATAGTATATGTAGACAATGTTATTCTTGCAGGAAACAGTCTAGAAGACATCACAAGTAAAAAGAAGTTTCTCTCAAGCAAGTTCAAATTGAAAGATCTAGGAAAGCTCAAATACTTCCTAGGAAATGAAGTGGTCAAGTCTCGGCATGGCATAGCTTTGTGCCAAAGAAAGTACGTACTTGAGATAATTGAAGGCACAGGTTTCTTGGCATCTAAACCTTCTCGTTTTCCAATAGATCATAATCTTGTTCAGAAACAATCAAAAGGAAGTTTATTGGCAGATCTTTCACAATACAGGAGACTTGTTGGACGTATGATCTACTTGACAATCACAAGACCAAATTTGGCATATGCAGTCCACATTTTGAGTCAGTTCATGGACAAACCTCAACAATAACACTTGGATGTTGCACACCAAGTTCTTCGGTACATTAAAGAAACACCAGGTCAAGGCATTATATTGCCTTCAACTAGAGAGCTCGAACTAACAGGCTTTTTTGATGCTGACTGGGCTAAATGTAAAGACACAAGAAGATCAATCACAGGTTATTGTGTAATGTTTGGGAGAGCACCCGTTTCATGGAGAGCAAAAGAAACAAACTATAGTTTCACGATCTAGTGCAGAAGCGGAGTACAGATCAATGGCCACCACAATTTGTGAAATTACATGGTTAAGAAATATTTTGCAAGACTTGAATGAGAAGCAGGCCAACAAAGCTGTTTTTTGACAACCAAGCAACCCTTCATATTGCATCTAATTCAGTCTTTCATGAATGTACGAAACATATAGAAATAGATTGCCATGTAGTACAAGAAAAGATGCAAAAAAGGATCATTCAAATTGTTCACGTAAGAACGAAGGAACAAGATTTGTTTACCAAACCGGTAGGTTCAACACAATTTCAAAAATTACTTGGCAAGTTGAATGTGATCAATATACATTCCAACTTAAGGGGGAGTATTGAAGATAATCAGGCAACATAACAAAATGTAGTTATGTAGTTTTCCTATTCTAGCTAGGAAATCTCGGTGTAGTCTTGTAAATTGGGGATTGTAGGGTTTTATGTTGTATATATACCCTGCAACCATTCCTTGTTTAATAAGAATCATTCTTCCACAAACACAGACTTTATGAGATGCAGCAGGTTCTGAACAATAGGAAGTGGATTTCATTTCAAGTTTCATTTCAAGTTAGGTTCCATAAAGCAACCTCGAAATTTTAACTTCACAAGGGAAAGCAACAACAATTCAATTACTAGCACAAAATTAACAACCTGATCTTCTCTTCAAGTAATCAAACCAATGTTCTACCTCACATTCAGTTTAAAATCACCCTAACAGTGAACTAAACAGTGAAAGACTAAATTAAATGAAAGAACTTAACAGTGAAAGACTAAATTAAATGAAAGAACTTAACAGTGAACTAACTTTGAGAGGTGACAACGACTAGCTTACAAATTAGAGGTGACAACGACGACGAGCTTACATATGAGAGGTGACGATGGCGAAGGACGATTTGAGAGATAAGAGGAGAGGACAATTTGGGGAAAAGAGGGATGAGTAATGGAGTAACTGGACTAATGGTCCAGTGACGAGAGGAGAGGGATGAGAATTTAGAAGAAGTAATTAACTGAAAGAAGAATTAGGGATTCAGGGAAAAGGAAAGTAAAGTAATTAACAAAACAAGCAACAAGTACCAGATTGACCGAGTATTAGACTAGGATAGTAAAATATGATCGTATTTTATGATTCTAACTGATTTTACCAAGTCAGGATCGATTTTAATGGGGTTTGATTTTTTATACATGTTTTTACCAGATTTATGCATTTAACTCATAAAATCAGATGATTTTACGACTCAAAACATGATTTTGACAACATTGCTTGGGGGTATTATGATATGTGCTTATGGATTTGTTTTTGTTCTAGGATAGGCTTGGGGGTATTTTGGTATTTTTATATTCTTAAATAATTTTTAATCCAAAAAATTGTTGGCATGTGTGCTAGACGCGCCAACAATTTTCAGTTATTTGCATCATACAGGTGGCATGTAAAGTTTCATGTGGTGGTTAAAAATGATCGGCCATCATCTTAGTAGTTGTGCCACTATGTCTTCTTACACATGGTGTGGCATGTGTCGGCGTATGATGATCGTAATGTTGTCGATGATCAAATGTTTATTGTTTTTCTTTCTTTTCTCTCTCCTAGAACCTAATATGTATACATGTTCTTTTTCTTTATGCTTTGTACATTTAAATCCTTGGTCTTTTAATTTCTTATTTGGTTTTGATTTGTTTTAATTTTGTCCTTCAATTAAAATTGGTCATGTGTTTTATTTTTCATTTTAGTTCTTATTCTTTTAATTCTATTTTTATTCCTTTTATAGTTTTAGTTCTTCTAAAGTAGTCCCTAATTTTATTTCATATTTATTTGTGTATTCTCTTAGTTTTGGTTTTTAATTTTTTTCCTTTTCTATTTCATTAAAATTTTATTTGTTTTTAATTTAGTCCTCTAATTTTAATTTGTGTAGATGATCTTTTTAAAATTGGTAATTCTTCTTTTCATTTTTTATTTTTTCCCCTTTGTTTTTATTTTTTATTTTTTTTATTTTTGTTCTTCAAATCAAATGGTTTTTTAAACTAATAATATTTATTTTAATTTTATCATTTTCTTTTAATTTTTTGCTTGCTCTTTGGTCAATGTTTTTGTGTTTTTTATTTTATTCTTTGGAATAATTTTATATTTTTTATTGTTTAGGCAATAATAATAATAATTGTAGTAGTTATAATCATGATAGTAGTAGTAACATTAATAATGATGATAATAAGAATAAAAATAATGGTAATATTAATTATAGTTGTGATGATAATAACTATTAAATAGTATAAATAATAATAGTTATAGCGATAAAGATAGCAATGATAATAATAATAATGAGTGATAACGATGGTAATACCAATAATAATTATGATACTAATTATTGATAGTAGTGGTAATAGTGATAGCTATAATAATAGTGACAATTTATCAATCATAATAATAATGATGAGAATAATAACTGTAAAAATTCATCATTCGATGTTATATTTTTTAAGAATTGAGTTTTACAACTTCTCAATATATAATATTTCAGATCTAATATCTTGAATTAATAGTTTGAAAAAAAATTATGGCTCGATGTTCTCTTTTATTTTTTGCCTTATTGTTATTAATCTTATCATTTATCATTAGTTTTTTTTTAAAATATCTAAGTTTCTTTTAAACCTATTAAACAAATAAATTCATATCAATTTAGATTTTATATATTTTATTAAAAACCTGTGCCTGAAAAAAATTCAAGATAAAAAAAAATATTTATCATCTCATTCAAGTTTATAGCATTGTGAAAAAATCTTTGCACTCTTAATAATTATGATTTAGACTATGTTGAAATGCACGATAATTGATTAGTTTATAATTAAATAGAGAGTTAAAATTAATTGTGAAAGAACAAATGGAGCTAGAAGTATAATTTTTAAACGCAAATAAAAAAAATTATTCATTGCAATGGTAGGTCACGTGATAATAGGCTAATGATATTGAATCAATTGAGGTCAACTCTGGAAACTAGAGGGAAAAAAAGCATTATAAACCATAAAACGACCATAAAGATAAAATGGGTCTAAGTATTACCTTTAAATCATATATTTTAAGAAATTACATGTATAAAACAATTCAAAAATAGTGTATGCATTCAAAATCTTCAATAAAAAATTATCATATATCAAAGGAATGAAAAATTACAAATCAAGAGAAAAGAAAACACAAACCTCGTAAGATATATGTACTAGAAAACAATCTAGTGAAAGACATTTATATTTATGTATAGAGTAATCAAATAGAATATTTACAATACAGTCAATCACTTAATTAATAAATATAAATAAATAAATAAGAAATTAAAAAAATCAAATATGATCTATTATTAGAGTTACAAAGGTTACTAGAATTCTATAGATGTGTAAGAAGTTGATTCCAACTTTTCACAATACGAGTACCCTAAAATTAGTTGCTTCTAATTAGATTTTCTAATGAAATGAAAATAAATTTGAGCAAATACACCTTTACAAGACATGCAATTATATCTTATGAGCTTTTACATCACTATAAGTGATTTAGAAAAGAAGCATATTTGGTGAACGGAAGAGGAGAAAATGAGCAAAATGGAATGTTTATTATCTTTTATATGTGGCTTTTTACGTTGGAAATTATGATTTTTTTATCCCTTATTAATATTCAAAATGGTGTTGTTTAAAGGAGAAATGGTGAAACAAATGTTAGGTCTCACATGGGTTTTGCCAGGTCATTGGGTTCTTGGTTGCCACAATGAGCCAACCAAGTCTAACTAGACAAATTTTGTCTCGGGTTTTAGTTAAATTTGGACTAATTCATACTCCTAGTCAATCCTTGTTTTAAAACTATGGTTAAAATAGTCTTTTACCAATTATGAGGGTTAAAACAATGGTTAAAATATTCAAAATGGTGTTGTTTAAAGGAGAAATGGTGAAAAATATGTTAGGTCTCACATGGGTTTTGCCAGGTCAATGGGTTCTTGGTTGCCATGATGAGCCAACCAAGTCTAACTAGACAAATTTTGTTTGGGGTTTTAGTTAAACTTGGACTAATTCATACTCCTAGTTGATCCTTATTTTAAAACAATGGTTAAAATAGTCTTTTATCGACTATGAGGGTTAAATGAGCATATGAATAAGTAACCATATATCATGATAAATAAAAAAGAAGCAAATAAACAACAAAGTTTGAATGCATGCACAACTAGAAGATATAGTCATATTTAGAGTTCTTTATCCTTAACATAATTACTAATTAGAAGTTAAAGATCAACTAAGAATTATTAATAGAAAAGGAGTTTCACTTCTATTAAGTTTTAATAATAAAAAATTATATGATATCAATATCAATATAGGATTAGAGTTACTTATGTTATCAGGATTCAAATATTGTAACAATATAAATAAGATGGATACTATTGTAAATTATGAACAACCTATATTTTTAAATTCCTGCAATTTATTAATGTGTTTTTCCTAAATGGTTTTTACTACTTACATTTATTTATATATTATCCGTTTATTTTTTTGTACTTTAAGATTTTTCTTGTTCCCTAAAACTCATGTGCTTCTTTCCAAGATGGTACTTTTAAAATAAATAACTCTTACTAAATGTATAAAATCTAAAATCCCTATTTTGTTTAATAATGGTAATTATTGTCTAAAATAGTTTTAATTGACAACATATATATTGACACACCCGATTGGATATAGATTTCTAATATATTTTAAAGGTCATTAAACACATGTCTCAAAAGAAAAACACTGTTAAACTCATCGCTAATGCATAATACAAATAACCATTACTAGAAATGAAGAGATTCCGGCTTGTTGGACATAAAAGCCTAATAATGCACCATCCTCCTAGATTTTAATGGATTAATCATGGTAAACATGCTTATTACACTATAAGCTAAATCAGTTCAGTACATTACTATAGTAAAATTACTGTAGTAATAGACACAAATTACTGTGAATTGTAATAGTAAAATTATTATTTTACCTCTCAGTGCATAGTAATACTCGCCTTGGACTCAGGGGTATTTTAGATTTTTCATATTTTCATGCACAGTAAAATAACCATAATACCCTCCAATAAGACGAAAACACAAGAGTTGTCTGCGGGGGTGGTTTGGGCATTTCATATTTTTGAAAATGTATAAATACGGATATGCCACCATATAAGATAAAATTCAAGAGTTGGTTGTAAGGGTTGTTCAGTTATTTACCACTTTTAACAATTATTTTCAACCGAATAATGTTGGCATATCTAGGAAACGCGACAACGGTATTCAGCCTCATGCCCCTTCAGTTGGTGCTGCGGCACCGTCTGATGATGAAAAATGTCCATCTAACGTCTCACCGAATGCGCCACCATGTCCTCCATCTCATGGTGGTGTGTGTGGCGTCCCACGGTGGCTGGAGATGTGACGATGATCGGTGATCTTTTTTCTCCTTTTCTCTCTCCCACATGCTAAACTAAACGACTATCCCCTTTATTTATGGTGTTTTATTTCAATCTTAGTTCTTTTGATTGTTTAGTATGGTCCTGATTTTTGTTTTATTAGTTTTGATGTGTTTCAATTGTGTCTTTAATTGATATTGATTATATATTTCAGTTTCATTTAGATCTTTATACTTTAAATTTTGGGATTAGTTTTAAATCCCTTAATATTTTCGATATAGAAGTTTTGATTTATTTTTTTTGTCCTTCAATTGAAATTAATCATATTTTTTGTTTTCATTTCGGTCCTTATTGTGAAGCTTAAGAATAAAGTATACAAAGAGGGGGGATGTTTATAATAACTCAAAATGTTGTTATAATACAAATTTTATGCAAAAAAAAGAAACAAAAGGGGCTGAAATAAGAAGGGAAAAAAGGGAGAAAGATGGCGCCAAAATGGAATTAAGAAGAGATGGGACTTATCTTATGATTGTTCTAATTTTATCCTCTAAAGTTATGTGCCTTTTCACTTTGTTCCTTGATCTCGGATTTCTTCAATTTTGCTCCTAATTCACTCTAAAACTTTGATTTTCTTGCAATTTTACTCCAATTTCAACCAATTGACTTGGTAAAAAATAAATTTGGTTTCCAAAAATTCCAATAATCTCAATTAAGCCCGAATTAGGCTCCCAAACTTATTTTTCACCAATTAAGTCGTTAATAAAACTAATTTGACCAAATTAAAGTATAATTAGTCCTTTTACTTAATTAAATCCATCAATTGTACCTCAAATTAATTTCTAAACATAATTAAACCTTAATTTGGCCCATGATTAAATCAAATTAGCCTATTAAAAATATAATTATGCCTTTCAACTTAATTTTTATGCAAATTTATCTTATAATTATTTATTTTAGCTTTGAATCTGTATTTCCCTCTAGCTTTAGGCATAATAGAGATACAATTGAGCTCTAGAATCCATCTAAAATTTTCAACTTGATTTTTTTATTGTGTTAGGTTTTTTATTTATTTATGTTATTTTTATTTTTTATTTTGAACAAAATTTGAGAATAACCAAGAAATGGGTTATGAAAAATATGAATTGTTTAAAATGCTTCCTAAAGAATCCATAACTAATATGTTTACTGAAATAACTATTATAAGTAATAGTTTGTATGCATTTGGTAAGACATGTACTAATATAAAGATTATGAGCAATATTGTAGCTCTTACTTAAGACCTGGGAAGAAAAGGTGATAAAAATTCGAGAAGCCAACAATCTAACTAAAATTTATTGGATGAGCTCATAGGTTCTTTGATGACTTACGAGATTACCATGGAGAAACATGAACAAAAAGAAAAGCGAATTTTGTTCTTTGTATTAAAAACTATTCATCACATTAAAGATGATGATGATGAAGATTGTCATAACTCAATTTTATTATTCCCTAAAATAACCTTTTTCTATTAAAATAAAAATAGAAAATGAAAAAAAAAATAAAAAAGAATTAGCAACTTGATTGGAAGCGTCAAGTTGATGAGGGATTTAAGTAAAAATTAGAAGCTCAATTATTCACCCTTAAGGATCTAAATGTGAAGAAAAATGTAAATTCAAGGTTAACTTGAGTGAATATCAAATAAATTGCAAAGACAATAAGTCTGAGGACTTAATTAGACTACTAACATGCTAATTTGATTTAATGATTGCCTTAGTTAGTGATTTAATTGAGTTTAAACATCAACATAGAACAAAGTTAAAACAATTAATTAAGTGTAACTTAATTTGACTTGTAATAGGTCAATTAATTTTATTAAGGATTTCATTGGTACAAAATTAAATTTGAAAGTCTAATTCGGGCTTAATTGAGAAGATAAAGTTTTAGAGGACTGAATTTAATTTTTACAAACTAAATTAGAGGGAAATGCAAGAAATTCAAAGTTTTGGAATTAATTAAGTGCCAAATTGAAGAATTTCAAAACCAAGATCCTCCTTACAAAAGGTGCCCATATTTGGGGAAAATGCAAAGTAAATTTGGGGAAAATGCGAAAAGTTTTAAAGAATCATATTTAATTTTTATAAACTAGATTATGGGGAAAATACAAGAAAATCAAAGTTTGAGGGTTAATTAAGGGTCAAGTTGAAGAAATTCAAAACCAAGATCCTCCTTACAAAAGGCGTCCATATTTGGAGAAGAAATTGGTTAAAAATAAGAGTGAGATTGAAGAAATTAAAAGTTTGAAGGTCAATTAAGAAAAAAAATGAAAATATCCGAGATAAAAGACCATATTGAAAAATGCACAAAAATCATAAGGCTTGTTTGAAAATTTGCAACGGTGAATTGAATTGATTCCTAAAATAAGGATAAATTGAATGTGTAATTGTATAGATTCTAAAGATCGAGAACTGAAATTAAAATTAAAAATTAAACCCAAATTAACTTAGAGTTACTAAAACAATGTCGATTTATTTAAATAAAATGATGTGATTTGACCACAAACAATTTGTTTTGGGTTTAAAATGTCACAATTTTGTTTATCTTTGAGCAAAAAGATAATATAAATGGGCTCGACAACTATTGGTCTTATTCTCCTAAAAGTCCTAAGGAGGCCTAATTTTGCTGCCATCTTCTAAGGCTAAAACCTCTCTCATACCTAACAAGAAACACTCGTCCCTCATGCCTTAATATTGTACTCTTACCCGAATAAAACAAATATTTTTTTTTGTAACCTTAAAGGTGTTATTGCAAAAGGCCAAAAATCATACCCTAACTAGCCTTGCTTTCCATAAACAAAAAAAATAGTTATTGTACCCCCTTATCAGCTCTTAAACATTGCAAACGTTGATCTTCAACGTCAATGGATGACTAACATTCATTTCTTGACATTAAAGCGAGAGAATTGTCTAATTCATGGCCTTTGGATGATCCTCATTACCCTTTCAAAACCTATACCAAAAGCCATGGAAAGGAGGAATAAAACCTGGAAACCACACACTCCACACTCTCACATTGCAAAACCCAAAACCCTTGGCCAAATCATTAACCAGAAAACAACAACAAAACATTCCATAATCTATTATTAAAAGTCTAAACTTGATTTAAAATCCTTAGTTGAGAGGATTTTTTTTGTTAAAAAATATACATCTTTAACTTTGAGGAGGGGGTGAAACTCAATGAGCACACCCTTTTATTTTCACTATGTTTATTAAATATTTACATTAAATGTTAATTATATATTCCCATTTTAGCTACTTAATGTTTTTGATGCAATAGGTGTTTTATTTGATCTTTTTAGATGTTTATTTATTATATGATGTAGCATGTATAAGTTTTGTTTGATGGCTTGATTTGATATTTAGGATTGTTTATTGGAGTGTTCAATGGCAATTTGAGACCTATTTTAAAAAAGGTTAAATGGCAATAAAAGCTTTGGCCAAAAAATGTTAAAAGGTGGTATTGTTGTTTTTTGTTGATTTTAGGTCATTGTTAGTGATTAATACAATTTGCTTAAGCTAAATGCGAGGTTGGATATGGATTTGTAACTTCACACACAATACACTATGTTTTATAAAGAACACATCTACACTGTATTTTATAGAGAACACATCTTAAATTTTACCATAAAACCACCACACCATTGCTATTTTTCAGTGTGACACTTTGGTGTATTTTTTTAATAAACCAAAACCAAAACCAACCTAGCAACTAATTTTATGAGAAACCCCAAATTAGTAAAAAGCTAGGAGCCACCGCGAACAATCCTAAAAAGAGTCCATATTTTAATTCAAAGATCATGTTGTTGGGGTACAAGATGTGTATCGCATAGAGTGTAGGTATGGGTTTTTTGGGTTTTATAATCTTGTAATTTTGGTGTATGACTCTTCGTATTTATTTGAAAGTATGGTTGAGATTGCTTTCAAAAGTGTTTTTCATTAAAAAATATATCAAAATAATATATTTTTAAAAAACAATTTGACATTAGCACATTAAAATGATCTAAATACATCCAAAAAAATATAATTTAAAGTAAAATAAAAATAAAAAACTTCAATTTTTTTTAAAGCATTTTTAAAACATAATGCCAAACAGAATCATCCATGATAATATATCCACTATTTTCCTTCAACAACCTAGAGAGTAGAGAGAGGAGAATTAGAAAGGCTTTACATGAGTACATATACCAAAAGATTTCAAAAGAAAATTTGGTCACAACTAAAGTCTGTAATCCTAAAGAAAAAAACAAAAGACCAAAATTTGGTTCTTAACAAGAAATGCTTGCCTTCGAGATACTCTGCCACCAAGTATGATTCCAATTCTCCAACTCTTTCAATAGACTTCGTCAAGGAGGCATCCACAGCCTTTACAGAAATGATCATCAAAATACACCTTTCTTTACCACCAGAATGCTTAAACTCACAGACAAGCAAAACAAGACTCAAGACCGAAAAAGATGGTCCTGAAGTTCAAAACGAGACTCATGACCAGCTAAGAGTTCACATCTAAACCCTGAAAGTCAAGTATTAACTGTTTACACAGCCAGCAAGAGCAAAGGTTGTCAATCAAACTTAATCACGGTTTCCAGAGCATTGTGATGTTCAGAAAAATTGTCTGCCCCCATTGGAGGTCCAAACTCACACGCATGCTAATGTCAAATTCCAAGAGATAATGGATCAAGAAATTATACCTCTGGACGTCAATCTCGGGGCAAAAAGGACACCCACACCAAATTAGAAATTAGTGGTCAATACAAACAAAATCTATTCTCAAAGGCCAGAAACATGTTGAAACAACAAGGAAAGGGAAAGGGAAAAGCTATGATGCAGGGAGCGGGATTGGACTCACAGCACTTTGAATTCGCCTAAATGCTGTCCTCACCCGTTCCTTGAGACCTTCATTCTCACTCTCAACATCCCCACTCTGTTTGTCAAGCTCTGCCACATTCCCATCGACAGTTATGACCAGCTTCCCGTTCTCTCCAAGTTTCACATCTCCAAAAAGTGAAACAAGGAGTGCATAAATCACTTTCTCTGCCTTTTTCCCGTTTTCTTCCTCGGATTTGAGGTCCTCTGCCTCGACTATTACCTTAGGAACCTCCCGGCTGATGTTCAAAACCAAAGCTACAACTGAATCAGACACCATATCACTTATGGGGTCAGCAGTCCAATGAAGTGAAATATGTCTATCAGACTCTTGTTTCACTGTTACCAGCTCATGCACGTGCAATGTTGGAGACCCAGACTCCTCATCAGTTCCAGACTCCACACTCTCATAAATCTGCTCAAGCCTGTGCTTTATCACACCAAATGCACCAGAAAACGGAATGGTGATCCTCTGAGTAACATTTCCAGTTGATAGTTGTGAGAAGACATGGAGATCTTCAGGTGCCATGATTTGATAAGTGAAGCCCTTCTTCACTAGTATACCATTGACAGTTTCACCAACATCCGGGGTCCTTTCAGCCAACTTTCCAATGGTTTTTGCCATTTTTTCAGAGTTAAAATACATCTCCACGGACTGACAATTCTTTGGGGTGATTATTTTGATGTTGCCGTCAGCAAACTCTGTGATAAGTTTCTGTTTGAGCCTTCCCATCTCATTGGCTTCTCCATGAACAAGAATAATGTTAGGAGGCATGAGCTCTTTCAAAAATGTACTTGTCTGAGCATAATCTGCATGGGCAGAGAACGAGATGTAATGGACCTGCATGTGGAGTGGTGCAGTTAGTCCATTCATGAGCTGTACCTCCTTTGGTTCATTAATGATTGTCTTAGCTAGGGTCCCTTCAACAACATATCCAGGTAAAACACATGCATTTTTCTTATCAGAGCACCACATATCAAACAACTGCCTTGACAACCCGCTCTGCAGTCCTCCAGGACTTGCCATAACCACAGATGGCCCTACATCTGTGAAATCTTCAATGCTATTCAACGGTGATATATGCTTGAATTTGAAGGGGTTTGAATTCGCAAACTGATTGCGGATCCTTTCATTCATAGAAAGGATGTATGTCTGGTAAACAGTCATGCACCTTTTCGCAAGGGGAGAAGCATAATAAATGGGAATGTTATGAAGCTCAGGATGGTTTGACCAATACTCATCGAGGATCAAAAGGAGTTCCTGAGCTCGGCCGAGGGCAAATGCTGGAATTAGAACACGACCACCTTGAGAGAGGGTGGAATGGATAACATCAGTGAAGCGCTTCTCCCGAAGGTGTCTAGGTTGATGGAGTTGGACACCATAGGTAGATTCAATTATGCATATGTCAGGAGAGAATTGTGGCATCTCAGCAGCTCGAAGATGTCGATCTTCTTCGCGTGAATAGTCTCCAGTATAGAGCACTCGAACACCAGCAATATCTACCATGAACATGGCAGCACCAAGGACATGGCCAGCAGTGTAGCACCAAAATTTAATGCCATTAACATCCACTGTCTGATGGAAGTCAATAACCTGCAATCACATAAATCATTAATGAAATAAAGGATTCTTAAGTTAAACAGAGGATGACAAAGGAACATTACAAGTAACAACATCATAAGGAAAATAAGAGCTGGCAAACAACAGCAGATCTGATCAGACAGAATGACAAAAAAAAGCAAACACATGCACCCAACATCGACAACAGTGTTAGGGATTAGGATTAAGAACCCGTGTATTGCTAGAAGAAAAAAAAAATATAAAAGCGATATGCGCACTTTCCCTCTATAACCTCTCATTGTTCTTGACCAATTGCACCCATGGATCGTGATTGTGCTACATGGAAAGATGGAAAAAAATCAAAAGAAAAAATAAATCCTCACTTTGAATTGGTTCAATATGATTGTATTTTAAGAATGCTAACAAAAATTATATACCTACTCTTTTTTATTTCATAATTGTGAAAACATCTTTTAATCATCCCACATTACCTTATATGGATCAGAAACGGACAGATTTATCAGCTAGAATGCCAAGCATAGCATAATGCTTACCTAAAAGAGATATTATATTAAGAAAAAGATAAGCAGCTACCATTTTGGAAGAAGCGCCCTTTCTTCAAACAAACATGGGAATAAACAAATAAATTCTCATCAAGTTGTTACTGAACCTTTCTGCTTAACTGTACTAGGGCAGGGGCCCTGCATGCCTACCAGAAGGTTCCCACTTGGCTGACAAATATTCCTTTATCTTTATTCTCTTTACTATTTTATTTTTTCAATTACTGTAATCTGTTAGATGGAACTTGCTATAATATGACCCAAACTGTCATGGTTAAAAAAACCTCAACAACTTGAATATGCTCTTTACTTTTATCAGGATATTGAGTATTCTAGATGCAACTTAAGTGTGTAATGAACTTAGATACTGGAATTAGAAAGGCACAACTTAATTATCAGATGTACAGAAATTGGTCCTAAATTTCCATGTGAAACTTACAAGCCTCAAATGAGAAGCTATCAACTAACAATGGCAAACTCAAACAGACTGAAAGGTAAGAGATCCATAGAGCAAATTTCATGATATCAAATGCAAGACTGAAACACTTCAAATCCCAGAAGACAAATGCAGACCTTTCATCTAGAGCAATTAATTCAACATGGATAAGAGGTGACAAAGAAGAATAACCAAGAAGCTGAATCCCAGACCCCTGACTTCGGGACCACAACATCACCCCAAGAAAAATATAATATACAAAAATACTTTCAAGCTATTGCTTAGATGGAAGGAAAACAAAGTGGATCAAATTTCTGGACAAACAAAAAGGCTGCAGATAGATGTAAACAAAAAAATGCAAAAATTTGTAAGCACAAACCTCAATTATATCCATTGAGTGGTTTATGTCTTTCTCATCAAACAACATATCTTCCACTGAAACTTTGCTCACTTTTACATAATCAGTCAAAAGCAACTTGTAGATAGCCTTTGTCGCATGAGTCATGAAAACTCGACCTTTGAATGTGGTCTGATAAAGAGTGAACATGTTAGGTTGATCCTAGTGAAAGATAAATGCAATAACTTTGTACAACTCAGTAAAAACAAACCTTCTCAAGAAAATAAGGTAGGGATGCAGCATGATCCAAGTGAAAGCTGCAACCAGAAAGCATCACTCACAATGAATGAAGAGAAAAACTAGAGAGGCCTAAACATTTTGGTTGAAAAAGTAATGACAGATGACAAACTAAAATGAACAAATATAGAAAACACGATATCACTTTTATTTGTTAAAAATAATAATCCAAGAGGCCCTTATGACTTTCATTAATGCATCAGAAATATTTCTCAATCATTATGAACAATTAGAAAGGAGGTAATAAATAGAAAGTAGAAACTAGGTAGAGTTTCCTGACACCTTAAACGAAATTTCAGCTAATGGATCACATTTATTTCCCAACCAATGTGATACAATAATTTTTCAATATTATCATTGTTTGAATAATTGCATGATAAATATCATAAAGTGTTCAACAAGAAAGGAAAACAGTTAAAGAATATAATTTATTTCTAGTAATTAATTATGTTAAATATTAATGTGATACAATAATTTTTCAATATTCTCATTGTTTGAATAATTGAATGATATGCAATCACATTAATATTTAACATAATTAATTACTAGAAATATAGTAAAGATAATCAAGATTTTCCTGAATCATTTCTTTAGCTGGAAAATCGGTTGTTTTCACTCCCCCAATGGCATGCATTTTCAGCGCTGTTCTATAGTGGTTCCCATTATAAGCAAATAAACCTCACGAGCACAAACCTACTTAGAAGATCACTCATCTTCTTCTTGCAGCATGGAACATGTGAATAATTAAAATATCAATATCACGAGTCTATAACACTTCAAATTCCAACACACTTTATCAGACATCTAATTGCATGTATACTTCACTACAACTACGTAGATCAGGTTAAGAGCAAAATGTTCCCAGCACACACCAAGAGTACTAATGATACTTTTTGTGGAGGTAAGAAAGTTCAGACTGCCCTCTCTTGTTGACAAGGCATCAAGTTTAAATTTCACTGTTTCAGTTTATATTATCATCAAGTCCAGCATTATATCAGACTTGCTAACTTCTACTGATGAGGGAACTTAGAATAGAACCTAGCCACTGCCTGTCAAATGTCCCTAATAATGCAAGTTCAAGCACCTAAGGAACTGCATCATGTGGTTTTTCTCAGGATATTTAAACTTTCCCAGCTTGTATTGTTACACAATAAAATCTTCCCAAACCCTAACATTAACTTTCTCAATACTTGTATATCTGACTTCTGAGCTGAATGTTCTCTAATTCTGAAACAACTGCATATTCTTTCTTGGACAAGTTGATCTCTCGCAGCTAAAATTTCATGTAATCTTACTACATAGGAAATATCATCTCTTCAAAGTATCCTTTTGACAAGAAATGAACAAACAAGAAAGCAAGCAAGGTCAAATCAAAGGAGCATTCAGTGAGAGAAAAAACTAGCATTTATGAAACTAATAGGAGAAACAAAATATTGCCTCGTGGAATGGAAAATCAATACACATATATACAATAGCCAAGCAAGGAGAATTAGCAAGAGAAGGTGAAGAAAAAACATACTGTGTAATGAGAAGCACGTCAATAGTGGAAGGGTCAATCTCATCGAAGTAAGGCAAAGCAGCCATACCCGAATAAGCCGGATGAATTCCACAATCAAACTACCATTGGCATAATTCGACAACAAAAACATAAATTAATAAGCAAAATACATTCAATGAATTTGATCAAGCATGGAGAAACCAAATGACCACTAGTAAATTAGTATAAGATGGCATAATTGAAAAACAACAAAATACGTAGAGGGAAGGAGGGAGGGATGCAATACCAATACAGTCTTGCCTTTAAATGACATGTAAACACAGGATCGACCCACTTCATTTCCAGCACCTAAAGGGGTTAGAGTTAGCTGATCCCCTCCTCTTGTTACCGGGGCATCCCTTCTTTTTAGTGACTGTGACTGCCCAGTTGATGCCATTCTTGTGTTCTTCTGCTGCCCAAAAACCAAACTGAGTTTATGTCTCTGTATAAAAACTCCTGTACAGCTAAACCCACTCAGCTTCTGATTTGTAATGGTTATATAAAATAAGAGAATACAACTTGACATAAAGCTTATAACGTTTCTAGTTTAAATTACAAGGTAGAAATGAGAGTTCCGCTACATTAGAGGCATTGCTTCAAGGGTTTTCGTTGCTTTTACTTGAAGACTTAATCAATGGTTCAAATGAAAAGACACAAATCATATGTTACAGTACTAAGTAGTCGTATCACTCAAAACTCACATTTGGTTTCTTCAATTCAATTTCAGGTAGTGCATGGTATTCTACACATATTTACCTGCGAGCAGCGTCGAGGAATCGAGTGGGAGAATCGGGCTCGCTGAGTTACGGGTTTTTTTTTCAGCACATATCAGAGGAGGTGGGATGGAAGAAGGTCACAGGGGAAGAAGGGAAATAGGGATTGGTACTATTGTGTCTCTGCCATAAAACGACGCTGTCTTATTTATTTTATCATTATAATAATAATAAGCTAGTTTCCAGGTCAATTTAGGTCAGATTATACAGTAATAATATTTCTATCTATTTTTTTATCCAAGTTAAAATGATTTTATAATTCCATTATCTAAAAAACATTTTCATGCAAATCTATGGAATGTTATTTGTGTTGTGTAGTTCTATTATTGTTTTATTATATTGTATATATCATAAACATATTAAATTGTTCAGTCATGAATTGTTGTGTTGGTGTATAAACTCGTGGATATAAAGATTTAGAAATTTGTAGTTAAATTGATCATTCTAAAAAAATTAAATTTAGATTTGTGATTGAGCTTGACATAAAAATAATTTATAATGAGGTAACACGACTAAAGAAACCAAACACTCATTCAACACTTATGAAGAGATATCGACAAGAAAACATGGAAAACGTCATAAAACTTTTGAAGTCTACTGAATTTATTTTTAAGCTTCTTTTCCCTTGATATTGTTTTAATGGATTGTTTTGTGCAATTTATATCATATCATCCTCTTTATCTTCAAAGATCAACCTCAAATCATCATCTGCATAAAACAAAAAGAGATCATAAAACATTAAAATAAGTATTATGATCATTCACACCCATGCTTCTTATTTTGTAGCTATAAATTTATTCTCTAAATAATGTAATCACATATATATACCCTTTAAAATATGAAATTAAGAATATTTATTATTTTTACTATTCAAAATACATGTGAGATGAATATTCAATTGAATGTTATTTCATGTTGTTTATTGCTTTCAAATTATACTAATGAGTTTTTTAATTATTTAATAACATATTTAAAAGTTAATTCTTTTGTTATAGTATAAATTAAAAATAATAAAAAGAAAATGCATACATTTAAGAAAAATAATGAAAATTTAAACATTGCATACTAATTAAAACCATTATTATGTCATTTAGCTAGATCTCCATTTGACGCTTCTTATAATATTCAACTAAATATAAAGACATGTTTGTTGTATATATAACATTATTCTCACCTTCTCATTATTGTTTCAATAAAAGTTCTTGCATAATAATAATCATGTCTCATTTTATGAACGTTTATTCATGTTTGCTTTTGTTTTCTCTTCTTATGAAGCAAATAATATCTTTTTTAAAAAATATATCTTCTTATCTTCCATTTCAATTTTATGTTTTCTATAATCCTCTAACAATAAAAAATTTTAAAGATCAAAATCATAAGAAATTAGTGCATATGTAGATTTTGAATAGTAAAATGACTTTTTTATATAAAATATTTGGATTAAATAATAAAATAGTTATTTAACAGTAAGAAATCTTGAAGTAGGTTAGAATAAAACATCTCATTCTATTGTTGAAATATTGAACGCACACTAGCTACCACTACCATGTCCTTCTAAGAAATAACATCTCATTATATATTTTCTCAAAACCAACTTCTCTAATTAAATCCACCATTAACAGATCTAGCCATCAACCCAATTCCACACCTTCTTTTCTCCTTTCACACTTTTATTTCATATTTTCAAGGTAAGCAATCCATTTTTTAATACACCTTTTCAAATTTATAATTTGCATTTTGACTATTATGTCATGCAAGTTAGGTCTTTTATCAAATAATTTAAAAAAAAATCAATAAAACTTGTTAAATATTATAATTTGGGTTATTTTCTGAAATGGATTCACTTTAAATTTGAAAAATTCTTAAATTATGATTCTTAGATTTTGAATTTGAAGTGAGTTCCTTAGTTTGTTATTATTCAATCTCTATTGTTTCTCTAACTAGGCAAATTTTAAGTTTGGGCAATATAAGTTATATTTACTATTAAAAACCAATTACAATTTATATTAAATTAAACAATAATACTTGAAGAGTGTTAAACTACTCACTATATATAGCAAATATTGTTTATTATACTTGAATGACAAGTTATCTAGAGAGAAATAATGCTTAAGATGAAATGCAAACATGTTATGTAATATAACTAAAAAGCCTTTATAGAGAGCATAAATATGAATGTTTTAACACCATTCTCAATTGATAGATCTATTTTGTAAGAATTGTTATTAATTCTTTCAAGGATTTGGAATTGACCATCACCTATTGGTATAAACTTAGACTTCATACGTTTAGGAGACCTCTTGTTTCACATATGCATCCAAACTCAATCACATAGTTTAAAGATAACATTTTTCAATGTTTATTAGCTTGAATGCATATTGATTTTTTTTTTAAAATCATAACATACCTCATCCTTTTATTGCCACCAAGACTAACATTATTTCATCAATAGATAAAGGAATATAATCCAAAAGAGTTAAGCATTTGAGTCATAATAATTGAATATAATCCAATCGAGTTAAAAGTATTTCAAACATGAATAATCAATAATAGAATACACATTTCTATTAAATAAAAATTAAACAAACAATAAACAATTTTCTCAATTCTTCAAAAAAAAAATTGATGATAGTTATTAACAATGTAGTCAAAGTTTATTAACTATTTTAGTTTGACCATCTATTTTTGGATGGAAAATAGTAAAAAAATAACAATTTTACTCCTGATTTACCCCACAAAACTTTTCAAAAATAATTAATAAATGTAGCACAATGATAAGAAACAATGCTTCTATAAACACCATAAAGTTGAACTACCTCTATAAATAATAAGTTTGCTAAATTAGTTGCATCATTGATTTTATGACAAAAAATAAAATGTGTCATCTAAGAAAACCAATCCATAACTATAAAAATATAATTCCTTCCCTATTTTGATCTAGGCAAACCTAAAACAAAACTTGTAGATAGATCAACCTAACATTTCCTTATGTATTGGTAAAAAAGTAAACAAACTATGAGGCAACTTATTTTTTTCTAGCATCCTAAACATATTTGTTTAGAAATTGTGAGATGTGGGCATATATATGTATTTCAGTTGTTTTTATTTTATTTTAATTTAATAAATGTTATTGTAATTATGAACTTTTTAAGTGAATTATTTGAATGTCCGATTTTGTATTTGCCTTTATTCAGATTGTAATTTAAGAAATTAGTTGTTGAAAAATACTTTTTCTTTGACAAATATTGTATTGATGCATACATGAAACATGTTCTAATTTATTGAAAACATATAATATTATGCTTGAATATTATTATTTACCATAAATATATAATACATTTATTTTTATGAATGTTTGTTTCTATAAATCAATAAAAAACAGTTAATAACTCGGTCACTCACATATGAAAAATCAAGCAGATGATATTGTTTAAATTAAAAATATTGACAAAGGTAACTGGCCATACATCAATGTAAAAACAAAAACAAATGTAAGGACATGAAATTTTTAATATTTGAGAAAGAATAAAAAATGCAAAGACATAGAATCTTCAATGATTGAGAAAGGACAAAAACAATGCAAAGATGAATAATAAATACATATCAAAATATATCAGGACATATATAAATTGTGAGGACATATATAAACTTCAATAACATAGAAAGAACAAACAATATAGGGACATTAAAGTTATACGAGTACTGATACTTTGTAACAAACCATGTGAAAATAACAAGAAGTTGGATTCAAGAGTACATTCAATTATACTTGGAGCATAATATGCACAAAAGATATGTAAAATAGCATAATTCAACAATGTCTACAACTTGAAATTATTGATGCAAGATATAATTCAATTCTTTCTATACAAGGAGGAATGTTATGTATACCAATGACAATAACTATCTTTTGAACAAATATCTGAATTGATCTTGTCACAAGCAAGCGAAACATTTTTGTGGTCTTGACAGGTTTGTGATAAAATTATTCTTCTCAAGTATTTGATTTTTTAATATACTTTACTTTAATTTATGTTTTTTTCTTCAACATTAATCATTTTATTGTATTTACATGTAATGAAATATATAAATGATCCATAATTTAATGTTATATTTAACAAAGATTTTGGCGGCGACTATAAAATGTTATGAACCGTGTTGTAAGGCATATTAATTATCATGGTTGTGAAGGTAACAATGGATCATATAGTGATGATGGAAACAACAATGACAACAACGATGGTGGTAACAATAATGAGGTTGATAAAAAAAATTAAGGACATAGTTTGATACACAAAAACTAATTATATGCATGGTTAGAGCTATAAACATATATTATATTAGTTATATACATAAAGAATCATTTATGATTTCATACAATACAAGGATGCGTTGGTTGAATGAGGTTTTAAGAGGTCATTAGAAATATTGTGTCAGCATATTTTGGATGGACACAAACACTTTGTTGAGTTGTGTAATGATTTAGAAACACGTTATGGCTTAAAACCTTTAAGAAGGATGAACCTTATTGAAAAGGTATAAATGTTTTTATTTACAATAATAGTAGGGGCGTCAAATCAAGAAGTTCAAGAAAGATTTCAGCATTCAGGAGAAACTATTGATAGATGTATAAAAGAAGTCCTTAAATTATTATTTTTGTTTGCTGTAAAAGACATCAAACTAGCAGATCCAGAATTTATCACCATCCCAATAGAAATTGTGATGATTTTGAGATATATACCATAATTCAAGGTAATATATATATATATATATATATATATATTACTATAAATAAAATAAGTTTTTTTTTAATATTTTTTATATTTACACTGAATTGTTTTCTTGTAGAATTGTGCTTGTACAATTGATGACATACATATTCGTGTCAGCATAACATTATGGATACATGTAGCTTTGGCATGCTAATTATATTTGTATGGGAAGGATAAGAAGGTAGTGCACACGATACACATTTTTCTTGAGGCTATTGACAATAGGAATATAGAATTTTCAAAACCACTGAAAGGTTGTGATTTACTATTTCTTGAAGAGGTAATAATGGAGGTTAATTAATATTTTTCTTTTGTTATTGATTTAATAAAAAAGTTGCATGTTGTTTGTATTTTCAGAAAAATATTATTTGGTTGATGCCGAATATCCCAATGATTATAAGTATTTTGGTCCTTATAAAAATAAGAGGCATAACTTACAAGATTCTCAGCATCGTTGACAACCAAGTGGTCGAGAAAAACGTTTAATCATGCACATTCATCACTACATAACGTAATAAAATGTTTTTTAAAGTACAAAAACAAAGGTGGAGAATTTTACAAAACATGTTAAATTATCCATACAAAACACAAGTTGAGATTTGTAGTTGCATCTATAGCTATATTAGAAGGAGATCATAAGATGATATTGTTTTTGTTGAATATGATGTTAATCTCAATTTTATCCTAGATGATTTTTTACTAGATATTATAGCTCGCGCAGATAGACATATCAGAGGCCTTCACGTGTGGATTTTGTACGTGATGAAATTGCAAATAATTTGATGGGACAATAGCAAACAAATGTTTCATGTGTAAGGGTTATTAATGTTCATTTGCAATAATAATTATAGATCTACATTATTTTGAAAGTGAATCATAACACATACACACATGTATATGTATTTTGTATTTGTGTCATTCTATGTAATTTTACAACCAAACCTCAATATAAAAAATATATTAACCAAACACATGTTATTGTTTTTTCTTCGATCTCAATTTTAATTGTTAGGAACTATCTCACCTATAAGCTTTTAGGTGAGATGGTTCCTTAATATAGTATCAGAGTCTTATTGACCCAACGGTCATGAGTTTGAATCTCACCATTCTTATTTTATTTGATAAAAATCAAGCACAAGGTAGTGTGAGCCTGTTCAAGTTTCAAGCTCAAAGGGTTTTTACTTGAGGCGGTGTGTTAGAGAATAATATAAATCATATTTTGGGACTTTATCTAACAACTTAAACTTTTAGGTGAGATAATTTCGTAATACCAATCACAATTTTAACTAACCATTTAACGTTACTAAATAAAACTCAATAAAAAAAATTTCAATTTTTTTTTTTTTCAAAATAGAGCCATGGAAACAACAAGAATACCAAAAACATCTTAATTACAAGAAGTAACATTTTCGTCCACAAGGAACAGTTACTAGTTAGCATCGCCGATTTATCATACCATCATCCAATTTTTGAATGAAATGAAAATAGAAAAAAAAGACCACGGCTTAGGCTGTCAAGCCAAGGGACGGTCGAGCTTAGCCGTAGGTGCGTGTTCGGCTAGTTGGACTGAAGGATGCGTGTCCAGCGTTACAACTTATTAACCGCTATGTGATTTATCTCTGTACAAGACCAAGACCAAATTGCCACATACTCATGACACCCTAATCTTCTTCGTCACCCAATATGATATTTAATTCGTGGAATTGCCTCCAACCGAAAACTTCTCATCCGCCACCCAAGAGGAGAGGAAATGCAGCAGAAAATCTTTTAAAAATCTTGTCTTGGGAAATTCGGTTCAAATTTTGCGTTTTACTGGTAATTACATATTAACCAGAAGAATTAATGAATTAAATGCCATGAACGCTAGAGATTGTAGTTTGATGACTTACATGCAGCTGACAATCTTCAGGACATTATAACTAACCTCTCCCTGATGCTGAGGGAACGACAACAACATGCATTTCTGTGTTGTTTGGTGGGAGATGTAAACGAAGGGGATAGAACTTCCCATTCAATGGATTTCTGGAGCAAACTTGGATGCCAACCAGTCCTGTCTCTTCTTCCAGCTTGTTCTTCAATTCCTCCACCATACATCCCTTAAATGTGAAGGAAAGTTCTTCATTTTCGTCGACGTTACCATCTTCATCAATAGCCACGCGGTAATGTATGACCCTGCCTTCGTTTTTCACTGGTGAGCCTTGGAAAGAATCATCAGGCTGCATGCATGAACAAAAATCCTGAATTAAGGCATGCATTGAACATTCAAATCAATAAAAACGAAGGGTAGTCCATTGAGTGAACCTCCTGGCTTGTCAATTTGGGGGGCGTTGGTGAGCCAGGCTCAGAATTCGGTGCCGTTTCACTTTGATCACTAGTTTGCTGCTGCTGCTGCAATGGCGGAGGAGCGGGATCTGGAACTCTTATCTGCACAACATCCACATTCCACAGAATCCAGTCCTGCGTCGAAGTTCTATGAGGAATATCATGTGTTATATGATTTCTCCAGGGTGGTACGCCTCCATTTGCGCGTAAATACTGCCCGTATCGCGTCCTGAACCTCACCTGGACGCCTTCCCTGATAGGCTCCCATTCCACAGAAGAATCCAATCGCTCAGGCGAAGTTTGCAGCACTTTCTTGCCCGTCATTCCTAGAAAGAACGGCAGGTTACTGGCTGTCAAGTATTTCCCAAAACAGCTTTTCAAACGTATAACATTGCTGTGGCCGACGATCTCCACCGTCCATTTCGCGTTGTTTATTGTCCCATTGCGCTCTTGGCTCACGGTCTCTTCATCATCATCTGCGGTAAGATACTTGTCATGGTGACTCCGAAGACGAACAGAGTTTGCTTTTTCAAAAATATCCATGGCACTCTGGATCAATCAATCAATATAATTTGTCTGAATCAAAGGCATAAATACAGAGAAATGAAATTTAACAAGTAATTAACGTCGCATGCATTTGTCTCCAAATTCATACATCGAAGCGGCTAGTGCTTTTAAATTTACGGGAGGATTGCAAGAAACTAGGAGATTTACTAAATATAATTTGTAGGGTTGCTAATATTGGAGTAGCTTTGTTAGAGAAAGAAAATTTCTAGAGGCGTGTTGTTGTTATCTTTTAGAAAATATTTTCTAGAAAATAGAAGTGATATATGAAGCTGTTTTTAAGGGACCAAATTGATGTAATTTAGAAAAGAGAGGACTAACTATATCATTTTCTTCGGAGACAGTTTCATTTTTAATGATCAAAGTGAAACATTTTTATGGCGAGGCAAACTTCCCTGGTTCCCATCTAGGACGGGCCCCTATCCGTCGTTGGTTACGAGGAAGAGTTAAAAGAAGCCACGTGTGTGTATTAATTAAATAGTTTACTGGAAATATCGTTATTGTTTTTATGGTTTCAATGAGCACAAGTTCTGACCATCTTAGCTGGAAATATCATTATTTTTTTTATGGTTACAACGACCATAAGTTCTGACTATCGTAGTTTCTATTTGGAAATACGGTTAACATTATTTGAAAATATTTTTTTATTTAAAAATATATTAAAATAATATTTTTTTTTATTTTTTAAAATTATTTTTAATATTAATACATGAAAATATTTAAATTAAAAATAAAAAAAATAAATTTTATAAAAAATATTTTTGAATTATAATGTCAAACAGTATTTTAATATGATTGAGAGGTACTGAGGTAGACATTAATTATTAAAGTATTTTATATTTTTTTTCCCTAGGTGCCCAGAAAATTATTTCAAAATTTAATAAAATAAAAGTGCACGTGTTGGCTGGGGGGGGTGTCAAGGGTCAATATAGGTAGGCTGGGATCTGAGTTGAAATAAACCTATTTTATTTTTTTTATTTTTTTTTATTTTTTTTTTCAAAATATAACAAACAAGCATTAAGGAGGCTGTTTAGGAATGCAAATGAGATTTTCTTTTCAAATGTTTTTTTGTTGATAAATATATCAGAATAATATATTTTTTTATTTTTAAAAATTATTTTTAACATGAACCTATTAAAATAACATAAAAATATATAAAAAAATAATTAAAAATAAAATATTTTCAAAACTAAGTACCAAACAGCTCCCAGAAGAAACAAGAATTCAATTCTAAAGATGAAATAATATATATCGCAAAGAGGAGTGTAAATATAGTGCATAAATAAATAAATAAACAGGAAAATAATTAAAATCCATACCTCTCTTGCAGTAGGAAGTCTACCGCCAGAATACCTAACGACCAGCTGGGAGCCTGTATCCGAACGCGGTGGAGCACCATCTAGCTGCGTCCCAAATGAAGAAGATATAGAATCCTGTGAATTCGTTTTGAGAATGTCCATCACATCCACCTCCCAAAGCAACCAATCCTGTGTTACATTCCTATGTGAGATGCCATGGGTGACCGAGTTATTCCATGGTGGCAAGCGTCCATTGGCTCGCAAGAACTTCCCTCTTCTTGTCTTTAGCTTGACAAGAAACCCTTCAGTTCTCGGTTCCCAATCAATCGCAGCATCGTTTACAGATTCCGGCATGTCCTGTATCACTTTTCTCCCGGCCATGCCCAGCAAGAATGGCTCCTCCGAGGCTGTAAGATACTTTCCATAGCAGCTTTTTAGTCGGATATGATGGTTGTCGCCTGGAATAAACTCCACTGTCCACCGGGCTCCTCCCGATGAACCGTCGCGGCTCTGCCGCACAGTTTCTCCATCCTCGTCCGCAGCAAGGTACCTGTCATGGAGACTCTTGAGTCTCACTGCTTTGGCCTGGTTGAAGAATTCCATGACTCAGAAATGAAAGCCAAACGGGTACTTCCTCTTCTCGGCACAAGCATCAAGGATCAGAGAGAGGGGCTTTAAATAAATTCAACGCCGTCGTAAATGGGAGAAGACTTGGAAAAATAAATACAAAAGAAAATAAAAAAATAGGATTTTACAGGTTTTGCTGACCAAGAAGATACCAGAAGAGTTTGTCGATATATGTGAACGAAAGTCGGAGGAAGAGTCCGGTAGTTAATAGGACAAACGATGAGGATTGCTTCTGGTCTTGGTGGGTTCTGGTCAACATCTTCGCGCTCTAAATTTGACTGGGAGAATCTTCAGGCAATTAACGAATAACATTATTTTATAGGATGCAGTTTTGACTGAGATAGCCCTTTTAACTTCTATAACCGAATTGAAGGTAAATTATTTTAACTTAAATGTTGTTGTGAATTATTTGTCGGTGCCTTGCATGTCGTGCCGTAACCAACCTTTGCCCCCTGCAACACACCATTTCTTGCACCGTTTCCTGCACGACACTCACATGTCCTGGAGCAGGACACGAAGTAACAGAGGGGGGAAGGAGGAACAAGAAAAAAATCTAACAAATTTATCTTTTATAATTTTACTAATTAAATATTTAGATAACCAATTATAACAAGCAAAAAATCAATCATTTTTCTACATAGAAAAAAATCTAGTGCAGCATGCGGGAAAATTACCTCATGCTAACCTATTTTATTCAACTTCGGTAACGAAACAACTTGACAAATCTTATTTTATTAAAAGAAAAGGCTAAAACCCATTAGAATTTCATTATCCTTTAGACTCATTGAACCATGAATTGGAACAATCAATAACTATTTTGTCATTCTTGAACAAGATCATTTAACTAGATAGTGGGGGCCATTCATTTTATTTTATACAATTTATTTATCATCTTTATATTTATTGGGGACAAATATATCTTTAAATATTTTAGATGCACAATAAATAACTTAAATATCCTTAAAAATAAAATATTTAAAGTCATACTCTAGGGGTATTTTGGTTTTCTTATTTCTTGCTAACACAATTAAATCAATAGATTGCCATTTAAAAAAATGACATCATGGCTTTAAGTTATAATCAAGTCCTTTTGTATTTTAATCATGGCTTTTTATTTATATCAATGTGAATGATGAGAAATTTAGTTTTTTAATAAATATAATTAAGAAAATAAAAAGTTGACAGGGTGTGTAATGCATGAGCCAATACATGGGAGGCACCCATCATCTTTAGATGGAGTATATGGTGCATCCCTTACTTATATCAAACACCACTTTGCTTAATGATGTTGAATATATCATGTCATCTTGTCCTCAATAGTTAGACACATGTCTACAGAAGAGCAAATAAACTTCAATAAAATTTTTGTTTTGTCTCTCTTTTCTCTATCTTCACCTCAGATTTCATGTTAACCCTTCTAAAATTAAATTCATCTAGTCAATTTGTATTTGTATCAGTTTGATTCTTATTATTTTTATTGCAATTTATTTTGCTTTCAATGTTTTTTTTTTTAAAATTCAGCTTCATTTCTCAACATTTCAATCATTTATATTTGTATATAATTTGGTCCCTTTTTTTATTTCTATTTGATCCTTTTCCTGATTTATTTTATTTTTCAATGTATTCCCTCATTAATATTTTTTTCATTTAGTTTGTATACTATATTTGATTCTCATTGTTTTGATTACTATTTGTGTTGTTTTTAATTTTTGGAAGATTTGAAATTTTGCTTTTGGTTTTATGGTGTTTATCTTATATGATGTAATCATGATCTCATGACTTGTGTCATTAGTTTTGAAGATTAACTTAAATTAACTTTAATATTTTTAGGTCTTTTTTTTCAAAAAAAATATATTCTCTTCTCAATTTTATTCTTCAACATTAGATTACCGGGCCTTGAGATTCATATTTTTTTTCCTATAATGGGGTTATCTAGATCTCATATCCAGGGTTATAAGTTAGTCAATTAACTTAGGGTGATTCGTGTTTTTTTTTTTTTTTACATTTCTTCTTTTAAAATTGATTCTTTTTAATTTCATCCTTTGATATTAGATTATTAAGTCTTGAGCTTCGTGATTGTTTTGACTTTTCTTTCTATACGAGCTCACTTGTTTTTTTTAAGTTTTTTTGTTTTGCATTTCATCATTTAGTTTGTTTGAGAGTTGACATCTAATATTTTATTCAATTTCTTCTCTAAAATGTTATCTTGATCTCGTAATCACGCTGTAAATTTGGCATACTGACTTGAATCAACCTTTTTTTTTTCTTTTTTCTAAATTGAGTTAGAAAAAAATGCTTAGGCAATGATAACATTTTTAAAAGAGAAAGAGAATCTTAGGATCCTGATCATTGATTTAAATGAGTTCAATAAAAAAAAATTATTTTAATAATATGATAAAAAGCAAACAACAATAAAAAAAAAAGGCCAACAACCAATTGAGAAAAATGAATGCCTGTCAATATTATAAAAATATACACTCTAAATATTCTTAAGACATATTAATAATCTTATTTTAATAACAAAGCATTAATTGAATGAGAATAGGATAGCTTTATAAAGTGAAAAAAGTAAAATAAAGCTCAATTACTAGTGAATCAAATGTTAAAGGAAAAAAAAGAATTTGACCTGACCTATAGCATAATGAGAACAAGCTATCTAGTCATTGGCTAAAACGTTTACTTGAGGATTTGAATAGAAATTAAAATATTAGAAATTGTTTATCATCGTTATTCCAAATTAATAAAAAGTTAAAATAAAATAAAATAAAATATTTTTAAACTATAGATATTACATACCCGCATGGTACACGTATCAAATTTCATATGAATTGTAGCAATGATGTTTTTTTCTACTTCACGTAGCCATCCTTAGAGACGAGGGTGGTCCGTAGAAAAAAGGTTTTTTATAACCATAAAATTATGATTAAGGAGAGCATTTGGAAACCTAATGGTGTGTGAGAGTTCGGGTAAAGGAACTTGTTGTATAAGGAAAGGACGCATCACCCTAGTGTGCCCTACTTAAAGTAAACTGCATTGTTATTTGATTGCTTTTTTCCAAGTCAAATTTTTATTTCTTGGTTTTTTTAAGTCTCAAAGTATATTTCTCTTCATGAGAAAGTTTCTTCCTCATTAGATCGAAAACTTAACTGTTATAAGGTCTAAATTTTAGCATTGCATTTATTATCTTTTTAATATATAAGGATGTACTTTACAATGGAAGGTTACACCCCCAATAATTAAAGTTGACAACTAAAAAAAATAAAATAATTGGTGAAAGTTTTTTGATATTTTGGTCATAATCTAATAGATAATCATAAACTGGTTACAATATCTCATTTTTCATTTTAAAAGATGAGAAAGATGCATTTGCAAAAATATGCTTAGAAATTTTTTAGAATTTGATTGTATGCATGAAAACATTTTTTTTTTGTTTTATTTTAAAAGCATATATTTTTTTCGCTTTTGGGTTGGACTACCCAACCAAATGGGCCAAAAACGACCCATTATTTTCAGTGGGTTGGTTGGATGTTGCATCCAGCCCAACCACTGCCTAGTGTTCACTTGCGGTGAACAGTAATAGGTGCGTTGAAGGATGGCGGGAGATGATTGACCTGTTATTGCTATTGTGTAGAGAAGGTCAAATCAGTGCTTCAGGAGGTGTTGGTGGAGAGAATGGTGGCCGATGACGGCTATAGGAAGAGGAGGAAGTCTGATGCCGTGGAAGAAGAAGTGATGTTGTCGCTGCTTCTATCATCAGAGGAGAAGAAAGAGTTGTTGTCGTTGCCGCTAGAAGAGAAGAAGCTGCTAGTGGTTTCCAATATCTGTATTGATGTGTTTATTGTGTTATCCTCACCTTCTTCATCTTTTTCTTTTTTTGTCTTCCCTTCCCTTTCTCCTCTTTGTTCGTTGCTTGCATGTATTTATAGACACATGGTGACTCTTCATCTAATCGTTGCGTACAGATTATGGTGTTTGAAGGTCACCTCTTCCACTTCTGCAATGATGAAGACGATGGTGGGCCTACACTGTTCAGACCAATATACAAAATCTAGCATTGGTGTCTCAATTTATAATTGTTCTAATTATGCTCCTAATTGACCTTAAAGTTTTAATTATATGCAATTGTATCCTAGCCAAAGCTTCAATAGAAGCCTCCAATTTACGCATCCTCTTTACTTTGGTCTTTGATCTCAAATTGATACAATTTCTCCCTTAAAACTTTCAATTTTCTCAATCTCACCCCTAATCTCATCAAATTGACTTGGCAAATATTAAATTTGGTCTCAAAAATTTCAATTTTGTCAATTTAACCCGAATTATACTCTCAAACTTATTTTTTCACCAATTCAGTCTTTAATATAATTAATTTGACCCCATTAAAGTATAATTCAATCCTTCAATTGAACCCTAAATTAATTTCTAAACATAATTATACTTTAAATTAACCCACAATTAAATTAAATTGGCCTATAAATTTTTTAATGATGTCTTTCAGCTTTATTTTTTGCAGATTTATCTTATAATCATTTATTTTATCCTTGAATCTATATTTTTTTTCATTTTCGGGCACAATGGAGGTACGATTGGGCTCTCGGGTCCGTCTAGAATTTCAAACTTGATTTTTCCATAATGTCATCATTTTTTTATTTTAAAAAATAACCTAGAAATGGGTTATGACATGCACATATCACAAAAATAAAGTTTGAAACTTTTTAATATATCAAAATAAATCTAGATCACTAAATCAAATTTTATTCAATTATCTAATACTCTAAAAGATTACGGGATTTTCAACAGTGATGAGCACTGTGCACTGTGACTCATAGTCACTGTGGACGTGCAGTTTACTCCGGTGCTGCGCGAGAGTTTGTGCACTTTTTTTTTACACAGGGCTTCTTTTTGTATTTTTTATGGTGAAATTGGCAGATGAGTAGTTGTGGCCGAGCGGTTCGCCTGCACGCTGGAAATCTCCAGCGCGCAGGGTTCGAACCTCTCAGCCAGAAATTTTGACTTTGTTTTTTTTTCCCCTAAATTCTGTTTTTTGTTTTATTTGAAAAGCAACTGCTTTCCTTTTTTTTTTCGAAATTCCTTTTTTTTTTAAAGCAACTTTCCAGTTGCTTTCTCTTTTTTTTTTCTATTATTATTCTTATTATTTTTTTTAAACTATTGTGTTTTTGTTTTTTCTTCTACAATCCTGATTTTAAAAATGATTGTCTGGAAAATTTGCTTTCCCTTTTATTTTATTTTTTTATTATTATTCTTATTATTATTTTTTTACACTAGGATATCAATGACAATTTACGCGTATCATGACTAATCTCCGGATCCATTTTTTTTCCTTTTTTGGTTCAACTTATACATTTTTTTCCTGTTTTTTTTCCGCTTATTTTTTTTCCCGTGACCGTGGTGTCCAGGTTAACTTATGCGCACCACAATTTTTTTTCTCATTACTGTTTAAAAAAGTGATTTCCCCTTGCATGTTTTTTTTATATCCGTGTTTCTTCTTTTTTATCCCTTTTTTGGTTCGACTTATACATATTTTTCCATTTTTTTGTTTCCGCTTATTTTTCCCCCGTGACCGGGGTCTACAGGTTAACTTATGCGCACCGCAATATTTTTCTAATTACTGTTTAAAAAAGTGATTTGCCCTTGCACTTTTTTTTTATAACTGTAAATATTATTAGATTCTAAAAAATTATTTGACTTGAAAAATAAATAAAAAAGAAAAAAGAGAATAATAAGCCAAACCATTACAAAACACCCAACCGCCAACGAATGCCCAATTCACTATAAAAAATAAAGTTATTCATCTCTAATTGATATCATCGATTGTATTTTTTTTTATCAACCGATTATATAATTGTCAAAACAATTAAGACACACCAAATAATCAATCAATTGCAGTTTTGCAATCTATGAATTAAATAAATCGACACAAAATAGCAATCAACCACAAATAATCTATCTCTGATAGATTTTAATGGTTGCAATTTTGCTATATGCTGGTTAAATCGTTCATTGCTGTTAAAATAAACCCAATCATCAACAAGTTCGATACAAGAAAAAAATAATTCATATTTTATTCATTTTATTAATTGTAAATTTACGTCCACCAATTAAATAATTGTCATAATAATCAAAACACGCCTACTAATTAATCAATTATAGTTTTTATGCAAATTACATAAATCGAAAAAATATTTAAGCAAGTTCACCCATTAATGAATTGGCTATAAAATACAATTCAGTCATCTTTAATAGATTTTATCGATTATAATTTTGAGAGTTGTCAACTGAATTATTATCCGAGCACTTAAACTGATAACAACAACCAACTAATTCAATATAGAAAAAAAAATACAACAGAATTTAGCGATTACAATTTGCTATCTACCAGCTAAATAATTCTTTGCAGGCTAAATAATTAATCAGTTTACTACATCAAAAAAGCCTAGCACAATGCGCGGCTATTTTCTGATATTTGTCAGGTATCGATGCTTGAAAATATATATAAAAAAATGAACTGGGTTTTTTTTTAATCTCAAATTAATTTAATCTAAGTGTTCTGAAATACTTTTAATATAATAATATAAATAATAAATCTTAAAAAATAAAAAATAAATTTTTTAAAATAAAAATCACTTTAAACAAAACATATATCATGTCACATATATATAAAATAAATGCAAAAAAACACAAAAATGTAAGATAAGTATTATATGTATGCTAGGATGAACACCTAAGTCAAGTGGTTAACGCGTTTGCTGCCGCATCACAAGAGCGAGAGTTTGAAACTCTCCGGTTGCTAATGTTTTTAAACACTGATGAACAATGATTTTCACTTTTCATTACTGTTTGAATGTTTTTTTTAACTACGCTTCTTTTTTAAAAAAAAAATCGGAGTATCCATGTGAGCTTACGCACACCACGACTAATCTCCAGATCAACTTTTTTTTCCCATTTTTTCCCTGTTTTTTCCCTATTTATACCCTTTTTTTCCATGACCGGGGTGTTCGGGTTCATTTATGCGTGCCATAATTTTTTCTCTCATTACTGTTTAAAATTCTGCTTTCCCCTTGCACTTTTTTCTTATAACCGGACTTTTTTTATATAAACAAGGTGGCCGGGACAACTTAAACACACCATGACTAATCTTCATACACATCTTTTTAAAACATTTTTTCCTTTTTTTTCAATTACACTTTTTTTTCCGTTTTTCTATAATCAGGGTGTCCTAATTGGCTTTTTTTTAATATTTTTTTAATTGGGTTTCTTTTTTTGTGTTTTTTAACCAAAGTATCCGTTACAACTTACGTGCACCACAACTAATCTTCGAATCCATTTTTTTTAACATTTTTTTCACTGATTTCCCCCCCACGTATATGTTTTTTTTATAATTGTGATGCCTGTGACAACTTACACAAGCCATGAATAATCCCTAAACCCATCTTTTTGAAGAAAAAAAATTCTGTTTTTTTCCCACTTATAATTTTTTCTTTTATAAACAGGGTGTCTGGGTCAACTTACAGGAACTACTACTATTATTTCATAAAATAGCTAAAGGATATTGTAATTTCACACAGTAATGAACAATTATTTCAATTGTGGTTTTCGTTGTTTATTACCATTTGAAAAAAATTCCTTTTTTTATATTTCTTGCATAATTCTTATTTCTGTCCATATATATACATGCTCTTAGTTTTTGTTTCAATTTTTTTATTCCTCTCTTATTAAGATTTTTTAAATTTTTAATTTTTAATCTGTGTTGGTAATCATTTCAAAAACAATATTTGTTATTATTTCACTTTTTTTTATTCTTCAAGTAAAATATTTTCTTTAAATATAATCATATTTATTTTTTGTTAATATTGTTAGGTATTGAATTTTCTAATTATTATAGATAAAACATTCAAAATAATGATAATGATTATTTGTAAGTTTTATTTTCTTTTAAATATGTTAGACTAATTATATATATATTGCTTTTTTGCAAAAAAAAATATCATTGTTCTAAAATGATTTTAATATAATATTATATAAAAAAAAATTATGGAAATTTTTTCTCTAACAATAATTATGATCTCACCAATTTTTATTATTTCAATTGTTATTAAGGTTATTTTCTTTTATGTTTACATTTTAATTTTTTTTTGTTGTCATTTCAAAAATGATATTTTCTATTTCCTCTTTTTTTATTATTCATTTCATTTTTTTTTTAAATCTAATAATATTGATTTTTGTTTTTCCATTTATTTAGTTTTTGAAATTTTTTTAATACTGTTAGGTGTTGAAATTTCTTATTATTATAGATAAGACATTCAAAATAAGGATAATGATTATGTTTTTCTTATAAATATGTGAGACCTATTTATTATTATTCTAAAATATTTTTAATATAACAATATGAGCAATAAATTTTACAATCAATTTCCTACATATAAAAAAATCATTTCTAACGGATTTTATCAAAACATTTTTAGTATTAGCAATATTCAAATATTTTTTAGTGGAAAAAACATCTGTTTCTAACAGATTTTATCAATTATAATTTGACTCATTGAATATTAAAATAACAAAATACAACATGCATAAAATCAATGAATTTTTTATATAGATAAAAAAAACTCAGCGCATCGCGCAGGCAATTCGCTCTTTTATTTAAGTTTATTTCTTTACAAGAATTTCCAATGTTTTCATTTCTAATATTTTAGATCTAATATTACTGGAAAAAAAAACATCTCAAAAATAAATGTTGACAAATTTACCTGCATTATCTACAAGTCAAATTAAAAAATATACAAGTCACTTCCCGTTTCCATTAGACTGTTCTTTTTAGATGGCAAATAAATAATTATAGCACAAAAAAAATTAAGTTTATGTTTTAAAAAAAAATTACAATATTTTTATTTCTAATATGTCTGATATTTATTGAATATTATCGCCTAAAAATATATTGAGAGAGAGGAAAAATGACTTTGAATTTTTTGAAGGACAAAAATTTATATTAGTATTCTTAAATATAATTATACTAACTAAATATTAAAATAATAAAATACAATACATATAAAAGCAATCAATTTTCTACATAGATAAAAAAAATCCACCGCATCGCACAGGTATACCGCTCGTTAAGACTAAAATACAATTAGTTTGAATTTAATAAATAATCTAAACTATATATTAATGACATAATAAAATATAAAATATAATAAATTTATCATGTAACATATACGACAGGTATGATAGCAAACCAAAAATAGTCTCTTTAAATTTCTCAACTTGAAAAGTGGATCCAGTTGACATTCTTCATACGAATATTAATTTCAAAATCGAAGTTTACAGGGTATTGATTCGTGTTTAAACTTGACCTTTGCAATTTTGGCGTTTTAATATTCCATGCGTCTACCATTAAAATATTAAAGCTAACAGATGGAGCTCTTGCTTCTTGTTATATATTATTGTTTTTCCTGCTCAACTTGATGTATACTTTCTTTGTAATACCATCTGTTAGTGTTCTCGAGTATCCAAGCAAAGTCAACCAGGCTGCTTATATATTCACATAATAAAATAACATGATTTTGTTAAGTGTCTGCTAGAGCCAGACAAAGATCTTGGTTTTATACAACGAATGTGAAGGTTCTACAATGAATCGTTGATAACCAGAAATCGATTGTGCTAGTTTTTAAGTATTTATTCTGTCTGTATCTGGATGTTCAACTGTCTACAATATTTGACTATACTGCTGGCATGTAGTTTTTTCAACTCTTTAGCAATGATGTGATTTTTCTTTCTATTCTTCCCTGATCTGAGAGATGGATGGAATTCCTTCCATTATCTTCTTGTTCTTCTGTAACATACTGCTTCTGACTCATTATGGCTCTTCCTATCCGTTGTGTACTGATTCAAGTGAGTGTTCTTCTTTTTCTGTTTTCATTTTGGTTTACCTCTGAATTCCAATGATTTGATAATGATTATTTTGATTCTGTTCTTTGATTTGGACCCTTTCCTTTTTTTCTGAATTAGGGTCTCCCTTCATCCCGAAATCACCTCTTGCTTTCTGTCAGTACAGTGGAAGAGTTTGCTGTAACTCCACTGGAGATGTTGAGTTGCAGAAACATTTTAAATCATTGAATGTTTCTGGTTCTGGCTGTGCTTCTCTTCTGAAATCAACACTCTGCTCAGTAAGTTTGTCAACCTAATGGCTGTTATGTTCTCATCTTTTTTCCTACTCGATGCTTGAAGAAACCTTGGTCGGTGCCTAATTGATGTTCATGTTGAATGAAAGGATTATGAACTAAATGCATTACAAACTTATCGGTCTTTTATTTGATTAGTCAGTTAACATTGGTTGAAAACTGCATGATATAGAGATATCCAAGTACAGGATTTTTTTTATTCAATGATCTGTTCTTGAAAGTCGTAGAGTTGCCCTTGTCTGGACACCCCATGTCATTGTCAGCCTGAGGCTGACTGATCTTTTAACGTCTAGCTAAGATAGAAACCAAACATGTAAATTCTTTCCAGTTCAAGGCACTTGTAGCAGATTTCAGGACATCTTTGAACTGAATTACAAGCTTTGAATCATTGATTTTTGGCAGAGATGCGATCCATTTTCAGCAGAGCTTTATAGAATTGGATCGGCTCCTCGAGTAGTTCCTGTCCTTTGCAATTCCACAGTTTTAGCAAACTCATCCCAGTCCCAACTTGCTGCAACAGACTTTTGCTCAAAAGTCTGGGATGAATGCCATAATTTATCCATATCAAATTCTCCTTTCACAAAAGACAAGGCTGGATCGGTGGTTAATTCTTCTTCCAAACTGACGGAATTATGGGAGTCAAAGGGTGCTTTCTGTAATGAATTTGGAGGAGCTTCTGGTGATGGTTCGGTATGTTTCGATGGCAGACCAGTTTCACTAAACAGTTCTGAAAGTCCAAGTCCCCCTAGCGGTATCTGCCTTGAGAAGATTGCGAACGGATCCTACCTTAATATGGTAGCTCATCCTGACGGTTCAAACCGTGTCTTCTTGGCAAACCAACAGGGTAAGATTTGGTTGGCTACGGTTCCTGCTGAGGGATCAGGAGAAACTCTAGGGATTGATTTATCAAATCCTTTTCTAGATTTGACCGACGAGGTATATTATGATACTGAATTGGGGATGATGGGAATAGCATTTCATCCAAATTTTCAACAAAATGGACGCTTCTTTGCTTCTTTTAACTGTGATAAGGTAAAATGGGCAGAATGTTCAGGAAGATGTTCATGTAACTCTCATATGGGATGTGATCCTTCAAAGCTTCCCTCTGAGAATGGAGCTCGACCTTGCCAGTATCACAGCATCATAGCAGAGTTCAGTGCAAATGGTACCTCATCGCAACCTTCCCTGGTAAAGATCGGAAGGGTGTTTCTATCTATTTATTTTCTTCACTCACTACAGTTCATATAATCATTTTGACCTCATTTGCAGGCAACAAGTGTGCAACCACAGGAAGTCAGAAGAATATTTACCATGGGTCTGCCATTTGCTGCCCATCATGGTGGTCAGATACTTTTTGGACCTGAAGATGGATATTTGTACTTTATGATGGGAGATGGTGGAAGTATAGGTGATCCTTACAACTTTTCACAAAACAAGAAATCATTGCTTGGAAAAATTATGAGGCTGGACATAGACAACATTCCAAGTAAGTATTGGTTTAAAATCCCAATAATAGTTTTCAACACAATATAGACTTCCACACTCCAGGATGATATCTTAGTTTCTACTTATTTTTTTTGGATACATGAGGAAAAATCTACTCAATATGCTCCAACTACATCTTTCTATGTCTGGTATCCATAACCTGAATTGTTTCTGGGGAAAAATAAAAACCATGCTTGCGAAGAAATATGAGAAGCATTGTCAGTTCAAGGACGTAAAGGTATTAAACTGCAGACTATTGACTAATAATAATGGACACGCTTGCTTGTGATAATGCCAAATACAAATGAAAAGAAATGGGTTCATTTCTTTCAATGTGCAAAAAAATCTTCAATTCCAACGATATGTACAGTTCAGGTGTCAGAACTATATTTTTCTGATGAAAGGATGCAAGAACTTGACAGAATTAAGTTCATATTAGCTTTTGTTGTTGGAGATTCTCTCTTCGTGGGGTAAGTTGAACAGAGCTGTAATATAGAGATTTCCCCCATGGACACAGGGGAGCTTCAGATTGAGTTTTCTGTAAGTGGAAGTACTTCATCCACTGGTTTGCTGATTAGAGTAAGCAAGTTTTTAAACTTTGGAAACCCCAGAAAAGCTTAACACTGTACTAGAAGAGCTCAGCACTGCCATTCATGGTTTATCTTCAGTCCTTTCTTGGTTACATATCTTCTATTCCATGTTCTTGTGAAAACCATGATGAAAAAGGATTTAAGACTTCCGAATGGAGATATGTTAATGATCCATCAAGGGGATATGTCTCTTAGTGATCCATTTGGAATTCTGAGCTGAAAGGGGGAGATAAGAATAGAGTTGCATGCAATTTTGTATGCATCATGTTCTTATATGATATTTTTTTGCTGCTTCTTTGTTTCTTATTTTATGACCACGGACAAATTGTCTGAGCTTCTGACAGTACATCTCTTTACTGCTGTCGTCATTTAGCGTAGATGTATTGCATTTTGACATTTTGGTTGCCACTACACCATATTTTCTTATCAATCTACCATCGCATCATCTCTTCTTTTTTGTAACTTTTCAGGTGGCCAAATGATCACTGACCGAGGCCTGTGGGGAAACTACTCTGTCCCTGGAGATAATCCATTTTCTGAAGACCAGGGATTGGAACCTGAGATCTGGGCGCTAGGGTTAAGAAATCCATGGCGATGCACTTTTGATGCAGACAGGCCTTCTTACTTTCTCTGTGCTGATGTTGGCCAGGTTAGCCTGGCCTCCTCCTCTCAGCTAGAACAGATTTGAAATATCATTTTCTTTATGTAAGATTACTAATGAAAGGAGAAGGGTCTTAATCTTACAGGATCAATATGAAGAGGTAGATCTCATCACTAAGGGTGGTAACTACGGATGGCGTGTTTATGAGGGTCCATTGCTGTACTATCCCCCAACTGCACCGGGGGGGAATACATCTGTGAGGTCCATAAATCCAATTTTTCCTGTAATGGGATACAACCACTCAGAAGTAAACAACGGCGAAGGATCTGCATCAATTACAGGAGGCCATTTCTATCGATCGACGACTGATCCATGCATGCATGGAAGGTGAGTAAACTTGATTCTTATTATTTAGTCACCCTGGTACTCTTTTTGCGAATAATAAAAGTCAAAACACGGGGATTGATTGAATTTGAATTGAGTTTTTTCATTCCCCTGACAAACCATGTTTGGCTTGATCAGATACCTTTTCTCGGATTTGTACGCTGGAGCAATATGGGCTGGAACAGAGAGCCCGAAAGATAGTGGGAACTTCACCAGCACCAAGCTTCCTGCTAGCTGTGCGCACGACGCTCCGATCCCATGCACCACCGTAGCAGGGAGCTCTTTCCCGTCATTGGGATTCATATTCTCTTTTGGTCAGGATAACAGGAAAGACATGTTTATTTTAGCCAGCAGTGGTGTATACAGAATAGCTCGTCCTAGCCGATGCAATTACTTTTGCTCGGTGGAAAATGTCACAGCTCCTCTTCCCTCCTCCCCTCCCCCTTCCCCTTCCCCGTCTCATTCCGCCGGGAAACGTTCCAGCAAGCCACCAACAGCAGTGCTGCTAAATATTCTTATCTCTGCTTCGTTGTTGCTCGTATTGTACTTTCCACATACATAATATCTGTAATCAGACGTGCTCAGTAGATCCATGCATGACATGAAATTAAAGAAAAAAATATTATAAAATTTCTTTCAATTTTTCTGGCGATGGATAAAGCGCGTGTTGTGGAGCAAGGATGGTAGTCAGAATTAAGACGTGCAGCTCCATAATTTTATTTTATTTTTAAATGGGAAGCCTAAAGAGAAAGACACATAATCATTGCAAGGATGAAACCAAAGCCAAGATTCATCAAAATCATATGGTGTTTGGAACAAAAGCTCTTTCTGATTAGTAATGTCCTCTACAAGGAAATGGAATGGGTGCCGTAGTGGTAGTGATAAGGTTATCAATTCTGTTTCGATTGTTAATTTGTTTTTTTAATTTGAACGGAATGTTTTGGCGCGTTGTTTCAGGGGTTATATTGTATATGTATGTGTGTATATATATATAATTAAATATATTAAAAAAAAGTTTAAATTCAAAAATAAAATTATTTAGAATTATGCAATTAATTTAAAAAAAGACACAATAAAATGATTTATCTAAACAAAATTTTGAACATGTATAATATTACAAGAATGTCATAATCAATCTCGCAAGGTCATTACACTCTCTGATTGCTCTAAAATTTTAACATAATGTATATAAATATGTCAAAAGACGTAAAATTTTACCTCAATCTAATGGCCGGATTAAGAGATATGATTGATATTGTAAAATTATTCATTATTTAAAAAAATACTATTTGACCGAAACAGAACGGGCGGAACGAAACCAGAACGTTTCGGCCGGTACTTAGCCGAAAAATATGGAATGAGCCGGAATTTAAACCAAGATAAAAATGACATTATTTTATCTTATTTTTTTAACTGGTACGAAATATTTCGGCCGAAACAACCGGATCAATTATTAAGAAACTGCAATGATCCTTCTCACACTTTAGTCTCCCGAATCTGGAAAACTATTTAATCAAGCCCAATGACTTTTGGTGGCCATTTTCCCGTTTTTGTTGGGGTTTTAATTTCTAAATTTTAAATGCAAGCTTTGGAAACTTCAATTCTTTGAGAAAATCAACGTAGTAAAGATTTATGATAAGAAAAGGGGTGAGCTCGATTCAAGTAAAGGGATCAGACTATATATTCTCAAACTTGAAGGACTAAGTTCTTACCACATTCAACATCGAAGGAGTAAAGGATAATTTATTGCAACTGATTTAACTATAAACAGAACCTAAACTCTCACTGCTTCAACAACAACAAAAAAAACTCACAAATGTCTTCCCTCTCATTACCTGCTACTTCCATGCAAGTACTGGATCCCCTCCCATCTTCCAACATCTTCCTCCCACTTCTACCCCTAATCACGACCCATATTTACACCACCATCTCAAGAAAACCCAGAAGAAGAGCCCGCTCTCTCCTCCTGTGTGCAACCAGAAAAGATATTTGGACAAGAAACACGACCACAGTACCTTACCGTAGGAAACAGAGACAAGAACCAGTTTATTTAGACCACAGCGTAGATATGACAGAACTATTACTCTCGATTAGTCAAACCCAAAACGAGCAGCAACTATACTCTTTGTTATCGCCTTACAAGGACAGACAACTCTCGATTCGATTCATGGTTTCAATTATGTCTCGCGAATCTGACTGGCAAAGATCTCTTGCCCTTCTTGATTGGATTAACGATATTGCACAGTATTCCCCTTCTGTGTTTGCATACAATGTTGTTTTGCGTAATGTTCTAAGGGCTAAGCAATGGGACCATGCACATGGCCTGTTTGACGAAATGCGTAACCGAGCTCTTGCACCGGATAGATATACGTATTCCACTTTGATAACCCATTTTGGAAAAGCGGGCATGTTCGATGCTTCCCTATTTTGGCTTCAACAAATGGAACTAGACCGTGTTTCGGGTGATCTTGTTTTGTATAGTAATTTGATTGAGCTTTCAAGGAAATTGTGTGATTATTCTAAGGCTATTTCGATATTTATGAGGCTGAAAAAGAGTGGGATTATGCCGGATTTAGTTGCATATAACTCGATGATTAATGTATTTGGAAAAGCTAAGTTGTTTAGGGAGGCAAAGTTGTTGATGAAGGAGATGAGGGAAGTGGGGATTATGCCTGATACAGTTAGTTATTCGACCCTGTTGAGTGTTTATGTTGAGAATGAGAAGTTTGTTGAAGCCTTATCTGTTTTTGCAGACATGAATGAGGCTAAGTGCCCTCTTGATCTCACGACGTGTAATGTCATGATTGATGTTTATGGGCAGCTTGATATGGCTAAGGAAGCGGATAGGTTGTTTTGGAGCATGAGGAAGATGGGAATTGAACCAAATGTTGTTAGTTATAATACCCTCTTGAGAGTTTATGGAGAGGCCGAGCTTTTTGGTGAAGCTATTCATTTGTTTAGGTTGATGCAGAAGAAGGATATTGAGCAGAATGTTGTCACTTATAATACCATGATTAAGGTTTATGGGAAATCACTTGAGCATGAAAAGGCCACAAATCTTATGCAGGAAATGCAGAATAGAGGAATTGAACCAAATGCCATTACATACTCAACAATCATTTCTATTTGGGGTAAGGCAGGGAAATTGGATAGGGCAGCAATGCTGTTTCAAAAGCTGAGAAGTTCAGGGGTTGAGATTGATCAAGTCCTTTATCAGACGATGATTGTGGCTTATGAACGTGCAGGTTTGGTTGCTCATGCTAAGCGACTGCTTCATGAGCTCAAGCACCCAGACAGTATCCCAAGGGAAACTGCTATTAAAATTCTTGCCAGAGCTGGTAGGATAGAAGAGGCCACATGGGTTTTTCGCCAGGCTTTTGATGCCGGGGAGGTGAAGGATATATCTGTGTTTGGATGCATGGTTGATCTTTTTTCAAGGAACAGAAAACATGCAAATGTGATTGAGGTGTTTGAAAAGATGAGGGGAGCTGGATACTTTCCTGGTTCTAATGAGATTGCTCTTGTTCTGAATGCTTATGGGAAATTGCATGAATTTGAGAAGGCAGACGTTTTATATAAAGAAATGCAGGAAGAAGAATGTGTTTTTCCAGATGAAGTTCATTTCCAGATGCTGAGTTTATATGGTGCAAGAAAAGACTTCATGATGGTCGAGGCCTTGTTTGAGAGGCTGGATTCTGATCCCAACATTAACAAGAAAGAGCTGCATCTTGTTGTTGCCAGCATTTATGAAAGTAAAAATAGATTAAATGATGCATCACGGATCATGAACAGGATGAGTAAAGGAGGCATTTTGAGATCACCAGCATAGAAGTATGAACATGCCCTTGGCCCTGTAGATTTTGCCAACTGTTGTAGATTGCCTTTTGTTGTGCCAGATTATTTTGTAAATATTTTATCTGGGCCTCATGCTTTCCTACCTTCTCAGATGTGAAGATGGTAATTGTGCATAGCTGCTTACAGATAACCTGTAAACTTGGCTTTTTCCCCGATGATACATTTATACTTTAGGTATCTTTTGCCTTCAGTTTCTAACGTCTATTTGAGACGAGAGACGAGATCAGTAAGACTTGTTCGCAGCTGGATGAAGACGAAATGACTTGAATGGTTTACCATTTCTTAGCCTACTGTTACAGTTGGACATCGAAAGAAATGGATATCAGTGAGTTTTTTAAAATAACATCAACCGAACATAACGGGAGCATTTTATATATATATATATATTTCAATGTTTTATTCTTATTCTTATTATTATTATTATTATTATTATTATTAATGTGTAGTGGAAAGACCGGACTCAATGTCATGTTTTGCCATGGGGTTTTCTCACAAAAAAATGATCTATCAAGGCATGCATCTTTAAAAAAGAAAAAGAAATATGTGACTTTAGCTATTGATCTTATTAGATCTCAAATTATAGACCTTATTAGATCAAATAAGTTGACTTTAATTTAATTACATAAAAAAAAACAGTAGGTGTTATCGTTTCAAACTCATGGCTTGGATCATTACATTTGAAGTATTTTTTTTAAAAAAAACGTATAATTCAATTCTTAATCAAATAAATACTAAAATTAAGAAATTAAAAATAATTTTTAATTGTACAAAATGATTAAACAATAGCATTTAAAAGAGTTACCAAATAATTTTATATTGGATTGAAGGATGAAACTGATAAGAAAAAAACAAATAAAAAAATAAGGGTCAAAACAGAAAAAAAACAAATTTATGATTGAATGGTGAAATAAAAAAGAACAATAAATTTTTCCAAAAGAGCCAAGAAAAAAAAATTAAAAATCAAAATAATGAGGACCAAATTATAAAACATAAACCATTAATTTGGATTGAATTATAGAATTAAAATACAAACAATTTTCCTACAAAAGAGCCAATAAAAAAATAAAAATCAAAAGAATAAGGATCAAATTGAAAAATATCATATTTGTAATTGGAATTGAAGGATAAAATTGAAAATAAATAAAAATTCTACAAAAGAATAAAGAATAAAAATTAAAAATAAAAAGAATAAAGACTGAAATTAAAATACTAACAACAAAAAGGGTCAAGTTGTAAATTTTTGACAATGAGAGAAAATAATTTGAAAAAGAAAAGAAAAAACTCATCAACAAAAAAACAAGACCACCACGTAAGACACTCGTCAAACTAACAAGAAAATGACATGGCAACTCTTCCAATGAATTTTTGGACACTAGGAGGCTCTGTGTGCACCACCCATTATGAAACATGTGTGTCCACCTTTGTTTTAGCCAAATACAAAATTGTTCACGAGATGACTTTGAAAAAAACAAGTCACCTATTGCCTTTAGGTTTTAATTGCATGTTAGGATAGCGTTTCAAATGCTGGTTTGTAGTTTTTTATTTTTTTTTCATTTTAAATGAATATGATTTGGTGTTTTTAGATCATTTTGATGTGCTGATGTCAAGAATGATTTTAAAAAAATAAAAAAAAACATAATTTTGATGTATTTCGGCACGAAAAGCACTTTGAAAAGCTACAACAACAGCTCTCCCAAACACCCTCTAAAAGCATACGTATTTATTTTAGTCGATTCACTATGCATTTTAATTGTTTATTATTTTTTAAATTTGCTAAAATACTAAATATCTCTTATATGATACTATAATAACAAAAAGATCATTGTAAAAATACAACAATGCCCCTTCATGACATGTTTTTTTTGCTTCCATTGTTTTTTTGATGATTTCATTGTCCAATTAATATGTGAGAAGACTTATTTGTTCCCCTTCAATTTGATAATAATAAATAAACCATTAATATGAAAATTAAAATTAAAATGGCAGGAACGTATCTATTAAACTTGGTATATTGTTTAACCTTGTTTTTCTAAATTATTTAAATTTTAAATATGAAATAGAATTGAATTATTGTCGTTTTTTGAGTATTTATGGATGATTGAGGGTAACACATGTGCTCTTTAATGTTCTTAATAAATGTACATGGTAGGATTTATTACGATTACTAAAAAACATTAGAATATAAAATAATTATTTAGTGGGTATCGGATATTTTACTTTTAATAAAAATGTTATGATACTGATATTTAATGATGTGTATTTTAACATTTTTAGGATTCTATTTGGCATTATATTTTAAAAATATTTTTATTTTAATTATTTTCATTGTTGATATTAAAAATAATTTTTAAAAAATAAAAAATATTATTTTAATATATTTTTAAATAAAAAAATATTTTCAAAAATCTACAATAAAACTGTTACTAGATAGATATCTCTTTTCATCGGAGGTGAAGGCCCGTGGCATGTATGTATGAGAACTGACGGCCATTCTCATCTTCTATAAGTGGAAAATCCCCTAACCTCTAAAAAGGGATTACAATCGGAAAACACTTTTGAAAATAAATATTTTTTTTATTTTAAATTAATTTTTTTAATAATTTTAGATATTTTGATATGTTAATATTAAAAATAATTTTTAAAAAATAAAAAAATATTATTTTAATATATTTTAAAATAAAAACAATTTAAAAAACAATATTAATCATTATTTTAAACAGGCACTAAAAGTCATTTTAGGAATATTATATCCCGTTTACCAAAACCCCACCTATTTTGCAGTCATAAATAATTCACAAATCAATCAATAAATAAAAACATCATGTGTGTAACCACCCTGCCACCTACTGTTCCCAGTCCAATGGAACCGAAATTCAACTATTTATTTAATAATAAATACAAATGCTTTTTAAGTTATTTGTTACGGGTAGATACATATAAATAATAGACTCACGTCATAAAAAACTTAATTACAAGAAAATAATTCTTAAAAAGATTAAAACGGACCAACCAACTAAATTATATCATTAATCAAAACATTAAATTGTATAATAGGCAAGACGAGATTGATAGCTCTGATACTCGTTAATTTCAGGATCTATAAGATTAGTCGATTGGCAAGCACCAGGACATCTATTTTAATAAAAAAATTCAATTATTTATTTAATAATAATAAAAATGCCTTTTAAGTTATTTGTTATCGGTAGATAGATAGAAATAATATATTAAAGTTTGTAAATTATTTATTTATTATTTGTAACATTTCCTTACAAAGAATTAAAACGGTCCAACCTGGTAAATTAAATCATTAATCAAAACATTAAATTGGATAATGGGCCGGAACGAGATTGAAAGCTATCGCAGATGCTCGCTCATTAATAACACCAACTGCAATGAGTAAAATAGGTGATAAGCCCCCCACGCCACCCCGCCTGGTCATTCTTCTCTCTCATCACCACACCACAACCAATTTTCGCCATTGCGTCGCGGCGAGGAAAGAAGTCGCCTCTCCTGTCCCTATCACTCTCCGCTTCCCCCCACCTAAAAATAACCCCCAAACTCCACTCCTTACCAGCCAGAAAACCTCAACTTCTTCTTCTTGATAAAAACTCATATCAAGAAAAATGAAGAGATTGAAAAGCTATTACATGCACCTGCGCCACCACCAAAACATGGAAAGAAAATGGATCTTTCCGTTAGCTATTGGCTCTATAGTCTCTCTTTTCCTTCTCTTCCTTACAACAATCACTACCTCAGACGGCATGTCTTTGTTTCCTTTCTACCGTTCTTTCTCTTCTTTCAGCTCTAAATTTGTTGAAACTAAAATCCACCCAATACCCACTTCGAATCTCCCTCCACCCCCTCGCTTTGCCTACTTAATATCTGGCTCCGCCGGTGATGGCAAGATGTTGAAGCGGACTTTACAGGCCCTCTACCATCCCGACAACCAATATGTTGTTCATTTGGACAGGGAATCATCGGCCGAGGAGAGATTAGATCTAAGCAATTTTGTTAAAGACCACCCTGTTTTTATCAGGTTTTGTAATGTAAGAATGATCACTAAAGCTAATCTTGTTACTTATAGAGGACCCACAATGGTAGCTAATACATTACATGCTGCTGCTATCTTGTTGAGAGAAGGCGGGGATTGGGATTGGTTTATTAACCTTAGTGCATCTGATTATCCACTTGTTACACAGGATGGTAAGTTTAGTGACTGGTTTTCTCTTTGAGCTTGGTTTTAGGTGCGATTTTTTTATTTGTTTTTCAAGTTCGGATTTTGATCTTGGTTTTTTTATTACTCGTTCTGGTAGATCTGCTGCACACATTTTCATATCTGCCAAGGGATCTTAATTTTATTGATCATACAAGTAACATTGGATGGAAAGAGTGAGTATAGTTTGTTTCTTTTTGGCAATTTTGTTGCTTTGGTGATTTTGTTTGTATATTTGTTGATTGGATGTTGATAATGTTTGTAGGTTTCAAAGGGCGAAGCCGGTGATTATAGATCCGGGGTTGTATATGACAAAGAAAGCTGATGTCTTTTGGATTACACAGAGGAGGAGTGTCCCAACAGCATTTAAACTGTTTACAGGTATGGGATTTTGAACCTTGGATTTAACGAATGTCAGTTGCTGCCTGTTTTTCTTTGATTTTTCAGATGTGGTACGTGCAATTTCCATTGTGGAGCTTCGTCTTCCGCATGTCATTTTTGTTATTTCCATCTCGGTGACTATGAATGCCATTGTCTTGTATCTTTGAATTGAGACCAATTTGCATTGAGATTCTTGTTCTCATGCTCACAAATTTTGGAAGTGTTCACTCCCTACGTCCTAGATTCAATATTTCCCTTTTTTTTACTGCTTTTATACCGTATGGGCACAATTTAGTTGGAAACGCTGTGTTGTATGATTAGATCAGTCCTAATAACAAGCAAACAAGAGATGAATGTTCTAAATGCCATTCTTTGACATGCAATTGCTGACTGCTGGATCAATCATGCTATAAATAGATGACCTGCTCGCAATCAGCTTTGTATTAAAATTGAGACTGAGAAATTCTTCTATATGCACTTTGTTATCAATAACCTGGAGCTCACAAGTACAGGGCATGTACATGTCGTGAACTCTAAGTGCAGTGTGTGCTTCTTCTTCATAGTATATTTTTCTATCTCACCATTTAAATATTCTGATATAATTCTGTACCATTAGTTGGCTGTATCAAAATTATATTACAGCAAGGGAGGTCTTGAATATAATCTGTTCATCATTGGGATCTAAGTTATACAGATACTTGTGAAGCGTTTTAGTATCTGTTGGCTTAGTTTTTGTTTAGTCAGGTTGAAAGAAAGTGAAATTGGGATCCTGTGGGTTTTATTCAAAATAAATAAATGATAATAATTATAGTAAATGAATAAAAAAAATAAATGAGGTTCCTGTGTTTATTGAACCCCCCAGGGTTTTGGTATTTAAGTTTATCCTGAAATTGTGAAATCATTCTCCCTCCTGTTTGGATCTTGTTAAAGTTGAACTGCATTTCTAATCAGTTTACTCTCTGGAGCTTGATACGGAACATGGGCTGCCTGATGGGTTTTGTTTTTTGGATTTCTTTGATCCCAAATCATGTCCATTGAAATTTTCCAGAGGTGTATCATATGCACTTAAGTGAGTATAGAAATCTGAACTAGAACCAGCTTCCTTTGCTTATGTTGATTTAGCTAGTATAAGGAGCCTTTAGATTGACTAGCTGTACCTATTCCACTTGGTTAGCTGGAGCAACTTCTGATCTCATATTCACAGGCTTCGAGGGATCTTTCCATTTCCAAGCAAAGATTGAAACAGGGGTATAGTCGAAAAAGGTTCTGTTTATTAAGGGAAAGGGAGCCAAGTCATACTTTTATGAAGGACGATAGAAAGAGAAGAGTAGGAAAGTGTAGGCATTTAGAAAGGTTGACTTCTCTTCTTTAGGTGTAGGCCATCTTCAGCTTCAGCTCTACTACTCTGTTAAAAATAAATGAACTATTGCAGCCTACAAGAAGTGCTGCTGACCTCTTGTTTTCCCTTGCTGCATGGTGGAAAGAATGTGGAATATGTAGTATAATGGGTTTTAGGCTGTGATGAACATCAGTTCTTATATCCACACTGTTGGACCACACGACCACCAATCTTAACCCTGAGTTCTTTAGATGCACAGTGAGCTGTCGTTTGATCTCTCGGGGATTTGGAGTGCAAATGTTTTTCTTCGAGTGTTTCTGTTTTATATCACACCAGAATCATTCATGTAATTGTTTACATGGCCCCCATTATAATTCATAGTTGGTTTTCTGTTTTAGGTTCTGCCTGGATGGTGCTGTCTCGGCCTTTTATTGACTATACCATATGGGGATGGGACAATTTACCTCGAACAGTACTAATGTACTATGCGAATTTTATATCTTCCCCAGAAGGTTACTTCCACACTGTCATTTGCAATGCTCAAGAATTTCTGAACACCACTGTGAACAGCGACCTGCATTTCATATCTTGGGACAACCCACCGAAGCAGCATCCACATCACCTCAACCTTGCTGACATGCAAAGGATGATTGACAGCAATGCTCCATTTGCTAGAAAGTTCCCCCAAGACGATCCCGTGCTTGACAAAATTGATTCTGAGCTCTTGTCTCGTGGTCCAGGCATGTTTACTCCTGGTGGTTGGTGCATAGGAAGAAGAGAGAATGGGACTGATCCATGCTCTGCTATAGGCAATACAACTGTCCTGAGACCTGGCCCTGGAGCTAAAAGGTTGGAGACACTGATGACCACTCTGCTATCAAATGAAAATTTTCGACCAAGGCAGTGCAAATAACAAATATGTAAAGCAAAGAGATATTTCTGATGCCATTGAGTTGCTTTCTTCAGAAGAGCAGAGAGGCTTTGACTCAGGTAATTTGTAGTACTTCAGCAGGGACGAAAGAAAGGCGCAAGTATAGAGAGATGAATTGTGGGGAGCATATAGAGCCGGGTTTACTACTCCACAGTAGCATTATGGTATAGATGACACAACTTATCCATGTGACTAGGCAGCCAATTTTACTTGTTTTTTGTTTTTGTTTTTATTACCCTTTTTCGAGTCCCTGTATTTCCCATGGTTGAATCACACTCCTCACCTTCCCCCATATCTTGTGCTGGATTGATGATGAGGTTGAAGTGCATCTGGCCTAATTAATGCTGGATAAAAAGGGGGGAAATAATGAAATTTCATTGTATGATTTCCTTGCATCAAACTGCTTTATGTGTAACAGCAGCAAACTCCTGGATTCATTTTGATGCCTTCATTGGTTACTTTTAAATTAGGACTGGGCAATCTTTTAGAAAGTGCACCAATGATTTGCTAAGACCATTTACACGAATAGGGTCTATTTTATAGTAAATACTTTAAAACAGATCAAGAAATCCAATAATTAAAATATAATAAAAAATAAAAAACATTGAATTATAAATCTAGATCCTTTATTTTTTTTAATATATGGGACACATGGTTATTTTCTAGCTATTTTTAATTTATTGAGGTGAAAAGAGAAAAAAACAATTATTCCTTTCTTCAATCACCATTATTACTAAAAGATGATTTTTTTATTTGAAAAGTTTCTGGCGTGTGCAGAGCATGCACCCAACACTTTAGAATCGCCACAATTTGTGGGCAGCATGCCCGGTGATTTCTGAAAACTTCTTCTAACGTCTTAGTCGATTCCTCTTTTTCTCCTATTCTATTTCAGGCAACGTGTGTACTTTAAATGCCCTTTTATCAAAGTTTTTTTAGTTTCAAATTTTATCTTTCAAATCCAATTCATGGTTTTTGTTTTTTTCTTAATAATAATAATAATAATAATAATAATGATAATAATGATAATTATACAACAACAACAGTAACAATAATAATTGTAATAATGGTCATGAATAATAATGAAAATGCTAATAAAAATAATAATATTTGTAATGTTATTTATAATAATAATAATAATAATAATAATAATAATAATAATAATAATAATAGTTGTTATTATTATTATGATTATCACAACACCAGATCATCAGATGATGTTGATCAAGATGAAATAGCGACATTAGAAGCCAAAATAAGGACTGTTGAAGGGATAGACTTATACGATCCACTGAAGCCCATAAAGATATGACTTGTCCTGAACGTTATAGTTTCAAAGAATTTTCATGATCCTAAATTTATTAAATAAAATAGAATAGAGTGCTCTGTCACTCATCATAAATGTTATTGTAACAAAATTACAAGGTGATACATGATGAAAAACTGCTAATGCATTCATTTCAAGATAATTTGAGTGGGGTAACCTTAAGGTAGTACATGAGATTAGACAATTCTAATATTCGTAGGTGAAAATATTTGTTGGATGATTTTGTCAAACAATACAAATATAATATGGATATTACTCCTTGTCGCGACATTGGTTTTTCACGCTTCGCGCCCTGTCATACCCGGAGGGGGAGACGATGCGCGGTAAAAAGAAAGGTGTTTTATAGCCATAAAATAAAGAATATATATCTTAGGAGTCACCACATAGTATTATGTTTACTAGGAGAACCTATTTGTCTGTGAGAGTTTAGGTTAGGGACTTGTTATGCAAGGGAAGACGTATCATCCTAGTGCACCCTACCTAATATAAGTTGCATTGTTGTTTGATTGTTTTTCTAAGTTTCATTTTTTATTATTTATTGGTCTTTCCTATAGCTCAAGGTAGATCTCTCTTCGTGAGAGTCTCTACCTCATTGGGAGTTGAAAACCTAACCAAAAAATGTTTACACTATGTTTTTTTTTTAAAACATTTTTTTACTATCTGTAGGTGTACTTTATAATGTGATTTTACACCACATTAAAAAAAAACTTTTTTACTATCTGCGAGTGTACTTTAAAAATGTAATTTTACATCGAGATAGCTAAAACAAAATAATTATTAATTGTTTTTGATATTTTGGTCAAATTCCAATGGATAATCATAACTAATTACGATATCTAATTTTCGTTTCAAAACATGAGAAATATGATATATTTGTTTTTTATGAAAAATATGCTTGAAAAAACTTTGAAATTTTTCTGTATGCATGAAAACAACACTTTTTTATAATTTTTTTTAAGAATGATTTTTTAATGTAGATTTTATAATTTATATATATATTTTTTTTAATTTATTTGCTATGGGATGGCAGCCCACACTCCTCTCGGGATGGGCCTCCAGCTTAGGTGGACGGGCCCGACATAGGGCCCAACCCGAACAACCCACTGTTTTGCATGTGAACAATGGGCGTGAGTTCCACTGTTCACATGCAGATTAGTGGGGCAGGGGAGTGAATCAATTCACTCCCCTACTTTTCACCAAAACGATGAATAGTGAAGTGGTGGTTTTTAGAGGGTGATGACCGACATACCTGTCACTATCACCGGGTAGAGGAGACTGAGGTGGTTCTTTCTATTGTGATGACGTCGGAAATAGTGGCCTGTGGCCGCTGAGAGAGGCGTTGAAAACTGACATTGGATGAGAGAGAGAGAGATGCTGTGGGAGAAAGGATAGAGAGAGTTGTCACTGCATCGCCGAAGGTCCATTGCCGTTGTTGGAGGGCACAGAGGGGCTGCCTCTGGTGCTTGTCAAACAGGGGAGTTGATAACTTGTGTTGGTTTATTGTTGCTGACTGTTATTGTTGGGTTCAGCTGCGGTGAGAGGCCGCCGGTGACAGGGAGTGGCTACTAGTGACGAGGAAGAAAAAAGGGGGACTGTTACTAATTGCACTCCCAATTAGATTTAAACTTTTTATTTTGTGCAATTGTATCCCTGTCAGAATTTCAGCAGCAACCTTAGCTTTGCGTGCTCTTTTATTTTGGTAATTGGTTTCCAATTTATACAATTTGATCCTCAATTGACCTTAAACTCTCAATTTTCTTCAATTTGGCCCCTGACTTCGCACAATTAGCTTGGAAAACTTCAATTTGATCTCCGAAAATTGCAGTCTTCTCAATTGAACCCGAATTAAGCTCAAGAACTTGATTTTTCATTGATTGGGGCCTTAATAAAATTAATTTGACCAATTTAAAGTATAATTAAGTTCTTGAACTGAATTAAATCCTTTTATTGGATCCTAAGTTAATTTCTATACATAATGATACTCTAAATTGGCCAATGATGAAATCAAATTAGCCTATAAAAAATATAATTATGCCTTTTGGCTTAATGTTTACGCAAATTTGTCCAATAATAAATTATTTTAGCATTGAATTTGCATTTTCATTCATTTTGGGCACAAAAGAGGTATATTGAGCTCTCGAAAACATCTATATTTTCACCTTGATTTTCTTACCGACGCCAACCCATTTAATTTTATTTTTTGGGTGGATTTGGGGGAATAACCCATTTTATTTCATTGGACTCCTTACCATCCAATAAACATTTTGTTCAAGTTTTACCTTCATTAAAGTCACTGTTATGCTACACGAAAAATTTCTACAATAACACATGTGATTCGTGTTGTTTTCTTATGGTTCAATTGATTGAAATATGGCTTAATGACTAAATTTATTAGCGATTTGAATAAAAAAACATAATTTTAATTTATATCAGTTTTTCATTGAGTTTAACTACATAGTAAAGTATGCAAATATCACAAACAAAGGATCGAAGTAACAAAATAATCATCATCAATCTTGTTAAAGTATTTAGAGTTATATTTAGATGAAGATCAATTATTTCCAAGGATTAATTTTTTTTCCTAAATTTTTTATTTCTACTCACATGGTATAAATAAAATGATTACAATCAACAACTCATGATCATTCCAAAACGCCACCTTGTTCATTTGCACTACTAAATAAGATTTGTGAATTCTAGAACTTATAATCTCTTTATAATATCGTTATAGGGGATACGAGTTGATCTGCCCGCGCGTTGCACTGGGCTTTTTTAAATGTAGAAAAATATTTGATTTTTAACGTGTTGTAATTTTTTTTAATTTTTTTAAAATTATTTTTGATATTAGCATATCAAAATCATGCAGAAACACCTTTTTTAATTTAAAACTGAAAAAAGTTAAAATTTGTTCAAAAGCGATTTTCAAACGCATTACCAAACACTCTTGTCATATCTCACCAGAATGATAGTTCAATCAATTTTTTTAAATAGTAATGAAAAACGAAAACCACATTTCAAATCACTGTTTATTCCTGTTTGAATTTGTGATCTCCTTTGGCTATGTACAAAATAATAGTCATGGTGCACGCAAGCTAGCTTGGACATTCTAGTTATAAAAAAAAATTATAAGTTGAAAAAAAATAAAAAACAATGTCAAAGGATTATTTGTGACACGTGTAACCTACCCCGGTTATAAAAAATATATATATGTGAGGAAAAAATTGTGGTGCGTGAAAAATGACCCGGACACCGCGAGTATAGAAAAAAAAAAAAGAAGCCTAAAAAAAAGAAGAGCAAAAAACATTTTAAAATTTTAATAAACAGTGAAAACTGAAAAAAAAAAATAAAGTTCAGATATTTATTGTGATGTGCATAAGCTGACCCGGATACCCCAGTTATCGAAAAAATTGACTGAAAAAAAACAATGTTAAACACTTATGAACAATAGAAAACACTGTTATTTACTCAAAAATCATTTTCGGTGGTAGGGGGACTCGAATTCCAGCAAGCTGAGAAAAAATATTTACTCCTATTATCTATAATTAACTAAATAATTGGCGATGTGGCGTGTTTTTTTTATCTATGTAGAAAATTAATTGCTTGTATATGTATTGTATTTTATTATTTTAATATTTTGTTAGTATAATTATATTTAAGAATACTTATATGAATTTTTGTCATTCAAAAAATGCAAAGTCATTTTCCCTCTCTCTTAATATATTTTTATGCGATAATATTCAATAAATATCAGACATATTAGAAATAAAAATATTAAAATCTGTTTTCCAAACATAAACTTATTTTTTTTTGTGCTATAATTATTTATTTGCCGTCTAAAAAGAATAGTTTAATGGAAAGGGGAAGTGACTTGTATATTTTTTAATTTGACTTGTAGATAATGCAGGTAAATTTGTCAACATTTTTTTGTTTTTAGTTTTTTTTTCCGCAGTAATATTATATCTAAAATATTAAAAATGAAAACATTGGAAATCCTTGTAAAGAAATAAACTTAAACAAAAGAGCACAAAGTTAAATTTTGAAGGCAATAATTTCTTTATATAAGATTTATCAATCATATTATTATATTAAATATATTTAGGAAAACATGATATGAATTTCTGTCCTTCAAAAAATCATAGGTTATTTTTTCTCTTAGTCAATATATTTTTAGACGATAATATTCAATAAATATTCAAACATATAATTAGTTTTACATATTATAATTTGACATAAATATACAAATATATAATTAATTTGACATAATTTAAATAATATATTGAATTTAAAGGATAATCTTAGGCTATTTTGTTCTCTCTCTCTCTATATATTTTTAGGTGATGATATTCAATAAATATTAGAACATATAATTGGTTTAATATATTTTAATTTGACATAAATACACAAATATATAATGAAAAAGTTAAAACACTGCAAATTTATTTCAAGAAATAAACTTAAACAAAAGAACACAAAATTTAATCTTGAAGCCAATATATTTATTTTATAAGATTTATTCATCGTATTATTATATTAAATGTATTTAAGAATACTGATATGAATTTCTGTTATCAAAAAAATCCTAGGTCATTTTTCCTCTCCCTCTATATATTTTTAGGCGATAATATTCAATAAATATTTGAACATCATATTAGTTTTACATACTTTAATTTGACATAAATATACAAATATATAATTAATTTGATATACTTTCAATAATATTTTTAATTTCAAAGACAGAATTGAAGTAAACCAAAACATTGAAATCAAATAATTCAAAACAAAACCGGAAATTAAAAGAACTGGGACTGAAATGAAACTGAAATCCATAATTAACTTGCATAGAAGGATAGAATTGAAAGAAATCAAACTTTTGATACCTAAAATATTAAGGATTTATCATCAATTTGCATGGAAGGATGAAATTGAAATGAATAAAAAGTTTGATACCAAAAAATTTCAGATTTCCAGCCCACCCAGCAAAATTAAAAGCATGAGGACCGAACTGGAACTTCAATACCTAATCAATTTCAATTGAAGGACGAAATTGAAACAAATCAAAATCCATTTAATACAGATAAGGGCCATAAAAACAAATTAAACTGTTCAGGGACTGAAATGAACTTTGACAAAAAACAGCGTAGCTGACGTCATCTGGCGCAGGCAGGAGAGAGAAAGTGGGGGGGAAATTTCAAACGGCCATTGACACGTCTCCGGACACCATAGTGGTACACGCGCCTCCCCATGTGGAAGAGAACATGGCTGACAACACTTCTAGACGCCGGTTGGGCGTTTTCCGACGTCTTCGGAAGCCGCACGCGCCGTCCGAATAACGCGTGAGCGTCGAAACGGACGCCGCGTCCGCCGACGCGCCAGCAGATGTCAGCCAAAAAAAAAAAAAAAAAAACTGGCTAATTACCTGAACGCCCCTCACCCCCAGGCATGGTTTTTGTCCTTTGCGGGGGGTGAAATCGTCTCTTCACTGTTCAAGATGAGATTTAAAAAATAAAAAAGCCGCCCGGCCGAACCGGGCCGGAACGGTCAATGACCGTCGTGCCCCCGAAAAAAACGGCGATTTTTGTCTTTTTCGGGGGCTAATTTCGTGCTTCCACTGTTGGTAGGAAAAAAAAAAAAAAAAAAAACAGAAGACATACACCCGCGAAGCACCGGGGCAAACTGCACATGAATAGTGCCGATGAGTCTGCGTGCACAGTGATAAATTGCACAGTGTTTCCGCGTTATGGTTTAGCTGTATGTATAATGTTTGTGAGACAAAAAGATCGATAGGTCTAAATGAGTCACTATCTAGTTTTATGATAATTGAAAATTCTAATCAGTATTTCAAAGATTCTAGGATTAGAGGTTGATTATCATGAAAATCACCTCACTTAAGGATAGTTGCTCGGTGCTTCTTCTTTTATCTCATGCCAATGGTTTGCCTAAACTTGAATCTGTATTTTTTATTAAGTGTAAAAGACTATTATGATCTAAGATAATTATTTTAGGACCTAAATTTGGCAACAAACCCCAATATTTAATTTTCAAATCTCGGGAGCTTCTATAAAACAAAACCCTTCAAGGATCATAACATCCTAGGGTTGATTCTCAGGTAAAAATGAAAAGAAGCTTTTTTTGTATGAAAATAATTATAGTGTTTATTTAATATAGATTTCGTAATCAGCAAATAATAAGCAGATAGACGCATTCACACATAACATTCCACTCCTACTCAATCAATTACACCTTGGATTATGATCACGTTGCATCTAGCTCTATCATGGTGCATTGATTCTATTAAAAACCATGAATCCTTCTTTAAAATTTAACTCTCTCACATAAAATTTATCAAAAATAAACTATAAAATACATCAAGAATTCAAAGAAAAGTGGTTAGTGTGACCCGCTGGATCAGGTACGTACGCTTTCTTCACCCATTACTGGCGGTGAAGGTCACTGAAACTTGAGGAGGAGGATCGAAGTAGGAGAAGTTCCGGTTTGTTTTCTTGCCGGAGTGAGAAGGGGGAATGCCCTTTTCATCCTCCACTAGAATACACAAGCGAGGAAGTTTGAAGTGATTCTGGAAAGGGAGCCATATGCGCACCTAGCCATATCGCAGAAGGAAGTCGAGGGATCTCTCTAATTGCATCCATGTCGTTTACCTTTCTTGTTTCTGGCTGTTCTGAGTTTCCTTCAGATCTCCCTTTGTGTTTCTTTGCCTCTTCAGGTGTCATTAATCGAGGTCTTAATTTAGCTTGTATGAAAAACGATGGAGATAGTAAATAAAAAAGCAAAAAGAGAAAAGAAAAGGGAAGCCATAATGCTGAGTACTCTTGGTGTTGCCAACCACACTTGATGATTCTCGACAGGCATCCTACAGATCTGTAAAACTGGAAAAAGATTAGAGTTAGCTTTGGGGTTTTTACCTTTCCAAATCAGATAGTAGTTCGCTCACAGAACCACAAACCATGAAAAAAGAAACTCGGGTTCCATCAGGGTAGGGATAGGATCTTGCCTGCTTAAGTTCAATTATATCATGAGATCAGCGAGAATGGCACCTGGGACTTAATTTCTTCAACTTTGAGTAAAAAAGATCAAAAAATAACTGGGAGACATGATATTTTTCAAATTTATTCACAACTCACCTCTCATAAAAAGTACAATCTCAGATGATTAACTAAATTCATGACATGGCACAAGAATAACATCATGATCAGAAATAAATATAGAATGATGAGGGCACCGTCATAATTGACGAACGAAAGGGAATTAGCTGGTATGTTGAGCAAACAATTCCAGCACTAGAGGATAGAGGGGAGTTCTGGCGCGGAAGATGGTACCTTTTGCTATACACATAATTTTGTAGCCCTAGGTACCATCTTTCCAGCGACAGAGCTCCATCTTCTCCTTCATTTGCACTCAACTATGTCGCTCTGTGATGCCCCCCACATCCTACACACACACACATATATATAGGATGTTTAGAAGACGGAGACATATAATTGTCCGAGAGATCAGAGATGATGACGTCTTTTGAAATTAAATTGATGAGGTCTTTGGTGGTCCTCGACTTTTTGTAAATTTTGTAATCCTGGGAAGGGAACTTGCCACTTCCTTTCCCTAGATGTCACCTCCTCAAATATCATTGACTGTAGCTAACTTTCTTCACCCATTTGAGATTTAAGGAGATAGTTAATTATTAGCCACCCTTGGATATTAGTATAAAATCTGTGCTGTGATTGACCTTTCTGCATATATGCTGATCATGCCAGAAGAGAACCACATCACAAACCCTTTACATATTCACATGGAAGATGCATGATAAGCCTGTTTTGACCCTCCCGGCCCCTCTTCGTATATATAAATATAAAAAAAAAAGAAAAAGAAAAAAATGATTAACATTTCGCTGTTCTTTTTCTGCGTGGTAGAACTGCACATTGTTTGGCTAAAACCCTCAAGCTATCTTCTCGATGTATTTTCCAAGAAATACAATCATGAGTCCACCTGAAAGTCTCAACACAAATTCAAAATAATGATTTTTTGAAAGCTGCGTTGTTTGCTGCAGCATCGCTAGTCGGCAGTAAAGCGCTATGAATGAACACGGCCAGCTCATTTTATTTTATCTATCGTGCTAGTGGGGTTGGCTGAAACTATACCCTAAATTTCTCATTGGTGCGATTTGATCAGTGTAATTGTTACAATAAAAAAGAAGAGAAAATCATCTGAGTAATACATTCCACGAGAGAGCCTGTGGTAGGGTTTTTTTAATGGAAAAAAGAGTATTCCATCCATTTTATATTAGACCAAGTGGGGAAAAAACAATTCTCCTTCTTTGCCTCATAAAATACTCAAAGCATGGATTGTTTGTGTCGATATATTTAAATCTTAATTAATAATATTTTTATTATAAAAGTAAGGAAACAAATTAGGTCCATCTTGTCATGTAATATGGATACCATGTTGACAACAAAGAAAATATGATGAGCAAAGTTTTTCAACTTGCAATTTCTTAATATAAGTCTATTTTATTTTTATTTTTAAATGAATAAACAGTTTATATCATAAGCTTTGTCTTAAGAAGCATATTGAATATTTTCGGGATATATATAAAATAGAAAATCAAGAAGTCTATCTCTTATGATAGACCAGCCCCCATTAAAATCCTTCAACTTCTTGAAAAGTTTTTGACAATACACGTACAAGAGTCTACTTATGTATTATTTGATTCCTAATTATTTTCCAATTAAGTCTTTACATAAGTATTAAATGATATAGTAGTATTTACAAAAAAAGTAAGAGTAATTAGATTTTAAATATGATATCCATAGAGAAATAAAATATACTACATGTTTATTTATTTTTTAAAAAACAAAATTAATTTAAGTTTAAGGATAAGGGTTTTTAAGGATTTATCTCAAACAGTAAAAAATAATTTTCTTTCTTTCTTTCACGAATTGCATTCGTTGGTCTAAAGTGCTTAGCTCTCCTCCCCGACCACTACGTGAAGATTTCAAAAACAAAACTTCAAGGAAGCTACGAGGGAGGAAGATTGTGGTTTGTGTCGAAAAGTCTTCAGCTCTCGGTACATACCATGTTGACACCCACACCCACTCAACGAAGTTAAAAAATGGAATTTAAGAGACCCTACTTGCATGGAAACTTACTCGAAATTTACATGGCTGCCATCAGATTTCAAGCGGTTGTTGATGAGGTAGCCGACGTGATGCGTTAGTTTCGCCTCACTTTTCCAACAAGTAAATTTCCAGCCAAGAGAGGGTAACCTTCGCCACCGTTTTCTTATTTAAAACAAAAACAGTCATCTTCTCATCAATTATTTCTCAGTCGCTATTCAATTTGCTGCTTTATTCCATCGATTGCTAAAATAAATAAATAAATAAAAAACTCATAGATCCTAGGATTCAATTATCATTTCAGCTAGCCAATGATTTTATTCCAAAAACAGTCGGTGCTCCTTCTTCCAAGTCCATATTGAAGTCAATATTTGAAAAGCATACATACATGCTACAAAAATTCAAGATTTGGACTGGTTAAATAATTTCCATAAACTAAATTGAAAGACAAAATATATAATGGTAATATGTTTTATGTTTTTTTTTTTTTTAATTTTGATCTCATCTTGTACTATATATGAATTTAGACTTTGAACTGCAAATTTCAAATTGATAATCATATGCTTCAAGAAATTTACATTAAGGAGAGGAGCTTTATAAGTTTCTCTAGTAATGCAAGTTGTAGTTTAAGTATATCTACTTGTGATTTAATAAACACAACCGATATGTTATGTTTTCCATAATCTTTTCAACCTTGTGGTAAGTCTTGAAAAGAGAGTTACGAATAGAGTTTTGCTAGTATTCTCCTAGGTGAAAAGTTTATGTTTTTTTTTTAAATTATCTTCATTTTCTAGTTATAATATGGTGAAATTAATGTAATTTTGAAATGTTAAACAATTCTGTTTTATTATGATTTATGTTTTGGTCTTTAAGTTGACTTCATCATTATCCTAAAGAGAGAGATGCTTTGAGGATGGATCTATCTCACTTAGGTTAGGTGGGCTAAGCGAGATCCGTTTCCTCACTTTTTTTTTTTTGTTAAGAAATAATTTTTTATTTTCAAACTCTTTTCCAATAATCTCACTGAAGAAATATTCATATTATTTTAAGTAATAATAAAATTAGTTTTTTTTCTTAAGAATAATTCTTAATATCGTTGTTTAGTAATAAAAAATAAAATCAGTCACATTTAAGTTTTATTTGCCTTTATAAACTTTAAATACATAAAAATATAAAAGTTTAAGGAGGATTGAAAATTGTTTATAATATAAAAAATTAATCTTCATAATTTAGGTGTAGTACGTAAAATAAAATTGTGTTCATGGAAACACCCAAATATAAAATGAAGGGACATATACGTGGTGGGTTTTGTTTCCATGATTAATTACTTTATTCTTGAAGAGACTCTACAAGAGCTTTGATTGACCATCATGAATTGGGTCATTTAATATCGGAAATGTAGATGTTAGAGCATCAAAACATAATTTGCTTCCCAAGTAAAGTTATGTTATGCTTTCTAGTGATTGTATTGTTTCGGTTTCGATTCTGAAATTATTTTTTTATTCTCTTTTATTTTGTGGATCTAAGTGAGTGAGTAAAATCACAGTTGTGCCATATTTTTACAAGAAATATACATTCTGACTCGAACTCGAGACACGCTGTGCGACTTTCTAGTTTCAGTCGAGCCTTCCAAATCATTTCATTTCAAGGTCCATGCCTTGCCGAGATACAAGTAAGTTTCCATAGCTAATAAATATTTACGTGTCAATCATAGAAAAATTGTGATTCTACACCAAAAAAAGAGAAAGAAATCATCAACATTTAAATATAATAAAGTATCACATGATACTATGTTTCTCCTTCTTAAAATGTACACACAAATAACTAGTATCATGTTGATCATAAGAATATATGAATGATCAACAATTATAATTTATTCAAGTCTTTTTTTTTTTTTTATCATACTTCTAACTTATTTCATTTTTATCATAAGTTCTTGCAAGGAATAAATTCTGAATTATGTCTTGAAGTCAAAAATAATTTTTCATAAGCCATGCCAGATAGGTTTTTTAACCAATTTCATGTATTCAGATTAAATTAATCTTAGCAATTGTTTCAAATCCCCATCCCAACCCTAGCACAAAGAGAACTAAAAAACATTTTTGATAGAATGGAGTAATGTTTAATGCCATAAGCTAGAAATAACTTTTAACTTGAATAAAAATTTAGTTATAAATTCATGAAGATGTTGATTTAGTTAAAAGTTGAAACATTAAATTTTCACTTATGAATTATAAGTTAAAGTACATCTATTTTTTTTAATAATGGGAAATAGCAATTTATTAGAGATAAATACCAAAAAAAAAACTTTTATATTTTGGTGTATTTTTTTTTTCAATCTAAGGTTTGAGAAATTACAGCTTGCCTCCATGATCAATAGAAAAAATCAGTTACATGAAAAGACATGTTTGCCCTCGTATATAATAAATGTATATTAGATGATAATAAGGTTAATTGTATGGCCTTGTGGCTTAGTGATTGTATTATTAAGAGAAAGCTTAATCATTTTCCATACATAAATGATGAAAAGAAATGATTATGGCTAATGACCAAAACAAAAATCATTACCTTATTGTCAATGCTATCTATAATTTTTAAGCACTTTGATATAGGGTTAACAAAAACATATAAAATATTATATTCTAAACATTTAGAGATAGAACATTAAACCCTTATAAATATGAAATTTGTAGTAAATGAGGATTGTGTTTTGTTTCCCAAAGACCCTGTTGAAGCTTATGCTAAGGAAAAACATGATAAGGAAACAGAACAACATATTGGTGATGAATATTATCATTTGAACATTATACAATGGTTTTATGTTTTATTTTTATATGATTGTTATACTTTCTCTATGTGTTTTTCATTGATGACAAAAGAGGAGAAAAATAGGAAGATTAGGGTGAAAGATGAAGAATATATATAAATCATGATTACATGATAAAGGAATTTATATCTATAGATTTACATGCCCACATCATTATTCAATTATCCCAATCTCATAAATCTATATTTAAGTTAAAAATATTATTTCTAGAAAAAAATATTGAAAATTACAATCATCCTATTTTTTTTAACACACCATAATTTTCTTAATTCTCATTTAATTATTTTCTTACTTCCACTACATTAAGTTTTGAATTCCCTATTCTAATGCTACAATATATATTTTCCTTTATACCAATATTTCATAACTATTTCAATTCTAATACTTGCTATTAACATATCAATATTTCATCATATGTTAAAGGCTTTTACTTAGCCATAACAAATTATTTTAACTCAGCATTTCAATTCTTTTTAAATTTATGCACTCAAATTCTTCATTTCTATGTACATTGCTACAACCTCATTTGTTATTTTTTAAACATTTAAGATCATCATAACAAAAAATATTAACTCACATATCAGGATCAATTTCTTGAACTTCTTTAAAACTCACAACCTAACAATTTGACCAAATTTTATTCCTACTCTTTTCAAACATATATCTCAATATGCAAAATATTTATTTAATCAAGATTACTATTTGAATACCATAAGGAAAAATTAGATATCAAAAGAATAAGGATCAAATTACAAAATAAAATATTTGATAAATTAGGGTTGAAGGATGAAATTGAAAAAAAAATCTTCTACAAGAAAGGCAAGAACAAAAATTATAAATAAAAAAAATAAGGACTGAAGCTAAAATATCAACGACAAAGAGAGTCAAATTGTAATTTTTTATAGACAAGAGAGAATAGAAGAAAAAACAAGCAATAAAGTCTCACCGATAACAAACCAGACAACCAATGTTAACACGTGTCACTCCATAGGAAATAGGACATGACAACACTTCCAACAACATGATGAAAAGCTATTTTTGGATGTTGCGAGGTGTTACACATGTTACCCGCATCTTGTGGTGATATACATGAGACTATCCATTTTTATATATACATAACTTTGTTTATTATCAACAACATATTGTTTTTTTAATAAATTAATTATATATAAAACCTTACAATAAAAAATAGATATTTCCTATATAGCTAAAATAGATCATGGCTCGATGCACTATTCACCAAGACACAAAACACTGTGGACGGTTATTGTTATGCTCAATTTGCGGTTCGGTTCAGTCGGTTTGTTCGGTCCATTTAGTCTGTTGATTTTTTTCTTTTTGGCACAGTGAAATAATGAATTTATCCCTAAAAAAAGATAAAATAAGGCCATTGGATTGAGGGGTCAACTGTAATTGCACCATTTTGGACCGGCTAGGTCTGGCTAGCTGGTTTATTCATTTTTTAATATTTCTTTGCACAGTGAAATAACCCTTTTGTCCCTAGAAAACGACAAAACCAAGGTCTGGCTGAGAGGAGTGTCCTGGTAATTTACCAATTTTTATTTTTTTTCCCGGTAATTTACTGTTGGCGCGTCGCCAGATGCGCCGTATGTTTTCGCGCTCACGCGTGTTTCTGGCGGCGTGTGCGGCGTCCAAAAATACCCAATCGATATCTATAATGATTTTTATCCATCTTCTTTTTCCCTTGGTGCAGCGCATGTGAGTCCACGGTGGCCAGAGATGTGTCAATGGTCGTTCAATTTTTCCTCCCTTTTCTCTCTCCTGCCTATGCATGCTGACGTCAGTGCAACTGTTTTTTGTGATATTTCATTTCAATCCTTGAACTTTTTATTTTTTTATGGTCCTAATTACTATTATATAGGTTTTTTTTTTTTGTTTCAATTTCATCCTTCAATTGAAATTGGTTATATATTGTAGTTTCATTTAGGTCCTCATACTTTGAATTTTCGGATTGGTCTGAAATCCTTAATATTTTTGGTATCAAAGTTTTGATTTATTTCAATTTTATCCTTCCATGCAAATTTATTATAAATCCTTAATATTTTCGATATCAAAGTTTGATTTTATTCAATTTTATTCTTCCATGCAAATTAATTATAAATTTCAGTTTCACTTCGGTCCTAATTCTTTTAATTTCCGGTTTTGTTTTAAATTATTTAATTTCATTGGTATCAATGTTTAGATTTATTTCAATTTTGTCCTTCAAATTAAATTTATTACATATTTTTTTTATTTTATCCCTTACACTTTTAATCTTGGATTTTATTTTAGTTCCTTTATTTTTTTATACATATTTCTTACAAAGTTCCTATTTCTATCCATGTTTATATATACATGCTCTTAGGTTTTTTTTCCAATTTTTCTTTATTTCCAATGTTATTAAGTTTTTCTATTTAATGTCCAAATTTTAATATGTGCTAGTGATCATTTGAAAATTAATAATTATTATAATTTCTTTTTTTTTTCAGGTCAAATAATTTCTTAAAATCTAATAATATTTATTTTTATTTAGTCATTTATTTTGTTTTTTATTTTTTTTAATATTGTTAGGCCTAGAATTTTCTAATTATTATAGATAAGACATTCAAAATAATGATAATGATTTTTTGTTGATTTTTTTTCTTTTAAATATGTCAGACTATTTCTATTTTTTGATATTTATTTAATATTAGCGCTTTATATATATATATATATATATATATATATATATATAACCTAGGTTTTTTGGGAAAACAATACTATCATTGCTCTGAAATAATTTAAATATAATAATATGAGTAATAAATCTTATAAAATAAAAAAAATATGGAATATTTTTTTGTAACAATAATTATGGTCTCAGAAATTTTTATTATTTTCACTGTTATTAAGGTTTTTCTAAAATATTTATATTTTAATTTGTGTTGATGATCATTTTAAAATTGATATTTTTTATTTTTTCTCTTTGTTGTTTTTTAAATTCTTTTTATTTATCTTTCAAGTTAATTTTTTAAATCCACCTATATTTTTTTTTGTCATTTATTTAGGTTTTTATTCTTTTAAATATGTGAGAGTATTTTTATATTTTAATCTTTATTTAATATTAGTGCTTGAAAAATATATATAGAGATAGAAAAAAATGACCTAGGAATTTTTAAGGAACAAAAAAATAATATTAGTGTTTTTAAATACTTTTAATATAATAATATGAGGAATAAATCTTATAAAATAAAAAAAAATTATTTTTCCTTTTAATTCTAATTTTGTCCTCTTTTGTTTAAGCTTATTCTTAGAAAAATTTGATTCTTGGATTTTAGATTGTTTTTGTAAAAAAGAAAATTATATAATATTTTAGATCTGATATTACTAGGGAAAAAATTCAACTTACAAACAAAATGGGTAGACAAATTTACCCAAGTTATCTACCATTAAAAAATATACGAACAATTTCCCCTGTGTTTTGATTGCACTGTTTCTTTTAGGCAGAAAAAAACTCATTTCTAACAGATATGATCTACTATAATTTTATTAATTAAATATTAAAATAACTAATTACAACACATAAGAAATCAATTAGTTTTCTACATAGAAAAAAGTCCAACACAGCGCGCAGACAAATCACTTCGTTATATTCTAATTGAACATCCATGGACAATTTTAGTAAAAAACCAATTTATATATCAGTTTTATATATAATTATTTATAAAACAATCTGTTAATATTACCATGAATAACTTAAATTTGTATGAAAAGCATGACATAACATAGGATGATTCCTGAAATTAATAATTTTATTTACAGGTAATTTTATTATAAAATTAGAATAATAAAATAAATAAATAAAAGAATGTAGAGTTGTTTGTGCTAGTAGAAAAGACCTAGATGCACCTATTAAACTTAGGTGCCTGTGTTAGTTATTGTTTTTATAAATATTTTTTATTTATAAATAGATTAAAATAATATATTTTTTGAAATTAACCCATTAACAGAAAAATAAAAATTATTTTTTTTTCAAAAATATTTTTAAAAATGCTGAAACAAATGGAATATTTTTTTGAAAAGGCGAACAGCACGTGTCATCTGTAAGTTATTTATTTTATAAACTGTTTGGATGACATGTTGCCAATATATATGGGTAGATGAAGCCTTGCCTCCTACAATAAATCCCAACCACCCGTAGTTCTCTCTCATCCCCATTTTTTTTGTTGGCATGATGAAAATAAAGTTTTAGACTAGAATATTAATATTTCAAATTAGAGGAAACCAAATAAAAATAAATAAAGAAATCTGGGAGCATATTGTACTTTTCCATGTTTCAGCTTGAGTAAGAAGTGTACTATACTACTTAGAGTTGTAAGTTTCATTTCGTTTTGATCAAAACAGTCGAAATATTTCATATCAGTTAAAAAAATAAAACAAAATGATGTTGTTTTTATCTTGGTTTAAATTCCGTTCTATTCTGGATTTTCAGCCAAATACCGGCTTAAACGTTCTGGTTTCGGTCTGCCTGTTCTGTTTCGGTCAAATATTGTTTTTTTAGTATAGTTTTACAATATCAATCATATCTCTTAATTCAAACATTAGATTGAGATAATATTTTGTGAGGAGTGTCTTGATATATTTATATATATTATCTTAAAATTTTAAAGCAATCAGAGAATATAATGACATTGCGAGATTGATGATGATATTCTCGTAATATTATACATGTTCATAATTTTGTTCAGAAAAATTATTTTATTGTGTCTTTTTTTAGATTAAATTGTACAATTCTAAATAATTTTATTTTTGGATTTGAACTAATTTTTTTTAATTAATAGATTTAATTATATATATATATATACACATACACATATAAATAATACAATTCTTAAATAACATATCAAAATATTCTGAAACCAAAATATTCTATTCCAATTAAAAAAATAAAATATCAACCAAAACAGAATTGATAACCTATATAATATTATGGATTCCTAGTCAATTTACAGTCAACGGAATGAGTCACGCGAGTCGCTGCTTGATCTGCCTTTTTCTTTTCCTCTTTTTTTCACATTTGAATAATTCATATTCAAAGAAAATAAGATGGGAAACAATGTGGTTAGAAGGCAAAGAGACACGTGCGGCGAACTTGCCAAGCATTGCTTATTGTTGACTTTTCAAAACAACTTTTTCTAAATGATAAATGGCGTCGCAATCAACCTAACATGCGTTTGGCCAAATTTTTTCTAGGTTCTTTCACAACCTTTAAGGTGTGATAAAATTAAATCTTAATAATTCTACATCTCAAATTTAACATCTTATTTATTTTTTTATTTTGTATCTTTAATACACCAAAATATATTCTATAATATAATTTTATACTTTCAAATATTAAAATATACAGTTAAACCCTAACACTCTAAATACAAATTAATTATTGTTAGATTTTTAGTATTTTTGCCACATCCTAACATATAATCATAAACTTTATACAAATATGATTTTATCTTTTAGAAAATATACATGAAAAATGTTTAGGATTAAGTTGTTGCTTGAAAACAAAACATTATCTTAAAAGCTAAAAGAACTCACGGATTTCAACAGTGTTTTCTACTGTTTATCAAGACTCAAATCACTGTGGACGGGAATAGTTAAATTACTTGACAATATTATTATTATTTTTACACTAGAACTAGACGAAGAAGTCGCTTGGCCTGGTGGTTAGAGCGCGCCCAAGTGAGGCGGGGTGCCACGAATAATCCTCGAACCCACTTTTTTTACATTGTTTTTTCTTTAATTTTGAAATTTTAATTTGTGTTGATAATCAATTGAAAATTGAAATTTATTATTTTTTCTCTTTGTTTTTTATTTTTATTTATTCTTCAAGTCAAATAATTTTTTAAAATCTACTAATATTTTTTTGTTTTGTCATTTATTTTGTTTTTTAATTGCTTTTTTCTTAATATTTTCAGGTGTTAGAATTTCTAATTATTATAGATAAGGCATTCAAAATAATGATAACGATTATTTGTAAGTTTGTTTTTGTTATAAATATGTTAGACTAGTTATGTATTTTGATATTTATTTAATATTAGCATCTTAAAATATATATAATATATATAAATAAATAAATTCCCTAAGTTTTTTTTAAATATAATTAATATCAGTATTCTGAAATTCGTGTCATCGATAGTATGAACAATAATAATTATAATATGAATTATTTATAATAATATTTATAATAATAGCTACAATAATTGTGACAATTAAACAATCATGATAATAATAATAATGACAATTATAATCCAAATAATTCATCAGTTGTTATTATCTTTCTTTAAGGTTGACTTCTGTGATTTTCTTATGTATGATATTTCATATCTAATATCACATAAACAAAAAATATACGAAGTAATACATAGAGGAAACGGGTAAATAATTAGGGCAGTTTATCTACAGTGAAAAAATATACAAGCCAATTGCCCTCCACCTGCCGTACCCATAAACAATTTTTTTAACATGCAAAAAAATATTAACAGTCTTAGATTTTTTTTTTTATAATGCTATATATCTGAGCAAAACAATCAGCCTACTAATACAAATAAAATGGATATAACATCTGGACCAAATAGTTGAGATATCGTAATTTTTAACTCAGAAAGAGAAATAAAATAGGTTGAGGGGATAGAATTGAAATAAATATAAAGATTATGATTTAAATTATAAGAAGAGAAGATGTGGGGTAAAACAAAAACATATAAAGGTAATGGGGCCTAACTGCAATAAGAGAAATTTAGGGGTATAAATACCCCTCTCTTTTCTCTTATGTCCAGTAGAATGAGGGGAAGAAAGGGAGGGAGATTTTAATATTTTTCTTACTCAATTGAAGAAGAATTTCAAAATGAAAGTGAGATTGTGCTACCAAAACATTCAAACATAAAAAACACAAGGATTTGGAGTATTATTGGAAGAAGAAATTGGAGGAAAAACAGGAGCATAGGGCTAGTAGCAGCAGGAAGAAAAAGAGGGGAGAAGGAGATTGTGATTTCATTAGGATCTTAAATCTTCCTTTCATATGGTGTTTCTTATATGGATATAAAAGATTCTAGATTTTATGGTTAAATTGCATGATTTTCTTTATGAGATTTGGGTTAGGGTTCTTGGAAATGTTTTGGGGGAAATGTGGAATTGTGTGTAATTGATGGATGTGGCATGAAATCGGATGAAATGAGAGCTAATTTGCAAGACAAATGGAAAGGAAAGGGGGAGCCCCTAGGAAAGGACATGGCTGGCCATTGAGGGAAGTAATTTAGAGGGAAAGATTATCTTTTTTTGCAAATTAATTATTGTATATTTTGTATTGGGTGTTGTCATAACCCAATTTTTGGTTTACTCCCCAAAATCCACCCAAAAATAACAAAAATAAAATAAAAGGGGTCGGTGTTGGTAGAAAAATCAATGTGGAATTTTTGGTTGTTTTCGCAAGTCCGATCGTATCTCTTTTAGTTCCCAAAAATAGAGAAAAGTACAGATTTAAGGCAAAAATAATTTATCATTAGATATATCTGTGTAAAAATTAAGTCGAGAGACATAATTATATTTTTATGGGCCAATTTGATTTAATCGTCGGCAAATTTAAAAGTATAATTATGTTTGGAAATTAATTTCATTAAGTGTTTAATCGATGAAAAATCCAGTTCTTGAGTGTAATTTGGGTTCAATTGAGAAGTTTGGGGTTTTCGGAGACCGAATTGAATTTTTCCAATCCAATTGTGCGAAGCTAGGGGCCAAATTGAATACATCGAGAATTTAGTGGTCAATTAAGGGTCGAATCGCATAAATCGGAAACTAGTGACCAAAATAAAAAAGGCACGCAAATCTAAGGTTGCTGTTGAAATTTTGACGGGATACAATCGCACAAAATTAAAAGTTTAAAACCAATTAGGGGTGCGATTGAACCAATTAAAAATTGAGGGACCAAATCGTATTTTCACCCTCTCCCAAAATCATCACAGACATGATGTGACTGCAATGTTCAGTCACCTGAACAGTGCAGCACGCTACTGCCCACTGCAGGTGCAGGTGAAGAGGCAACCCATCGCTACACGCCATGGGCAGCTGAAGGGATGCCTCCTTTAGCCTATAAATACGTGCATGAAAATACATGCAGGGGAGGGGGACGACGAGTGGGGGACCAGAGAGGGAAAAAAAGGAAGCATAAAGAAAAAAGAACAGGGGAAAAACAGGGAGGAACGAAGAGGGGATCACGTTATAGAGGAGCATGAAGCCAGAGAAAAAAATGCAGAGAAAGAAAGGGGAGAAAAATTTACACAGAGAGAGGGAGATGACAAAACACGACCATCATTCATCCTTGTCATCTCCATCGCCAGCCACAACCTTCCTTGTCCAGCTTTGGTGACACAACAGCGACAAGGAGCAACAGCAACTCCAGCATAGACCGCCACATCAGAAACTCCCCCCGGCCACCACAGGCTGCCATTTTCGACGCCACCACGACAGGGAGAACCACCTTGACCTCCACTACCCGGCGGTGTTAGCAGGTAAGCCTCTCGTCGTGGTCGACCATTTTACTGTTCATTGCCTTCTTCCTCGCACTAGGGGAGTGAATTAATTCACTCCCCCGTTGGATCGTTTGGGCCGGGTTCAGTTCCCGGCCCAGCTACCAAAGTTGATGGGCCTCTCGGGCCATCAGGGCTAGACGATCTAGTCCATCCCAAGTCTATCATAGTTGGGCCCTTGGCCTAATATGGTTGAGCCGACCCATTTAGTTGGGCCCGACCCAATTTTTTTTATTTTTTTATTAAAAATACAAAAAAAAAATGCATTTAAAAAAAATAAAAAATGTGTTGTTTTCATACATACAGCCGAATTCCAAAGTTTTCCCGTCATATTTTTCATAAAAAATATATTGCACCCGTCTCATATTTTAAAAAGAAAATTGGATATCGTAACCGGTTTATGATTATTCGTTGGAATTTGGCCAAAATATCAAAAATACTTATAACTATTTGTGTTTTATTTATTAGGGTGTAAATTTACATTGTAAAGTACATCCAGTGATCAAAAAAAAAGAGGGGGTTTAACTACGGTGTAAATTTACATTGTAAAGTACATCCGTAGATAATAAAAAGGATTTTCAGATACGGTGTAAATTTACACTGTGAAGTACATCCGTAGATAAAAAAGGTTTGTAACTGCGGTGTAAAATTACATTGTAAAGTACACCCGCAGACAAAAAATAGTTTTTGAAAATGCAGTGTAAAAAATTTTGACTTAGAAAAACAATCAAATAACAATGCAGTCCCCTTACACAAGACTCTCGCAGACCAATAGGTTCCTAATGACTGTAATACTAAGTGGCGACTCCTGATAATTATAGTCATAATTTTTATGACTATAACACCCATCTATTTTCACTGCGCACAATTGTCTCCCCAAATTCGGGGGGATGGCGGGGCGCGAAGCGCGAAAAAAAATCATCGTCACGACAGGTGTGAATGTTTTTGTAATGAATGATTGAGCATCAAAAGAATGAGGGAAGTCTTGTTTTCCCAAGGCCAAGTTTCGCCCAAATGTATATGATGCAAAAGTTAACATCTACGCAAATTCATATCTTGACTTTCAGAGAGAATATGAGTGGAAACACAAGGGAATTGGGATCGCTTTCCTTAATAGGAGTTGTAGTTCTGGATGTGAATCATCCAAGGAAACTGGTTTCATTTAATTTGAAATTTTATAACTCTAGTTAAGGGTCACCGAACGTGACTATGCAGGGCAGACTCTGCAGAACAGTAGGCTTGTCATGTTTGTGATGCATTTTGTGAAAGTTGGGGGAACAACTAGGTTCTCCTCCCTTCATAAGAGTTGTAACACTGTATGTTAGCTTTCCAAGTAGATTAGTTTTGTACAAAACAGAGTTCTATAACTCCCGTAAAAGTGAAAAATCTAGGTAGAAGAAGAAGTGAGATGTTGAAGCGATGTAGCTAGATGCGTTAAAGGAAAAGAAACAAGTTATGTTAAAAAAATGGGTGTATATAATGATATTTTGATTTACAAAGTTATAAAAAAATTAAAATGAAAGAAAAACAAATTTAAAGGCATATTGGATTGTTTTGGTGTGGTTATTAGGAAATGTATCGATGGTTGAAAATGATTTATTAGAGTTTCTTGTCCTTGCAGGAGGGACCGCGAGTGTGGTGCGACAACAACAAAAACAACAAGGGACCATGAGCAGAGCATCCACAGTAGGTAGGTGATTCATGCCTACATTTCTGATTTAATTCTCATAATGAAAATGTGTGAATTATGCTTAAAGCTTTGGTGTAAGTTTGAAAAGATACGTTTTATCAATAAGAATATTTAAGACATGTGTGTAAGGGCAGTTTGAAAATGTCATGAACAAAACATGACAGTGGCTAACATACATTTAGTGTATGCTAGGATCCTGGACAAATAGATTACCAAAAATGGCTAACATACATTTTAGTGTATGTTAGGATCCCGGATAAGGGGATCATCATGAATGATTGCCATACATTTAGTGTATGTCATGATCCCAGGGATGGGGATCACTATGCAAAGGCTAATATACATCAAGTGTATGTTAGAATCCTGGATAAAGGGATTGTGGTGCAATGTTTAATACATGTTCATGTATTTTAAAATTTCAATATATATATATATATAATGGAATCAACGCACATCCTAAAAAAAATAATATAAGGAGGTATGTCAGGGAATCAGGAAGGGGTCTTCTCTGATTCCTGATGTCGGTAGGGTGATAAGGGTATCAACAGTACTTAGCATCGACACTATATAAATGGAGAAGTTGGTTTCTATTTCAAATAGCTATGGTGATTATTATAATTATGTATGATTCTATATCGTGGGTTTAATAACATCAATGTCATAACTCAATTTTGGGTTATTACCCAAATCTACCCAAAAATAAGAGAAAATAAAATAAAAGGGGTTGGTGTCGGCAGAAAAATAAAGGTGGAAATTTTGAACGTTTTTGAGAGCTCGATCGTACCTCTTTTGTGCCCAAAAATGAAGGAAAGCACAGATTCAAGGCTAAAGTAATTTATTATTGGATAAATCTACATAAAATTTAAGTTGAAAGATATAATTATATTTTTATGGGCCAATTTGATTTAATCATTTGCCAATTTAAAAGTGTAATTATGTTTGAGAATTAATTTAGGGTCCAATTGAAGGGTTTAATTAAGTAAAAGGACTTAATTATACTTTAAATAGGTCGAATTAATTTTATTAAGGGCTTAATCGATGAAAAATTAAGTTCTGGAACTTAATTCGGGTTTAATTGATAAGATTGGAATTTTTAGAGACCGATTGGAATTTTTAGAGACCGATTTGAATTTTTCCAAGCCAATTATGCGAAATCGGGGGCCAAATTGAACAAATTGAGAGTCGAATGGTCGATTGAGGGTTAAATCGCACAAATAAGAAATCAAGGACCAAAATAAAAAAGGCACGCAAAGTCAAGGCTGATATTGAAATTCTGACGGGGGTGCAATTGTACAAAATCATAAGTTTACATCCAATTGGAGGCGCAATTAGAACAATTACAAATTGAGGGACCAAACTGCACTTACACCTCCTAAAGCAATAGATAGCGCACACCATCGCCTGCACCACTGCTGCCAAGCCACCTGCACCACCGCTGATAAGCACCTACACGCTACCGATAACCACGTTTTCAGGCGTGCTGCAGCAGGAGGTAACCCAACGGTTACCTCTTGTGCCTATAAAAGGAAGCCATACAGAGGAGAAAAGGGGGGATAACAAAGTAGAAAATTTATGAAGAGAGGGAAAAAATCACGAATATACAGGAAAAAGAGAACAGAGAGGAGAAGATTTTTACTTAAAGAGGAAAAAGAGTGGAAAATTTACGAACTGAGGAGAGAACAGGAGGAAAAGGAAGAGGAGGAGAGGCAGACAGGGTATAAGACAGCAGAACATAGTGGGGGCAAGATTTGCGATAAAAATAACAGACAGAGGGAGGATTGAGAGGAGAAAATATTGACAGAGGATAGAGAGACAAGAAGAAGAAACAATGGGAAAGCTTGGGAGAGTAAGGAAAATTGCACCGTAACTACATAACAACAACTCTCCCTCTTCCTTGGCATTTTAAGCCACCCTTCTTTTCCGGCAGCCTCGTCTCCCTCTCAGACGCCAATTCTCTCTCTCTCCTTTCTCCCCGACATCGTCCCTCTCTCTCTCTAAAACCAACAGCTGCAGCTCTATCTCCCTCTCGATCGGCAGCCACCGTCAGCCCTCTCTCTCCTCCAACCACCTAGCACCACCCCGTCATCGCTAGCAACTCCCCCTCTACTCCAGCAGCCCAACCGTGGTCTCAGGCGAAGGCAGCAGCAACAACAACCGTTGCAGTGACACAGGTCGACTTTCGATGCCTCCTTCGGCCACCACAAGCCACCATTTCTGATGCCACCATGACAGGAAGAACAACCTCGACCCCTCTAGCCAACGCTATTAACAGGTACACCATTCGTCACACTCCAAAATTTGCCATGTTACTATTCATCATCTCTTTTGCATGCGAGGAGTGAATTAATCACTCCCCGCCCACTGTCACTGCGTGGAAAGTGGGCGGGGCTTTGTGCCCGGCCTAACCCCCTATTTAAAATAGGCTTCCAGCCCGTCTAGGCTGGAAGCCCAGTCCTAATAGGGTCTGGGCTGCTAACCCAGAACCCTAAGGCAAGGTGGGCTGCCAACCCATCCCAAGTTGGGTGGACATCCAGCCCACTGAAAAAGAAACAAAAAAAAATAAAAATAAAATAAAAATTTGCATAAAAAATATTCAAACCTAAGCTATCACTTTTGAAATACCTTGGTAAAAGTTGGTGCTTTGGATCAGATTGGAATGTAATTTATAACCTCATTAGAATTGCTAAACATTGTTCAAGTTTTGACACAAAAATAAAATCAAAATTTTTGTATGGTTGGCTTTAATTGAACAAGAATATCCCTTATAATTGCTACTTTGCTCGGCATTGGGATTAGGCATGGAGACTAAACAAAGAAACATTAGCTTGGCTCATCAAACTGTGCTACTTTGCTCAGCAAATAGTTAATGTTTTTGTTGTGGTCCTGAATTCAACTTAACAAAGAAATGGTATCAATGATGGATGGTCATGAAGAGTTATAGAGCAAATTGGAAGAGGAACTTTTGGAGCTGCATTTCTTGTTGTTCATAAAATTGAGAATAAAAGGTATGGAGTTTCTCTACCAAATCTTCTTTGCAATTAAATTTTTCTCAGCTGTTATGTTGTTTCTGTTTGCACTTCAAAAGGAGGGGTCGGTAGAAGAGAACTCTCTCCTACAAGTTGAGGAAAGGGATAGCCTGATGGACTCAATTTGAATCCTGTCTTGCTCTACTAAGAAACAGAAATAAAAAAGAGAGAAGAAGAACAAGATACTTGGGTAGGGTATAAAGAACTGAAATTGATCATTGTTTACTTAATATTATGCAGTAGGAATAAGGGATCAGTCACTTGTTTATTAAGTGTGATTAGGCCCTCATATTTCATAGATTTTCTCCTACTGTTATTGTTACAGATTGAATATGCTTTTTCTGTATAAAGTTGTTTTCATAAATCTGACATGACATATGATCCAGCTTAGCCAAGTTATCTTGGAAGATTTTACTGTCATAAAATTATCGTGGAAAAAATAATATGCGTATCAAAATTTATTTTCCATGTGAAATGTCTCATGAGACTTGAATCACTAGTCTAAACATGATCACATATTAGATGAACACGAATCATACTCAATATTCACTTACTGAATGTATCTCATATGTAGTGTTTGATCCTTTTCAGAGTATGGAAGAGTTTTTGGCTCTGCCTGAATGTCAAATTCGTTACAAAAGCTTATGAACACTTATGTTCTCTCTCCCTTCTCAATTTATAGAATTTTCAGAATACTTCAAATTTCTTAGGCAATGCTTTAAGTAATGTTTGGTTATTGTCTCCCAAGTGCAAAAAATAGTATCATCACTCGCTGCCTATGTTTCACAGGAGTCCTATGCATGCATTGTGACAAGTTATATTTGTTTCAATTGCACATAAACTGTATTATCTCATGGTACATGTCCAGGTGACTTTGGACTTGCAAAATTGTTGAACAAGGAGGATCATGCATCCACAGAAAGGGTTCAATTGTCGATCTGGTCTGATTGTGCCGAGTTCCGATGTATTGCTAATTCTTCCATTGCTATCATAACAATGAGGATCGTTTGTTTTATCTGAACTTTCCTGTCAAATGCGGACAGCCGACTAATACTGCTTGTTATTTCTGTAAATTGTAGGCACTCCCGACTATATATGTGTCCAGAACTTCTTGCAGAAATACCTTATGGATACAAATCGGACATTTGGTCTCTAGGTAATGAAAATCCTGTTGACAATTTTGATCTTAAGTTTTCCAACCTGGTAGCAAATCTCTTGAAATCACAATTTCTATGATTTTATAGGTTCCTGCATGTTTGAGTTAGGTGCACATCCACCTGCATTTAGAGCTCGGCACATTTAAAGAAATGATATCTGTTCGCTTTTGAGATAGGTGAGTAGATAATTTTTAATATGCATGAAATATTATAAATATTTGAATTGCTAATATAAATTGGATTATGCTTATTGATAATATATATGTTGATTACCATTTTTGTTACGATAAAGCATAATTAATTGTTGAATCTACATTCTTGATATGAGGCAATATATACTTGTGAATTGATATCTCCTCATTTGATTAATGTCATGAGTTGAGCCTTGAGATATGAATATGTTTATTTGATTATGATATAAACCTACAGTATGGCAGTCAAAATACTCATACTAACAAGGTAGTCTTAGTCTTTGTGCACATCATATTTGAAACCCTAGTTGGTCGGAGGAGTCACCAACTTGTGTGGACTGATCATCCCATAGTACAGAGCCTCATGCTCATTGCATTTTGATTTTCTGATGAGCTTTACCTTATAACATTCTTGTTATGACCTATTTGAGAAACCTTCTTGTAAGAACTTAAAGCCGTATTCAATAATATATTTTTCATTGTTGTATTAACTTGTAAATATTTATTGTATGTTATATACTCATTGAGTTGTGGAACTCACTCTCTCATTAATTATCATTTTAGGCTTGTAGCTTGTTAACGGGTTATTTTTGTTGTACCACCAGAACCTACTATTGTGGTTTTAATCGATGCTTTTTCCTTATGTCTAGTTAGTGTTCTATAATTATAACAGTATGTATTTAACTCCACTATTAAAACAATCAAATTATATGATAAGGTTAATTTTTTTTATTAACATTTCGTTGAACTATGATTAATTTATTTAAAAGATAAGTTTGGATTTAAGTTTGGGTTCACATAGGTTGGAACCTTTGAGGAGGACCACGTCCATGTGCTGGTCATGGATAAAAATCTATACCTTGGTGTGAAGGTAAATGTTCCTTTAGACAGGATCAAGTTGTCAATTCAAAGTTCATAAGGGTATCTAGATTATTTGACTTTTTCATTAGAGAATAAAATAATTAAACTACCATTAAAAGCTAAATTAATTCAATTTTAATGTGACAGGTTTTTCATACATGTCAATTTTTTTACACGATAAGATACCCAAATTACCCTTAAAATTAAATCTTTTTAAAGTTACTATCATATAAGTTTTTTTTTGTAATTGGCAAGTTGATTTAGGGGTATTTAAGTCTTTTATCTAAATTATAATATTAATAAAAGTTGTTGGCGCACCTGCATTGGTGCCCTTTGAGCAGCGCAAATAGTGTCTTCTAATAGTTGAACACAACATTCTAGGGTAGCAATCCAAGCATATTGTCATTTGATTGTATTAAATATGATTTATTATTTTTTTAATTTAATCCATTGACATTTGATGCAATTGATATATATCATTTTTGGTCCTTGTTATTTTGTTTGTTATTTGTTTTTTTCTTATATTTTTATTGATTGATATTTTTTCAATTTCATCCCTTAACGTTTGATTTTATTTTCTTTTATATTAGATTAGGTTAGATTTGATCTTCTCTCTTTTTTAAGTTCTTTTATAAAATTATTTTAAAAAAGCAACTCATCAATTTTATTCATATAGATTTATCTCGATCTCATGTCTCAGATCATTGGATGGGTTTAATAGGGGTTGACTTATGTTTTTTTATGTTGATTTTTTCCATTTTTTATTTTGTAAGTTAAACATCTGGTTTATTTGAGAATTAAGCTCCATGATTTTAATTGATTTGGTTTCAATAGTCATCCTAGTTTAACGAATAAATTGCAAATTTGAATTACAAGGTTGGAAAGACTTGATATTTTTTATTATTGTCATTCAACATTTTATTTTCTTATAATTAAATTTTATATTTGTTTTCATTTTGTTTCTATTCTCATTTAATTTTTGCATCTCATATCTCGAGACATGGATTTGGGGTTTTTACCAACGGTTGAGTCAAGTCTTTATTTTTTAACTTTTTCTTTAAGTTATTTTATATTATTTCTGTAAACCCTAGGAAATAAATGTAGGAGTAAATTATAAACTAAATAAACAAACAAATAAATAAATAAAAGTAGAAAAATTCACGAACAAATTTAAATAAAATGAGAATTCAGAGATTTTGGATATAACATCCGAACCAAATAGCTGAGATATCGTAATTTTTAACTCGGAATGAATTAAAAGAGAAATAAAATAGGTTAAGGGGGGTGAAATTGAAATAAATATAAAGATTATGATTTAAATTACAAGAAGAGAATATGTGGGGTAAAAAAAACATTTAAAGGTAATTGGGGCCTAACTGCAATAACATAAATTGAGGGGTATAAATAGCCCTCTCTTTTCTCTTATGTCTAATAGAATGAGGGGAATAAAAGGAGGGAGAATTTAATATTTTTCTTACCCAATTGAAGAAGAATTTCAAAGTTAAAGTGAGATTAAGTGTTACCAAAACATTCAAACATAAAAAACACAAGGATTTTGAGTATTATTGGAAGAAGGAATTGGAGGGGGAAAAAGGAGCATTGGGCTGGCGGCAACAGCAGGTAGAAAAAGAGGGGGGAAGGAGATTGTGATTTCACACGTTATCAGGATCTTAAATCTTCCTTGGTGTGGTGTTTCTTATATGCATATAAAAGATTGTAGATTTTATGGTTAAATTGCATGATTTTCTTTGAGATTTGGGTTAGGGTTCTTGGAAATGTTTTGGGGGAAATGTAGAATTGTGTAATTGATGAATGTGGCATGAAATCAAATGAAATGAGAGCTAATTGGCAAGACAAATGGAAAGGAAAAGGGGAGCTCCTAGGAAAGGCCATGGTTGGCCATTGAGGGCAGTAATTTGGAGGGAAAGATTATTTGTTTTGCAAAATAATTATTGTATATTATTTGTTGGGTGTGAATGTTTGTGTAATGAATGATTGAGCATGAAAAGAACGAGGGAAGTCTTGTTTTCCCAAGGCCAAGTTTCGGCTAAATATATATGATGCAAAAGTTAACAACTAGGCAGATTCTTCTCTTGAGTTTCGGAGAGAATATGAGTCGAACAAGGGAATTAGGATCGGTTTCATTCGTAGGAGTTGTAGTTCTAGATGTGTATCATCCAAGACAAATGGAAAGGAAAAGGGGAGCTCCTAGGAAAGGCCATGGTTGGCCATTGAGGGCAGTAATTTGGAGGGAAAGATTATCTGTTTTGCAAAATAATTATTGTATATTATTTGTTGGGTGTGAATGTTTGTGTAGTGAATGATTGAGCATGAAAAGAATGAGGGAAGTCTTGTTTTCCCAACACCAAGTTTCAGCCATATATATATGATGCAGAAGTTAACAACTGGCCAGATTCTTCTCTTGACTTTCGGAGAGAATATGAGTCAAACAAGGGAATTAGGATTGGTTTCATTCGTAGGAGTTGTAGTTCTAGATGTGTATCATCCAAGGAAACTAGTTTCATTTAATTTGGAATTTTAAGGGTCACCAAACATGACTATGCAGGGTAGACTCTGAAAAACATGTATCTCACTTTTGTGATGCATTTTGTGAATATTGGGGGCAGAAATGAGTTCTCCTCCCTTCATAAGAGTTGTAACACTATAAGTTATCTTTCCAACGAGAACAATTTTGTACAAAACAGAGTTCTATAACTCTCGTTATAGTGACAAATGAGCTAACTTGCCCACGCAATGCACTAGGCTTTTCTTCTATGTACGAAACTGATTGATTTTGTTTGTGCTGTAATTTAATTTAAAATTTAATTAATAAAATTGTAATTGATAAAATTTGTTACAAATGAGTTTTTTTTCCGCCTAAAAGTGATTGAATGTTACTACTGCTAAATTGTTTTGATAAAATTTGTTAGAAATAATAATTTTTTTCTATGTAGAAAACTGATTGTTTTTATGCGTGCTGTAATTGGTTATTTGAAGTTCTTAAATTGATTATTTAACTCAGATGTATAGTATTGAAAAAAAAATTAGGACCATTAACAATTTTATTACATGTAACAAAATTTGCTACTAACTGTGGCGAAATGCAGGGCATTTTTTATTTTATTATTGTAGATAATTTGACACATTTTTTCTACATGTCTTGTCAACATGCAATTTAATATATTTTTTTTAATGTAATATGAGAGTTGAAATATCATACATAAAAAGAAGATGCAGAAGTTATTTTTTAAAAAAAAATGACAAATGATTTTTTGTCACAATTCTTATAGCTATCATTATAAATATTATAAACATCATTAATATTTTAATTACTATTGGTCATATTATCGATGACACCATAGTTTTTTGTTAAAAAAAGAAATTATTTTTTTTATTTTATAAGATTTATTTCTCATATTATTATATTAAAAGTATAATAATATTAAGAAAAAAAAGGTCATATATATATATTAAGGTGTTTAGATTAAACAAATATAAAATATATACTTAGCCTCATATATTTATAAAAAAAAATCTTACAAATAATCATTATCATTATTTTTAATGTCCTAACTATAATAATTAGAAATTTTATAACTACAAATATTTAAAAAAAAGCAATAATAATAAAACCAAATTAGAAAAACATTGATTACATTTTAAAATATTATTTTTCTAGAAGTATAAATAATAATAAATTTTAAAAGGGAAAAAAATACAAAGTATCATTTTTCAAACCAAATGTATATATAAAAATAAAAATAAAGGAATTAAGATAAAATCAAAGATTAAAAGTATAAGGGTCAAAATAAAAAACAAATGTATATGAACTTTAATTTAAAGTACACTATTGAAACAAATCTAAACTTTGATACCGAAAAAATTAAAGAATTTCAAACCAATCTAGAAATTAAAAGACTGAGGACTGTGATACCCCTACAGGCTAAACTATTTTTTGTCTTTTTCAAGGGACAAAACCGTTATTGTACTGTGCAAACACAAAAAAATCAGTAAACCGACGAACCGAATAGAATAAAAAACTGATCATTACTATTGTCATCTATAATGATTTGTCTCACTTTGAACACTAAATGAACCGCGACCTCTTTTAGCGTTTAGATAATCTGGGCAGAGGTCGGAATGTGACCTGTGCTCGCAACTTTGAGAGGAAAAGAAGAAGAAGAAGTGGGAGGTCGATGCGATGAAGTTAGACGTGTTAAAAGAAAAGAAACAAGTTATGTTATGAAAATGGGTGTTTATAATGATAGTTTTATTGACAAAAGGTGTTGTAAGAAAATAAAAATTAAAGAAAAACAATTTAAAGGCATATTGGATTGTTTCGATATGGTTATTAGGAAATGTATCGGTGGTTGAAAATGTTTTATGAGATTTTCCTGTCATTGCAGGAGGGACCACGAGTGTGGTGCAACAACATCAACAAGGGACCACGAGCAAAGTATCCACAGAAGATAGGTGATCCGTGCCTACATTTCTGATTTAATTTTCATAATGAAAATGTGTGAATTATACTTAAAGCTTTGGTGGAAGTTTGAAAAGATATGTTTTATCAGTAAGAATATTTAGTTTGAAAATGTCATGAACAAAACATAGTGGTGGCTAGCATACATTTAGTGTATGCTAGAATCCCGGATAAAGGGATCACCAAAAATAGCTAACATACATTTTAGTGTATGTTATGATCCTAGACAAGGGGATCATCATGAATGATTGCCATACATTTAGTGTATGTTAGGATCTCGGGATGAAGATCACTATGCACAGGCTAATACCCATCAAGTGTATGTTAGAATCCTGGATAAAGTGATTGTGGTGCAATGTTTAATACATGCTCATGTATTTTGAAATTTCAAAAAAAAAATGGAATCAACGCACATCCTAAAAAATAATAATATAAGGAGGTATGTCAGGGACCCGAGAAGGGTTCTCTGATTTCTGATGTCGGTAAGGTGGTAAGGGTATCGACAGTACTTAGTATCGACAATATATAAGTGGGGAAGTTAGTTTGTATTTCAAATAGCTATGTTGATTATTATAATTATGTATGATTGCATACCATGAGTTTAATAACTTTAATATAATTGTTTTTAAAATTTTCTTTATGAAATTATCTTGTCTTTCCATTTCAGGTCCATCATCTTCACGTCTGGAGTAAAGCTGTTGTTTCTTAGTTTTTTTTGTATCAAGGAATATTTTGTATAAATTAAATGTTAGTAAATTGATATGTATGATCGCTATTTTTGGAAAAACTTGTTCATTGATATGTATAGATTACTTGTTTGAGCCCCAGAGAAGGGGAAATTAAATTTTGTATCAGAGCAAGGTTGAATCATTGGGACTTGTAATCTTGATGTGATTTTTGAAATGAATTACAAGATGGTTTGAACCAGACAACAAGCTAGAACTGACCTAACCCCTACTCGAGGAAGGGGGGCAAGTTTACATTATGACAATAGGACAGAAGGGGATCCCATGGCAGATACAATCTCTTATATACCTGCGGTATTGATTCATTCCGAGAGGGGAGAATCATTTGAAGGTCAGGAAAATTCTACATCTTGATGAGTAGATGTGCCTCTAGCGGAGCCATCTGAAGGCGAGAGGCAAACCAATATATCTCCCCAGCAATGCCAATGGTTGTGCCAAACCTATTTTCAAATCCTGCTTTTATGGAACATATAGTATGAGCTGTGGCAGCATGGATGGCAACAGGTACTTCCAGTATAACTCTTAGATCAGAGAGGGTCATCACGATAGTGCAATGGTAAAAGGTATGCAGGAAATGGGTTGTGGAACCTTCTCAAGAGAGGAGGATGCAGAGGTTGCTAGGCAATGGATGCGTAAAGTTGAGAGAGTTATAGAATAGATGCAGATGCCCAAGGAATCGAAGGTAGATTGTGCAACCCAGTTATTGACAAAAAGTGCTCATTCATGGTGGGAGACTATTAGGGGGAGAAGAGTAGGAGAGGTGTTGAGATGGAGGGATTTCCGGGAGGAGTTTGAGGAGAGGTATTATTCTTGGGAGCATAAAAGGGAAAAAGAACAAGATTTTTTAGATATGATACAGGGGGACATGACAGTTTTAGAGTATGAGAGGAGGTTTCAGGATTTAACATATGTTTCCTCCACCTATCTTCCCATGGAGCGCCATAGCGTAGACAAGTTTCGTGATGGACTAAGATAGGAATTAAGAATTATATTGATAGGTATGCAATTTCAGTTGGTACAGGATTTGGTATGAGATGCTCAGGGTATAGAGAGGGTAATAAGGGATACCGCAAAGCTAGTTGTTGAGTAGGGACAAACGACAGGGTTTAAGAGGAGAGATTTAGGGTTTTCATCTAGGAGACCTCCTTTTCCAAAAAAAGGGAAGAATGCACAAATGTCAGGGTAGTTTCAAAAGAGATGTGGGAACTTTACCCTTGGAAGTAGTTTAGGAGGATTCAGATAGATTGGTAGAACAGGATCCTAAGGATTCAGACACCCGGGGGATTGTTCTATGATGCCAGGAAGATGCTATCTACAGAGGAGAGGGGCATCGATGGAGGGAGTGCCCACATGTGGGTAGAGGCTGTTATTATTATGGGGATAGAAGTCATCGGAAGAAGGATTGTCCTCGTAGGGCTACCGAGGGAAACCAAAGTCAGAGGACCGATGTTCGAAGTCAACAACAGTCAGTTACGGTTGATTGACCTACTAGACCTACCTCATCAGGGACAAGTGCTAGCCCAAGTTTCAAGAGGGAAGAGCTCAGGGTTAGGTATATCATATGACTCAAGAGGATGTGGGAGTTATGCCTGATGTTGTGGCAGGTATAATAAAGTTAAATACAATTCAAGTTTATACTTTGATTGATCCTGGAGCTAGTCATTCATTTGTGTCATGTAGAATTGTGGAAAGATTGCATGTGGTGCCTCATAAGTTGAGGATAGGGATGACAATTAGTACCACTTTAAGAGAAAACATAAATATTTATGATATCTATAGAGGAGTGAAACTATATATTGGAGGGTTAGAATTGAGTGAAGACCTTATGCCATTAGAATTATATGACTTTGACTTGATTTTGGGCATGGATTGGTTAAGTAAACATGGGGCACAAAATGGATTATTTTACCAAAATGGTGACTATCCAGGGAGTAGGAAATATAAACATTGTATTTAAAGGAGAGAGAAAAGTTCTTCCAAACTATATGATTTTAGTCTTGAGGGCTAGGAGGTTAATGAGGAAGGGTTGTCCTGCTTAGTTAGCTCATGTAAAAGAGACAAAAATGGGCAGTGTGGACCTGACTAGTATTTCCATTGTTAGGGAATTGCAAGATGTATCTCCCGAAGAGTTACCTGGATTACCTCTAGTTCGCGAAACCAAAGTTTCAATAGAAATTATCCCTAGAATTTCCCAAATAGCTCAGTCTCACTATCAGATGGCACCTACAGAATTGGCTGAACTGAAAGTCCAACATCAGGAGTTAATAGATAAGGGATTCATTCGGCCAAGTAACACAACTTAGGGGGAGCTCCAGTATTGTTTGTCAAGAAGAGGATGACACCCTTTGACTATGCATTGATTATCGACAATTGAATAAGGTGACAGTGAAGAACAATATCCACTTCCACGGATAGATGATTTATTTGATCAGTTAAAGGGTGCTAAGGTATTCTCTAAGATAAATTTGAGGTCGGGGTATCACCAATTGATAATTAAGGAACAAGATACTCAGAAGACAACATTCAGAACCCGTTATGAACATTACAAGTTCTTGGTGATGCCTTTTGGGTTGACCAATGCATCGGCCATGTTCATGGATCTGATGAATTGAGTATTCCTGCCCTACTTGGATCAATATGTGGTGGTATTTATCGATGACATCTTCGTGTATTCCAGCTCATATTTGGAGCATGAACAACATCTGCACGTCATGCTCACACTTTGAGGGAGAAAAAATTGTATGCGAAGCTGGACAAATGTGAGGTTTGGCTCAAGGAAGTGGTATTTTTTGGGCCATGTAATTTCTGCAGAAGGAATATTCGTGGATCCAAGGAAAGAAGAGGTTGTGCTGAAATGGGAGAGGCTTACTAAGGTGATAGAAATTTGAAGTTTCTTGGGTCTTGCAAGATATTACCGAAGGTTTATTGAGGGGTTCTCCACCACAGCATCACCTTTGACCAGACTAACCTGCAAGAAAGTTAAATTTGTTTGGTCGGAGGAGTGTGAAGGGAGTTTTTAAAAACTAAAGAAAAGGCTCACTTTTGCTCTGTGTTGGCCCTTCCATCGGAAACAGAAGGGTTTGTGGTATATAGCGATGCTTCAAAAGAGGTGTGGGATGTTCACTAATGCAACATGGTTGTGTAATTGCTTATGCTTCCAGAAAATTAAAGCCACATAAAGAGAATTACCCAATTCACGACCTTGAACTTACTGTGGTAGTGTTTCCTTAAGGGTATGGAGACATTATTTGTATGGGTCACAAGTGCAAATCTTCACAGATCATAAGAGTTTAAAATATCTAATGTTGCAGAAGGAGTTCAAAATGCGCCAAAGGAGATGGGTGGAGTTAAAAAAAGATTATGATTATGTGATTGACTACCATCCTAGTAAGGCTAACATCTTAGCAGATACTTTAAGTAGATGGGTAAAGCAGTTATGAATAGCATAGAGATTAAGAGACACGGAAGTATAGTGGAATTGAGAAAATGGGTTTGTGGCTAAGTGCGGATCTTGAAGGGTCATTGTTAGCCCAATTAAAAATCCGATATGTACTTCGAGATAAAGTTTTGGAGGCTTAACAAGTAGATGAGAAGGTAAGGAAGATCAAGGAGAACGTGAACCAGGGTATAGAAAAGTCCTTTCAGGTGTTATCTGATGGGCTAATAGCTATGGGAAGATGAATTTATTTGTCCAATGATGAGATCTTGAAGGATGAGGTATTGAGAGAAGCTCATGAATCCTGTTTTGCTACCCATCCTGGAAGTATGAAGATGTATAGGGATTTAAAGGAATATTATTGGTGGCCAAATATAAAGAGAGAAATAGCAAAATTTATGTTGAATTGTGGGATTTGTCAACAAGTGAAGATAAAACACTAGAAACCTGCAAGGAAGTTGCAACCATTATCAATTCCATAATGGAAATGGGAGGATATCTCTATGGACTTTGTGATAGGATTACCCAAGAGAAAGAAAGGCAATGATGCCATATGGGTGATTGTGGATCGACTAACAAAGTCTGTTTTGTTTTTGCTTGTGAGAACGACTAACTTAGTGGATAAACTAGCAAAATTGTACATAAATGAAGTGGTCAGACTCCATGGGGTACCAGTATCGATTGTATCTGATAGAGATCCAAGGTTCACATAGAGACTATGGCCTAGTTTACAACAGGCATTAGGAACAAAGTTAAATCTAAGCACAACATTTCATCCACAGACGGATGGGCAGTTGGAGAGGACCATTCAAACTCTTGAGGACCTTCTAAGGTCTTGTGTACTGGAATTTAGTGGAAATTGGGAGGATCACTTTCCATTGGTAGAATTTACTTATATTAATAGTTATCAAACTACTATTGTTATGGCTTCATATGAAGCCTTGTGCGGGAGGAAGTGTCATACCCCAATTTGTTGGGATGAAATAGGGCAAAGGAAGCTCTTAGAACCTGAAATGGTACAACAGACAACTAACAAGGTACAGGTGATTAGAAAGAGGATAAAAGAAGGCCAAGATAGGCAAAAGAGTTATGCTGATAACCGAAGAAGACCATTGGAATTCGAAGTGGGAGATAAAGTGTTCTTAAAGGTGGCGCCTTGGAAAAGTATCATTCAATTTGGAGTAAAGGGGAAATTACCCCCACGATATGTTAACTCTTTTGAGATCTTGGAAAGAATTGGACTAGTTGCTTCTCGATTGAAATTGCCTGCACATTTGGATATAATGCACAATGTGTTCCATAAATCCTGGTTGCGAGAGACCAAAATAGACCCCTCACGAGTATTGCCACAAGTTCTCATGAAGGTTAAAGAGGATTTAACATTGGAAGCTAAAACCCGTCAAGATTTTAGATCGGGATGTAAAGGTGTTAAGGAATAAGAGAGTTCCATTGGTGAGAGTATTGTGGAGAAACTCACAAATAGAGGAAGAATTGTGGGAAAGAGAGTCAGAGATAAAGGAGAAGTATCCGCATTTATTTCCTGAAATAGGTATGAAAATTTAATTTCGAGGATGAAATTTCTAATAGGGGGAGAGAATGTAAACCCTGGAAAATAAATGTAAGTGTAAATTATAAACTAAACAAACAAAAATAAATAAAAGTGGAAGAATTGATGAACAAATTTAAATAAAATAAGAATGCAAAAATTTGGATAGAACATCTAGACAAAATAGTTGAGATATCATAATTTTCAACTTGGAATTAATTGGGGTTAGTTGTTAATTAAAAGAATGAATTTTAAGAGAAATAAAATAGGTTGGGGGGTGGAATTGAAATAAATGTAAAGATTATGATTTAAATTATAAGAAGAGAAGATGTAGGGTAAAAAGAAAACATTTAAAGGAAATGGGGGCCTAAGTGCAATAAGAGAAATTGAGGGGTATAAATACCTCACTCTTTTCTCTTATGTCCAACAGAATGAGGGGAAGAAAGGGAGAGAGATTTTGATATTTTTCTTACCGAATTGAAGAAGAATTTCAAAGTGAAAGTGAGATTAAGGGTTACCAAAACATTCAAACATAAAAAAACACAAGGATTTGGAGTATGATTGGAAGAAGAAATTGGAGGAAAAGAAGGAGCATTGGGCTGGCAACAGCAAGAAGAAAAAGAGGGGAGAAGGAGATTGTGATTTCTCAAGCTATTAGGATCTTAAATCTTCCTTGGTATGATGTTTCTTATATGCATATAAAAGATTCTAGAATTTATGGTTACATGATTTTCTTTATGAAATTTGGGTTAGGGTTCTTGGAAAAGTTTTGGGGGAAATGTGGAATTGTGTGTAATTGATGAATGTGGCATGAAATCGAATGAAATGAGAGCTAATTGGCAAGACAAATGGCAAAGAAAGGGGAGCCTCTAGTAAAGGCCATGGTTGGCCATTGAGGGCAGTAATTTGGAGGGAAAGACTATCTATTTTGCAAAATAATTATTGTATATGTTGTGTTGGGTGTGAATGTTTGTGTAATGAATGATTGAGCATAAAAAGAATAAGGGAAGTATTGTTTTCCCAAGGCCAAGTTTCGGCCAAATGTATATGATGCAGAAGATAACAACTTGATATATTTAACTCTTGACTTTCAGAGAGAATCCGAGTGGGAAAACAAGGGAATTAGGATCGGTTTCCTTTGTAGTAGTTGCATTTCTAGATGTTTACTATCCAAGGAAACTTGTTTTATTTAATTTGGAATTTTATAACTCTAGTTAAGGGTCATCGAACGTGACTATGCAAGACAAACTCTATAGAGAAGCAAGTCTGTCACATTTGGGAGCATTTTGGGGGCAAAAATGGGTTTTCCTACATTCATAAGAGTTGTAACCCTATATGTTAGCTTTCCAACGAGATTAATTTTGTATAAAACAGACTTCTATAACTCCCATTATAGTAAAAAATCTGGATAGAGGTCGAAATCCAACCTTTGCTGGCAGCTTTGAGAAAAAAAGAAAAAAAAGTGGAAGGTCATGAAAATGATGAAGTTAGATGCATTAAAGGAAAAGAAACAAGTTATTTTCGAAAATGGGTGTTTATAATGATATTTTGATTGACAAAAGTTATAAAAAATAAAAATGAAAGAATAACAAATTTAAAGGCATATTGGATTGTTTCGGTGTGGTTATTAGAAAGAGTATCAATGGTTGAAAATGATTTATGAAAATTTCCTATAATTGCAGGAGGACCACGAGTGTGGTGCAACAACAACAACAAGGGACCACGAGCAGAGTATCCACAGCAGGTAGGTGATTCGTGCCTGTATTTCTGATTTAATTTTTATAATAAAAATGTGTCAATTATGCTTAAAGCTTTGGTAAAGTTTGAAAAGATATGTTTTATTAGTAAGAATATTTAAGACAGGCGTGTCAAGGCAGTTTAAAAATATCATGAACAAAACATGGCGGTGGCTAGCATACATTTAGTGTATACTAGGATCCTGGATAAAGGGATCACCAAAAATGGTTAACATATATTTTAGTGTATGTTAGGATCCCAGATAAAGGGATCATCATCAATGACTATCATACATTCAGTGTATGTTAAGATCCCAGGGATAGGGATACTATGCACAGGCTAATATACATCGAGTGTATGTTAGAATCCCAGATAAGGGGATCATCATTAATGAATGTCATACATTTAGTGTATGTTAGGATCCCAGGGATGGGGATACTATGCACAGGCTAATATACATCGAGTGTATGTTAGAATCCCGGATAAAGGGATTGTGGTGCAATGTTTAAATACACATTCATGTATGTTGCAATTTCAAAAATAAATAAATAAATATATGAGGTATGTTACGAACCTGGGAAGGGGTCTTCTCTGATTTCTGATGTTGGTAGGGTGATAAGGGTATCAATAATACATAAGTGGAGAAGTTAGTTTATGTTTCAAATAGCTATGCTAATTGTTTTAATTATGTATGATTGCATATTGTGGGTTTAATAACTTATTATTTTAAAAAATTTTCTTCATGAAATTATCTGGTATTTCTGTTTCAGATCCATCATCTTCACGTCAGGAGTAAAGTTGTCGTTTCTTAGTTTTTTTGGTATCCAATAGTATTTATGTGAAGCTCGAGGATAAAGTATACAAAGAGGAGGAGGTTTATAATAATTCAAAATGTTGTTATAATATAAAAATTACACAGAAAAAATGAAGAAAAAGAAACAAAAAGGGCTGAAATAAAAAAAAGGAGAAAGATGGGGCCAAAATGGAATTAAGAAGAGATGGGACTATAAATACCCATCCCTTCTCTCATCCATGGTCGGCTGATAACAAGGAGGGGGGCGAGAATTTCAGATTTTTACTTTATGAAACGAGTAAACATCCAAAATTAGTAAACCCATATAAGCCTTGGAATTCTAAAGTGGAGGAACACAATCGAGTGGAGAATTAACAAGAAGAAAATTGAAGAATTGGGGAAGAAAAGAGGGGGAAGAGTGGCTGGCTATATACAAGGAGAAGAAGGCTAATATTCTTCTAAAATTTGTGAAGTAAAGTTTAGATTTCATCCAAGTAAGGAGTTCTAATTCCAATTTCTATGAAATTACTTCAATTTGATTAGAAGTTCATGATTTTTTCTTGAATTGGGAATTAGGGTTCTTTAACACAAAATGTTGGGAAAATGCATATATGAGTGAGATCAAATGGACAAGAATAATCTAAGTACCTTAAAGAAGAAGAAGAAATGAGTGCATAGAAGAGAGGAAGGGAATTCTTGGTTCCATTGGGCATGTCTCGGCAGAGATACTGCAAAGAGGGAATGAGAATTTATAAATTTGTTTAACTAATTAACTTGGTACAAATGACCTTAAGAGGAAATAAATGAGACAGATTTCCATGAATAAAGGGAAGGCATGGCTGTTACTGATGAGGAAGCAGGGATTGAAGATGAATTGGAGATACTTTCTCTATTAGCAAAATAGGGCAAGTTCGTTTCCCTATTTCCTTGGAAAATTTGGATCTGAAAACTATAAAATCCAGGGAGAGTCCCTTGATAGAAGTTGTAGCTTGAAGTGTTATCTTTCCAATGAGTCTAACCCCGTATAATTTGGAGTCCTGGAACTCCAGATACAAATAAAAATCTGAGGAGAGGTCAAGTTGTCACCCCTGTTGGCAGATTCAACCAAGTTGATGAAACGGAAAAATTTAGCTATATTAGGGTAGAATTTGTTTTCTTGCCCTTCATAAAGTGTCTTGATCTTCAAAAAAATAAGCCATTATCAAAATTGAATTCATGATGTCCACTTGGACTACCAATGAACTAAAAAGTTAAAGGATAATAATGAGGAATGTAAGTGAGAAAAAAAAATTGGTAAAAGAGAAATGAATATTATTGCCATTGTTGTTGTTTTGTGTGATATGTGGACTAATATAGAATAATGATGTGTGTTTGTGGTTTCAGGAGGAACCGCAGGAGGAGTGCAGTAATAACATGGGAAATTCAAGTTGAGCGTTTACAGCAGGTAGGTACATGGTACCTATATCTCCTTTAGTTAATAATTATTTTAACTAAATATTGAACTATAAGAAAACAATTTGGTGCTTATTGATGAGGAAAAGAAAAGGGGGGAAAGAAATGTTAAATGACAGGAAAAAAGTAGAAACATAGGACTATATTTAATTTATGGGTTCTTTTGTAGGAAATGAATAGTAACAATGAATTTTGGTAATGATTGTTTCTCGAATTTGATTTGTCTATTCCTGGTATGGGAGGCTAATGATGTTAACCAAACTGGTTAACATCGACATTACCGGTACATGGGAGTAGAAATGTAAACCTTGATTAACTATTAGGGTTCTAAATAGTTAATGATATCGACGGTGATGTCGATATCGGCAAACTCTATAAACTTGATTAACTATCCAGGTTCAGAATAGTTAATGATATCGGCAGGTGACGTCAATATCAACAAAATTTATAAACTTGATTAACTATTCGATTTCAGAATAGTTAATGATATCAGCGACTAACGTTGATATCGACAAAATTTATAGACTTGATTAGCTTACCAAGATGAAAGCTAATGATGTCAAGAATTCTTGACATCGGCATATCTAAGAACCTCCCAAGGTAATATGGAACAGTGATTAACTATTTTAGTTTTAAAAATAGTTAATGACATCAACAGTTATGTTCGTGTCGGTATTTTCATGAAACTGATTAGTTATTCCTAGGATGGGTAACTAAAGACACTAATGGAGGTCATTAGTGTTGACAATAGTCTTTTCGATGTGGAGGGGGGAGAAGTAGTCAAATGAAACAATTTCCTTGAAAGGGGTTTATGGTTGTATTTAGAATCTCATATGATTTAAGTAGATAGATATGTAAATTGCTTGTATTTACTTATTTGTTTTTATTTATATGAAAAATTTATATTTTGCAGGTGCCTCCCAGTCACGTTAGAAATAGATTTTAAGTTCTTTGATCCCTTTTTGTATAAGTTAGGATTTGTGGTGTAATTTTGTCATGTAGTAAACATGTAACCTGTAAAGAATATTATATTCATAATATGTTGTTATTAAATATTAAATGTATCCACCTATACTTGGGATATTAGAATGTACTAGATTTGTTAGAATATTAAAATTGTGTTGTGTTATATATATATATATATGAATATGTATATGAAATCCTCGTGCTCGAATTGACTCTTTTAATTTTTATCTTATGCGTGTGATGTCAGATGGAGTTTGGGAATGAATATGGTTCTAAGCATAATCTGGAATGAATTATGCAGTTGAATGTACTAAACATGGATGAGATGTGATTCTAAATGTGTGCAGGATACACTGTCGATAACATGGGATCTCCCGATATAGGGGAGACTCTGCCGAAATTTCGCTGAGTAAAAAAAAAATTATGCTTCATCTATCCTTTAAAGGGTCAAGATTCACAAATAAACTAATAGTAAAAATTAGGGGTTGTTACATTTTCATATAAATTAAATGTTAGTAAACTAATATATATGATCACTATTTTCGGGAAAAAAAATTGGAATGTAAGAAAATTAACTTGTTTTGTCGTATTTTATTAAATATGACTAGATTTATATTATCTCTAATGTAAGTTGATTGTTGTTAAATGTATGGTTTATTAATTATGGTTATGATGAGGATAATATTTATGGTTTTGTAGACCCAGAATGAATGGTCAAGATTGAATTAAAAGTTATGTTATATGTCAAAAACTTGGGATCTGCCAGTACAAGGGAGGTTATGCTGAAATTTCAATAGAAATTTTAGTGAACCTTATATGTGTGTGTGTGTGTGTGTGTGTGTGTAAAAAATTACATCTTCTTTTCTTGGCGAATATGTATTAATAAGATTACATGGTTGTCCCCAAGAGAAGGGGATGTTACATTTCCATGCTAGACTTTGATTTGCCAAATTGTTTATAAAATCATGGGATCATGTATAATTTAGGTGAAAAGGTATAGGGTGTGCTTGTGTTATTTAAACAAAAAGCAAGATCAGGCCATATACGCAAGAAAATACATGATCTTATGGAATGAAATGCTTGTTTATAAAAAGGTCTTATGGTGATATGAGCAAAATTGCAAACAAGACTGAAACAGGTTTAAACTGAAACAAGTTTAAACCAAAACATGATGTGTGGACTTGAACAAACAAAGAGAAATTATGGAAGCAGGCTTCATTTGCTGACTCCAATGCATTTCTTCTTTAAAGAATCTTGTAGGGGTCATTTTAGTGTTTCCTCAAGTAAGCCAGCAAGATAAGCCACACCAGCTTTCAAAGAAATCAATTGTTCTAGGGAATCATCATCACGGTGTGCACATTCTTCGTCCTCCATATTTCTCTGATGGAGTTGAGTGTTATGGACAGAAGCTCTTCGGGGACCTATGTTTCAGTCTATTGATGATATGTTATGTACAGTGATGGATGCATGTGAATGAAAATGTATGTACATACACATCATGTGAATTTATCGGGGAGTTTGTACCCAAAGACAACTTATAGGCCATTAGATAAGGGGTAAGCTTTTTACCTGGTCTCAAAGGTTTATAAACTGCCCAGTGACAGCCTTACGTGAAGGTAGTATAGGGGTTTACAAGAAATGGTTAGGGCACGATATGATCGTCATTATCGAGTAAACTCTCAGCTCATAGTTGGACGTTTAACGAATCTGAACCCCGACTGAAAGTCATGAGACAGACCTCTACTCCCCACCTAACATAGAATTGGGTTTATTTGCGGTTTTTAAAATGCATGATGTATTATACCCGATGTTATCGTGAAAAAATGCATGCTAAAGCAGTAAAAATACGTGTACAAAAGTGGACTAAAGAATAAACAATCAAACAAACCTGACAATGTCCCAAGTGGAGTCGCCATTATCGCGACTACATTTTTCGCACTTCGCGCCCTGTCATCCCTGGAGGGGGAGACGGTGCACAATGAAAGGAGGGGGTGTTTATAGTCGTAAAGTTACGAATATAATTCTTAGGAGTCACCACCTAGTAATTAGGTCTCTAGGAAACCTATTGGACTTGTTGTGCAAGGGGGAAGACGCATCACCCCTAGTGCACCCTACCTAAGACAAGCTACATTGTTATTTGATTGTTTTTTTCTAAGTCAATTTTTTATTCATTAGTCTTTTCTAAGATTCAAATAGATCTCTCTTCATGAGGAAATCTCTACCTCATCAAGAGTCGAAAACCTGACCATTCTAAAAAAAAAATTACAATGCATTTTTTTAAATTGTTTTACTATTTGCAGGTGTACTTAACAATATAATTTTACACTGCAGTTAAGAAAAAACTTTTTAACTATCGATGGGAGTACTTTACAATGTAATTTTACACCGCGATAACTTAAACAAAATATTTGATAATTTTTTGATATTTTGGCCAAATTCCAACGGATAATCATAAACTAGTTATGATATACAATTTTTGTTTCAAAACATGAGAAATACGCTATATATTTTGTTATGAAAATTATACTTTTGGAAAACCTTGAAATTTGGTCGTATGTATGAAAACAACACATATTTTTGTTTATAATTTTTCTTAAAAAAATTAATTCTTTTTATGCAGATTTTTTATTTTTTATTTTTTCATGGGTTGGGTGCCCAGCCTGATGGGTCGAATGATCCATTTGGGGCTAGACTGTCCAGCTCGTATGGGCTTGTAGCCCAGTTTTGTTTGGGCTAGAATGGACCGATCAGCCCATCCATTCTAGGTTGTGGGGTCGGGCATAGGGCCAAGCCCGTCCAGCCCACTGTTCTACACGTGAACAGTGGTGTAAGTCCCACTGTTCACATGCACAACAGGGGGATGGGGGAGTGAATTCACTCCCCCCATTATTCACCAAAACGTTGAATAGTGAAGTGGTGGTTTTTTTAAAGGGTGATGATCGGCGTACCTATCACTACCTCCGTGTCGAGAAGGTCGAGGTGGTTATATCTGTGGTGGTGGCGTCGAAAATGGTTGTCTGTGGTGGTCGGGAGAGCTGCCAGAAGGGGGTTGGTTTTGTGCAGGGGCTACTGTTACTTGACGCCGACGCTGGGGAAGAAGAGCTAAACCTCCCGGGGAGCTGCCGGCGTGGGGGAGAAGCCTTCGGTGCCAAGGGAAGGTTGTTGGTGCTCGCCGGTTGGTTCTGCTACTGGAGGAGAGAGAGCATCGACTGCTACTGATTTGTAAGAGAGAAAGAGAGAGCCGTTACCGGTGATAGAGCTCCTGCCGATGACTAGGAAGGGGAAAAAGTGGAAGTTGTTATTAGTTTTGCTAATCTTCCCCCACTATGTGTGTTTTGTTTCTGTTTTTTGCAATTTTTTGTGATCCTCCCCTGTTATTTCATGTTTTCCTTTAACTGTTCTCCCTCAGTATTATTTCATCCTCCTCCCTCGTTATTTCATTCTACCCTTTTATAGACTCTCTATGCAGATTGAAAGGCATGGGAGTGGTGTACAGGTATGGTATGTTGAGTATTGTAGAGAAGGACTGGGTTGGCAAGGCATGGTTACAGGTAATGCCTTGGCAATTTTATTCTTTTTGAAAATTTGAAATAAATAGGTTGTGACAAAAAGTAGTTTTTCAATGGGAAAATCGGTAAGAATGATGTTTTTCTTCAATTTTGGCTTCCGATTTCACCCAAAATGTTTTGTCTCTAAAAATTCTGATCTTCTCTATTTAACCCAAATTAAGCTTCCAAACTTAATTTCTCACCAATTAAGTCCTTAATAAAATTAATTTGACCCATTTAAAGTATAATTAAGTCCTTGCGCTTATTTAAATCCTTCAATTGGGCTCTGAATTAATCCCTAGACATAATTACACTTTAAATTGGTTGGCGATTAAATCAAACTGACCCATAAAAATATAATTATTTCTTTCGACTTAATTTTTACACAGATTTATTCAATAATAAATTATTTTAGCATTGAATCTACATTATCCTTCATTTTTTAGCACAAAAGAGGTACGATCAGGCTCTTGAAAACGTTCAAAATTTCCATCTTGATTTTTCTACCAATATCAGCCCATTTTATTTTATTTATTTGATTTTTTGAGTAGATTTTGGGGAATAACCCAGAAATGGGTTATGAAACTGGGTAGGGGTCTGTTTTTGTCCTTACTACAAGTTTTCGTACATTCTCACCAAGTGGTCTGTTTCAGGCAGAGCGTCCCACTTGGCTGCTTACTTACCCCGATAGATAACAAATTCAGGTACAAACAGAAGTTGATTTGCATAGTTCTGGATTTGTAATATAAAGTTGATTTACTCAGATGGTAATGAACAAAGAGAGAATTTACTAAAAATAAGAGGAAAAAGCTGAAAGTGTCTATTTGGCCTTGGTTTGTGATCACCACGGAACTTCTGAGTGGATTTTATACAATTTTGTGCACCAATTTAATATCTCATACGTATTGGTCTGTTACATTTTATAGACATGGTAGGAATTGATTTTGGTTTCGATTGGAAGTTAATTTGTGAGGGTTTTACATAATAGTGGTGATGTTGTCACTAATAAAGGTACGTATCTTTTTACAATGTGCATCCCTAATATCTCATTGTGTATAACTGGAAAATGGGGGAAATTTACGGTTTCTCCAGCAAATTTGCCATCAACATGAATAACTGTAAACCCTAGAAAATAAATATTTGCGTAGATCGCTAAATAAATGGAAAACAAAAGAAAAAAAATCATGTGCAAATTTAAATAAAACAAGAATTCAAAAATCTTCGGTTATAAATTCCGAGCGAAATATTTTGAGATATCATAAATTTAAACCAGAAATATTGATGGTTAGATTAAATTAAAGAAAATAAATTAAACTAAAAAAATGAGAGGTGAAATTATAAGAAATGTAAAGAGGTTAAGCTTAATCATAGGAAGAAGAGATGTGCAGGCAAAAATTATAGACTTAAAGAAAATGGGGCCTTAGCTACATATAAATAAGAGAGGGGTCCTATATTTTAGTCTTCAGAATTCATTTGCAGGATCAACATATTGAAAGACCTGGGTAGCATAAGATTTTGAATTTTCGAATTAGAATAACAAAATGAAGGAAAATCAAGGGTGGTCAAATGCATACACAGTTAAATCTACAAGATATTAATGAAGTAAGAACAGTTCTACACAAAAGATGGAGACGGAAAATGTAACCCACTTGGTTAAAACTGCTAGAAAAGGATAAAAATACTTCGGACAGGGGAGGGAAAAGGAGCAAGGGAAATCCGACACTAAAGTTACATGCCGTGCATGCGTTTATCTATCAACTGCTCAGAGTCATATTCCTCAGAGTAACAATGCAAGTTGTCACATGTGGACGTGCCCAACTGATGCGGTACAAGAATAATTGTAATATTCGGACTAATTAGGATTATTTTATTATTTATTAGGATTTTATTTCCTATTTATACATTGTATTAGGAAGGTAGTTTTAGAATTTCATGGTCATTTTGAGAGGTGGACCTCGTCAGGTATCTTCGTTTTTTCGTGGATTTAAAAACCCCTCTCTTGTGGATTCAGGAAACACCTCTTGAGGGATTAAGGGTTACCTGGTGGATTGAAAACTTCCTTGAATTTCATCTATCTTTTTCTACATCAACTGGTACTAAAGCCTCTGATTTCATTGATTTTAAAGTTCAAGAAAACCCTATTTCTTAGCTGTTTTCAGAAAAGATTTCCCTGTCGCTGCTACATCATCTACTGGAATTGATAAGAGATTATGTCTGCACAGTTACCCAAATCAAAGGCTGCCCTTACTTTACAAAATCGCTTGGACTTTATTTGAAGCAATATGGATTTGTTTATTCATGGTGTGACTTTCTTTACACAAGCTTGGACTTTGAGAGCTCATGGATAAAAAAAAATGGTTATAGTACATGTACTATGTTCGAGTGGGGGGGAAATCAAGGAGAGAAGGGGGGAAATGAATTGGAACTTCAATAATGTTGAGAAGCCATCTCGTCTGACTCGAATTATACATGTTTAATTCCAATGTTTATTTTATTAAGTTTCAAAGGAAATATTGTATGACGGTATGGAGTCCTATGGTTGTGTGGAGAAGCTTGCTATCCATGATTAAGTAGTTCTAGTTTACTTCCATTCTCTATGTATTGCCTTGTCACTTTGGAGGGGGGTGTCATCTTGTTCTTTGTTGCTGTGGGTTCACGAACTCGTTTCTGATGGAAGTAGGAAATGCCTATTGAATTATGGTTTTTCTATCTTGTGTTTTAATTCCCTCCATCTTGTCCAACATAAACATAGCACACAACTTTTCTAGAGTTCATCCCTAGGTATGTGAGTGCAATATTGTATTGCAATTGCGGTCCAATATCATATTTCATAGATGATTTTTTTCATTATTTTTTCTTGTCAAAAACTTGTGGGTGTAGAAATTTGCAATCCAATATCATAGTTTTAGAATTTTGTGTTTTTGTTTAGAAAACTTATGATTTAGCATATCTTATAATTAGGGATTTATTATCAATAGGACTATTCTTATATTTTATTTTAGTAGGATTTTATTTCCCATGCTAGTAGGACTTTCTTAGGGCATTCGTGTGCCTATGCTCGGTGGATTCTACTTTTTCTATCTCTTTTCCCCCTTATTCTTTCATTGTTCAATATCAATTGTTTGTTGTCCCATGTCATATATATTATAACTTTTCCATCTCTTTCTGTAATTACTTCTTTGGTAAATTTCAATTCATCCCCTTAAATATAAGCAACTATTCTTTCCACATTTGTTTTCATTTACCTATTTCATCCATTTAACAATAAGGTCATTTTGTCTACCTTTGTTAGAAAAAAAAATATTGTAATTTTTTTTTTTTGTAAACTTCAAATTCCTCTTCAAAATGAAGATAGCTTATCAACTAAATCCTTACAAAACAAATTCTAAGGATTTGCTTAAGAATATGTACATATATATATATATATATATTGATTTCTTAAACAAATTCACATAAAAAAATAATATGATAAATGTAAAATTTGATCAAAAATGCATAAACGAATTCACTAATATTTTTAAAAAATCAATAAATAAAATAAAAGCATAAGATAGTGATAAATACAAAGCCAAATTCACTTAAAATTTGATTACCACAAGATTTTTATACTTATAGTTAGTTTAGAGGGGGAGGAGGGGGGTTCAAAGAACTTTCTAGTGTATGATTTAGACACAAGTTCAACTTACTATATATGTTTACTTTTATAGAATGAAAAAAAATGGAAACTAATTTAATTTCAAAATCAAATTCACATGCATTTTATTTTCACTAGCTCAACATCATTCCACATGATAAGCCACCATGTCCAACCTTATGAAAACCAATAGAAGAAATGTCCATAAAAGCTACAACACTCAATGCCCTTTTCATATCGAATCCCAACTTAGCATTTTTGGATAATACATCATGTTGATTGTTGTTTTTCTTTGTCAAAATGAACTATTAAATATATATAAAGAATTGATTGAATCTAAAATGAATGTGGCTTTATATTTTATGTTTTTATTGGTCTAATGTTTTTTTTTTTTTAAACAAATCTTAGGTGAACTTTATTTTGTACCTTTCCTTTATTGATTGAATTGCATAGATTATATATATTTCATGCCTTTTATTTCCAAGTGAATTTGCTTTGCTTTCAAAATCATCTTTTATCTTCTAAATAAACCATGATAAAATTTGTTTACGAAGCTAATTGATAAACTATCCAAATTTTTTAGAGAAAATTGAAGCTTACAAATAAAAAGGCATTTCAATCAATAAATTGATAGACAAAAGACTTTATTGATAAATTGATAGACATCATGAGGTAATTGAGAAAACCTGTAAACTTTAAGGGAATAATGAATTTTACCCTTATCTCTTGTTATCTCAACTGGAGACCATCTAGTATTCTGATGCCATCTAAGACTAAGGAAAAAATGTTGCAGGACTTTTTCAATATGATACAGGAATCACCTTATCTTGATGCCTCTAGCTTTTACAATTCTCAACATGCATTCATCTTTATAATAGAGTCCCCACAACCTAGCATGCATCATGAGTTTGGCATGGTAATATGAACTAGAAGTAATAACTAAACTACAAGTTTCTTTGTCAAATAAAAACAAGCAAAATATTGACAAATATAACTTCATATAAGTCTATCATCATTACCTGATCAATCTTGTATCCAAACCATAATAACCTTCATAACATCATTTATCAAATTGATGTTACCAAGCTTCACAAATGAGCTTGCAAACTTCTTAATTGCAGCTCCAGAGGTCAATTCTACATTATCCTAACAAAAATGTTTAAAGAAAACATTCAAAGCAAAAATGGATAATATATCCAATAATCTTCAAGAGAGTATAGCATACCTTAGCTACTAAATAAGCATCTCTGAGAAGCCTTCTAGCAATAAGAATGTGTAAAATATCCTCATGAAAGGCTTTACCCATTGTCCTTTTACTAGACTTCAACACATTGTAAACCAAAAAGGCTTTTAAAGCAATGTAGCTTTGGCTATGTCCTTTTCAAGGATTGTTATGTGATTTTGCCTTCTGATTGTTACGTAATTCATTGCTTTAGATTTTGTCTTCTGATTTTGGTTAACCTATACTATGTTAAATCAGCTTAGTTGATAATTGAAAACATAATTGTCTCAAATCAAAAGGCAAAATCACGTAACAATCCCTAAAAAAAACATAACCAAAGCTACATTGCATATAACATATAGAAAGGGTATGACATAAAAAACAATCCATCAAACGTGTAAAAACCATCAATTTAGATGAAGAAAAAAGGGCATAAGCATTAACCTTCGAGAAGAATTCGGTCACAACAAAACAATAGACAGCTGATACAAATTTCAAATGCTCCATTTGCATCCACTATTCTCCAAAAAATATCAAGTGAGTTCATAAAGCAAAGGCAACAAGTATTGAAAAAACCAAAAACTTCTAGCATAGAACAGAGCAAAAAAAAGTGACCATCAGTCCTACAATCTTACTCCATGCAAGTATTTACGAAACCATAAAAAATCATATCAATATCAATTTATAAATTGAATAATAAAACAAGGTATAATCTATCTATCTATCTATCTATCTATCTATCTATCTATCTATCTATCTATCTATCTATCTATCTATCTATCTATATATATATATATATATATATATATATATAAGCATAGATGTAGACAAAACCTTAGACTTGATATAAAGAGTTACAACTTTAAATTTTCTTCAAAATGAGATAACATGTTATAATTTGTCGTGAAATTTCTCATTAATAGAGATCATGAATCAAGGGTCACTCAAGCATCAAATATATTTAGCCAGCAAGTATTGAAAAAAACAAATATAGAATAGAGCAACAAAAAACTATTTCCCAAGAATACCTAACCCTTCACCACCATCAACAAATCCCAAAACTTACCAAATAAAAAATCATGTTGTGTGATACCTAACACAATTCAGACTCCAAGAAGAAAAATTAAACTCGGATGCTAGATAATTAACCAGCATAAATAATAGAAGACATGAGGAAGGAATTAAAAGGAAAATTATCTCCCATGCAAGTTTCAAGAGTATCTTATGCATAGATCATATTTTTAAAAGTCTGTGACCTTGAATTAGAAGTTGTGTAGCAAACAAATACAGAGACAGGGGATTCCAAAGCATGATGTAGTGAGGACCATTGCTCAGATTAAAGCTCCTAGAAAGACACATATTGATATCTTAGACTAAACATATGAATTCTCAAGAAAGTCAAAGAGACATGTAAATAATAGAAAAGAGTTGGTAATTAATCAAACAATCCTAAGAAATTACAGTCTAGAAATGTTCCCTGGTAAATTGAAGGATTCCTAGAAAAACATTCAAGGTGAATTCAAACAGTAGTTATAATTTAGAAAATTATTCTTGTTGACTATAATGAAATAGAGAAATAAAGAAACACTTGTCTTGATGGAAAATCAAAAGGCCAGCTAGAAAACACTTCATGTAATCTTGTTGAAAACATAATCATCTAGACAAATTAAAACAAAATAACCAATTGCATGAGATAATTGAAGTTGAAAACACACATTGAGATAAAAAAGAGCAAACCCAACAACCGTATTGATGAGCTCAGCTATGAAGCTAGCAAAAGGTAATAATAAATCCCTTCCAAAGCCTCAAAGAACTACAAAAGTCTTCCTTGAAGCAGTTGATAGACTCCTGAAAGTACACACAATTGAACTCAAATGCTAGTTAATAAACTAGTATAAATTTTATTAAATTATACAAAAGAAAAATTAAAAGAATATATCTCCAACACAAGTTCCAAAAGCATCGATTACACATATCTTATCATTTAAAGTATGTGACAATGAAAAAATTTAGAATAACCACCTCAGTGTTCCTATTTTCCACACAAAATAAAATATAACAAGCATTGAAATTGAAGAGTAAATGATTAAACACCCCCAAGGTACTCTTAGTCTTACATGTTAATTGAAAAGCAATTAATCTAGGAAAAACATGCAACACAAAAGATTGATGAAAAATCATTGATCCAACAAATAAATCAAGGTTAAAGATGCTTTGTTTGTTATTGTAGTCAAGTGATCAGTTATAGAACATTTGGATAGAGAGAAAATAAAAGGGCATAGCCCAAGCAATGCCAAGTTAATCAATTCCTTGAGAACATGGAAAACACATACTATTTTTCCTTTCAAAAATTGTAATAGAGGCCTCGAAGCTACATACAAATAAAACAAAAAATCAATTGTAGTATAGAAATAGAAACTATAACAAACCAATGAAGGTTGTGGCTTCCAAAACATCACGTGATAAAGAAAACTATTCACAATCATGCTTCTCGATAGATATTTTGATATCTTGGACTAAGCACTCAAGATTTTACAGCAAAATAGAAAGACACAAGTAGATAAAAAAAAAAAAGACTAAGGTAATGAATCAAACACTCCAACTAAGTTGCAGTACATAAACGTTCCTTGATAACTTGGGGTCCCTAGAAAAGCATGCAAGCAGAGTTCAGATACTAGAAAAAAAAACATCTACTTTAACAAATTCAAGAAAAATCCTTATTTCAAAAATAGAAAAATACGAGTTTACTTGCCCGCGCGCTGCGCTGGGCTTTTTTTATGTAGAAAATAAATTGATTTTTTACATGTTGTAATTAATTATTTTAATATTTAATAAGTAAAATTGTAATAGATAAAATATGTTAGAAATTATTTTTTTCTCGGCTAAAAAGAACAGTGTGATCGAAATGGGAAGTGGTTCGTATATTTTTTTTATGAGTTTCCTTTTTGCTTCGGTAATATTAGATCTGAAATATTATAAATATTTTTTTTAAGAAATAAACCTAATTTTTGTGTGTGTTGTAATTAGTTATTTTAATATTCAATTAGTAAAAATATAATAGATAAAATATGTTAGAAATGAGTTTTTTTTCTCTATATATATTTTTTTTAGGCAATAATATTAAATAAATATTAAAACATATAATTAGTCTCATATATTTATAAGAAAAAAAACCTAAAAATAATCATTATCATTATTTTGAAAGTTTTATCTAGGCTTTTTTTTATGTAGGAAATTGAATGGTTATATACGTGTTGTAACTGGTTATTTTTATATTTTAAATTAATTAGTAAACTTTAATACCAAAAATATTAAGGATTTTCAATAAATTTGCATGGAAGGATAAAATTGAAATAATTCAAAACTTTGATACTGAAAATATTAAGGATTTCAAACCAATTCGAAAATTCCACGAATGGGGACCTAAACGAAACTACAATATACAATCAATTTCAATTGTAGAACCCAATTAAAACAAATCAAAACCTATATAATGACAATAAGGACCAGAAAACACAATTGAAAGTTCAGGGAATAAACAGAATATCACAATAAAGAGCTGCATTGACATGACCGGTGAACCGACCGAACCAAATGAATCGAATCGATCCGAACCGACCCAAAAATTGAGCATTATTGTTGTTGTCCATAGTGATTTGTGTCACAATGAACATGGATAAAAATAGAGACTATTTAGAAATATATTTAAAAAATAAAAGAATTAAAATAAAAAATTAAAAGTATATGGGTCGAAATGAAAACAAAATATGTTAATAATTTAAATGGAAGGATTAAATTTAAAAAATTAAAAGTGCGATAAGGAATAAATAAATAATTATTTTATTTCTTGATTTAGTTTCGATGCCTTTATTTTTTCAGTAATTTTTGTATAATTTTAAATAGTTTATTTGTATTTATGTATCTATACTCTTCCACTTTTATTTATTTATTTTTATTTATTTAGTTTATAATTTACACCTACATTTATTTCCTGGGGTTTACAAAAATAATATAAAATAACTTAAGAAAAAGTGAAAAAAAAAAGACTCGACTCAACCCTTGGCAAAAACCCCAAATCAATGTCTCGAGCTATGAGATGCAAAAATTAAATGAGAATAGAAGACAAAATGCAAACAAATATAAACTTTACTTATAAGAAAATAAAATGACTATGAAAATAATAAAAAAAATCAAGTATGTCCAACCTAATAATTCAAATTTGCAATCTATTCGTTAAACTAGAATGACTCTATTGAAACCAAATCAATTAAAATCATGAAGTTTAATTCTCAAATAAACCAGATGTTTACCTTACAAAATAAAAAATGGAAAAAATCAAAATAAAAAACCTAAGTCAACCCCTAGTATACCCAATCTGATGATATGAGACATGAGATCGGGACAAATCTATATGAATAAAATTGATGACTTGTATTTTTAAAATAATTTTATAAAAGAACTTAAAAAAAAGAGAAGATCAAGTCCAACCTAATTAAAACCAAAGCTAAAACAAATTGTTCAACCATTGTTCATCCACACTCAATTGACTGTGGATTAGAATAGTTTTTTTCATTTATTTTGGTCGATTTGTTTTAATACTTTTCAGCATTTCATTTCAACTTTTTTCATTTATTCGCAGCTAATTACTACATTTCAACACTACTATTCATTTCAACAATGTTCATTTGTTCACATCCAAGCGATTTCTTTTAATACTTTTCAACATTGTTCATTTGTATGCAGTCAATTAATACAGTTCAACATTGTTCATGCAAATTATTTAGTAGCCCTCTTAGTTTAGTGGCGCAACGAACTGACACAACAATTGTTTGAGGCCCAACGTTTTTTCCTGGCGGCGCGTGTGTATAAAAAATATCCATCTGGTATCTCACCGGATGCGCCGTCATGTCCTCTTCACATGGTGGTGCGCGTGACATCCCAAAGTTTCCAGAGATGTGACGGTGGTCGGTTGATATTTTTTCCCTTTTCTCTCTCCTGCAGACCAAATTACATGGAAGTCCCCTTTGTTTATAGTGTTTCCATTTCAGTCCCTGATCTTTTGATTGTTTGGTATGGTTCTTATTTTTGTGATATAATTTCTAATTTATTTTAATTTTATCCCTCAATTGAAATTGATTATATAATTCACTTTTATTTTGGTCCATATTCTTTTAATTTTGGGATTGATTTTAAATCCCTTAATATTTTCGAGAAGTTTGGATTTTTTTCAATTTTATTCTCTAATTGAAATTAATCATATATTTTGTTTTCATTTTGAATCTTATACTTTGAATTTTTTTATTTATTCTAGTTCCTTTATTTTTATTATATATATTTCTAAAATAGTCGATATTTTTTTCCATGTTTATATGTATATAGTCTTAGTTTTTATTTTTAATTTTTATTATTTTCTATTTTGCTAAGGTTGTATGTTTTTTTAATGTAGTCCTTAAATTTTAATTTGTGTTTATGATCATTTGAAAATTGATATTTCTTTTTTTTTCTTTTTTTTAATTCGTCAAGTCAAATGATTTTTTAAGCTAATAATATTTGTCATTTATTTTAAAAAATGACTTTTGCGCCTTTTTTATGTAAGATATTTTAGATGTAACATCACATTAAAAAATGAAGGGACACGTAGACAAAATGGGTGGGGAAAATAGGTCAAATTATCTATAGTGAAAAAATATACGAGCGACTTGCCATGCGCTTCGTTGCAGTCAGAACCAAATTTTTAATATGTAAAAAAATTATTAATGGTCCTAGATTTTTTTTATGATGCTATATATCTAATAGAAATAATCAACCTACAAACCTTTTGATTATTTAGTTTTTTATATATTCATTTTATTATGGATAAGGCGTTTAAAATAATGATAAAGATTATTAGAAGTTATTTTTTTATTAAAAATATGTGTGGCTAATTATATATTTTGATATATGTTTAATATTATCGGCTTAATATATATATATATAAAAACTAAGTTTTTTTGACAAATTCTCAATTTAATTTAATATTAGTGTTCTAAAACACTTTTAATATAAAAATATGAAGAATAAATATTAAAAAATAAAAAAAATAAATGAATATCTTTTATAACATTAATGTTAGTGACAAAGATAGTATTACCAATAATAATTAGAATATTAATTATTTACAATAATGGTAATAATGACATTATAGTAATTGTGATAATGTAACAATCATGATAATAACAATCAACATAATTTATCAGTCAATGTTGTTTTTGTTAAAAATTGACTTTTGTAGTTTTTTATGTATGATATTTCAAATATAATATCACGTAAACAGAAAATATACAAAGCCATACGTAGGCAAAACAAGTGGAAAAATTGGATCAAATTATCTAAAATGAAAAAATATACGAGTCACTTGCCTTGCTCTTCGCCACAACAAGAACCAAATTTTTTACATGTAAAAAAAACGATAATGGTCCTAGATTTTTTATATTCTATACATCTAAGGGAAATAATCAGCCTACAACCTTTCAATTATTTAGTTTTTTTTTATATATTTATTATGGATAAGGCGTTTAAAATAATAATAAAAATTATATGATTTGACTATGCAAATCCCAACCACATATGAGAGGGTCCATAATAAATGGTTTACCTTCAAACCAAGTTATAAATTTCGTGTTGGCAAGGGCAAAATGGTAATTTGACTATGCAAATCCCAACCAAATATGAGACGGTCCATAATAAATGTCCAAGTAGTTTTAGTTTTTTTTTAATACAACACATCATTCAAAAAACTCCTTGGATGACAAACTATAAATCTTAATTAGCTATAAATTAATAATCATAGTTTTTAAAACCGATATGGGCAATTCATAGGTCATGTGAGTTAACTGGATTGATCCAAGTCAATCTATTTTTATTTTTTTTCAAAAAGCATTTTAGAAATCAACGAGTCCTGATTAATTTTTCCTTGGGCTGATAGACTTGGGAGTCACTAGAGTGAATTTCTCTTTCTCAAACTCGATTTAGCCTAGGTCTTAGACCACCCGAGTCATAGATCAAACTGATGGGTTATGTCAAGTTTTAAAGAAGAACACAATATATATAAAATAAATATATTGAAAAACACTAAACATAAAACTCTAAATATAAGGATACGCTAGTTATTTGACTCGCAGTTCGCCACAAGTCAGATCAATTGTTTTGGCAAAAACACCCATTAATACACAAGCTTTTCAAAAGCAATTGTAAAACAAATCCTAATTATAAATTAAAAAGCATATGCATTTAATAAAATAAATCGAGTCATTTATGCCAAAAATTGCAAAAATAAATGTTGATGTGTCCATTCAACCCACCAAGGTGCAAGTCAATTTTTTTTCCTAACTAATTAATGAATGTGCATGTGTTATTTACATATTTCTTGACATGTCGTAAAATATATAATAAAATATAGTAAATATTTTTAACATAGTAGAAAATAGGATAATATCTACATTTCACAACTTGCACTAATTCACGTTATGCATAAATCACATATTAAATCATGGAAATCATAACAAAAAGTGTGGGTAAGGATCACCTGTCTATTGTGGACGCTCTACTTATGGTCCCTTTTTGCTACTGCTGCACCACACCTGTGGTCCCTCCTGCAAATACAGACAACTCATGTAAATTATCCTTATTCAAGGATACAATTCATAAATTTCCATTTTCAAATATGACTTGTTTCTTTTCCTTTAACATGTCCAATTAGTCGTTTCATGACTCTTTTTTTCTGAATCCGCTAGCATTCCAACCTTTCTCCAGATTCTCGTTGGCCCTCACTCCTTTCCCCCCAATTTCTTCTTCCAATAATACTCCTAATTCTTGTGTTTTTTATGTATGAATGTTTTGGTAGCACGTAATCTCTCTTTTTTCTTTGTAATTTTTCTTAATTTTGAAAGAAAAAAATCCCTACCACCTTGAACAATTGGTGCTGACATTGAAGAGAAAAAAAACAGATATTTACACCCCTTAATTTCTCTGATTTGCACTTAGGCCCTATTTCTTTTAAATGTTTATTTTTACCCATCTTTCCTTATAATTAAGCCATACCTCTTTACATTTCTTATAATTCCACCCCTCAGCTTTTCTAATTCAATTTCTTTAATATAATCTACCCCCCAATATTTCTGATTTAAATCTATGACGTCTTGAATATCGTTCGGATGTTATATCCAAAATTTCAAAAAAAAAATTTATTTAAATCTGTACATGGATTCCTTCACCATTATTTTCCATTCATTTAGTTTGTAATTTACACCAATATTTTTTTCTCAAGGCTTACAGTAATAAAAAAAATTGGGACTTTTTAGGTTTGCGTGGTGCGATGACAAACTTCGAACTTGAATTGACAAACAATGTTAAAGAAAAACAAAGATTTAAGTCTCGCAAAATAGCATTTTGCAAAAGATGTGTTTGTCTAGGCCATCTCATTCTATAAAAAAACAAACAAATGCATCCACCATACTTATTAAGAGTTATACAAATCCAATGTTTCTATACTTTAAGACAATTTATGTATGTAAGAGAAATGTAAAAGTAAGAAGCAAAAATGTTTGGAACAGATTTTGCAAAAGAGGTGTTTGTCTAGGTCATCTCATTCTATAAAAAAACAAACAAATGCATCCACCATACTTATTAAGAGTTATACAAATCCAATGCGTCGAGACTTTAAGACAATTTATGTATGTAAGAGAAATGTAAAAGTAAGAAGGAAAAATGTTTGGAACAGTGATGGGAGACAAATATAGTCAAGGAGTAGCCACATGGCATGTCAACCCATGCATCAATGTAAAGCAAAAGTACATGGTGCTGAAGCAATTAATCATCAATACATGAATAGTATGATAAATCTAACACAGACAATTGTTACTAGAAAGATAAGAAGTATGTTTACACAATGAAACTGTCAAATGCGTGCAACACTAAAAGGGAAAAGCTCTTCAATAATTACATTGAACCTCTGGTGTACAAATGAAAAGAGATTGGCAAAGAAACATACATTATGAAAAGAAAAAAAATACACATGCAAATTAAACAACCTAATAATAACCTACTGACAAGGACAGAGCAGCAGCGCTAGGAACCCAACCCAAGGCTAGGAAACAAATTTGGCAAGAAGAAGAAAATGGCAGAATTAGAAAACCTAAAAGGGAAATTCAATGAGATGAAAAAAACAGTGTAAGGGATTGTTTGCGAGTGTGATTGAGATTCTTTTTTCAAGTGTTTTTTTGTTTGGAAAGGCATTAAAATAATATATTTTTTTCATTTTAAAAAATCTTTTTTTTTTTTTACATTAGTGTATCAAAACAATCCAAAAGAAAAAAAATTGAAGCTTTGAAGCAAATAAAGAATTCATTTTTTTTCAAAAACACGGTTCAACTGCACATCAAAACACATCCTAATAAGGCAAGGATCACATAGGCTTATAAACATATTTGATTGGGGGAGAAAACAACGATCATTGGGAGCTATGTACAGATTTCTGGAAATGCAAAGTACACACTAAAGTAACTAGAAAACACAAAACCAATAAAGAACTTAGTTAATTTCATATAATTTGACAACAAATGTAAAATGAAACCAACGTAAAGAACCCAATAAACGTAAAAAAAGAAGAAATCGCAACGTATTGATTGTATCTCTCTCAACCTCGCCTTGTACCTCTAAGATTATAGATCTAACATAGAAGCCTCTAACCATTAGATGATAAGGAACAAATTATCCCTCACTTGTGTCAAAAGCGAACAGAATTCAAAAGAAGATATCAAATGAAATTCTACCGACGTCCCGCGGGTAGAATATTGGGATTATCTAAATATGAAATGAGACATACTCAAAATTGACTAAAAAAAAGAAAAATAATATAATAAATGTATCCAAGACTTTAGCTCATAATCCTATATGTTTGAATCAAACTATCCATTTATATCAAAACCTAAAATTTAACGGTTCTCTTAAAATCTAATTGAAAATAAATAATTCATAAAATTTAACTAAAGGGACCAAACTGTGATTTTTCCAACATTTAAGGACTAAACTGTAATTTTCACAAAATAAGGGATCAAACTGAAATTTAATCATCTTTAACCGCCAACCTACTTTCCAGATTTCCAGCAAAGGTTTTTCATAATTTCCAAATATTGTTTCAGACCTAACACATCAATTAGCCTTCAAATCATCTACAATCTAATCAATTAAATCATTACCGAACATAATCAATCCTTCACATCTCAATCAATTCATCAATTAAACCCGAAACAAAATTTTCAAACTCTAATCATCAATAAAATCAAAATCTTAACTAATAACAACATTTATACATACTAAAACATAAACATTTTCTTAACAACTTATTTCTTCTATCTCTTTTTTCCTTCCCTCTTTTCTCTTATTCTTCTTCTCCTTTCTTTCTCCCCTCCCAATTCTCTCTCTTAAATTTCATACCCATCTCTCTCTCTCTTTTTATTTATATTTACAAACTTTATACAATTATTATAATACCCTTCATTCATTTATACCTAATTCTAAGCCACCAATGACATTGTTGCCTTTTCCTTTTAATTTTTTTTTAAAACACTACAAAAAATATTACACATTAGAAATGATAAAGGGTGAAATTGAAATTAGAATTTGTGGAGGCCTAACCCAATAGAAGGAAAATCACAAAAAATAAAAAACTAAAGAAAACAATGAAAAAGATGTAAGCAAACTAGTCTAATCTCTAAAATTTGTAAGTCATGAAATTCTTGACCTGGTCTCAATTAATAAATTTAACTTTCCATAAATTTAATTTTAAGGGATAAATTTAATTCTTGACTACAAAGGAATTCTAAAAAAACATAAGAATCTGAAACTTGAATGTTATACAAAATGCAGGTTATGTTAGTGCTTGAACTTATAAAAAGGTAAACTTTATGTTATTGTACTCTACTAGGAGGAAAAATTGTGACATGGAGAAAAGAGAAGCATAATGTTGTGTCAAGATCAAGTCTAGAAGTAGAGATTAGAGCAATGGCCCTGAAGATTTAAGGATCAAGTGGGATGCGCCAATGACGTTGTAATAGCTTTAGAGTTACAGAAAGGAAGCTAGAGGAGTTACCTGAAGCAGTGGAAGAAGTTGAGGCAAAGGGACTGAAGTACACTTTCACAGCTCTCAGCATAGATGATACATCGTCGATGAGAGGTAGAGGATGGGAGGATGTTTTCGGAACATCAGACAAGGCAGAGGCTGAAAGAAGGTATGCACATCTACATTAGCTTATTTATTTTCTTAACGACTTTGCAAACAATACCGTTTTTTGTAAAAGACTCGGAACATGATCATAAATGATGTGAGACAGGGCTAAGGCTCTAGTGATGGACATTGAGTGGCTGCCTGGTGTAGAAGTGAAGACAATACTGGGTCCTCAATCATTAACGGAAGTGTTTGGTGGAAGAAAAGGGAGGAGAATGTGGTCCAACACAGTCGTCGGCATGCATGGAAAGGAAACCAGCTCAGCTATGTTGGCAGATGGAACAGAGATACCAGAAACTTTTGTGAAAAGGTGTGAAGAAGAGAGCATCCAATTCAAGCGGGAAAAAGGTGATGTCCTTTTCCTTGATAACATGGCTTTGCTTCATGCAAGGAGGCTATCTTTGCCACGTAGAAAAGTCCTTGTTGCTACTTGCAAGTAGCTTCAGCTTAGCTGCTGGCTATAGTAATTGTGTTGTGTGCTAAATAAATTACTCTTGCAAAATCGCTCCATGCATAGTATTCAGCATTGATTATCTTGGTATTCAAATTCATGAGACCCACCAAGTATCCATTTGTGAGGGTATTTGAGAAGAAGGGAAAATTCATGAAGGTGTTTGGTTCTACACTATACGTACCTCATCTTCACTGAATCTACCAGCGTTGCATATTCTCTCAAAAAGTTCTCCAGCAGCTGAAAATTCCATTACTATGGCTACGGGTGAAAAAACTCCATGCTAGCTACTATAGTCAAGGAGCACGAATAGTTTGTACTGTAATTGTAGCTAGAATCAACTTGGAAATAAAGCTTAGTGCCAATTTAGGTTCAAACACCAACAATATAAGATGTTTCTTTAATAGCAAGAGGAGCTAAGGTTATAAGTCCACAAAAGATCCTCCATTTGTGCAGTCGTTGCCACATCTACCTCTCCACTGTCCACATAGATGAAGAAAATGTCCAGTAACTGCACGAATCTAAGAAAATAATAAAAAGCAAACAGGACAACTCATTTTTCAAATGCACGAAGGATGAGAAATGACTATTAGAATGGTGTCAAAGTGACAATGGCCATCAGAAGGATTTGTTAACAGAATGTTGAACCAAAATTGAACAAAAGAATCAAAACTAAATTAGTTTAAAAACACAAAGATGGGTTGTCTTTATCTTTCCCACCATTTGAAACTCCATCACTTTTCCTCTCTTTGTTTTATTTTTATTTTTTCTTACAAAACAGAAAACTCGAAAAAGAAAAGTGACTAAAAAAAGAGTGGAAAAGAAACTTGAAAACTTGAATAGGTGTTTAGAAACAACTAAGAAAACCTCAAAGGAACGTGATCGTAAAGGACCAATAAAACAATAAAGAAAGAGAGTTGACAAGTTGCAAAGTCCCAGACCAACACTTTCAACCATTTTGTTAAGCTTAGGTTATGGCAATCCATATATTAAATGTGAAGGCACATAATCACAAGAATATGAGCTAAGAAATGTGTTTACCCATGTACTTCTAGTTCTTCTTTACATCATCAACACCGGCAAATGGACATGAGTGGTGCCACCATTTGATAATTCTTTAGATGAGGGCATCTGCTGAATCCTTCAAGTAGAGAGTGCTTACCAGTGTCAAGTATTGCACGTTGTTATGAGTGCGCTTCTAGTATATGTAAAACTATTGAAAACACTTTCGAATTTTGAGAAAGGTAGATACAAATAATAGGGTTCAAACCAAGAAAACTAATTTCAGCATGAAGGTCAAATAACCACCCGGGAAGGTCAGGACGCACATGTGATCATTTACACTGCAATGGGAACATTGAATAATAAAATGAATTGAGAACTCCAACTAACTCATTTCTCTAGCAAAAATGAGAAATTAGAACTTTCAACTAACTCCAATCTCTAGCAAATAAGTCTGAAATTAGTTTTTTATTTATTTTTTCCTTCCAGAAATCTACCATCAAAGATGAGTCAGATTTATAATCCATGACGCAAGGAAAACAATTTATTTTCCTGAATCCCTTCCATGCAACTCATAGATAATTATGGCAGAGAGAGAGGTATACTAGGTTTTTCAATAGCTAATTTAGAGAAAACTATCTAAATCAAGATTCACAAATAATTTCCTCTGGCTATCTGGTGAGTGCCTGTTCTAACAGAAACAACATAAAATTATAGGAATTTCACATTTGAATGCAAAAAACACAAATGCTAACATGGTAAGATCATTAGCAGTGCTGCAGGATTTCAAAGTATGTAGACAACTTCACTATTTCAGAGAATTCTTGGCAAACTAGAACATTAATTTTTATGTAAATATTGTAGACACAGATTCAAGACAGTCACATACCATTGTAATTTTCATTATATGACCCATAAAGTCAAAGCGGAACCCATCAACCTGACAAAACGACATAAAACAAACTATAAGCTTCTAATAAAAAGCATAAATTGAAATTCTATCAGAAAAAATGCCTAAAATTCATACTCTAAGCCAACAACAACTAAAACTTATGTAAATAAAAAGCAGTGAACACGGGGCGAAATTGTACCGCTATAAAATTCTGCAAACAGAGTAAAATGGAAAAACATGGCAATATTAGAAACAATGAACTAACAAAAAATGCATAGGCCAAGAAAAACAAAGGCTAGGAAAGAAAATAAAAGTCTGAGCTAGCTGGGATAAGATAACCAAAAAAATGAAACCTGCAAGGCTTTTAAATAATTCCAGCAAACCCTTTCCAAATCAACAATCAAACCCGATGCTTCCAATACTGCAAAAGACAAATCATGAATGATCAACAACAATGCAAGTATGACACAAAGTCATTACGCTCAGCTCTAAAGCAGAACAAGGACTGGTTTGAGCAAGTGCTCATAAGAAACAGTGTTGTTCTGCTTCAAGGTTTTGATGTGAAGAATGTTGAGGACTTTAATGATATTGCAATTCGTTACATAGGGCCTGGGCTGCGGACACACGTTTACAAACGCGTATGGACTGCCAATGAGGGAACCCTGTCGGAATTCATATACTACCACAATGAAATGGTTTTGGTAAGCTAAATATTGCAACTGTTTAGGAAAGGTTTTTGAATAAGATTAACAGTTTCACCACTTTGATCCGTCCTAGCCAAACTCAATTTAATCTCCTGACCCTTTCCGTGTCTTTTGGTTTTGTAAGCACTAAACACAAGAAATCCAAGGAGAAATTTTCCATAACTATCTATATGAATTATATCATTGGAATCCTGTGCTATGTTTTCTACGTTTACCATGTCTAACTTTGACAAATAAGAGAATCTCCGAAGAAAGTGGTGTTTTTGTGCGATATACCCCCACCAGAAGGTGGAAAGACACCCTTTGTTCCAAGCTTTAGAGTTACAGAAAGGAAGCTAGAGGAGTTACCTGAAGCAGTGGAAGAAGTTGAGGCAAAGCGACTGAAGTACACTTTCACAGCTCTCAGCATAGATGATACATCGTCGATGAGAGGTAGAGGATGGGAGGATGTTTTCGGAACATCAGACAAGGCAGAGGCTGAGAGAAGGTATGCACATCTACATTAGCTTATTTATTTTCTTAACGAATTTGCAAACAATACCTTTTTTGTAAAAGACTCGGAACATGATCATAAATGATGTGAGACAGGGCTAAGGCTCTAGTGATGGACATTGAGTGGCTGCCTGGTGTAGAAGTGAAGACAATACTGGGTCCTCAATCATTAACGGAAGTGTTTGGTGGAAGAAAAGGGAGGAGAATGTGGTCCAACACAGTCGTCGGCATGCATGGAAAGGAAACCAGCTCAGCTATGTTGGCAGATGGAACAGAGATACCAGAAACTTTTGTGAAAAGGTGTGAAGAAGAGAGCATCCAATTCAAGCGGGAAAAAGGTGATGTCCTTTTCCTTGATAACATGGCTTTGCTTCATGCAAGGAGGCTATCTTTGCCACCTAGAAAAGTCCTTGTTGCTACTTGCAAGTAGCTTCAGCTTAGCTGCTGGCTATAGTAATTGTGTTGTGTGCTAAATAAATTACTCCTGCAAAATCGCTCCATGCATAGTATTCAGCATTGATTATCTTGGTATTCAAATTCATGAGACCCACCAAGTATCCATTTGTGAGGGTATTTGAGAAGAAGGGAAAATTCATGAAGGTGTTTGGTTCTACACTATACGTACCTCATCTTCACTGAATCTACCAGCGTTGCATATTCTCTCAAAAAGTTCTCCAGCAGCTGAAAATTCCATTACTATGGCTAAATGAGTTGGTGTTAGCAAAACCTGCACAATGAATTCACCTCTTATAAAACCTGCAAAAATGTAAAGAATAATCGAAAAGCTAAGGCAACGCTCTGGTTTTCAAAATTGATATCTAAGAGTAAATTGGAGTTTGGACTTGAAAATCCTTTCCAAGATCAAAAATCTTCAAGTTCTTGTAATTCTTGACATCAAGAATGAGTTTATATTGGCAGAATGTGGATTAAGCAATCTAAGCCTCCTTTTAAATGAAAAAAATTGGATCGCAGCAATGAAAACTGAACTTCCATATCAATTCAGATTCTTTCACAGTTTCTGAAACTTGAGAGAAGTACCAAGACCTTCTAAATCCATCTTTACTTTGAGTAAAAAGACCTAGTCACTCGAAACTCTTTTACATTTCATAATCTAATAAGAAGGAAATACATGATACCTCTTTGAATCTGGTTATATTGGGATGCTTCAATGACCTGTGGTTCATCAATCTGCAAAATACAAACAAGATCTCAAATCACTACTACCGTCATATAAAAGAAAACACCAAGTTGAGGAAAATATTAAAAAAATGAAGAAGAAGAAAGTTTCCAGTCCAGATTAATTAATTCATAAAGAAAAAGAAACCAGCACACCAAGATAGGACCATACAGAACAAAATATACAAGTGTAACATCTACAAGATAAAATCGTGTCTTCAACACATATTTAACATCTTTACGAAATTCCACCATCCAGCTCACCTCAGAAAAAAGAAAGAAAGAACATTGCTCAGTCAACAGGAGAAATTCGAAGATGAATAAATACAGAGAGAGAGAACATGAAGTTAAAAAAGATCTCCTTTTGGCCTCTTTCAATGTACTTAACAGCAATGAGTTCACCAGTCGTTATCCCTCTAACTAGCTTAGCAACACCAAAGTTTCCTGACCCATAGTAAGTAGGATTACTGACCTAGCATTCAAGATCACCAGTTGCAAAATACAGAGGAAATCGATGCCTCAATCGATAATCTAAAGTCATTCGATAGTCAGTGCAAATACATTGAGACAAAAGGGAAAATTATTCAAAATGGAAAAATCACCACACGACCCAATAAAAGAAAAGGCACAACAATTGATAGAATTTGAAACAAGCAAAGATATGCTGTCTTTGTGAGAAGATAAGATACCTGAATGATATGCTGTCTTTGTGAGAAGAAAAGATACCTGAATTTCCCCGCCCCAACATACAAGATCACTAACAACGTTCTCTTTCATAGTTTCAGAAGAAGCATCATACCGATTTGGGCTTCGGAAGATGGAAAGTTTTCTTTCTTAATTTTCTTAATTCATCGCAAAGCCTTCATTGTCCATGAGGATCACCGTGCATTATTTCAAAATCTCATCATAATTCACAAAAATGGATGTTATTAAGGGATTGAGTGGTAACAACTACAAATCTTTGTAGGATGCACCAGCCATGATTTATTAAATACACAGAATATCGCACATGCAATAACTCACCGGATACTAACTCTCAGGCCTCATGACATTTTTAAAAACCATGAAGTTGGAAGTAATCTCATGCTTAAATTAAGTCCACATGCCTTTTGCTACCAGAGCTCTTCCTAAAACTACTTTATATATCACTTTTCTTTTCTTTTTTGCTCAGATATATATTATGGACTTTGCTTTCTAGAAGTATGCTGCTAAGATCTAAAGAAAATTACTAGATATTGTTTTTGGAGAAAAATGGTAGAATAACAGCATCACACCACGAATCTTTCTAACAGTAATTATTGGGACAACTAGATACAAGAACATTGCTAAGATCTTTTTACTTTTGTAACAAGAGCAAGGATGCTATAAGTTTTCATATGGTTTTTTTTTTTATAAGAATACACATTGACAAAAAAAATGATTGAAACAAAAGAGGTTGATCTTCAATATTCTCTTGTTTTTTTCATTTTCAATTGTTATCTTACCTTAGATTACAAAGCAGTGGAGATTAGATTGCTATAATCATGTCTTCATGTTGCAATACAAGGTGCAACTGTAAAGTACAAAAGCTAGATGATCAATGCACAGAATTTATGACAAAAAAATGTATCATGCGACACAAGTATAGGATGTCTTCTTGCAAATGCCCAAAATCATATGGATATACAAATATGATTTCAGTTCATCAAAAAATATCATTGCAGTTCACCTTAACGTACCATGTTGCATTTCTCTTAACTTGTAAATTTAGTTACTTTTACTTCTCCATCATTAGTAGTAAGGCAAATAAAAAATAGTAAAATTTCCAGACTATATTTTCCCTAAGATCAAACACAACCATATAATAGAAAAGACCTTAAGTAGTATACTTGCTGTTGATGACTATCAATTATAATGATTGATACCTGAATGCAACATACTCTTCATAACATCAATACCCTTAAGCAGTTTCTCATTCTCATGATTCCTGCTCTGTATCTCAACATCTAAAGCTATAATAACAACTCAGCAGCAAATCACTAAAATAACTCAAGAATGATCCACTAGATTTGAGGTTATACTAATTATTTTCAATTCGTACCTCAATAAATGGCTTAAGAAATATGAGAAGACAAAATAAAAAGGAAAAAGAAATCCACCAACACAGCTTCAAGACCACAAATCAAGTAGTCAAACCAAAAATGAGGAACTACTTTAAATCTTACTGCATGATCACGAAAATGACAAAAAGACAAATCTAAAGACAATCTCACACAGCACACCCAAAGTGAGACGTGACGTTCACAAACAGCAACATTGTTTGTATCTGCATATTTTTAAATGCAGAGCTGGAGGTTGGCATGCTAAAAGGACATGAAAAGTACATCATTATGCATGCATATGTTATAAAGCTAAGCCTCATTCAATGATGATTCTGTACAACATTGTGAAATCTTCGGAAAACCATTTTAGTATGGATGTGCTCAAAGTATCATTGTTTCAAGAAAATGGGCTGAAGTTATATTTGCTAGTTGAAACCAGACTTTATCAGCAGTAAGTCTTTGAATTAGGGTTTAAATTCTGATATAAAATGAAGTTCTTTCTAGTTCATATTTACCTCATAAAGTATTTTTGCGAAGGACCAATTTCCACCATTGCTGCATCCATGCCTTTCAAACTTGTTCCTGTAACCTTATTGAAAGAGAGGCACTGTGAGTTTTATCAATTGAATTCATATAAGATATGAAAGAATGGCACAGTAGAACTCTGAAAATTAGCATGACATGATGAATGCGTCAGCTAGCAACAAGAAACAAAAGAATAGAAGGGAAGGACAGGATACTTGCCAAAAGCAATGCATGAAAGGAAGACCAAATAATGCTATAAACCAATTACTGTCATCGTCTCCTAGCTGCTATTCTAAATGCAACAAACAGAGCACTGCACAAAGAAACTAGAAAATAAAGATATCGTTACCTTATTGAAAGAAAGGCACTGTGAGTTTTATCAATTGAATTCATAAAAGAGATGAAAGAATGGCACAGTAGAACTCTGAAAGTTAGCATGAAGTTTTCTGCAGGGCATGATGAATGCCTCAGCTAGCAACAAGAAACAAAAGAATAGAAGGGAAGGAGAGGATACTTGCCAAAAGTGAAAATGGATTTCATAAAAGAGATGAAAGAATGACACCTTCCACTAATAGAGCTCTGAAAGAAAGGCATCATGAATATTAGTAATACACCGAAGTTCAATAATGAAAGAACTAATCTTGATATTCAAATTCATGAGACCCACCAAGTATCCATTTGTGAGGGTATTTGAGAAGAAGGAAAAACTCATGATGGTGTTTGGTTCTACACTATACGTACCTCATCTTCACTGAATCTACCAGCGTTGCAAGTTCTCTCAAAAAGTTCTCCAGCAGCTGCATATTCCATTACTATGGCTAAATGAGTTGGTGTTAGCAAAACCTGCACAATGAATTCACCTTTTATAAAACCTGCAAAAGTGTAAAGACTGATTGAAAAGCTAAGGAAGGCTCTGGTCTTCAAAATTGATATCTAAGAGTGAATTGGAGTTTGCACTTGAAAATCCTTTCCAAGATTAAAAATCTTCAAGTTCTTATAATTCTTGACATCAAGAATGAGTTTCTTAGTGGAAGAATGTAGAAATTTGGACAGAAAATTTGAACATACTGAGAAAGTGATTAGAGATTATCTAGATGATGTTGAGTACAGGATATCTAAATTAGAAAGAATGGGGAGGGATATATTGGAAGAAGTAAGAAATTCTAGTGGAAAAACAGATGTGGAGAAATTGGTACTCGGAAACAATCGAATACTAAGAAAGTTGGATGAAGAAAAGTTGGCTACTTAGAGTGATATTAGAAACATTAGAATCCCAGGATTATAGCAACTGGTAGGAAGAGAAGATTTGAAAGAATTGGAAGGGCAAATAGATCCTGGAACTTTAGTAAGAAGAGCTGATCTGAAACAAGAAAATATCTTACAACAGCTTGAAGAAAGCAACCAATTTACTATAAAATATAAAGTAACAGACAGTACCTTCCAATTTCAGTCTCACTAAGATTGCACTGTAAAATGTTTACCCCACGCCCATTGTTAGCGACTTTACCAAAATCTCAACCTTCACCATATCTATATGTAAAAAGAAGAGTCAATTAGAGTCTTATCCATCAGATGTGTGAATAAAAAGCAAAAAACAATATCCAAGATCCTTGTCCCAAAGAAAGGAACATTAGAAAAAGGAATTATAGCACACTAACAGTAAACTTTATAGCAGGAAAAAAATTCATTTCATACTTCAAACTTACAAATAGACACTTGAATGATGATTCCCTCTCTTTCCACAATCAGCATGTTGATGATTCCTGCTCTGTATCTCAACATCTAAAGCTATAATAGCAACTCAGCAGCTAATCACTAAAATAACTCAAGAATGATCCACTAGATTTGAAGTTAAACTAATTATTTTCAATTCGTATAACTACCCCTCAATAAATGGCTTAAGAAATATGAGAAGACAAAATAAAAAGGAAAAAGAAATCCACCAACACAGCTTCAAGACCACAAATCAAGTAGTCAAACCAAAAATGAGGAACTACTTTAAATCTTACTGCATGATCACGAAAATGACAAAAAGACAAATCTAAAGACAATCTCACACAGCACACCCAAAGTGAGACGTGACGTTCACAAACATCAACATTGTTTGTATTCTGCATATTTTTAAATGCAGAGCTGGAGGTTGGCATGCTACAAGGACATGATAAGTACACCATTACGCATGCATATTTTATAAAGCTAAGCCTCATTCATATACTACCACCATGAAATGAGGGACCCCTGTCGGAATTCATATACTACCACCATGAAATGGTTTTGGTAAGTTAAATATTGCCACTGTTTAGGAAAGGTTTTTGAATAAGATAACAGTTTCACCACTTTGATCCGTCCTAGCCAAACTCAATTTAATCTCCTGACTCTCTCCGTGTCTTTTGCTTTTGTAAGCACTAAACACAAGAAATCCAAGGAGAAATTTTCCATAACTATCTATATGAATTATATCATTTGAATCCTGTGCTATGCTTTCTAAGTTTACCATGTCTAACTTTGACAGATAAGAGAATCTCCGAAGAAAGTGGTGTTTTTGTGCGATATACCCCCACCAGAAGGTGGAAAGACACCCTTTGTTCCAAGCTTTAGAGTTACAGAACGGATGCTAGAGGAGTTCCCTGAAGCAGTAGAAGAAGTTGAGGCAAAGCGACTGCAGTACACTTTCACAGCTCTCAGCAAAGACGATACATCGTCGATGAGAGGTAGAGGCTGAGAGGATGCTTTCGGAACATCAGACAAGGCAGAGGCTGAGAGAAGGTATGCACATCTACATTAGATTAGTTATTTTCTTAACGAATTTCCAAACGTGACCGTTTTGTGTAGTAGACTCGGAACATGATCACAAATGATGTGAGACAGGGCTAAGGCTCTGGGGATGGACATGGAGTGGCTGCCTGGTGGAGGAGTGAAGACAAAACTGGGTCCTCGATCATTAATGGAAGTGTGTGATGAAAGAAAAGGGAGGAGAATGTGGTTCAACACAGTCGTCGGCATGCATGGAAAGGAAACCAGCTCAGCTTGTTGGCAGATGGAACAGAGACACCAGAAACTTTTGTGAAAAGGTGTGAGCAAATCATTGAAGAAGAGAGCATCGAATTCAAGCAGGAAAAAGGTGATGTCCTTTTCCTTGATAACATGGCTTTGCTTCATGGAAGGAGGCCATCTTTGCCACCTAGAAAAGTCCTTGTTGCTATTTGCAAGTAGCTTCAGCTTAGCCGCTGGGTATAGTAATTGTGTTGTGTGCTAAATAATTTACTACTGCAAAATCGCTCCATGCATAGTATTCAGCATTTATTATCTTGGTATTTAAATTCATGAGACCCACCAAGTATCCATTTGTGAGGGTATTTGAGAAGAAGGGAAAATTCATGACGGTGTTTGGTTCTACACTATACGTACCTCATCTTCACTGAATCTACCAGCATTGCATATTCTCTCAAAAAGTTCTCCAGCAGCTGCATATTCCATTACTATGGCTAAATGAGTTGGTGTTAGCAAAACCTGCACAATGAATTCACCTTGTATAAAACCTGCAAAAATGTAAAGAATAATCGGAAAGCTAAGGCAAGGCTCTGGTTTTCAAAATTGATATGTAAGAGTAAATTGGAGTTTGTACTTGAACATCCTTTCCAAGATGAAAAATCTTCAAGTTCTTCTAATTCTTCACATCAAGAATGAGTTTATATTGTCAGAATGCGGATTAAGCAATCCAGGCTTGGAAACTGCAGGTCCAAGTGCAATCTCATATATCTAAGCCTCCTTTTAAATGAAAAAAATTGGATCGCAGCAATGAAAACTGAACTTCCATATCATTTCAGATTCTTTCACAGTTTATGACCAAGACCTTCTAAATCCATAAAGAAAATGACCTGTGGTTCATAATCTCTCTCTGAAAATGCTCATCAATCTGCAAAAACCAAACAAGACCTCAAATCACTAGTACCATCAAATAATAGAAAACAACAAGTTGAGGAAAAAATTAAAAAAAATGAAGAGGAAGAAAGTTTTCAGTCCAGATTAATTAATTCATAAAGAAAGAGAAACCAGCACACTCAGATACAGAACAAAATATACAAGTGTAACATCTACAAGACAAAATCGTGTCTTCAACACATATTTAACATCTTTATGAAATTCCACCATCCAGCTCACCTCAGAAAAAAGAAAGAATGAACATTGCTCACTCAACAGGAGAAATTCAAAGATGAATAAATACAGAGAGAGAGAGAAACATGAAGTTAAAAAAAGATCACCTTTTGGCCTCTTTCAATGTACTTAATAGCAATGAGTTCACCAGTCGTTATCTCTCTAACTACCTTAGCAAAACCAAAGTTTCCTGACCCGTAATAAGTAGGATTACTGACCGATTGCAAGTTGCAAAATACAGAGGACATCGATGCCTCAATCGATAATCTAAAGTCATTAGATAGTCAGTGCAAATACATTGAGACAAAAGGGAAAATAATTCATAATGGAAAAATCACCACACGACCCAATAAAAGAAAAGGCACAAGAATTGATAGAATTTGAAACAATCAAAGATATGCTGTCTTTGTGAGAAGAAAAGATACCTGAATGATATGCTGTCTTTGTGAGAAGAAAAGATACCTGAATGATATGCTGTCTTTGTGAGAAGAAAAGATACCTGAATGTCCCCGCCCCAACATACAAGATCACTATCAACGTTTTCTTTCATAGTTTCAGAAGAAGCATCATACCGATTTGGGCTTCGGAAGATGGAAAGTTTTCTTTCTGATTTTTCTTAATTCATCGCAAAGCCTTCATTTATACGGAGTCTTTATGTCCGTGAGCGGAGAGGAAAGAAAATTTCAAATTATTTTCCACCGTTACAAACAACGCAGCGTTTTTGTCTATTCGGCTTTTACAAGTTTTGGGCTTCCAAAGCCTTTTTGTTGGGGTGGTGTTAAGAAGTTAAGGTCAGCGTTTTTTTTCAAAATACGCAGCATTGTCATTGTTACCGACTGCTATTTTTAAATAGTTACGGTTTTTATTTCTATTTTTAAATGGTTTTTTAAAATATTTTGATTTTAAAAAATTATTAAATTAATATTTTTATGATTTCTAAACATTGATGTTAAAATATAAAAATATAATTTTTTTATATTTTTATATTTATGAGCGAAAAGTTATTTGGATAAATACTCTTAGTATATTAGTATATTAAGATCTGATATGAGTTACGTTAATAAAAATATATTATTATTTGTTAGAGAAAAGTTTCATCTAGAATCCAGAAGATTATTGTTTTTCTTTAATAAAAAAATATATTATTATATATTGAAACTAATAAAGAAAGATGAAGATGAATATGTGGAAGGGATATAGATTAAAGTTCTAGATTCATTTTCAATTAAAAGGATTCAGAATTATATTAGATAGGCGGTTCATGTTTTGTTGTAAGTTCGGCAAATCTTTTTCTAATATAAACATATTTATATATATGTACATGTATATATAATGTTAAGGTGATGCGTGTGTTTTTTTTTAAAAAAAGATCTATGTAATTGATTCAACTTGGTTTGACAAGCATGATTACTTAATGATATGATTATTAAAAAAGACATCACCAACAAATGAAAAAAGTAGACAATGATTTAATGCAAAAAAATAAACACCTGTCAGTTGCAGGAAATCTATCTTTTCATTATTTTTAAAAGGTCCCTGTGATTTTACTTGTTAGCAAAGAAATAATTAAATGAGAATGGGATGATCGCATGGAAAGCAAAATAAAAAAAAAATGACCCTTGATTCTTCGAAAACAAAGTATTGAATGATAAAACTAATATATAAATGACTCGAGTCTATTCGAGCCAATAAGCCAAATTTTTGACCTAGTTGTGAAATTAGAATGACTCCATGGAAACCTTTATGAATAAAATAATAACACTTAATTCTCAAATGAACCAAGTGTTAAGGTGAGAAATTGTAACGTCCCCTTCTCTAGGAGACAAGAAAGTAATCTTATTAATACACATTCACCAAGAAAATAAGATGGAATTATTTTTTTTTACATACATATATATAAAGGGTTCACTAAAATTTCTATTGAAATTTCGGCAAAACATTCCCTGTACTAGCAGATCCGAAGTTTTCGACATAAAACATAACCTTTTATTCATTGTTGACCTAATCATCCTAGGTCTACAAAACCTTAAACATCATCCTCATCATAATCATAATAAATAAACCATACATTTAACAACAATCAACAATTTGCACCAGAGTTAATATAAATCCAGTCACATTTATTAGAATAGGACAAAAACTAGTCAATTTTCTTCCATTCCAATTTTTCCAAAAATAGTGATCAAACATATCTGTTTACCAACATTTAATTTATACAAAATATTACTTGATATAAAAAAAAACTAAGAAACAACAGCTTTACTCCTGACGTGAAGATGATGGACCTGAAATGGAAATGCAAGATAATTCCATAAAGAAAATTTGAAAAGAAAATATATTAATTGTCGCACCCTCCGCGAGAGCGCAGCGTCACAGCGACTCTCCCCGTGAGTGGGGTTATTCATGTTGGGGTTTTATCTTTATTTTTGTGAAAAAGGGAGTGGCCACCTAGTATTATGGTTACTATGAATCCTAAACTGGTCTTTCAGAGATTCTAAGGCAAGAGACTGGTTGCGTAAAGGGAAGGTTTTAGCACCCCTAGTACGCCTTACCTAAGGTAAGTTGCTCGGTGTTTTGGTTTGCCTTATAATTGCTATGGTATTATCTTTCAAAAATATGTTCGTTAAATGATGATGACGTATTATTCCCGTAAAAATATTTTGGATATTTACCACTTTAAGATTTCTTTATCCAAATATTTACGGTGAATAACAACGAATTATCCCCGCTAATATTTTGGATATTAACCTCTTTAGGATTTCTTTACCCAAATATCAACAGTGAATAATAACGAATTATCTCCGCCAATATTTTGGATATTAACCCCTTTAGGATTTCTTTACCCAAATATTAATAGCGAATAATATGAATTCTCAAAAATAAGATTTTGATATTTTTGGGAATATTGGGCAATACCCTTTGGATTTTAAAAACATGTTGTAAAATCCAAAAATGCGAGAAAATGATTTGTCTTTGCTTACAGAATCCATGCTAAACCATTTTTCTTTAAACTCCGAAATATTTTTTTTGAAAAGGAATATTTTTTATGCAAATTTTTATTTTATTTTTTATTTTTTTTGTTTCTTTTTCGGTGGGCTGGATGTCCACCCAACTTGGGATGGGCTGGCAGCCCACCTTGCCTTAGGGTTCTGGGTTAGCAGCCCAGACCCTATTAGGACTGGGCTTCCAGCCTAGACGGGCTGGAAGCCTATTTTAAATAGGGGGTCAGGCCGGGCACAAAGCCCAGCCCACTTTCCACGCAGTGACAGTGGGCGGGGAGTGATTAATTCACTCCTCGCATGCAAAAGAGATGATGAATAGTAACATGGCAAATTTTGGAGTGTGACGAATGGTGTACCTGTTAATAGCGTTGGCTAGAGGGGTCGAGGTTGTTCTTCCTGTCATGGTGGCATCAGAAATGGTGGCTTGTGGTGGCCGAAGGAGGCATCGAAAGTCGACCTGTGTCACTGCAACGGTTGTTGTTGCTGCTGCCTTCGCCTGAGACCACGGTTGGGCTGCTGGAGTAGAGGGGGAGTTGCTAGCGATGACGGGGTGGTGCTAGGTGGTTGGAGGAGAGAGAGGGCTGACGGTGGCTGCCGATCGAGAGGGAGATAGAGCTGCAGCTGTTGGTTTTAGAGAGAGAGAGGGACGATGTCGGGGAGAAAGGAGAGAGAGAGAATTGGCGTCTGAGAGGGAGACGAGGCTGCCGGAAAAGAAGGGTGGCTTAAAATGCCAAGGAAGAGGGAGAGTTGTTGTTATGTAGTTACGGTGCAATTTTCCTTACTCTCCCAAGCTTTCCCATTGTTTCTTCTTCTTGTCTCTCTATCCTCTGTCAATATTTTCTCCTCTCAATCCTCCCTCTGTCTGTTATTTTTATCGCAAATCTTGCCCCCACTATGTTCTGCTGTCTTATACCCTGTCTGCCTCTCCTCCTCTTCCTTTTCCTCCTGTTCTCTCCTCAGTTCGTAAATTTTCCACTCTTTTTCCTCTTTACGTAAAAATCTTCTCCTCTCTGTTCTCTTTTTCCTGTATATTCGTGATTTTTTTCCTCTCTTCATAAATTTTCTACTTTGTTATCCCCCCTTTTCTCCTCTGTATGGCTTCCTTTTATAGGCACAAAAGGTAACCGTTGGGTTACCTCCTGCTGCAGCACGCCTGAAAACGTGGTTATCGGTAGCGTGTAGGTGCTTATCAGCGGTGGTGCTGGTGGCTTGGCAGCAGTGGTGCAGGCGATGGCGTGCGCTATCTATTGCTTTGGGAGGTGTAAGTGCAGTTTGGTCCCTCAATTTGTAATTGTTCTAATTGCGCCTCCAATTGGATTTAAACTTATGATTTTGTACAATTACACCCCCGTCAGAATTTCAATATCAGCCTTGACTTTGCGTGCCTTTTTTATTTTGGTCCTTGATTTCTTATTTGTGCGATTTAACCCTCAATCGACCATTCGACTCTCAATTTGTTCAATTTGGCCCCCGATTTCGCATAATTGGCTTGGAAAAATTCAAATCGGTCTCTAAAAATTCCAATCGGTGTCTAAAAATTCCAATCTTATCAATTAAACCCGAATGAAGTTCCAGAACTTAATTTTTCATCGATTAAGCCCTTAATAAAATTAATTCGACCTATTTAAAGTATAATTAAGTCCTTTTACTTAATTAAACCCTTCAATTGGACCCTAAATTAATTCTCAAACATAATTACACTTTTCAATTGGCCAATGATTAAATCAAATTGGCCCATAAAAATATAATTATATCTTTCAACTTAAATTTTATGCAGATTTATCCAATAATAAATTTTATGGCAATCATTCATGATGATCCCCTTATCCGGGATCCTAACATACACTAAAATGTATGTTAGCCATTTTTGGTAATCTATTTGTCCGGGATCCTAGCATACACTAAATGTATGTTAGCCACTGTCATGTTTTGTTCATGACATTTTCAAACTGCCCTTACACACATGCCTTAAATATTCTTATTGATAAAACGTATCTTTTCAAACTTACACCAAAGCTTTAAGCATAATTCACACATTTTCATTATGAGAATTAAATTAGAAATGTAGGCATGAATCACCTACCTACTGTGGATGCTCTGCTCATGGTCCCTTGTTGTTTTTGTTGTTGTCGCACCACACTCGCGGTCCCTCCTGCAAGGACAAGAAACTCTAATAAATCATTTTCAACCATCGATACATTTCCTAATAACCACACCGAAACAATCCAATATGCCTTTAAATTTGTTTTTCTTTCATTTTAATTTTTTTATAACTTTGTAAATCAAAATATCATTATATACACCCATTTTTTTAACATAACTTGTTTCTTTTCCTTTAACGCATCTAGCTACATCGCTTCAACATCTCACTTCTTCTTCTACCTAGATTTTTCACTTTTACGGGAGTTATAGAACTCTGTTTTGTACAAAACTAATCTACTTGGAAAGCTAACATACAGTGTTACAACTCTTATGAAGGGAGGAGAACCTAGTTGTTCCCCCAACTTTCACAAAATGCATCACAAACATGACAAGCCTACTGTTCTGCAGAGTCTGCCCTGCATAGTCACGTTCGGTGACCGTTAACTAGAGTTATAAAATTCCAAATTAAATGAAACCAGTTTCCTTGGATGATTCACATCCAGGACTACAACTCCTATTAAGGAAAGCGATCCCAATTCCCTTGTGTTTCCACTCATATTCTCTCTGAAAGTCAAGATATGAATTTGCGTAGATGTTAACTTTTGCATCATATACATTTGGGCGAAACTTGGCCTTGGGAAAACAAGACTTCCCTCATTCTTTTGATGCTCAATCATTCATTACAAAAACATTCACACCTGTCGTGACGATGATTTTTTTTCGCGCCCCGCCATCCCCCCGAATTAGGGGAGACAACTGTGCGCAGTGAAAATAGATGGGTGTTATAGTCATAAAAATTATGACTATAATTATCAGGAGTCGCCACCTAGTATTACAGTCACTAGAAACCTATTGGTCTGCGAGAGTCTTGGGTAAGGGGACTGCATTGTTATTTGATTGTTTTTCTAAGTCAAATTTTTTTACACTGCATTTTCAAAAACTATTTTTTGTCTGCGGGTGTACTTTACAATGTAATTTTACACCGCAGTTACAAACCTTTTTTATCTACGGATGTACTTCACAGTGTAAATTTACACCGTATCTGAAAATCCTTTTTATTATCTATGGATGTACTTTACAATGTAAATTTACACCGTAGTTAAACCCCCTCTTTTTTTTATCCATGGATGTACTTTACAATGTAAATTTACACCCTAATAAATAAAACAAAAATAGTTATAAGTATTTTTGATATTTTGGCCAAATTCCAACGAATAATCATAAACCGGTTACGATATCCAATTTTCTTTTTAAAATATGAGACGGGTGCAATATATTTTTTATGAAAAATATGACGGGAAAACTTTGGAATTCGGCTGTATGTATGAAAACAACACATTTTTTTTAAATGCATTTTTTTTTGTATTTTTAATAAAAAAATAAAAAAAATTGGGTCGGGCCCAACTAAATGGGTCGGCTCAACCATATTAGGCCAAGGGCCCAACTATGATAGACTTGGGCTGGACTAGATTGTCTAGCCCTGATGGCCCGAGAGGCCCATCAACTTTGGTAGCTGGGCCGGGAACTGAACCCGGCCCAAACGATCCAACGAGGGAGTGAATTAATTCACTCCCCTAGTGCGAGGAAGAAGGCAATGAACAGTAAAATGGTCGACCACGACGAGAGGCTTACCTGCTAACACCGCTGGGTAGTGGAGGTCAAGGTGGTTCTCCCTGTCGTGGTGGCGTCGAAAATGGCAGCCTGTGGTGGCCGGGGGAAGCTTCTGATGTGGCGGTCTATGCTGGAGTTGCTGTTGCTCCTTGTCGCTGTTGTGTCACCAAAGCTGGACAAGGAAGGTTGTGGCTGGCGGTGGAGATGACAAAGATGAATGATGGTCGTGTTTTGTCGTCTCCCTCTCTCTGTGTAAATTTTTCTCCCCTTTCTTTCTCTGCATTTTTTTCTCTGGCTTCATGCTCCTCTATAACGTGATCCCCTCTTCGTTCCTCCCTGTTTTTCCCCTGTTCTTTTTTCTTTATGCTTCCTTTTTTTTCCCTCTCTGGTCCCCCACTCGTCGTCCCCCTCCCCTGCATGTATTTTCATGCACGTATTTATAGGCTAAAGGAGGCATCCCTTCAGCTGCCCATGGCGTGTAGCGATGGGTTGCCTCTTCACCTGCACCTGCAGTGGGCAGTAGCGTGCTGCACTGTTCAGGTGACTGAACATTGCAGTCACATCATGTCTGTGATGATTTTGGGAGAGGGTGAAAATACGATTTGGTCCCTCAATTTTTAATTGGTTCAATCGCACCCCTAATTGGTTTTAAACTTTTAATTTTGTGCGATTGTATCCCGTCAAAATTTCAACAGCAACCTTAGATTTGCGTGCCTTTTTTATTTTGGTCACTAGTTTCCGATTTATGCGATTCGACCCTTAATTGACCATTAAATTCTCGATGTCTTCAATTTGGCCCCTAGCTTCGCACAATTGGATTGGAAAAATTCAATTCGGTCTCCGAAAACCCCAAACTTCTCAATTGAACCCAAATTACACTCAAGAACTGGATTTTTCATCGATTAAACACTTAATGAAATTAATTTCCAAACATAATTATACTTTTAAATTTACCGACGATTAAATCAAATTGGCCCATAAAAATATAATTATGTCTCTCGACTTACTTTTTACACAGATATATCTAATGATAAATTATTTTTGCCTTAAATCTGTACTTTTCTCTATTTTTGGGAACTAAAAGAGATACGATCGGACTTGCGAAAACAACCAAAAATTCCACATTGATTTTTCTACCAACACCGACCCCTTTTATTTTATTTTTGTTATTTTTGGGTGGATTTTGGGGAGTAAACCAAAAATTGGGTTATGACAACACCCAATACAAAATATACAATAATTAATTTGCAAAAAAAGATAATCTTTCCCTCTAAATTACTTCCCTCAATGGCCAGTCATGTCCTTTCCTAGGGGCTCCCCCTTTCCTTTCCATTTGTCTTGCAAATTAGCTCTCATTTCATCCGATTTCATGCCACATCCATCAATTACACACAATTCCACATTTCCCCCAAAACATTTCCAAGAACCCTAACCCAAATCTCATAAAGAAAATCATGCAATTTAACCATAAAATCTAGAATCTTTTATATCCATATAAGAAACACCATACTAATGGAAGATTTAAGATCCTAATGAAATCACAATCTCCTTCTCCCCTCTTTTTCTTCCTGCTGCTACTAGCCCTATGCTCCTGTTTTTCCTCCAATTTCTTCTTCCAATAATACTCCAAATCCTTGTGTTTTTTATGTTTGAATGTTTTGGTAGCACAATCTCACTTTCATTTTGAAATTCTTCTTCAATTGAGTAAGAAAAATATTAAAATCTCCCTCCCTTTCTTCCCCTCATTCTACTGGACATAAGAGAAAAGAGAGGGGTATTTATACCCCTAAATTTCTCTTATTGCAGTTAGGCCCCATTACCTTTATATGTTTGGTCCAGATGTTATATCCAAAATCTCTAAATTCTCATTTTATTTAAATTTTTTCATGAATTCTTCCACTTTTATTTATTTATTTTTATTTATTTAGTTTATAATTTACACCTACATTTATTTCCTGGGGTTTACAAAAATAATATAAAATAACTTAAGAAAAAGTGAAAAAAAAAAGACTCGACTCAACCCTTGGCAAAAACCCCAAATCAATGTCTCGAGCTATGAGATGCAAAAATTAAATGAGAATAGAAGACAAAATGCAAACAAATATAAACTTTAATTATAAGAAAATAAAATGACTATGAAAATAATAAAAAAAAATCAAGTATGTCCAACCTAATAATTCAAATTTGCAATCTATTCGTTAAACTAGAATGACTCTATTGAAACCAAATCAATTAAAATCATGAAGTTTAATTCTCAAATAAACCAGATGTTTACCTTACAAAATAAAAAATGGAAAAAATCAAAATAAAAAACCTAAGTCAACCCCTAGTATACCCAATCTGATGATATGAGACATGAGATCGGGACAAATCTATATGAATAAAATTGATGACTTGTATTTTTAAAATAATTTTATAAAAGAACTTAAAAAAAAGAGAAGATCAAGTCCAACCTAATTAAAACCAAAGCTAAAACAAATTGTTCAACCATTGTTCATCCACACTCAATTGACTGTGGATTAGAATAGTTTTTTTCATTTATTTTGGTCGATTTGTTTTAATACTTTTCAGCATTTCATTTATTCGCAGCTAATTACTACATTTCAACACTACTATTCATTTCAACAATGTTCATTTGTTCACATCCAAGCGATTTCTTTTAATACTTTTCAACATTGTTCATGCAAATTATTTAGTAGCCCTCTTAGTTTAGTGGCGCAACGAACTGACACAACAATTGTTTGAGGCCCAACGTTTTTTTCTGGCGGCGCGTGTGGCTTCATACGGTTATGAAAAATATCCATCTGGCATCTCACCGGATGCGCCGTCATGTCCTCTTCACATGGTGGTGCGCGTGACATCCCAAAGTTTCCAGAGATGTGACGGTGGTCGGTTGATATTTTTTCCCTTTTCTCTCTCCTGCAGACCAAATTACATGGAAGTCCCCTTTGTTTATGGTGTTTTCATTTCAGTCCCTGATCTTTTGATTGTTTGGTATGGTTCTTATTTTTGTGATATAATTTTTGATTTATTTTAATTTTATCCCTCAATTGAAATTGATTATATAATTCACTTTTATTTCGGTCCATATTCTTTTAATTTTGGGATTGATTTTAAATCCCTTAATATTTTCGAGAAGTTTGGATTTTTTTCAATTTTATTCTCTAATTGAAATTAATCATATATTTTGTTTTCATTTTGAATCTTATACTTTGAATTTTTTTATTTATTCTAGTTCCTTTATTTTTATTATATATATTTCTAAAATAGTCGATATTTTTTTCCATGTTTATATGTATATAGTCTTAGTTTTTATTTTTAATTTTTATTATTTTCTATTTTGCTAAGGTTGTATGTTTTTTTAATGTAGTCCTTAAATTTTAATTTGTGTTTATGATCATTTGAAAATTGATATTTCTTTTTTTTTCTTTTTTTTAATTCGTCAAGTCAAATGATTTTTTAAGCTAATAATATTTGTCATTTATTTTAAAAAATGACTTTTGCGCCTTTTTTATGTAAGATATTTTAGATGTAACATCACATTAAAAAATGAAGGGACACGTAGACAAAATGGGTGGGGAAAATAGGTCAAATTATCTATAGTGAAAAAATATACGAGCGACTTGCCATGCGCTTCGTTGCAGTCAGAACCAAATTTTTAATATGTAAAAAAATTATTAATGGTCCTAGATTTTTTTTTATGATGCTATATATCTAATAGAAATAATCAACCTACAAACCTTTTGATTATTTAGTTTTTTATATATTCATTTTATTATGGATAAGGCATTTAAAATAATGATAAAGATTATTAGAAGTTATTTTTTTATTAAAAATATGTGTGGCTAATTATATATTTTGATATATGTTTAATATTATCGGCTTAATATATATATATATATATAAAAACTAAGTTTTTTTTGACAAATTCTCAATTTAATTTAATATTAGTGTTCTAAAACACTTTTAATATAAAAATATGAAGAATAAATATTAAAAAATAAAAAAAAATAAATGAATATCTTTTATAACATTAATGTTAGTGACAAAGATAGTATTACCAATAATAATTAGAATATTAATTATTTACAATAATGGTAATAATGACATTATAGTAATTGTGATAATGTAACAATCATGATAATAACAATCAACATAATTTATCAGTCAATGTTGTTTTTGTTAAAAATTGACTTTTGTAGTTTTTTATGTATGATATTTCAAATATAATATCACGTAAACAGAAAATATACAAAGCCATATGTAGGCAAAACAGGTGGAAAAATTGGATAAAATTATCTAAAATGAAAAAATATACGAGTCACTTGCCTTGCTCTTCGCCACAACAAGAACCAAATTTTTTACATGTAAAAAAAAAGATAATGGTCCTAGATTTTTTATATTCTATACATCTAAGGGAAATAATCAGCCTACAACCTTTCAATTATTTAGTTTTTTTTTATATATTTATTATGGATAAGGCGTTTAAAATAATAATAAAAATTATGTGATTTGACTATGCAAATCCCAACCACATATGAGAGGGTCCATAATAAATGGTTTACCTTCAAACCAAGTTATAAATTTCGTGTTGGCAAGGGCAAAATGGTAATTTGACTATGCAAATCCCAACCAAATGTGAGACGGTCCATAATAAATGTCCAAGTAGTTTTAGTTTTTTTTTAATACAACACATCATTCAAAAAACTCCTTGGATGACAAACTATAAATCTTAATTAGCTATAAATTAATAATCATAGTTTTTAAAACCGATATGGGCAATTCATAGGTCATGTGAGTTAACTGGATTGACCCAAGTCAATCTATTTTTATTTTTTTTCAAAAAGAATTTTAGAAATCAACGAGTCCTGATTAATTTTTCCTTGGGCTGATAGACTTGGGAGTCACTAGAGTGAATTTCTCTTTCTCAAACTCGATTTAGCCTAGGTCTTAGACCACCCGAGTCATAGATCAAACTGATGGGTTATGTCAAGTTTTAAAGAACAACACAATATATATAAAATAAATATATTGAAAAACACTAAACATAAAACTCTAAATATAAGGATACGCTAGTTATTTGACTCGCAGTTCGGCACAAGTCAGATCAATTGTTTTGGCAAAAACACCCATTAATACACAAGCTTTTCAAAAGCAATTGTAAAACAAATCCTAATTATAAATTAAAAAGCATATGCATTTAATAAAATAAATCGAGTCATTTATGCCAAAAATTGCAAAAATAAATGTTGATGTGTCCATTCAACTCACCAAGGTGCAAGTCAATTTTTTTTCCTAACTAATTAATGAATGTGCATGTGTTATTTACATATTTCTTGACATGTCGTAAAATATATAATAAAATATAGTAAATATTTTTAACATAGTAGAAAATAGGATAATATCTACATTTCACAACTTGCACTAATTCACGTTATGCATAAATCACATATTAAATCATGGAAATCATAACAAAAAGTGTGGGTAAGGATCACCTGTCTATTGTGGACGCTCTACTTATGGTCCCTTTTTGCTACTGCTGCACCACACCTGTGGTCCCTCCTGCAAATACAGACAACTCATGTAAATTATCCTTATTCAAGGATACAATTCATAAATTTCCATTTTCAAATATGACTTGTTTCTTTTCCTTGAACATGTCCAATTAGTCGTTTCATGACTCTTTTTTTCTGAATCCGCTAGCATTCCAACCTTTCTCCAGATTCTCGTTGGCCCTCACTCCTTTCCCCCCAATTTCTTCTTCCAATAATACTCCTAATTCTTGTGTTTTTTATGTATGAATGTTTTGGTAGCACTTAATCTCTCTTTTTTCTTTGTAATTTTTCTTAATTTTGAAAGAAAAAAATCCCTACCACCTTGAACAATTGGTGCTGACATTGAAGAAAAAAAAAACAGATATTTACACCCCTTAATTTCTCTGATTTGCACTTAGGCCCTATTTCTTTTAAATGTTTATTTTTACCCATCTTTCCTTATAATTAAGCCATACCTCTTTACATTTCTTATAATTCCACCCCTCAGCTTTTCTAATTCAATTTCTTTAATATAATCTACCCCCCAATATTTCTGATTTAAATCTATGACCTCTTGAATATCGTTCGGATGTTATATCCAAAATTTCAAAAAAAAAAATTATTTAAATCTGTACATGGATTCCTTCACTATTATTTTCCATTCATTTAGTTTGTAATTTACACCAATATTTTTTTCTCAAGGCTTACAGTAATAAAAAAAATTGGGGCTTTTTAGGTTTGCGTGGTGCGATGACAAACTTCGAACTTGAATTGACAAACAATGTTAAAGAAAAACAAAGATTTAAGTCTCGCAAAATAGCATTTTGCAAAAGATGTGTTTGTCTAGGCCATCTCATTCTATAAAAAAACAAACAAATGCATCCACCATACTTATTAAGAGTTATACAAATCCAATGTTTCTATACTTTAAGACAATTTATGTATGTAAGAGAAATGTAAAAGTAAGAAACAAAAATGTTTGGAACAGATTTTGCAAAAGATGTGTTTGTCTAGGTCATCTCATTCTATAAAAAAACAAACAAATGCATCCACCATACTTATTAAGAGTTATACAAATCCAATGCGTCGAGACTTTAAGACAATTTATGTATGTAAGAGAAATGTAAAAGTAAGAAGGAAAAATGTTTGGAACAGTGATGGGAGACAAATATAGTCAAGGAGTAGCCACATGGCATGTCAACCCATGCATCAGTGTAAAGCAAAAGTACATGGTGCTGAAGCAATTAATCATCAATACATGAATAGTATGATAAATCTAACACAGACAATTGTTACTAGAAAGATAAGAAGTATGTTTACACAATGAAACTGTCAAATGCGTGCAACACTGAAAGGGAAAAGCTCTTCAATAATTACATTGAACCTCTGGTGTACAAATGAAAAGAGATTGGCAAAGAAACATACATTATGAAAAGAAAAAAAATACACATGCAAATTAAACAACCTAATAATAACCTACTGACAAGGACAGAGCAGCAGCGCTAGGAACCCAACCCAAGGCTAGGAAACAAATTTGGCAAGAAGAAGAAAATGGCAGAATTAGAAAACCTAAAAGGGAAATTCAATGAGATGAAAAAAACAGTGTAAGGGATTGTTTGGGAGTGTGATTGAGATTCTTTTTTCAAGTGTTTTTTTGTTTGGAAAGGCATTAAAATAATATATTTTTTTCATTTTAATTTTTTTTTTTTTTTACATTAGTGTATCAAAACAATCCAAAAGAAAAAAAATTGAAGCTTTGAAGCAAATAAAGAATTCATTTTTTTTCAAAAACACGGTTCAACTGCACATCAAAACACATCCTAATAAGGCAAGGATCACATAGGCTTATAAACATATTTGATTGGGGGGGAAAACAACGATCATTGGGAGCTATGTACAGATTTCTGGAAATGCAAAGTACACACTAAAGTAACTAGAAAACACAAAACCAATAAAGAACTTAGTTAATTTCATATAATTTGACAACAAATGTAAAATGAAACCAACGTAAAGAACCCAATAAACATAAAAAAAGAAGAAATCGCAACGTATTGATTGTATCTCTCTCAACCTCGCCTTGTACCTCTAAGATTATAGATCTAACATAGAAGCCTCTAACCATTAGATGATAAGGAACAAATTATCCCTCACTTGTGTCAAAAGCGAACAGAATTCAAAAGAAGATATCAAATGAAATTCTACCGACGTCCCGCGGGTAGAATATTGGGATTATCTAAATATGAAATGAGACATACTCAAAATTGACTAAAAAAAAGAAAAATAATATAATAAATGTATCCAAGACTTTAGCTCATAATCCTATATGTTTGAATCAAACTATCCATTTTTATCAAAACCTAAAATTTAACAGTTTCTCTTAAAATCTAATTGAAAATAAATAATTCATAAAATTTAACTAAAGGGACCAAACTGTGATTTTTCCAACATTTAAGGACTAAACTGTAATTTTCACGAAATAAGGGATCAAACTGAAATTTAATCATCTTTAACCGCCAACCTACTTTCCAGATTTCCAGCAAAGGTTTTTCATAATTTCCAAATATTGTTTCAGACCTAACACATCAATTAGCCTTCAAATCATCTACAATCTAATCAATTAAATCATTACCGAACATAATCAATCCTTCACATCTTAATCAATTCATCAATTAAACCCGAAACAAAATTTTCAAACCCTAATCATCAATAAAATCAAAATCTTAACTAATAACAACATTTATACATACTAAAACATAAACATTTTCTTAACAACTTATTTCTTCTATCTCTTTTTTCCTTCCCTCTTTTCTCTTATTCTTCTTCTCCTTTCTTTCTCCCCTCCCAATTCTCTCTCTTAAATTTCATACCTATCTCTCTCTCTCTCTTTATTTATATTTACAAATTTTATACAATTATTATAATACCCTTCTTCATTTATACCTAATTCTAAGCCACCAATGACATTGTTGCCCTGTCCTTTTAATTTTTTTTTAAAACACTACAAAAAATATTACACATTAGAAATGATAAAGGGTGAAATTGAAATTAGAATTTGTGGAGGCCTAACCCAATAGAAGGAAAATCACAAAAAAATAAAAAACTAAAGAAAAGAATGAAAAAGATGTAAGCAAACTAGTCTAATCTCTAAAATTTGTAAGTCATGAAATTCTTGACCTGGTCTCAATTAATAAATTTAACTTTCCATAAATTTAATTTTAAGGGATAAATTTAATTCTTGACTACAAAGGAATTCTAAAAAAACATAAGAATCTGAAACTTGAATGTTATACAAAATGCAGGTTATGTTAGTGCTTGAACTTATAAAAAGGTAAACTTTATGTTATTGTACTCTACTAGGAGGAAAAATTGTGACATGGAGAAAAGAGAAGCATAATGTTGTGTCAAGATCAAGTCTAGAAGTAGAGATTAGAGCAATGGCCCTGAAGATTTAAGGATCAAGTTGGATGCGCCAATGACGTTGTAATAGCTTTAGAGTTACAGAAAGGAAGCTAGAGGAGTTACCTGAAGCAGTGGAAGAAGTTGAGGCAAAGGGACTGAAGTACACTTTCACAGCTCTCAGCATAGATGATACATCGTCGATGAGAGGTAGAGGATGGGAGGATGTTTTCGGAACATCAGACAAGGCAGAGGCTGAAAGAAGGTATGCACATCTACATTAGCTTATTTATTTTCTTAACGAATTTGCAAACAATACCGTTTTTTGTAAAAGACTCGGAACATGATCATAAATGATGTGAGACAGGGCTAAGGCTCTAGTGATGGACATTGAGTGGCTGCCTGGTGTAGAAGTGAAGACAATACTGGGTCCTCAATCATTAACGGAAGTGTTTGGTGGAAGAAAAGGGAGGAGAATGTGGTCCAACACAGTCGTCGGCATGCATGGAAAGGAAACCAGCTCAGCTATGTTGGCAGATGGAACAGAGATACCAGAAACTTTTGTGAAAAGGTGTGAAGAAGAGAGCATCCAATTCAAGCGGGAAAAAGGTGATGTCCTTTTCCTTGATAACATGGCTTTGCTTCATGCAAGGAGGCTATCTTTGCCACCTAGAAAAGTCCTTGTTGCTACTTGCAAGTAGCTTCAGCTTAGCTGCTGGCTATAGTAATTGTGTTGTGTGCTAAATAAATTACTCCTGCAAAATCGCTCCATGCATAGTATTCAGCATTGATTATCTTGGTATTCAAATTCATGAGACCCACCAAGTATCCATTTGTGAGGGTATTTGAGAAGAAGGGAAAATTCATGAAGGTGTTTGGTTCTACACTATACGTACCTCATCTTCACTGAATCTACCAGCGTTGCAAGTTCTCTCAAAAAGTTCTCCAGCAGCTGAAAATTCCATTACTATGGCTAAATGAGTTGGTGTTAGCAAAACCTGCACAATGAATTCACCTCTTATAAAACCTGCAAAAATGTAAAGAATAATCGAAAAGCTAAGGCAACGCTCTGGTTTTCAAAATTGATATCTAAGAGTAAATTGGAGTTTGGACTTGAAAATCCTTTCCAAGATCAAAAATCTTCAAGTTCTTGTAATTCTTGACATCAAGAATGAGTTTATATTGGCAGAATGTGGATTAAGCAATCTAAGCCTCCTTTTAAATGAAAAAAAATTGGATCGCAGCAATGAAAACTGAACTTCCATATCAATTCAGATTCTTTCACAGTTTCTGAAACTTGAGAGAAGTACCAAGACCTTCTAAATCCATCTTTACTTTGAGTAAAAAGACCTAGTCACTCGAAACTCTTTTACATTTCATAATCTAATAAGAAGGAAATACATGATACCTCTTTGAATCTGGTTATATTGGGATGCTTCAATGACCTGTGGTTCATCAATCTGCAGAATACAAACAAGATCTCAAATCACTACTACCGTCATATAAAAGAAAACACCAAGTTGAGGAAAATATTAAAAAAATGAAGAAGAAGAAAGTTTCCAGTCCAGATTAATTAATTCATAAAGAAAAAGAAACCAGCACACCAAGATAGGACCATACAGAACAAAATATACAAGTGTACCATCTACAAGATAAAATCGTGTCTTCAACACATATTTAACATCTTTACGAAATTCCACCATCCAGCTCACCTCAGAAAAAAGAAAGAAAGAACATTGCTCAGTCAACAGGAGAAATTCGAAGATGAATAAATACAGAGAGAGAGAACATGAAGTTAAAAAAGATCTCCTTTTGGCCTCTTTCAATGTAATTAACAGCAATGAGTTCACCAGTCGTTATCTCTCTAACTAGCTTAGCAACACCAAAGTTTCCTGACCCATAGTAAGTAGGATTACTGACCTAGCATTCAAGATCACCAGTTGCAAAATACAGAGGAAATCGATGCCTCAATCGATAATCTAAAGTCATTCGATAGTCAGTGCAAATACATTGAGACAAAAGGGAAAATAATTCAAAATGGAAAAATCACCACACAACCCAATAAAAGAAAAGGCACAACAATTGATAGAATTTGTAACAATCAAAGATATGCTGTCTTTGTGAGAAGATAAGATACCTGAATGATATGCTGTCTTTGTGAGAAGAAAAGATACCTGAATTTCCCCGCCCCAACATACAAGATCACTAACAACGTTCTCTTTCATAGTTTCAGAAGAAGCATCATACCGATTTGGGCTTCGGAAGATGGAAAGTTTTCTTTCTTAATTTTCTTAATTCATCGCAAAGCCTTCATTGTCCGTGAGGATCACCGTGCATTATTTCAAAATCTCATCATAATTCACAAAAATGGATGTTATTAAGGGATTGAGTGGTAACAACTACAAATCTTTGTAGGATGCACCAGCCATGATTTATTAAATACATAGAATATCGCACATGCAATAACTCACCGGATACTAACTCTCAGGCCTCATGACATTTTTAAAACCATGAAGTTGGAAGTAATCTCATGCTTAAATTAAGTCCACATGCCTTTTGCTACCAGAGCTCTTCCTAAAACTACTTTATATATCACTTTTCTTTTCTTTTTTGCTCAGATATATATTATGGACTTTGCTTTCTAGAAGTATGCTGCTAAGATCTAAAGAAAATTACTAGATATTGTTTTTGGAGAAAAATGGTAGAATAACAGCATCACACCACGAATCTTTCTAACAGTAATTATTGGGACAACTAGATACAAGAACATTGCTAAGATCTTTTTACTTTTGTAACAAGAGCAAGGATGCTATAAGTTTTCATATGGTTTTTTTTTTATAAGAATACACATTGACAAAAAAAATGATTGAAACAAAAGAGGTTGATCTTCAATATTCTCTTGTTTTTTTCATTTTCAATTGTTATCTTACCTTAGATTACAAAGCAGTGGAGATTAGATTGCTATAATCATGTCTTCATGTTGCAATACAAGGTGCAACTGTAAAGTACAAAAGCTAGATGATCAATGCACAGAATTTATGACAAAAAAATGTATCATGCGACACAAGTATAGGATGTCTTCTTGCAAATGCCCAAAATCATATGGATATACAAATATGATTTCAGTTCATCAAAAAATATCATTGCAGTTCACCTTAACGTACCATGTTGCATTTCTCTTAACTTGTAAATTTAGTTACTTTTACTTCTCCATCATTAGTAGTAAGGCAAATAAAAAATAGTAAAATTTCCAGACTATATTTTCCCTAAGATCAAACACAACCATATAATAGAAAAGACCTTAAGTAGTATACTTGCTGTTGATGACTATCAATTATAATGATTGATACCTGAATGCAACATACTCTTCATAACATCAATACCCTTAAGCAGTTTCTCATTCTCATGATTCCTGCTCTGTATCTCAACATCTAAAGCTATAATAACAACTCAGCAGCAAATCACTAAAATAACTCAAGAATGATCCACTAGATTTGAGGTTATACTAATTATTTTCAATTCGTACCTCAATAAATGGCTTAAGAAATATGAGAAGACAAAATAAAAAGGAAAAAGAAATCCACCAACACAGCTTCAAGACCACAAATCAAGTAGTCAAACCAAAAATGAGGAACTACTTTAAATCTTACTGCATGATCACGAAAATGAAAAAAAGACAAATCTAAAGACAATCTCACACAGCACACCCAAAGTGAGACGTGACGTTCACAAACAGCAACATTGTTTGTATCTGCATATTTTTAAATGCAGAGCTGGAGGTTGGCATGCTAAAAGGACATGAAAAGTACATCATTATGCATGCATATGTTATAAAGCTAAGCCTCATTCAATGATGATTCTGTACAACATTGTGAAATCTTCGGAAAACCATTTTAGTATGGATGTGCTCAAAGTATCATTGTTTCAAGAAAATGGGCTGAAGTTATATTTGCTAGTTGAAACCAGACTTTATCAGTAGTAAGTCTTTGAATTAGGGTTTAAATTCTGATATAAAATGAAGTTCTTTCTAGTTCATATTTACCTCATAAAGTATTTTTGCGAAGGACCAATTTCCACCATTGCTGCATCCATGCCTTTCAAACTTGTTCCTGTAACCATATTGAAAGAGAGGCACTGTGAGTTTTATCAATTGAATTCATATAAGATATGAAAGAATGGCATGGTAGAACTCTGAAAATTAGCATGACATGATGAATGCGTCAGCTAGCAACAAGAAACAAAAGAATAGAAGGGAAGGACAGGATACTTGCCAAAAGCAATGCATGAAAGGAAGACCAAATAATGCTATAAACCAATTACTGTCATCGTCTCCTAGCTGCTATTCTAAATGCAACAAACAGAGCACTGCACAAAGAAACTAGAAAATAAAGATATCGTTACCTTATTGAAAGAAAGGCATTGTGAGTTTTATCAATTGAATTCATAAAAGAGATGAAAGAATGGCACAGTAGAACTCTGAAAGTTAGCATGAAGTTTTCTGCAGGGCATGATGAATGCCTCAGCTAGCAACAAGAAACAAAAGAATAGAAGGGAAGGAGAGGATACTTGCCAAAAGTGAAAATGGATTTCATAAAAGAGATGAAAGAATGACACCTTCCACTAATAGAGCTCTGAAAGAAAGGCATCATGAATATTAGTAATACACCAAAGTTCAATAATGAAAGAACTAATCTTGATATTCAAATTCATGAGACCCACCAAGTATCCATTTGTGAGGGTATTTGAGAAGAAGGAAAAACTCATGATGGTGTTTGGTTCTACACTATACGTACCTCATCTTCACTGAATCTACCAGCGTTGCAAGTTCTCTCAAAAAGTTCTCCAGCAGCTGCATATTCCATTACTATGGCTAAATGAGTTGGTGTTAGCCAAACCTGCACAATGAATTCACCTTTTATAAAACCTGCAAAAGTGTAAAGACTGATTGAAAAGCTAAGGAAGGCTCTGGTCTTCAAAATTGATATCTAAGAGTGAATTGGAGTTTGCACTTGAAAATCCTTTCCAAGATTAAAAATCTTCAAGTTCTTATAATTCTTGACATCAAGAATGAGTTTCTTAGTGGAAGAATGTAGAAATTTGGACAGAAAATTTGAACATACTGAGAAAGTGATTAGAGATTATCTAGATGATGTTGAGTACAGGATATCTAAATTAGAAAGAATGGGGAGGGATATATTGGAAGAAGTAAGAAATTCTAGTGGAAAAACAGATGTGGAGAAATTGGTACTCGGAAACAATCGAATACTAAGAAAGTTGGATGAAGAAAAGTTGGCTACTTAGAGTGATATTAGAAACATTAGAATCCCAGGATTATAGCAACGGGTAGGAAGAGAAGATTTGAAAGAATTGGAAGGGCAAATAGATCCTGGAACTTTAGTAAGAAGAGCTGATCTGAAACAAGAAAATATCTTACAACAGCTTGAAGAAAGCAACCAATTTACTATAAAATATAAAGTTAAAATATAAAGTAACAGACAGTACCTTCCAATTTCAGTCTCACTAAGATTGCACTGTAAAATGTTTACCCCACGCCCATTGTTAGCGACTTTACCAAAATCTCAACCTTCACCATATCTATATGTAAAAAGAAGAGTCAATTAGAGTCTTATCCATCAGATGTGTGAATAAAAAGCAAAAAACAATATCCAAGATCCTTGTCCCAAAGAAAGGAACATTAGAAAAAGGAATTATAGCACACTAACAGTAAACTTTATAGCAGGAAAAAAATTCATTTCATACTTCAAACTTACAAATAGACACTTGAATGATGATTCCCTCTCTTTCCACAATCAGCATGTTGATGATTCCTGCTCTGTATCTCAACATCTAAAGCTATAATAGCAACTCAGCAGCTAATCACTAAAATAACTCAAGAATGATCCACTAGATTTGAAGTTAAACTAATTATTTTCAATTCGTATAACTACCCCTCAATAAATGGCTTAAGAAATATGAGAAGACAAAATAAAAAGGAAAAAGAAATCCACCAACACAGCTTCAAGACCACAAATCAAGTAGTCAAACCAAAAATGAGGAACTACTTTAAATCTTACTGCATGATCACGAAAATGACAAAAAGACAAATCTAAAGACAATCTCACACAGCACACCCAAAGTGAGACGTGACGTTCACAAACATCAACATTGTTTGTATTCTGCATATTTTTAAATGCAGAGCTGGAGGTTGCCATGCTACAAGGACATGATAAGTACACCATTACGCATGCATATTTTATAAAGCTAAGCCTCATTCATATACTACCACCATGAAATGAGGGACCCCTGTCGGAATTCATATACTACCACAATGAAATGGTTTTGGTAAGTTAAATATTGCCACTGTTTAGGAAAGGTTTTTGAATAAGATTAACAGTTTCACCACTTTGATCCGTCCTAGCCAAACTCAATTTAATCTCCTGACTCTCTCCGTGTCTTTTGCTTTTGTAAGCACTAAACACAAGAAATCCAAGGAGAAATTTTCCATAACTATCTATATGAATTATATCATTTGAATCTTGTGCTATGCTTTCTACGTTTACCATGTCTAACTTTGACAGATAAGAGAATCTCCGAAGAAAGTGGTGTTTTTGTGCGATATACCCCCACCAGAAGGTGGAAAGACACCCTTTGTTCCAAGCTTTAGAGTTACAGAACGGATGCTAGAGGAGTTCCCTGAAGCAGTAGAAGAAGTTGAGGCAAAGCGACTGCAGTACACTTTCACAGCTCTCAGCAAAGACGATACATCGTCGATGAGAGGTAGAGGCTGAGAGGATGCTTTCGGAACATCAGACAAGGCAGAGGCTGAGAGAAGGTATGCACATCTACATTAGATTAGTTATTTTCTTAACGAATTTCCAAACGTGACCGTTTTGTGTAGTAGACTCGGAACATGATCACAAATGATGTGAGACAGGGCTAAGGCTCTAGGGATGGACATGGAGTGGCTGCCTGGTGGAGGAGTGAAGACAAAACTGGGTCCTCGATCATTAACGGAAGTGTGTGATGAAAGAAAAGGGAGGAGAATGTGGTTCAACACAGTCGTCGGCATGCATGGAAAGGAAACCAGCTCAGCTTGTTGGCAGATGGAACAGAGATACCAGAAACTTTTGTGAAAAGGTGTGAAGAAGAGAGCATCCAATTCAAGCGGGAAAAAGGTGATGTCCTTTTCCTTGATAACATGGCTTTGCTTCATGCAAGGAGGCTATCTTTGCCACCTAGAAAAGTCCTTGTTGCTACTTGCAAGTAGCTTCAGCTTAGCTGCTGGCTATAGTAATTGTGTTGTGTGCTAAATAAATTACTCCTGCAAAATCGCTCCATGCATAGTATTCAGCATTGATTATCTTGGTATTCAAATTCATGAGACCCACCAAGTATCCATTTGTGAGGGTATTTGAGAAGAAGGAAAAACTCATGATGGTGTTTGGTTCTACACTATACGTACCTCATCTTCACTGAATCTACCAGCGTTGCAAGTTCTCTCAAAAAGTTCTCCAGCAGCTGAAAATTCCATTACTATGGCTAAATGAGTTGGTGTTAGCAAAACCTGCACAATGAATTCACCTCTTATAAAACCTGCAAAAATGTAAAGAATAATCGAAAAGCTAAGGCAACGCTCTGGTTTTCAAAATTGATATGTAAGAGTAAATTGGAGTTTGTACTTGAAAATCCTTTCCAAGATGAAAAATCTTCAAGTTCTTCTAATTCTTCACATCAAGAATGAGTTTATATTGTCAGAATGCGGATTAAGCAATCCAGGCTTGGAAACTGCAGGTCCAAGTGCAATCTCATATATCTAAGCCTCCTTTTAAATGAAAAAAATTGGTTCGCAGCAATGAAAACTGAACTTCCATATCATTTCAGATTCTTTCACAGTTTATGACCAAGACCTTCTAAATCCATAAAGAAAATGACCTGTGGTTCATAATCTCTCTCTGAAAATGCTCATCAATCTGCAAAAACCAAACAAGACCTCAAATCACTAGTACCATCAAATAAAAGAAAACAACAAGTTGAGGAAAAAATTAAAAAAAATGAAGAGGAAGAAAGTTTTCAGTCCAGATTAATTAATTCATAAAGAAAGAGAAACCAGCACACTCAGATACAGAACAAAATATACAAGTGTAACATCTACAAGACAAAATCGTGTCTTCAACACATATTTAACATCTTTATGAAATTCCACCATCCAGCTCACCTCAGAAAAAAGAAAGAATGAACATTGCTCACTCAACAGGAGAAATTCAAAGATGAATAAATACAGAGAGAGAGAGAAACATGAAGTTAAAAAAAGATCACCTTTTGGCCTCTTTCAATGTACTTAATAGCAATGAGTTCACCAGTCGTTATCTCTCTAACTACCTTAGCAAAACCAAAGTTTCCTGACCCGTAATAAGTAGGATTACTGACCGATTGCAAGTTGCAAAATACAGAGGACATCGATGCCTCAATCGATAATCTAAAGTCATTAGATAGTCAGTGCAAATACATTGAGACAAAAGGGAAAATAATTCATAATGGAAAAATCACCACACGACCCAATAAAAGAAAAGGCACAAGAATTGATAGAATTTGAAACAATCAAAGAGATGCTGTCTTTGTGAGAAGAAAAGATACCTGAATGATATGCTGTCTTTGTGAGAAGAAAAGATACCTGAATGTCCCCGCCCCAACATACAAGATCACTATCAACGTTTTCTTTCATAGTTTCAGAAGAAGCATCATACCGATTTGGGCTTCGGAAGATGGAAAGTTTTCTTTCTTATTTTTCTTAATTCATCGCAAAGCCTTCATTTATACGGAGTCTTTATGTCCGTGAGCGGAGAGGAAAGAAAATTTCAAATTATTTTCGACCGTTACAAACAACGCAGCGTTTTTGTCTATTCGGCTTTTACAAGTTTTGGGCTTCGAAAGCCTTTTTGTTGGGGTGGTGTTAAGAAATTAAGGTTTCAAATTAGTTATGGTTTTTATTTCTATTTTTAAATGGTTTCTTAAAATATTTTGATTTTAAAAAATTATTAAATTAATATTTTTATGATTTCTAAACGTTGATGTTAAAATATAAAAATATAATTTTTTTATATTTTTATATTTATGAGCGAAAAGTTATTTGGATAAATACTCTTAGTATATTAGTATATTAAGATCTGATATGAGTTACGTTAATAAAAATATATTATTATTTGTTAGAGAAAAGTTTCATCTAGAATCCAGAAGATTATTGTTTTTCTTTAATAAAAAAATATATTATTATATATTGAAACTAATAAAGAAAGATGAAGATGAATATGTGGAAGGGATATAGATTAAAGTTCTAGATTCATTTTCAATTAAAAGGATTCAGAATTATATTAGATAGGCGGTTCATGTTTTGTTGTAAGTTCGGCAAATCTTTTTCTAATATAAACATATTTATATATATGTACATGTATATATAATGTTAAGGTGATGCGTGTGTTTTTTTTTAGTTTTTTTTTTAAAAAAAGATCTATGTAATTGATTCAACTTGGTTTGATAAGCATGATTACTTAATGATATGATTATTAAAAAAGACATCACCAACAAATGAAAAAAGTAGACAATGATTTAATGCAAAAAAATAAACACATGTCAGTTGCAGGAAATCTATCTTTTCATTATTTTTAAAAGGTCCCTGTGATTTTACTTGTTAGCAAAGAAATAATTAAATGAGAATGGGATGATCGCATGGAAAGCAAAATAAAAAAATATATGCGCCTTGATTCTTCGAAAACAAAATATTGAATGATAAAACTAATATATAAATGACTCGAGTCTATTCGAGCCAATAAGCCAAATTTTTTACCTAGTTGTGAAATTAGAATGACTCCATGGAAACCTTTATGAATAAAATAATAACACTTAATTCTCAAATGAACCAAGTGTTAAGGTGAGAAATTGTAACGTCCCCTTCTCTAGGAGACAAGAAAGCAATCTTATTAATACACATTCACCAAGAAAATAAGATGGAATTATTTTTTTTACATACATATATATAAAGGGTTCACTAAAATTTCTATTGAAATTTCGGCAAAACATCCCCTGTACTAGCAGATCCGAAGTTTTCGACATATAACATAACCTTTTATTCAATGTTGACCTAATCATCCTAGATCTACAAAACCTTAAACATCATCCTCATCATAATCATAATAAATAAACCATACATTTAACAACAATCAACAATTTGCACCAGAGTTAGTACAAATCTAGTCACATTTAATAGAATAGGACAAAACGAGTCAATTTTCTTCCATTCCAATTTTTCCATAAATAGTGATCATACATATCTGTTTACCAACATTTAATTTTTACAAAATATTACTTGATACAATAAGAAACAACAACTTTACTCCTGACATGAAGATGGACCTGAAATGGAAATACAAGATAATTCCATAAAGAAAATTTGAAAAGAAAATATATTATGTGTCTCACCCTCCGCGAGAGCACGGCGTCACGTTACTCCTGACATGAAGATGGACCTGAAATGGAAATACAAGATAATTCCATAAAGAAAATTTGAAAAGAAAATATATTATGTGTCTCCCTCCGCGAGAGCACGGCATCACGTCGACTCTCCCCGTGAGCGGGGTTATTCATGTCGGGGTTTTATCTTTATTTTTGTGAAAAGAAGAGTGGCCACCTAGTATTATGGTTACTAGGAATCTTAAACTGGTCTTTCAGAGATTCTAAGGCAAGTGACTGGTTGCGTAAAGGGAAGGTTTTAGCACCCCTAGTACTCCCTGCCTAAGGTAAGCTGCTCGGTGTTTTGGTTTGCCTTATAACTGCTATGGTATTGATCTTTCAAAAATATATTGGTGAAATGATGTTGACGTATTATTCCCGTAAAAATATTTTGGATATTTACCACTTTAAGGTTTCTTTATCCAAATATTTACGGTGAATAACAACGAATTATCCCCGCTAATATTTTGGATATTAACCCCTTTTGGATTTCTTTACCCAAATATCAACAGTGAATAATAACGAATTATCCCCGCCAATATTTTGGATATTAACCCCTTTAGGATTTCTTTATCCAAATATTAATAGTGAATAATATGAATCCCAAAAAATAAGATTTTGATATTTTTTTGAATATTGGCCAATACCCTTTGGATTTTACAAACATGTTGTAAAATCCAAAACTGCAAGAAAATGATTTCCCTTTGCTTACAAAATCCATGCTAAACCATTTTTCTTTAAACTCCAAAATAATATTTTTTTTGACAAGGAATATTTTTTATGCAGATTTGTATTTTCATTACATCTTTTTGTTTTAATAATTAAAAAAAAGATATTTTTATGCACATTTGTATTTTATTTTTATTTATTTATTATTATTATTTCTTTTTCGGTGGGCTGGATGCCCACCTAACTTGGGATGGGCTATCAGCCCACCTTGACTCAGGCTTATGGGCTTTCAGCCTAGACGGTCTGGAAGCCTATTTTAAACAGGGGGTCAGGCCGGCACAAAGCCCAGCCCCACGAGCCCACTGTCCACGCAGTGACAGTGGGCGAGGAGTGAATTAATTCACTCCCCGCATGCAAAAGAGACGATGAATAGTAACATGGAGAATTTTGGAGTGTGGTGAATGACATACCTGTTAATACCATTGGCTAGAGGAGATGGAGATAGTTCTTCCTGTTGTGGTGGCATCAGAAATAGTGGCTTGTGGTGGCCAGAGGAGGCGTCAGAAGCCGGCCTAAGTCACTGCAACGGTTGCTACTGCTGCTGCCTTCGCCTAAGACCATGGTTGGGCTGCTGGAGTAGAGAGGGAGTTGCTAGCGATGACGGGGTGGTGCTAGGTGGTTGGAGTTGTGAAGTTGGAGGAGAGAGAGGGCTGGCAGTGGCTGCCGATCGAGAGGGAGAGAGAGCTACAGCTGTTGGTTTTAGAGAGAGAGAGGGAGTTGCTAACTGAATGTAGGAGAGAGAGAGGGACAATGTCGGGGAGAAAAGAGAGAGAGAGAACTGGCATCTGAGATGGAGACGACGCTGCTGGCGAAGAAGGGTGGCTAAAAATGCCAAGGAAGAGGGAGAGTTGTTGTTATGTAGTTATGGTGCAATTTTCCTTACTCTCCCAAGCTTTCCCATTGTTTCTTCTTCTTGTCTCTGTGTCCTCTGTCAATATTTTCTCCTCTCAATCCTCCCTCTATATGTTATTTTTATCGCAAATCTATGTTCTGCTGTTTTCTACCCTGTCTACTCTCTCCTCTTCCTTTTCCTCCCGTTCTCTCCTCAGTTCGTAAATTTTCCACTCTTTTTCCTTTACATAAAAATCTTCTCCTCTCTGTTCTCTTTTTTCTGTGTATTCATGAATTTTTTTCTCTCTTCGTAAATTTTCTACTCTATTATCCCCCCTTTTCTCCTCTGTATGGCTTCCTTTTATAGGCGCAGGAGGTAACCGTTGGGTTACCTCCTGCTGCAGCACACCTGAAAACATGGTTGTCGATGGCGTGCAGGTGCTTGTCGACGGTGGTGCAGGCAACTTGTCGGCAGTAGTGCAGGCGATGGAGTGAGCTATCTGTTGCTTTGGGAGGTGTAAGTGCAGTTTGGTCCGTCAATTTGTAATTGTTCTAATTGCACCTCCAATTGGATTTAAACTTATTGTGAAACCCGAGAAAAAAAAACGGGGTAAAAAATATAATTAAGAAGAAATGGGACTATAAATACCCATCTCTTCCCTCAGCCATGTTTGGCTGAAATTAGAAGAAAGAGGGGAGAGATAAGCCAAATTTTTTCTTCACAAAAACTAGGATTAAACACCCAAAAGCTTGTAAACCCATAAAAGTCTTGGAATTCTAAAGTGGAGGAACACAATTTGAGGAGGATTAACAAGAAGAAAGTGAAGAATTTGGGGAAGAAAGGAGTGGCTGGTTCTTAACAAGGAGAAGAAGGCTAAGATTCTTCCAAATTTGTGAACTAAAGTCAAGATTTCATCCAAGTAAGGAGTTCTAATTCCAATTTCTATGAAATTAACCTCAATTTGATTAGAAGTTCATGATTCTTCTTGAATTGGGAATTAGGGTTTTTAAATACAAAATATTGGGGGGAATGCATAAATGAGTAGGGTTTTCATGAATAAAGGGAAAAACATGGTTGTGATTGATAAGAAAGCAAGGATTGAAGATGAATTGGTTATGTTTCCTTCATTTTTGCATAACAGGGCAGATTCGTTGCCCTATTTCTTAGGGGAATTTGGACCTGAAAAATACATAATTCAGGGAGGGTTCCTCATAGAAGTTGTAGCTGGGAGTGTTAGATTTCCAACAAGTCCGACCCCGTCTAATTTGGAGTTCTGGAACTCCAGATATGGGTAAAAATCTGAGGAGAGTTCAAGCTGTCACCCATGTTGACAGTTTTGGCCAAGTTGAGAAAATAGCAAAAATTTAACCATGTTAAGGGTAGAAATTGTCCCTTGCCCTTCATAAAATGTGTCTTGATCTTCAAAAAATAAAAGAAGAGAATAAATGGTGATTAAAAATTGAATTCATGATGCCCACTTGGACTATAAATGAGCTGAAAAGTTAAAGGATGATAATGAGGAATATAAGTGAGAAAGGAAAGATTTGGTAAAGAGAAATGAATATTATTACCATTTTTATTGTTGTTGTGTGTGATATGTGGATTAATATGAAAAAAAATGGTGGGTATTTGTGGTTTCAGGAGGAACCGCGGGTGGAGGGCAACAACTACAGGGGAACGCAAGTCAAACGTTCACAACAGGTAGGTACTTGGTACCTGTATCTTCTTTATCTAATAATTATTTTCTTTACTAGTTATTGAACTATAAGTTACAATTTGGTGCTTATTGTTGAGGAAAAGAAAAGGGGTAAAGGAAATGTTAGGGGATGGAAAAGAAAAAATAAATAAATAGATATGTATAGGAAGAAACAAGCTGGTTGATATCGGCATTGCCGATATGAGGGTGGTGAGATATAGACCCTGATTAGCTATTTGGTTTCAGAATAGTTAATGATATTGGCGAGTGACGTCGATATCAACATAATTTATAAACTTGATTAGCTATTCGGTTTCAAAATAGTTAATGATATCGGTGGGTGACGTCGATATCGGCATAATTTATAAACTTGATTAGCTATTCGGTTTCATAATAGTTAATGATATTGGCGGGTGACGTCGATATCGGCATAATTTATAAACTCGATTAGCTATTCGGTTTCAGAATAGTTAATGATATTGGCAGGTGACGTTGATATCGGCATAATTTATAAACTTCATTTGCTATTCGGTTTCAGAATTGTTAATGATATCGGTAGGTGACGTCGATATTAGCATAATTTATAAACATGATTAACTATTCGATTCTGGAATAGTTAATGATATCGGCAGGTGACATTGATATCGACAAAATTTATAGACTTAATTAGCTTTCTAAGATGAAAGCTAATGATGTCAAGAATCCTTGACATCAACATACTCTAAAACCTCCTAAGGTAATAAAGGAACAAAGATTAACTATTTTGGTTTAAAAAAAAAATAGTTAATGATACCAACGGTTATGTTCGTGTCAGTATTTTTATGAAACTGATTAGTTGATTTCAGGATGGGCAACTAGAGACACCATTGGAGGTCATTAATGTCGGCTATAGTCTCTTCGATGTGAAAAAGGAGAAAGAAGCAGTCAAAAGAAATAAATTTTCTTTTATATAACCTTAAAATGGTGTATATGGTTGTGTCTAGAATCTCATATGATTTAAGTAGATTGATGGATATGTTGTTTAAATTCTTCTGTAAACTGCTAGTATTTACTTAATTGTTTTACTCATATGGAAAAATCTATATTTTGCAGGTTCCTCCCATTCTCGTCAGGAATAGAATTTTAGACCCTTAATCCTTTTTGTATATGGTGCCAATTTCTTAGGTTTCAATATCACAAAAAAAAAATCAAGGAGCCGGTTGGTTGCAAAATCACTTTGCAGTGCTGGAATCTCACTAACGAAGAAAATTCACACAAGAGAATTTTTATTGAATTCAAAATCCGATGCCTTCTTCCTCTTACAATGTTTCCTTAAATACTCAAACAACTTACTAGGAAAGCAACAAAAAAAGGAAATTTATAGCAATAAAATCGGACACATGACAACTTTAATCAAATAACAAAATTAAAGTGAATAGATTGCTGGAAACAATGGGATTTCGGGACATCAGCAGCTACATTGATGGCAGGATCTCTTCCATATTGGGCTCTTCCTCAACGTCTTCTTTCCCCCCTTGAATTGCCCCCTGATCTGTATTGATGTTAATGCCCACATCCTCAACGTCTTCTTTTCCCTTCTTAATCGCCCCCTGATTTGCATCAGTATAAGTTAGGAACTTAGGAAGTTGTGATGTACTTTTGGTTATGAAGAAAAATATGTAAACTATATAGAATAGTATATTTGTAAATTTTGGTTCTGAAATATTAAATTGAGTTATATTATATATATATATATATATGAAATCTTCGTGTGAGAATTGGCTCTTTTAATTTTTACCTTATACGTCTGATGTATGATAGAGTTTGGGAATGAATATGGTCCTGAACATATCCTAGAATAAATTATGCAGTTCATTGTATTAAACATGGATGGGATTATGGATGAGACATGATTCAAACTGCATGCAGGTTACATTGTCGATACTTTGGGATCTCCTGAAATGGGGGAGACTCTGCTGAAATTTCGTTAGAAATTTCGGTGAGAGAGAGAGAGAGAGAGAGAGAGAGAATTATACTCCAAATTACCCCTTTACAGGGGAAAGATTAACAAAATTTTGGGGTTGCTACACTTATGATTTTGTGCAATTACACCCCTGTCAGAATTTCAATATCAGCCTTGACTTTGCGTGCCTTTTTTATTTTGATCCTTGATTTCTAATTTGTGCGATTTAACCCTCAATCGACCATTAGACTCTCAATCTGTTCAATTTGGCCCCCGATTTCGCATAATTGGCTTGGAAAAATTCAAATCGGTCTCCGAAAATTCCAATCTTATCAATTGAAACTAAATGAAGTCCAAGAACTTGATTTTTCATCGATTAAGCCCTTAATAAAATTAATTCAACCAATTTAAAGTATAATTAAGTCCTTACACTTAATTAAACCCTTCAATTGGACCCTAAATTAATTCTCAAACATAATTACACTTTTAAATTCGCCAATGATTAAATCAAATTGGCCCGTAAAAATTTAATTATATCTTTTGACTTAAATTTTATGCAGATTTATCCAATAATAAATGACTTTAGACTTGAATCTGCGCTTTCCTTCATTTCTAGGCACAAAAGAGGTGTGATCGAGCTCTCAAAAACGTCTAAAATTTCCACCTTTATTTTTCTGCCGACACCAACCCCTTTTATTTTATTTTTTCTTATTTTTGGGTAGATTAGGGGAATAACCCAAAATTGGGTTATGAAATTAATGTTATTAAACCCACGATATACAATCATACATAATTATAATAATCAGCATAGCTATTTGAAATACAAACCAATTTCTCCATTTATATAGTGTCGATGCTAAGTACTGTCGATACCCTTATCACCCTACCGACATCAGAAATCAAAGAAGACCCCTTCCCGGTTCCCTGACATACCTACTTATATTTTTTTTAGGATGGGCGTTGATTCCATTTTATTTTTATATTTTTGAAATTTCAAAATACATGAATGTGTATTAAACATTGCACCACAATCCCTTTATCTAGGATTCTAACATACACTTGATGTATATTAGCCTCTGCATAGTGATCCCCATCCCCGAGACATACACTAAATGTATGGCAGTCATTCATGATCATCCCCTTATCCGGAATCCTAACATATACTAAAATGTATGTTAGCCATTTTTGGTGATCCCTTTGTCCGGGATCCTAGCATACACTAAATGTATGTTAGCCACTGTCATGTTTTGTTCATGACATTTTCAAACTACCCTTACACACATTCCTTAAATATTCTTATTGATAAAATGTATCTTTTCAAACTTCCACCAAAGCTTTAAGCATAATTCACACATTTTCATTATTAGAATTAAATCAGAAATGTAGGCATGAATCACCTACCTGTTGTGGATGCTCTGCTCATGGTCCCTTGTTGTTGTTGTTGCACCACACTCACGGTCCCTCCTACAACGACAAGAAACTCTCATAAATCATTTTCACCACACTCACACTCACTTTCCTTTCCATTTGTCTTGCAAATTAGCTCTCATTTCATCTGATTTCATGCCACATTCATCAATTACACACAATTCCATATTCCCCCCAAAAAATTTCCATGAACCCTAACCCAAATCTCATAAAGAAAATCATGCAATTTAACCATAAAGTCTAGAATCTTTTATATCCATATAAGAAACACCATACCAAAGGAAGATTTAAGATCCTAATAGCTTGTGAAATCACAATCTCCTCCTCCCCTCTTTTTCTTCCTGTTGCCGCTAGCCCTATGCTCTTGTTTTTCCTCTAATTTCTTCTTCCAATAATACTCCAAATCCTTGTATTTTTTATGTTTGAATGTTTTGATAGCACAATCTCACTTTCACTTTGAAATTCTTCTTGAATTGAGTAAGAAAAATATTAAAATCTCCCTCCCTTTCTTCCCCTCATTCTAGTGGACATAAGAGAGAAGAGAGGGGGTATTTATACCCCTAAATTTCTCTTATTGCAGTTAGGCCCCATTACCATTATATGTTTTTGTTTTACCCCATGTCTTCTCTTCTTATAATTTAAATCATAATCTTTATATTTATTTCAATTCTAGCCCCCTCAACCTATCTTATTTCTCTTTTAATTCATTCCGAGTTAAAAATTACGATATCTCAACTATTTGGTCCGGATGTTATATCCAAAATCTCTGAATTCTCATTTTATTTAAATATGTTCATGAATTCTTCCACTTTTATTTATTTATTTTTATTTAGTTAGTATATAATTTACACCTACATTTATTTCCTGGGGTTAACAAAAATAATATAAAATAACTTAAGAAAAAGTGAAAAAAAAGACTTGACTCAACTCTTGGTAAAAACCCCTAATCAATGTCTCGAGATATGAGATGCAAAAATTAAATGAGAATGGAAGACAAAATGAAAACAAATATAAACTTTAATTGTAAGGGCAAGTCCAACGGAAGAGGCATCCCAGCAGCCAAAGCCAAATTTTTGAATTTTTTGGCTATTTCCGTTCTTTTGTGGTCTCCAACAGGAGAGGCATCCCGAGAGGCATTTTGCCTCTTCTTCAGCCAAGAAGGCATTCCCATAGGTGATTGATCCAGAGCTAAAAATTAAAAAGAGCCGTTGGAATTGGAATTATACCGTTGCAACAATAAATCAACAAAACCACCACAACAACAATCAACAAAACCACAGTTCAAAAATACATAAATAATAAAAAAAAATGCCTGCTTGGTGGGGGTAGAAAGAGTAGCAAGAGCAAAGAAGGAAGTAATCAAGAGAACCCGCATGGAAAAAATGATAAAAAAAAAATCAGTAGCATCAAAGAAAACAAGAGGTGAAGCAATCTTGATGAGGCGACTTTGAGGAAAAATTCACCATGTGCTAACAGGGAATGTTTTGGTAGTGGCGGGTCATCCGATTTTTTGGGTTTTGACTCTGAATCAGGTGAAAAAAGAGGGCTTCCTCTGCCTAAACCATATCACATTAAAAAACGAAGCGACATGTAGACAAAATGGGTGGAAAAAATAGGTCAAATTATCTACAATGAAAAAATATACGAGCGACTTGCCATGCACTTTGCTGCAGTCAGAACCAAACTTTTAACATGTAAAAAAATTATTAATGGTCCTAGATTTTTTTTAAGATGCTATATATCTAATAGAAATAATCAACCTACAAACCTTTTGACTATTTAGTTTTTTTATATATTCATTTTATTATAGATAAGGCGTTTAAAATAATGATAACGATTATTAGAAGTTATTTTTTTATTAAAAATATGTGAGGCTAATTATATATTTTGATATATATTTAATATTATCGACTTAATATATATATATATATATAAACTAAGTTGTTTTTGACAAATTCTCAATTTAATTTAATATTAGTGTTCTGAAATACTTTTAATATAATAATATGAAGAATAAATATTAAAAAATAAAAAAATAAATGAATATCTTTTTATAACAATAATGTCGGTGACAAAGATAGTATTACCAATAATAATTAGAATATTAATTATTTCCAATAATGGTTATAATGACATTATAGTAATTGTGATAATTTAACAATCATGATAATAACAATCAACATAATTTATCAGTCAATGTTGTTTTTGTTAAAAATTGACTTTTGCAGTTTTTTATGTATGATATTTCAAATATAATATCACGTAAACAGAAAATATACAAAGCCATATGTAGGCAAAACAGGTGGAAAAATTGGATCAAATTATCTAAAATGAAAAAATATACGAGTCACTTGCCTTGCGCTTCGCCACAACAAGAACCAAATTTTTTACATGTAAAAAAAAAGATAATGGTCCTAGATTTTTTACATGCTATACATCTAAGGGAAATAATCAGCTTACAAACCTTTCAATTATTTAGTTTTTTTTATATTTATTTATTATGGATAAGGCGTTTAAAATAATAATAATTATTATTTTAAAGGTATTTTTTCTTAAAAATAATTATATATTTTGATATTTGTTTAATGTTAACACCTTAAAATATATATATATATATAAATGAACTAATTTTTTTTTTAAAAAATATCAAATTAATTTAATATCAGTGTTCTGAAATAGTTTTAATATAATAATATGAAGAATAAATCTTAAAATCTTAAAAAATAATTTAATGTCTTTTTAAATAAAATTACTTTAAACTAAAAATATATCAAGCCACACATAGATAAAACAAATGCAAAAAAAACACAAAGATAACAAATCACTAACAGTAGAAGATTCACTATGCATACATAAAAGATAGTTTCACTCTCATTTTACGCCACCAAATCTAAACTTATTCTATTTTTTAATGCAAGTTGCATTTAATACAAAAATAAATTACAATAAAAATTAAAAAGTCAAGACTAAGAATATAGATGCATTAATGCAAATGAAAAATTAAGAACTATCCAGAAGGACTCAAAAAATAAAGGGATTGAAACTACACCAAAAAATTCAAAATTCAAAACCAAATTACAAAACAAAAAATTAAATATATTGAAACAAGGTAAAAAAATATTTCTCGTTGGAGCGGAGCGCAGGCCAATGACTCGTCTAATATAAAAGAAAATAAAGTCAAACATTAAGGGATGAAATTGAAAAAATATCAATCAAGAAAAGTATAAGAAAAAAACAAATAACAAAACAAAAGAATGAGGACCAAATTTGATATATATCAATTGCATCAAATGTCAATGTATAAAATTGAAAAAAATAAATCAATCAGGTTCAATACAATCAACTGACAATACAGTTGGATTGCTACCCTAAAATGTTATGTTCAACTATTAGAAGACACTGTTGGCGTTGCTCAAAGGGCACCAATGCGAGTGCTCCAACAACTTTTTATTAATATTATAATTTAGTTAAAAGACTTAAATACCCTAAATCAACTTGCCAATTACCAAAAAAACTTATATGATAGTAACTTTAAAAAGATTTAATTTTAAGGGTAATATGGGTATCTTATCGTATAAAAAATGTTGACATGTATGAAAAGCCCCTCACATTAAAATTGAATTAATTTAGCTTTTAATGGTACTTGAGTTATTTTATTCTCTAATGAAAAAGTCATATGATCTAGATACCCTTATGAACCTTGAATTGACAACTTGATCCTGTCAAAAGGTTTACCTTCAAACCAAGTTATAAATTTCATGTTGGCAAGAGCAAAATGGTAATTTGACTATGCAAATCCCAACCAAATATGAGATGGTCCATAATAAATGTCTAAGTAGTTTTAATTTTTTTTTAATACAACACATCATTCAAAAAACTCCTTGGATGACAAACTATAAATCTTAATTCGCTATAAATTAATAATCATAGTTTTTAAAACCGATATGGGCAATTCATAGGTCATGTGAGCTAACTGGATTCACCCAAGTCAACCTATTTTTTTATTTTGAAAAGAATTTTAGAAATCAACGAGTCCTGATTGATTTTTCCTTGGGCTGATAGACTTGGGAGTCACTAGAGTGAATTTCTCTTTCTCAAACTCGATTTAGCCTAGGTCTTAGACCACCCGAGTCATAGATCAAACTGATGGGTTATGTCAAGTTTTAAAAAACAACACAATATATATAAAAATAAATATATTGAAAAATACTAAACATAAAACTCTAAATATAAGGATATGCTAGTTATTTGACTCGCAGTTCGCCACAAGTCAGATCAATTGTTTTGGCAAAAACACCCATTAATACACAAGCTTTTCAAAAGCAATTGTTAAACAAATCCTAATTATAAATTAAAAAGCATATGCATTTAATAAAATAAATCGACTCATTTATGCCAAAAATTGCAAAAATAAATGTTGATGTGTCCATTCAACTCACCAAGGTGCAAGTCAAATTGTTTTCTAACTAATTAATGAATGTGCATGTGTTATTTACATATTTCTTGGCATGTCGTAAAATATATAATAAAATATAGTGAATATTTTTAACGTAGTAGAAAATAGGATAATATCTACATTTCACAACTTGCACTAATTCATGTTATGCATAAATCACATATTAAATCATGGAAATCATAACAAAAAGTGTAGGTAAGGATCACCTATCTATTGTGGAAGCTCTACACCCATGGTCCCTCCTGCAAATATAGACAACTCACGTAAATTATCCTTATTCAAGGATACAATTCATAAATTTCCATTTTCAAATATGACTTGTTTCTTTTCCTTTACCATGTCCAATTAGTCGCTTCATGACTCTTTTTTTTCCGAATCCGCTAGCATTCCAACCTTTCTCTAGATTCTCGTTGGCCCTCACTCCTTTCCTCCCAATTTTTTCTTCCAATAATATACCTAATTCTTGTGTTTTTATGTACGAATGTTTTGGTAACACTTAATCTCTCTGTTTTCTTTATAATTTTTCTTAATTTTGAAAGAAAAAAATAAAAAAATCCCTCCCACCTTGAACAATTGGTGCCGACATTGAAGAGAAAAAGATAGAGATATTTATACCCCTTAATTTCTCTGATTTGCACTTAGGCCCTATTTCTTTTAAATGTATTATTTTTACCCATCTTTCCTTATAATTAAGCCACACCTCTTTACATTTCTTATAATTCCACCCCTCAGCTTTTTCTAATTCATTTTCTTTAATTTAATCTATCCCCCAATATTTCTGAGTTGAATCTATGACCTCTTGAATACCGTTCGGATGTTATATCCAAAATTTCCAAATTCTTGTTTTATTTAAATCTGTACATGGATTCCTTCACTATTATTTTCCATTTATTTAGTTTGTAATTTACACCAATATTTTTTTCTCAAGGCTTACAGTAATAAAAAAAATTGGGGCTTTTTAGGTTTGCCTGGTGCGATGACAAACTTCGAACTTGAATTGACAAAGAATGTTAACGAAAAACAAAGATTTAAGTCTCGCAAAATAGCATTTTGCAAAAGATGTGTTTGTCTAGGCCATCTCATTCTAAAAAAAACAAACAAATGCATCCACCATACTTATTAAAAGTTATACAAATCCAATGTGTCTAGACTTTAAGACAATTTATGTATGTAAGAGAAATGTAAAAGTAAGAAGCAAAAATGTTTGGAACAGTGATGGGAGACACAAATATAGTCAAGGAGCAGCCACATGGCATGTCAACCCATGCATCAATATAAAGCAAAAGTACAAGGTGCTGAAGCAATTAATCATCAATACATGAATAGTACGATAAATCTAACGCAGACAATTGTTATTAGAAAGATAAGAAGTATGTTTACACAATGAAACTGTCAAATGCGTGCAACACTGAAAGGGAAAAGCTCTTCAATAATTAACATTGAACCTCTGGTGTACAAATGAAAAGAAAAAAATACAGATGCAAATTAAACAACCTAATAACCTATTGACAAGCACAAAGCAGCAGCGCTAGGAACCCAAGGCTAGGAAACAAATTTGGCAAGAAGAAGAAAATGGCATAATTAGAAAACCTAAAAGGGAAATTCAATGAGATGAAAAAAATAGTGTAAGGGATTGTTTGGGAGTGTGATTGAGATTGTTTTTTCAAGTGTTTTTTTGTTTGGAAATGCATTAAAATAATATTTTTTTCATTTTTAAAAATATTTTTTTTTACATTAGTGTATCAAAACAATCCAAAAGAAAAAAAAATTGAAGCTTTGACACAAATAAAGAATTCAATTTTTTTCAAAAACACGGTTCAACTACACATCAAAACACATCCTAATAAGGCAAGGATCATTTAGGCTTATAAACATATGTGATTGGGGGAAAAAACAATGATAATTGGGAGCTATGTATAGATTTCTGGAAATGCAAAGTACACACAAAAGTAACTAGAAAACACAAAACCAATAAACAAATTAGTTAATTTCATATAATTTGACAACAAACGTAAAATGAAACCAACCCAATAAATGTAAAAGAAGAAGAAATTGCAACGTATTGATTGTATCTCTCTAAACCTCGCCTTGTACCTCTAAGATTACACATCTAACATAGAAGCCTCTAACCATTAGATGATAATGAACAAACTATCCCTCACTTATGTCAAAAGCGAACAGAATTCAAAAGCAGATACCGAATGAAATCCTACTGACGTCCCACGGGTAGAATATTGGGATTATCTAAATATGAAATGAGACATACTCAAAATTGACTAAAAAGAAGAAAAATAATATAATAAATTTATCCAAGAGTTTAGCTCATAATCCTATATGTTTGAATCAAACTATCCATTTTTATCAAAACCTAAAATTTAACGGTTTCTCTTGAAATCTAATTCAAAATAAATAATTCATAAAATTTCAATAAAGGGACCAAACTGTGACTTTTTCAACGTTTAGGGACTAAACTGTAATTTTCATAAAATGAGGGATCAAACTGAAATTTAATCATCTTTAACCGCCAGCCTACTTTCCAGATTTCCAGCAAAGGTTTTTCATAATTTCCAAATCTTGTTTCAGACCTAACACATCAATTAGCCTTCAAATCATCTACAATCTAATCAATTAAACCATTACCAAACACAATCAATCCTTCACATCTCAATCAATTCATCAATTAAACCAAAAACAAAATTAATCCTTCACATCTCAATCAATTCATCAATTAAACTCGAAACAAAATTTTCAAACCCTAATCATCAATAAAATCAAAATCTTAACTAATAACAACATTTATACATACTAAAACATAAACATTTTCTTAACAACTTATTTCTTCTACCTCTTTTCTCCTTCCCTCTTTTCTCTTATTCTTCTTCTCCTTTCTTTCTCTCCTCCCGATTCTCTCTCTTAAATTTCATACCTCTCTCTCTCTCTCTCTATTTATATTTACAAATTTTATACAATTATTATAATACCCTTCATTCATTTATACCTAATTCTAAGCCACCAATGGCATTGTTGCCTTTTAATTTTAATTTTTTTAAAACACTACAAAAAATATTTACACATTAGAAATGATAAAGGGTGAAATTGAAACTACAATTTGTAGAGGCCTAACCCAATAGAAGGAAAATCATAAAAAATAAAAAACTAAAGAAAAGAATGAAAAAGATGTAAGCAAACTATTCTAATCTCTAAAATTTGCAAGCCATGAAATTCTTGACCTGGTCTCAGTTAATAAATTTAACTTTCCATAAATTTAATTTTAAGGGATAAATTTAATTCTTGACTACAAAGGAATTCTAAAAAAAACATAAGAATCTGAAACTTGAATGTTATACAAAATGCAGGTTATGTTAGTGCTTGAACTTATAAAAAGGTAAACTTTATGTTAGTGTACTCTACTAGGAGGAAAAATTGTGACATGGAGAAAAGAGAAGCATAATGTTGTGTCAAGATCAAGTCTAGAAGTAGAGTTTAGAGCAATGGCCCTGAAGATTTAAGGATCAAGTGGGATGCGCCAATGACGTTGTACTGTGACAATATATTTGTTTATAGGTAGCTCATAATCCAGTGCAACATGACAGAACTAAACAAGTGGAGGTGGACATGCATTTTATATATATAAAAAAGTAAAAGCGGATTGATATGCACTCCATATGTTCCTATTAGTCGAGAACTTAAATGAGATACAAAAATGTGTAGATAGAAAGACTAAACATGGACACACTCATATTGAATGTTTTCAAATGCAACTTGGGCAAGTTCTAAGGTAGATAGAAGATCCACATCAAGTTATTGTGTCTTCGTTGGAGGAAATTTGGTTTCATAAAAGTAAAAAGCAAAATGTTATGTCTTGATCGAATGTAGAATTAGAGTATAGAGCCATGGCATAGTCTATGTGTGAAATAATATGTATATATCAACTCTTAAGTGAAGCAGGCCTTAAGGCTTCAGTACTAGCAAAATTATAGTGTGAAAACGAAACTGCTCTTCATATTGTAACTAATCCTATTTTTCATGAACAAACTAAGCACATTGAAATTGACTGTCATTTTATCCGTGAAAAAATACAGCAAGGTTTGATTATCTTTGTAACAGTATGGGCATGATAAATATCTATGCTCCAAATTGAGAGGGAGTGTTATAAGATGTAAATAGCAAATAATTAGAAAATCATGTAGAGCCTAATTATAGGGATTCTAATTAGTCCATTTTCTTATATAGGGTCCTAATTGTAGGTATCCTAATTAGTCTTTTTTTTTTTTATAGGATCCTAATTGTAGGGATCCTAATTAGTCTATGTTTTATATAGAGTTCCTATCTTGTGTATAAAGGATAGATTGATGATTGTAAAAGTAAGAGAAAATATTTGTTTTCTTTTCCTATGTTTTCAGTTACACAATGACCCATTTGAGGATTTTGACTACAATCGGCTCTAACTTCACAACCATAATCCAGGATATTAAATTCTGTTATTAACAAGGACCATTAAAAAGAAAGGATCTTACTATAGTGTAACTTACAGTTTCAGCTTAAGCTTCCATCATCTTAAATTCTACGGTCAATCCTTCATGTCTTGTTGATTCTTGCATCTTTATAGTTTCAAAGACCTACACAAATAACAAGCACCATATATTAACTAAAAAAATTATTTAAATGATAAATGAATTGAAGGGCATGGAAATGAAAAACCAAGAACAATTCAATTTATTCTTGCAAATCGAGATAAACGGACTTGTACTCCTCAAAACCTAATGAAACCACCAACAAAAAAATCCAATTTCAAAACCTAGCAAAACCACCACAAACCCGTTAATAAAACCCTATTTTCGCCTCCATGACATATTTTATACCAACCCAAAGGGTGGTCTATCGGAAACATTAGAGCGCCAAACCAACAACCAAAGAAGCAGCGAATGCATACATTTTTAGCATGAACAAAAACCCAAAAAGCAAAAAGGATTTAAACAATGATAAGATAAAACTTCATAATAAGGAAAGATACAAAACAACCCCACAGCATCTCAACCACCACTATGGACTGATCAACAACCAAAATAATAACTAGAAGCAGTAGCCGATGGCGATAAGAATATTGTTGCCACCATCCACTCTTTCATTTCCCCGTGAATCACATACTTCTCCCACTACTGTCATCACCACCTAATTAAAGAGTGCTAAAGTATTCACTACATAACTACTGTTCACAAAGCTTGGTTGTAGACTCATTTGAGGAGCAATAATGTTATCGGTGAAAAACAATTAAGCAGCCTAGCCAATTTGACTCACACAAACTCCAAAAGCAATCAGTCATAAATAAAAGTGCTAGCCTATATGCATATAGAAAATAACTTGCTATTGTCAGCCATCTTGTCCTCCTAAAAACCACAAAACAGAACTACCCTAGAATTAACAGATAATGAATGAAATTAAAAACAACAGCTAAACTAGAAGGGAAAATAAAAATGAAAGTTGATCATTACAGGAACCACAACATGAAAACCTTCAACAAAGAGGCAAACAAAATTGAACCCATTCCATCCACAACACAGCCAACCATCAACACAAAAGGTAAAAATGGTCCCTAACTAGCAGCGATGGATGAAAACACCAATACAATTGAAAAAATCAGCAAATGTGATCTCAATTAGCAGCGAATGATGCATAACAAAAGAAAGAATCATTTTTTAAATGAAAAAAAAACAACAAAAAGAAAGCAACGACCCATAGGAAAATCAGCAAAGGGCAACCATACACGGGAGAACAAACAAAGCAACTGCAAAGAAAAGAAAACCTATAAGTAAAATCAGTACTAGATAGAGACAGCAATAAAAAAACAGGTCGAAGCAAAATAACCACAACAAGAAAAGAGCAAGCTGGGGGGGGGCTACAAGAACAAAAAAGAGATGATGGAATGCAAAACATGAGAGATGGCTAAACAAAACCTTTTACACCCTGCACCAATCCGATAAACTCACTCAGCACTCACAAACTCAAATAAGGAATTTGATTGTAAAGCTTGGTTGAAGAGTCATTTGAGGAGCAACAATGCTACGGGTGAAAAAACTTCATGCTAGCTAATTAAGGAGCACCAATAGTTTGTAATGTAATTGTAGCTAGAATCAACTTGGAAATAAAGCTTAGTGCCAATTTAGGTTCAAACACCAACAATATAAGATGTTTCTTTAATAGTAAGAGGAGCTAAGGTTATAAGTCCACAAAAGACCCTCCATTTGTGCAGTCGTTGCCACATCTACCTCTCCACTGCCCACATAGATGAAGAAAATGTCCAGTAACTGCACGAATCTAAGAAAATAATAGAAAGCAAACAGGACAACTCATTTTTCAAATGCACGAAGGATGAGAAATGACTATTAGAATGGTGTCAAAGTGACAATGGCCATTAGAAGGATTTGTTAACAGAATGTTGTACCACTATAAAAAGATGCAAGTAAAGTAAGAAGTAAAATCATGGCAATATTGGAAACCACAACTAAATGAAAAAATAATACTCATAACGAAACCAAAGAAACAAATAGGCTTGTCAAGCATGGGAATTAGACGTCTCTAATATGGTTCAGCACAAACTGTAAACCAGATTCAATGCCAACTAAAAAGCTATAATCGAGAACATAACCACTGCAAATGAAGCTTGGAATGAAAACCAACAACTAAATCAGAATTAACTAAACAACATAACAGCTCAGGAACCAAAATTGAACAAAAGAAGCAAAACTAAATTAGTTTAAAAACACAAAGATGGGTTGTCTTTATCTTTCCCACCATTTGAAACTCCATCACTTTTCCTCTCTTTGTTTTATTTTTATTTTTCTTACAAAACAGAAAACTCGAAAAAGAAAAGTGACTAAAAAAAGAGTGGAAAAGAAACTTGAAAACTTGTATAGGTGTTTAGAAACAACTAAGAAAACATCAAAGGAGCGTGATTGTAAAGGACCAATAAAACAATAAAGAAAGAAAGCTGACAAGTTGCAAAGTCTCAGACCAACAAGTAGAGCCCAAGCAGAATTCCATCCTCAAATAAGGTGACTTTTATTCAATTAAAATCGGTTCAAAGAAACAATTAAGGTTAGTACAGTTATTTCAGTTGTTAAAAGGTGAACAATACAATTTTTGATAAAAGGAAATATATTGTTCATTCATGAAAAAAATTGCTTTTTTACAAAGAAAGCAACCAATATACTATAAAATATAAAGTAACTTACAAATAGACACTTGAATGATGACTCCCTCTCTTTCCACAATCAGGATGTTGAATGCATTTTTCGCTTCCACCTAAGAGCATATAACAAAAGTGAGTGGCATGGCTCTATTTATTTCAAGTAAATGATAATATAAAGAACTTCTCAAGGACATCGAATCCAATTCATTTCATGTTTTAACTCCTAGAATTGTTTAGAATGTCAAAATCCATGCATCACAAGGAATCACAAAATCACATGTCTATATTATTAGTAGCAGTCCAGTGTCGAACTACAGAGCAACTCATTTTCTATTTATAATGACTTGTGTGGCGCGCTATAGAAATCACGTCACTTACAAACTTGACCCGGTTTCAAACATGACAAAGGAAACTAGAACATCAAATGTCATTCATCTGAATGATAGCCGACCAATGAAAGGATATGTAATTTTAAAAACACGTGTAAGCACATTACTTTCAACCATTTTGTTAAGCTTAGGTTATGGCAATCCATATATTAAATGTGAAGGCACATAATCACAAGAATATGAGCTAAGAAATGTGTTTACCCATGTACTTCTAGTTCTCCTTTACATCATCAACACCGGCAAATGGACATGAGTGGTGCCACCATTTGATAATTCTTTAGATGAAGGGCATCTGCTGAATCCTTCAAGTAGAGAGTGCTTACCAGTGTCAAGTATTGCACGTTGTTATGAGTTGCGCTTCTAGTATATGTAAAACTATTGAAAACACTTTTGAATTTTGAGAAAGGTAGATACAAATAATAGGGTTCAAACCAAGAAAACTAATTTCAGCATGAAGGTCAAATAACCACCCGAGAAGGTCAGGACGCACATGTGATCATTTACACTGCAATGGGAACATTGAATAATAAAATGAATAGAGAACTCCAACTAACTCATTTCTCTAGCAAAAATGAGAAATTAGAACTTTCAACTAACTCCAATCTCTAGCAAATAAGCTTGAAATTACTTTTTTATTTATTTTTTCTTCCAGAAATCTACCATCAAAGATGAGTCAGATTTATAATCCATGACGCAAGGAAAACAATTTATTTACCTGAAATCCCTTTCAGGCAACTCATAGATAATTATGGCAGAGAGAGAGGTATACTAGGTTTTTCAATAGCTAATTTAGAGAAAACTATCTAAATCAAGATTCACAAATAATTTCCTCTGGCTATCTGGTGAGTGCCTGTTCTAACAGAAACAACATAAAATTATAGGAATTTCACATTTGAATGCAAAAAACACAAATGCTAACATGGTAAGATCATTAGCAGTGCTGCAGGATTTCAAAGTATGTAGATAACTTCACTATTTCAGAGAATTCTTGGCAAACTAGAACATTAATTTTTATGTAAAAATGGAAGACACAGATTCAAGACAGTCACATACCATTGTAATTTTCATTATATGACCCATAAAGTCAAAGCGGAACCCATCAACCTGACAAAACTACATAAAACAAACTATAAGCTTCTAATAAAAAGCAAAAAATGCCTAAAATTCATATGCTCTACTCTAAGCCAACAACAGCTAAAACTTACGTAAATAAAAAGCAGTGAACATGGGGCGAAATTGTACCGCTATAAAATTCTGCAAGCAGAGTAAAATGGAAAAACATGTTAATATTAGAAACAATGAACTAACAAAAAATGCATAGGCCACGAAAAACAAAGGCTAGGAAAGAAAATAAAAGGCTGAGCTAGCTGGGATAAGATAACCAAAAAATGGTTATGGTAAGTTAAATATTGCCACTGTTTAGGAAAGGTTTTTGAATAAGATTAACAGTTTCACCACTTTGATCCGTCCTAGCCAAACTCAATTTAATCTCCTGACCCTCTCCGTGTCTTTTGGTTTTGTAAGCACTAAACACAAGAAATCCAAGGAGAAATTTTCCATAACTATCTATATGAATTATAGCATTGGAATCCTGTGCTATGTTTTCTACGTTTACCATGTCTAACTTTGACAGATAAGAGAATCTCCGAAGAAAGTGCTGTTTTTCTGCGAAATACCCCCACCAGAAGGTGGACAGACACCCTTTGTTCCAAGCTTTAGAGTTACAGAAAGGATGCTAGAGGAGTTCCCTGAAGCAGTGGAAGAAGTTGAGGCAAAGCGAGTGAAGTACACTTTCACAGCTCTCAGCAAAGACGATACATCGTCGATGAGAGGTAGAGGATGGGAGGATGAATTCGGAACATCAGACAAGGCAGAGGCTGAGAGAAGGTATGCACATCTACATTAGCTTAGTTATTTTCTTAACGAATTTGCAAACGTTACCGTTTTGTGTAAAAGACTCGGAACATGATCATAAATGATGTGAGACAGGGCTAAGGCTCTAGTGATGGACATTGAGTGGCTGCCTGGTGGAGAAGTGAAGACAATACTGGGTCCTCGATCATTAACGGAAGTGTTTGGTGGAAGAAAAGGGAGGAGAATGTGGTCCAACACAGTCTTCGGCATGCATGGAAAGGAAACCAGCTCAGCTATGTTGGCAGATGGAACAGAGATACCAGAAACTTTTGTGAAAAGGTGTGAAGAAGAGAGCTTCCAATTCAAGTGGGAAAAAGGTGATGTCCTTTTCCTTGATAACATGGCTTTGCTTCATGGAAGGAGGCTATCTTTGCCACCTAGAAAAGTCCTTGTTGCTACTTGCAAGTAGCTTCAGCTTAGCTGCTGGCTATAGTAATTGTGTTGTGTGCTAAATAAATTACTACTGCAAAATCGCTCCATGCATAGTATTCAGCATTTATTATCTTCATATTCAAATTCATGAGACCCACAAGAATCCATTTGTGAATGTATTTGAGAAGAAGGGAAAATTCATGACGGTGTTTGGTTCTACACTATACGTACCTCATCTTCACTGAATCTACCAGCGTTGCATATTCTCTCAAAAAGTTCTCCAGCAGCTGCATATTCCATTACTATGGCTAAATGAGTTGGTGTTAGCAAAACCTGCACAATGAATTCACCTTTTATAAAACCTGCAAAAATGTAAAGAATAATCGAAAAGCTAAGGCAAGGCTCTGGTTTTCAAAATTGATATCTAAGAGTAAATTGGAGTTTGGACTTGAAAATCCTTTCCAAGATCAAAAATCTTCAAGTTCTTATAATTCTTCACATCAAGAATGAGTTTATATTGGCAGAATGTGGATTAAGCAATCTAGGCTTGGAAAGTGCAGGTCCAAGTGCAATCTCATATATCTAAGCCTCCTTTTAAATGAAAAAAATTGGATCGCAGCAATGAAAACTGAACTTCCATATCATTTCAGATTCTTTCACAGTTTATGACCAAGACCTTCTAAATCCATCTTTACATTGAGTAAAAAGACCTAGTCACTCGAAACTCTTTTAAATTTCATAATCTAATAAAAAGGAAATATATGATACCTCTTTGAATCTGATTATATTGGGATGCTTCAATGACCTGTGGTTCATAATCTCTCTCTGAAAATGCTCATCAATCTGCAAAAACCAAACAAGACCTCAAATCACTAGTACCATCAAATAAAAGAAAACACCAAGTTGAGGAAAAAATTAAAAAAATGAAGAGGAAGAAAGTTTCCAGTCCAGATTAATTAATTCATAAGGAAAGAGAAACCAGCACACTCAGATACAGAACAAAATATACAAGTGTAACATCTACAAGACAAAATCGTGTCTTCAACACATATTTAACATCTTTACGAAATTCTACCATCCAGCTCACCTCAGAAAAAAGAAAGAAAGAACATTGCTCAGTCAACAGGAGAAATTCGAAGATGAATAAATACAGAGAGAGAGAGCATGAAGTTAAAAAAGATCTCCTTTTGGCCTCTTTCAATGTACTTAACAGCAATGAGTTCACCAGTCGTTATCTCTCTAACTAGCTTAGCAACACCAAAGTTTCCTGACCCGTAATAAGAAGAATTACTGACCTAGCATTCAAGATCACCAGTTGCAAAATACAGAGGACATCGATGCTTCAATTGATAATCTAAAGTCATTCGATAGTCAGTGCAAATACATTGAGACAAAAGGGAAAATAACTCATAATGGAAAAATCACATCACGACCCAATAAAAGAAAAGGCACAACAATTGATAGAATTTGAAACAATCAAAGATATGCTGTCTTTGTGAGAAGATAAGATACCTGAATGATATGCTGTCTTTGTGAGAAGAAAAGATACCTGAATTTCCCCGCCCCAACATACAAGATCACTAACAACGTTCTCTTTCATAGTTTCAGAAGAAGCATCATAAAGATGGAAAGTTTTCTTTCTTAATTTTCTTAATTCATCGCAAAGCCTTCATTTATACGGAGTCTTTGTGTCCGTGAGGATCACCGTGCATTATTTCAAAATCTCATCATAATTCACAAAAATGAATGTTATTAAGGGATTGAGTGGTAACAACTACAAATCTTTGTAGGATGCACAGAATATCGCACATGCAATAACTCACCGGATACTAACTCTCAGGCCTCATGACATTTTTAAAAACCATGAAGTTGGAAGTAATCTCATGCTTAAATTAAGTCCACATGCCTTTTGCTACCAGAGCTCTTCCTAAAACTACTTTATATATCACTTTTCTTTTCTTTTTTGCTCAGATATATATTATGGACTTTGCTTTCTAGAAGTATGCTGCTAAGATCTAAAGAAAATTACTAGATATTGTTTTTGGAGAAAAATGGTAGAATAACAGCATCACACCACGAATCTTTCTAACAGTAATTATTGGGACAACTAGATACAAGAACATTGCTAAGATCTTTTTACTTTTGTAACAAGAGCAAGGATGCTATAAGTTTTCATATGGTTTTTTTTTATAAGAATACACATTGACAAAAAAAATGATTGAAACAAAAGAGGTTGATCTTCAATATTCTCTTGTTTTTTTCATTTTCAATTGTTATCTTACCTTAGATTACAAAGCAGTGGAGATTAGATTGCTATAATCATGTCTTCATGTTGCAATACAAGGTGCAACTGTAAAGTACAAAAGCTAGATGATCAATGCACAGAATTTATGACAAAAAAATGTATCATGCGACACAAGTATAGGATGTCTTCTTGCAAATGCCCAAAATCATATGGATATACAAATATGATTTCAGTTCATCAAAAAATATCATTGCAGTTCACCTTAACGTACCATGTTGCATTTCTCTTAACTTGTAAATTTAGTTACTTTTACTTGTCCATCATTAGTAGTAAGGCAAATAAAAAATAGTAAAATTTCCAGACTATATTTTCCCTAAGATCAAACACAACCATATAATAGAAAAGACCTTAAGTAGTATACTTGCTGTTGATGACTATCAATTATAATGATTGATACCTGAATGCAACATACTCTTCATAACATCAATACCCTTAAGCAGTTTCTCATTCTCATGATTCCTGCTCTGTATCTCAACATCTAAAGCTATAATAACAACTCACCAGCAAATCACTAAAATAACTCGAGAATGATCCACTAGATTTGAGGTTATACTAATTATTTTCAATTCGTACCTCAATAAATGGCTTAAGAAATATGAGAAGACAAAATAAAAAGGAAAAAGAAATCCACCAACACAGCTTCAAGACCACAAATCAAGTAGTCAAACCAAAAATGAGGAACTACTTTAAATCTTACTGCATGATCACGAAAATGACAAAAAGACAAATCTAAAGACAATCTCACACAGCACACCCAAAGTGAGACGTGACGTTCACAAACAGCAACATTGTTTGTATCTGCATATTTTTAAATGCAGAGCTGGAGGTTGGCATGCTAAAAGGACATGAAAAGTACATCATTATGCATGCATATGTTATAAAGCTAAGCCTCATTCAATGATGATTCTGTACAACATTGTGAAATCTTCGGAAAACCATTTTAGTATGGATGTGCTCAAAGTATCATTGTTTCAAGAAAATGGGCTGAAGTTATATTTGCTAGTTGAAACCAGACTTTATCAGCAGTAAGTCATTGAATTAGGGTTTAAATTCTGATATAAAATGAAGTTCTTTCTAGTTCATATTTACCTCATAAAGTATTTTTGCGAAGGACCAATTTCCACCATTGCTGCATCCATGCCTTTCAAACTTGTTCCTGTAACCTTATTGAAAGAGAGGCACTGTGAGTTTTATCAATTGAATTCATATAAGATATGAAAGAATGGCACAGTAGAACTCTGAAAGTTAGCATGACATGTTGAATGCGTCAGCTAGCAACAAGAAACAATAGAATAGAAGGGAAGGACAGGATACTTGCCAAAAGCAATGCATGAAAGGAAGACCAAATAATGCTATAAACCAATTACTGTCATCGTCTCCTAGCTGCTATTCTAAATGCAACAAACAGAGCACTGCACAAAGAAACTAGAAAATAAAGATATCGTTACCTTATTGAAAGAAAGGCACTGTGAGTTTTATCAATTGAATTCATAAAAGAGATGAAAGAATGGCACAGTAGAACTCTGAAAGTTAGCATGAAGTTTTCTGCAGGGCATGATGAATGCCTCAGCTAGCAACAAGAAACAAAAGAATAGAAGGGAAGGAGAGGATACTTGCCAAAAGTGAAAATGGATTTCATAAAAGAGATGAAAGAATGACACCTTCCACTAATAGAGCTCTGAAAGAAAGGCATCATGAATATTAGTAATACACCGAAGTTCAATAATGAAAGAACTAATCTTGATATTCAAATTCATGAGACCCACCAAGTATCCATTTGTGAGGGTATTTGAGAAGAAGGAAAAACTCGTGATGGTGTTTGGTTCTACACTATACGTACCTCATCTTCACTGAATCTACCAGCGTTGCAAGTTCTCTCAAAAAGTTCTCCAGCAGCTGCATATTCCATTACTATGGCTAAATGAGTTGGTGTTAGCAAAACCTGCACAATGAATTCACCTTTTATAAAACCTGCAAAAGTGTAAAGACTGATTGAACAGCTAAGGAAGGCTCTGGTTTTCAAAATTGATATCTAAGAGTAAATTGGAGTTTGCACTTGAAAATCCTTTCCAAGATGAAAAATCTTCAAGTTCTTCTAATTCTTCACATCAAGAATGAGTTTCTTAGTGGAAGAATGTAGAAATTTGGACAGAAAATTTGAACATACTGAGAAAGTGATTAGAGATTATCTAGATGATGTTGAGTACAGGATATCTAAATTAGAAAGAATGGGGAGGGATATATTGGAAGAAGTAAGAAATTCTAGTGGAAAAACAGATGTGGAGAAATTGGTACTCGGAAACAATCGAATACTAAGAAAGTTGGATGAAGAAAAGTTGGCTACTTAGAGTGATATTAGAAACATTAGAATCCCAGGATTATAGCAACTGGTAGGAAGAGAAGATTTGAAAGAATTGGAAGGGCAAATAGATCCTGGAACTTTAGTAAGAAGAGCTGATCTGAAACAAGAAAATATCTTACAACAGCTTGAAGAAAGCAACCAATTTACTATAAAATATAAAGTTAAAATATAAAGTAACAGACAGTACCTTCCAATTTCAGTCTCACTAAGATTGCACTGTAAAATGTTTACCCCACGCCCATTGTTAGCGACTTTACCAAAATCTCAACCTTCACCATATCTATATGTAAAAAGAAGAGTCAATTAGAGTCTTATCCATCAGATGTGTGAATAAAAAGCAAAAAACAATATCCAAGATCCTTGTCCCAAAGAAAGGAACATTAGAAAAAGGAATTATAGCACACTAACAGTAAACTTTATAGCAGGAAAAAAATTCATTTCATACTTCAAACTTACAAATAGACACTTGAATGATGATTCCCTCTCTTTCCACAATCAGCATGTTGATGATTCCTGCTCTGTATCTCAACATCTAAAGCTATAATAGCAACTCAGCAGCTAATCACTAAAATAACTCAAGAATGATCCACTAGATTTGAAGTTAAACTAATTATTTTCAATTCGTATAACTACCCCTCAATAAATGGCTTAAGAAATATGAGAAGACAAAATAAAAAGGAAAAAGAAATCCACCAACACAGCTTCAAGACCACAAATCAAGTAGTCAAACCAAAAATGAGGAACTACTTTAAATCTTACTGCATGATCACGAAAATGACAAAAAGACAAATCTAAAGACAATCTCACACAGCACACCCAAAGTGAGACGTGACGTTCACAAACATCAACATTGTTTGTATTCTGCATATTTTTAAATGCAGAGCTGGAGGTTGGCATGCTACAAGGACATGATAAGTACACCATTACGCATGCATATTTTATAAAGCTAAGCCTCATTCATATACTACCACCATGAAATGAGGGACCCCTGTCGGAATTCATATACTACCACCATGAAATGGTTTTGGTAAGTTAAATATTGCCACTGTTTAGGAAAGGTTTTTGAATAAGATAACAGTTTCACCACTTTGATCCGTCCTAGCCAAACTCAATTTAATCTCCTGACTCTCTCCGTGTCTTTTGCTTTTGTAAGCACTAAACACAAGAAATCCAAGGAGAAATTTTCCATAACTATCTATATGAATTATATCATTTGAATCCTGTGCTATGCTTTCTATGTTTACCATGTCTAACTTTGACAGATAAGAGAATCTCCGAAGAAAGTGGTGTTTTTGTGCGATATACCCCCACCAGAAGGTGGAAAGACACCCTTTGTTCCAAGCTTTAGAGTTACAGAACGGATGCTAGAGGAGTTCCCTGAAGCAGTAGAAGAAGTTGAGGCAAAGCGACTGCAGTACACTTTCACAGCTCTCAGCAAAGACGATACATCGTCGATGAGAGGTAGAGGCTGAGAGGATGCTTTCGGAACATCAGACAAGGCAGAGGCTGAGAGAAGGTATGCACATCTACATTAGATTAGTTATTTTCTTAACGAATTTCCAAACGTGACCGTTTTGTGTAGTAGACTCGGAACATGATCACAAATGATGTGAGACAGGGCTAAGGCTCTAGGGATGGACATGGAGTGGCTGCCTGGTGGAGGAGTGAAGACAAAACTGGGTCCTCGATCATTAACGGAAGTGTGTGATGAAAGAAAAGGGAGGAGAATGTGGTTCAACACAGTCGTCGGCATGCATGGAAAGGAAACCAGCTCAGCTTGTTGGCAGATGGAACAGAGACACCAGAAACTTTTGTGAAAAGGTGTGAGCAAATCATTGAAGAAGAGAGCATCGAATTCAAGCAGGAAAAAGGTGATGTCCTTTTCCTTGATAACATGGCTTTGCTTCATGGAAGGAGGCCATCTTTGCCACCTAGAAAAGTCCTTGTTGCTATTTGCAAGTAGCTTCAGCTTAGCCGCTGGGTATAGTAATTGTGTTGTGTGCTAAATAATTTACTACTGCAAAATCGCTCCATGCATAGTATTCAGCATTTATTATCTTGGTATTTAAATTCATGAGACCCACCAAGTATCCATTTGTGAGGGTATTTGAGAAGAAGGGAAAATTCATGACGGTGTTTGGTTCTACACTATACGTACCTCATCTTCACTGAATCTACCAGCATTGCATATTCTCTCAAAAAGTTCTCCAGCAGCTGCATATTCCATTACTATGGCTAAATGAGTTGGTGTTAGCAAAACCTGCACAATGAATTCACCTTGTATAAAACCTGCAAAAATGTAAAGAATAATCGGAAAGCTAAGGCAAGGCTCTGGTTTTCAAAATTGATATGTAAGAGTAAATTGGAGTTTGTACTTGAAAATCCTTTCCAAGATGAAAAATCTTCAAGTTCTTCTAATTCTTCACATCAAGAATGAGTTTATATTGTCAGAATGCGGATTAAGCAATCCAGGCTTGGAAACTGCAGGTCCAAGTGCAATCTCATATATCTAAGCCTCCTTTTAAATGAAAAAAATTGGATCGCAGCAATGAAAACTGAACTTCCATATCATTTCAGATTCTTTCACAGTTTATGACCAAGACCTTCTAAATCCATAAAGAAAATGACCTGTGGTTCATAATCTCTCTCTGAAAATGCTCATCAATCTGCAAAAACCAAACAAGACCTCAAATCACTAGTACCATCAAATAAAAGAAAACAACAAGTTGAGGAAAAAATTAAAAAAAATGAAGAGGAAGAAAGTTTTCAGTCCAGATTAATTAATTCATAAAGAAAGAGAAACCAGCACACTCAGATACAGAACAAAATATACAAGTGTAACATCTACAAGACAAAATCGTGTCTTCAACACATATTTAACATCTTTATGAAATTCCACCATCCAGCTCACCTCAGAAAAAAGAAAGAATGAACATTGCTCACTCAACAGGAGAAATTCAAAGATGAATAAATACAGAGAGAGAGAGAAACATGAAGTTAAAAAAAGATCACCTTTTGGCCTCTTTCAATGTACTTAATAGCAATGAGTTCACCAGTCGTTATCTCTCTAACTACCTTAGCAAAACCAAAGTTTCCTGACCCGTAATAAGTAGGATTACTGACCGATTGCAAGTTGCAAAATACAGAGGACATCGATGCCTCAATCGATAATCTAAAGTCATTAGATAGTCAGTGCAAATACATTGAGACAAAAGGGAAAATAATTCATAATGGAAAAATCACCACACGACCCAATAAAAGAAAAGGCACAAGAATTGATAGAATTTGAAACAATCAAAGATATGCTGTCTTTGTGAGAAGAAAAGATACCTGAATGATATGCTGTCTTTGTGAGAAGAAAAGATACCTGAATGTCCCCGCCCCAACATACAAGATCACTATCAACGTTTTCTTTCATAGTTTCAGAAGAAGCATCATACCGATTTGGGCTTCGGAAGATGGAAAGTTTTCTTTCTTATTTTTCTTAATTCATCGCAAAGCCTTCATTTATACGGAGTCTTTATGTCCGTGAGCGGAGAGGACAACGCAGCGTTTTTGTCTATTCGGCTTTTACAAGTTTTGGGCTTCGAAAGCCTTTTTGTTGGGGTGGTGTTAAGAAGTTAAGGTCAGCGTTTTTTTTCAAAATACGTAGCATTGTCATTGTTACCGACTGCTATTTTTAAATAGTTACGGTTTTTATTTCTATTTTTAAATGGTTTTTTAAAATATTTTGATTTTAAAAAATTATTAAATTAATATTTTTATGATTTCTAAACATTGATGTTAAAATATAAAAATATAATTTTTTTATATTTTTATATTTATGAGCGAAAAGTTATTTGGATAAATACTCTTAGTATATTAGTATATTAAGATCTGATATGAGTTACGTTAATAAAAATATATTATTATTTGTTAGAGAAAAGTTTCATCTAGAATCCAGAAGATTATTGTTTTTCTTTAATAAAAAAATATATTATTATATATTGAAACTAATAAAGAAAGATGAAGATGAATATGTGGAAGGGATATAGATTAAAGTTCTAGATTTATTTTCAATTAAAAGGATTCAGAATTATATTAGATAGGCGGTTCATGTTTTGTTGTAAGTTCGGCAAATCTTTTTCTAATATAAACATATTTATATATATGTACATGTATATATAATGTTAAGGTGATGCGTGTGTTTTTTTTTAGTTTTTTTTTAAAAAAAGATCTATGTAATTGATTCAACTTGGTTTGATAAGCATGATTACTTAATGATATGATTATTAAAAAAGACATCACCAACAAATGAAAAAAGTAGACAATGATTTAATGCAAAAAAATAAACACATGTCAGTTGCAGGAAATCTATCTTTTCATTATTTTTAAAAGGTCCCTGTGATTTTACTTGTTAGCAAAGAAATAATTAAATGAGAATGGGATGATCGCATGGAAAGCAAAATAAAAAAAAAATGACCCTTGATTCTTCGAAAACAAAATATTGAATGATAAAACTAATATATAAATGACTCAAGTCTATTCGAGCCAATAAGCCAAATTTTTGACCTAGTTGTGAAATTAGAATGACTCCATGGAAACCTTTATGAATAAAATAGTAACACTTAATTCTCAAATGAACCAAGTGTTAAGGTGAGAAATTGTAACGTCCCCTTCTCTAGGAGACAAGAAAGTAATCTTATTAATACACATTCACCAAGAAAATAAGATGGAATTATTTTTTTTTACATACATATATATAAAGGGTTCACTAAAATTTCTATTGAAATTTCGGCAAAACATTCCCTGTACTAGCAAATCCGAAGTTTTCGACATAAAACATAACATTTTATTCATTGTTGACCTAATCATCCTAGGTCTACAAAACCTTAAACATCATCCTCATCATAATCATAATAAATAAACCATACATTTAACAACAATCAACAATTTGCACCAGAGTTAATATAAATCCAGTCACATTTATTAGAATAGGACAAAAACTAGTCAATTTTCTTCCATTCCAATTTTTCCAAAAATAGTGATCAAACATATCTGTTTAACAACATTTAATTTATACAAAATATTACTTGATATAAAAAAAAACTAAGAAACAACAGCTTTACTCCTGACGTGAATATGATGGACCTGAAATGGAAATGCAAGATAATTCCATAAAGAAAATTTGAAAAGAAAATATATTAATTGTAGCACCCTCCGCGAGAGCGCAGCGTCACAGCGACTCTCCCCGTGAGTGGGGTTATTCATGTTGGGGTTTTATCTTTATTTTTGTGAAAAAGGGAGTGACCACCTAGTATTATGGTTACTATGAATCCTAAACTGGTCTTTCAGAGATTCTAAGGCAAGAGACTGGTTGCGTAAAGGGAAGGTTTTAGCACCCCTAGTACGCCTTACCTAAGGTAAGTTGCTCGGTGTTTTGGTTTGCCTTATAATTGCTATGGTATTATCTTTCAAAAATATGTTCGTTAAATGATGATGACGTATTATTTCCGTAAAAATATTTTGGATATTTACCACTTTAAGATTTCTTTATCCAAATATTTACGGTGAATAACAACGAATTATCCCCGCTAATATTTTGGATATTAACCTCTTTAGGATTTCTTTACCCAAATATCAACAGTGAATAATAACGAATTATCTCCGCCAATATTTTGGATATTAACCCATTTAGGATTTCTTTACCCAAATATTAATAGCGAATAATATGAATTCTCAAAAATAAGATTTTGATATTTTTGGGAATATTGGGCAATACCCTTTGGATTTTAAAAACATGTTGTAAAATCCAAAAATGCGAGAAAATGATTTGTCTTTGCTTACAAAATCCATGCTAAACCATTTTTCTTTAAACTCCAAAATATTTTTTTTGAAAAGGAATATTTTTTATGCAAATTTTTATTTTATTTTTTATTTTTTTTGTTTCTTTTTCGGTGGGCTGGATGTCCACCCAACTTGGGATGGGCTGGCAGCCCACCTTGCCTTAGGGTTCTGGGTTAGCAGCCCAGACCCTATTAGGACTGGGCTTCCAGCCTAGACGGGCTGGAAGCCTATTTTAAATAGGGGGTCAAGTCGGGCACAAAGCCCAGCCCACTTTCCACGCAGTGACAGTGGGCGGGGAGTGATTAATTCACTCCTCGCATGCAAAAGAGATGATGAATAGTAACATGGCAAATTTTGGAGTGTGACGAATGGTGTACCTGTTAATAGCGTTGGCTAGAGGGGTCGAGGTTGTTCTTCCTGTCATGGTGGCATCAGAAATGGTGGCTTGTGGTGGCCGAAGGAGGCATCGAAAGTCGACCTGTGTCACTGCAACGGTTGTTGCTGCTGCTGCCTTCGCTGAGACCACGGTTGGGCTGCTGGAGTAGAGGGGGAGTTGCTAGCGATGATGGGGTGGTGCTAGGTGGTTGGAGGAGAGAGAGGGCTGACGGTGGCTGCCGATCGAGAGGGAGATAGAGCTGCAGCTGTTGGTTTTAGAGAGAGAGAGGGACGATGTCGGGGAGAAAGGAGAGAGAGAGAATTGGCGTCTGAGAGGGAGATGAGGCTGCCGGAAAAGAAGGGTGGCTTAAAATGCCAAGGAAGAGGGAGAGTTGTTGTTATGTAGTTACGGTGCAATTTTCCTTACTCTCCCAAGCTTTCCCATTGTTTCTTCTTCTTGTCTCTCTATCCTCTGTCAATATTTTCTCCTCTCAATCCTCCCTCTGTCTGTTATTTTTATCGCAAATCTTGCCCCCACTATGTTCTGCTGTCTTATACCCTGTCTGCCTCTCCTCCTATTCCTTTTCCTCCTGTTCTCTCCTCAGTTCGTAAATTTTCCACTCTTTTTCCTCTTTACGTAAAAATCTTCTCCTCTCTGTTCTCTTTTTCCTGTATATTCGTGATTTTTTTCCTCTCTTCATAAATTTTCTACTTTGTTATCCCCCCTTTTCTCCTCTGTATGGCTTCCTTTTATAGGCACAAGAGGTAACCGTTGGGTTACCTCCTGCTGCAGCACGCCTGAAAACGTGGTTATCGGTAGCGTGTAGGTGCTTATCAGCGGTGGTGCAGGTGGCTTGGCAGCAGTGGTGCAGGCGATGGCGTGCGCTATCTATTGCTTTGGGAGGTGTAAGTGCAGTTTGGTCCCTCAATTTGTAATTGTTCTAATTGCGCCTCCAATTGGATTTAAACTTATGATTTTGTACAATTACACCCCCGTCAGAATTTCAATATCAGCCTTGACTTTGCGTGCCTTTTTTATTTTGGTCCTTGATTTCTTATTTGTGCGATTTAACCCTCAATCGACCATTCGACTCTCAATTTGTTCAATTTGGCCCCCGATTTCGCATAATTGGCTGTGAAAAATTCAAATCGGTCTCTAAAAATTCCAATCGGTCTCTAACAATTCCAATCTTATCAATTAAACCCGAATTAAGTTCCAAAACTTAATTTTTCATCGATTAAGCCCTTAATAAAATTAATTCGACCTATTTAAAGTATAATTAAGTCCTTTCACTTAATTAAACCCTTCAATTGGACCCTAAATTAATTCTCAAACATAATTACACTTTTAAATTGGCCAATGATTAAATCAAATTGGCCCATAAAAATATAATTATATCTTTCAACTTAAATTTTATGCAGATTTATCCAATAATAAATTACTTTAGCCTTGAATCTGTGCTTTCCTTCATTTTTGGGCACAAAAGAAGTACGATCGAGCTCTCAAAAACGTCCAAAATTTCCACCTTTATTTTTCTGCCGACACCAACCCCTTTTATTTTATTTTTTCTTATTTTTGGGTAGATTTGGGTAATAACCCAAAATTGAGTTATGACATTGATGTTATTAAACCCACGATATAGAATCATACATAATTATAATAATCACCATAGCTATTTGAAATAGAAACCAACTTCTCCATTTATATAGTGTCGATGCTAAGTACTGTTGATACCCTTGTCACCCTACCGACATCAGGAATCAGAGAAGACCCCTTCCTGATTCCCTGACATACCTCCTTATATTATTTTTTTTAGGATGTGCGTTGATTCCATTATATATATATATATATATTGAAATTTTAAAATACATGAACATGTATTAAACATTGCACCACAATCCCTTTATCCAGGATTCTAACATACACTTGATGTATATTAGCCTTTGCATAGTGATCCCCATCCCTGGGATCATGACATACACTAAATGTATGGCAATCATTCATGATGATCCCCTTATCCGGGATCCTAACATACACTAAAATGTATGTTAGCCATTTTTGGTAATCTATTTGTCCGGGATCCTAGCATACACTAAATGTATGTTAGCCACTGTCATGTTTTGTTCATGACATTTTCAAACTGCCCTTACACACATGCCTTAAATATTCTTATTGATAAAACGTATCTTTTCAAACTTACACCAAAGCTTTAAGCATAATTCACACATTTTCATTATGAGAATTAAATCAGAAATGTAGGCATGAATCACCTACCTACTGTGGATACTCTGCTCATGGTCCCTTGTTGTTTTTGCTGTTGTCGCACCACACTCGCGGTCCCTCCTGCAAGGACAAGAAATTCTCATAAATCATTTTCAACCATCGATACATTTCCTAATAACCACATCGAAACAATCCAATATGCCTTTAAATTTGTTTTTCTTTCATTTTAATTTTTTTATAACTTTGTAAATCAAAATATCATTATATACACCCATTTTTTTTAACATAACTTGTTTCTTTTCCTTTAGCGCATCTAACTACATCGCTTCAACATCTCACTTCTTCTTCTACCTAGATTTTTCACTTTTACGGGAGTTATAGAACTCTGTTTTGTACAAAACTAATCTACTTGGAAAGCTAACATACAGTGTTACAACTCTTATGAAGGGAGGAGAACCTAGTTGTTCCCCCAACTTTCACAAAATGCATCACAAACATGACAAGCCTACTGTTCTGCAGAGTCTGCCCTGCATAGTCACGTTCGGTGACCCTTAACTAGAGTTATAAAATTCCAAATTAAATGAAAACAGTTTCCTTGGATGATTCACATCCAGGACTACAACTCCTATTAAGGAAAGCGATCCCAATTCCCTTGTGTTTCCACTCATATTCTCTCTGAAAGTCAAGATATGAATTTGCGTAGATGTTAACTTTTGCATCATATACATTTGGGCGAAAGTTGGCCTTGGGAAAACAAGACTTCCCTCATTCTTTTGATGCTCAATCATTCATTACAAAAACATTCACACTTGTCGTGACGATGATTTTTTTTCGCGCTTCGCGCCCCGCCATCCCCCCGAATTAGGGGAGACAACTGTGCGCAGTGAAAATAGATGGGTGTTATAGTCATAAAAATTATGACTATAATTATCAGGAGTCGCCACCTAGTATTACAGTCACTAGAAACCTATTGGTCTGCGAGAGTCTTGTGTAAGGGGACTGCATTGTTATTTGATTGCTTTTCTAAGTCAAATTTTTTTACACTGCATTTTCAAAAACTATTTTTTGTCTGCGGGTGTACTTTACAATGTAATTTTACACCGCAGTTACAAACCTTTTTTATCTACGGATGTACTTCACAGTGTAAATTTACACCGTATCTGAAAATCCTTTTTATTATCTACGGATGTACTTTACAATGTAAATTTACACCGTAGTTAAACCCCCTCTTTTTTTTATCCATGGATGTACTTTACAATGTAAATTTACACCCTAATAAATAAAACAAAAATAGTTATAAGTATTTTTGATATTTTGGCCAAATTCCAACGAATAATCATAAACCGTTTACGATATCCAATTTTCTTTTTAAAATATGAGACGGGTGCAATATATTTTTTATGAAAAATATGACGGGAAAACTTTGGAATCCGACTGTATGTATGAAAACAACACATTTTTTATTTTTTAAATGCAATTTTTTTTGTATTTTTAATAAAAAACATAAAAAAATTTGGGTCGGGCCCAACTAAATGGGCCGGCTCAACCATATTAGGCCAAGGGCCCAACTATGATAGACTTGGGCTGGACTGGATTGTCCAGCCGTGATGGCCCGAGAGGCCCATCAACTTTGGTAGCTGGGCCGGGAACTGAACCCGGCCCAAACGATCCAACGGGGGAGTGAATTAATTCACTCCCCTAGTGCGAGGAAGAAGGCAATGAACAGTAAAATGGTCGACCACGACGAGAGGCTTACCTGCTAACACCGCCGGGTAGTGGAGGTCAAGGTGGTTCTCCCTGTCGTGGTGGCGTCGAAAATGGCGGCCTGTGGTGGCCGGGGGAAGCTTCTAAAGTGGCGGTCTATGCTGGAGTTGTTGCTGCCCCTTGTCGCTGTTGTGTCACCAAAGCTGGACAAGGAAGGTTGTGGCTGCCGATGGAGATGACAAAGATGAAGAGATGATGGTCGTGTTTTGTCGTCTCCCTCTCTCTGTGTAAATTTTTCTCCCCTTTCTTTCTCTGCATTTTTTTTCTCTGGCTTCTTGCTCCTCTATAACGTGATCCCCTCTTCATTCCTCCCTGTTTTTCCCCTGTTCTTTTTTCTTTATGCTTCCTTTTTTTCCCCTCTCTGGTCCCCCACTCGTCGTCCCCCTCCCCTGCATGTATTTTCATGCACGTATTTATAGGCTAAAGGAGGCATCCCTTCGGCTGCCCATGGCATGTAGCGATGGGTTGCCTCTTCACCTGCACCTGCAATGGGCAGTAGCGTGCTGCACTGTTCAGGTGACTGAACAGTGCAGTCACATCATGTCTGTGATGATTTTGGGAAGGGTGAAAATACGATTTGGTCCCTCAATTTTTAATTGGTTCAATCGTACCCCTAATTGGTTTTAAACTTTTAATTTTGTGCAATTGTATCCAGTCAAAATTTCAACAGCAACCTTAGATTTGCGTGCCTTTTTTATTTTGGTCACTGGTTAACGATTTATGCGATTCGACCCTTAATTGACCATTAAATTCTCGATGTCTTCAATTTGGCCCCTAGCTTCGCACAATTGGATTGGAAAAATTCAATTCGGTCTCCGAAAACTCCAAACTTCTCAATTGAACCCAAATTACACTCAAGAACTTGATTTTTCATCGATTAAGCACTTAATAAAATTAATTTCCAAACATAATTATACTTTTAAATTAGCCGACGATTAAATCAAATTGGCCCATAAAAATATAATTATGTCTCTCGACTTAATTTTTACACAGATATATCTAATGATAAATTATTTTTGCCTTAAATCTGTACTTTTCTCTATTTTTGGGAACTAAAAGAGATACGATCGGACTTGCGAAAACAACCAAAAATTCCACATTGATTTTTCTACCAACACCGACCCCTTTTATTTTATTTTTGTTATTTTTTGGTGGATTTTGGGGAGTAAACCAAAAATTGGGTTATGACAACACCCAATACAAAATATACAATAATTAATTTGCAAAAAAAGATAATCTTTCCCTCCAAATTACTTCCCTCAATGGCCAGCCATGTCCTTTCCTAGGGGCTCCCCCTTTCCTTTCCATTTGTCTTGCAAATTAGCTCTCATTTCATCCGATTTCATGCCACATCCATCAATTACACACAATTCCACATTTCCCCCAAAACATTTCCAAGAACGCTAACCCAAATCTCATAAAGAAAATCATGCAATTTAACCATAAAATCTAGAATCTTTTATATCCATAGAAGAAACACCATACCAAAGGAAGATTTAAGATCCTAATGAAATCACAATCTCCTTCTCCCCTCTTTTTCTTCCTGCTGCTACTAGCCCTATGCTCCTGTTTTTCCTCCAATTTCTTCTTCCAATAATACTCCAAATCCTTCCTGCTGCTACTAGCCCTATGCTCCTGTTTTTTTATGTTTGAATGTTTCGGTAGCACAATCTCACTTTCATTTTGAAATTCTTCTTCAATTGAGTAAGAAAAATATTAAAATCTCCCTCCCTTTCTTCCCCTCATTCTACTGGATATAAGAGAAAAGAGAGGGGTATTTATACTCCTAAATTTCTCTTATTCCAGTTAGGCCCCATTACCTTTATATGTTTTTGTTTTACCCCACATCTTCTCTTCTTATAATTTAAATCATAATCTTTATATTTATTTCAATTCTATCCCCCTCAACCTATTTTATTTCTCTTTTAATTCATTCCGAGTTAAAAATTACGATATCTCAACTATTTGGTCCAGATGTTATATCCAAAATCTCTGAATTCTCATTTTATTTAAATTTGTTCATGAATTCTTCCACTTTTATTTATTTATTTTTATTTATTTAGTTTATAATTTACACCTACATTTATTTCCTGGGGTTTACAAAAATAATATAAAATAACTTAAGAAAAAGTGAAAAAAAAAGACTCGACTCAACCCTTGGCAAAAACCCCAAATCAATGTCTCGAGCTATGAGATGCAAAAATTAAATGAGAATAGAAGACAAAATGCAAACAAATATAAACTTTAATTATAAGAAAATAAAATGACTATGACAATAATAAATAAAAAATCAAGTATGTCCAACCTAATAATTCAAATTTGCAATCTATTCGTTAAACTATAATGACTCTATTGAAACAAAATCAATTAAAATCATGAAGTTTAATTCTCAAATAAACCAGATGTTTACCTTACAAAATAAAAAATGGAAAAAATCAAAATAAAAAACCTAAGTCAACCCCTAGTATACCCAATCTGATGATATGAGACATGAGATTGGGACAAATCTGTATGAATAAAATTGATGACTTGTATTTTTAAAATAATTTTATAAAAGAACTTAAAAAAGAGAGAAGATCAAGTCCAACCTAATTAAAACGAAAGCTAAAACAAATTGTTAAACCATTGTTCATCCACACTCAATTGACTGTGGATTAGAATAGTTTTTTTCATTTGTTTTGGTCGATTTGTTTTAATACTTTTCAGCACTTCATTTCAACTTTTTTCATTTATTCGCAGCTAATTACTACATTTCAACACTACTATTCATTTCAACAATGTTCATTTGTTCACATCCAAGCAATTTCTTTTAATACTTTTCAACATTGTTCATTTGTATGCAGTCAATTAATACATTTCAACATTGTTCATGCAAATTATTTAGTAGCCCTCTTAGTTTAGTGGCACAATGAACTGACACGGCAATTGTTTGAGGCCCCACGTTTTTTTCTGGCGGCGCGTGTGGCTTCATGTCCTCTTAACATGGTGGTGCGCGTGACATCCCAAAGTTTCCAGATATGTGAGGTGGTCGGTTGATATTTTTTCCCTTTTCTCTCTCCTGCAGACCAAATTACATGGAAGTCCCCTTTGTTTATGGTGTTTTCATTTCAGTCCCTCATCTTTTGATTGTTTGGTATGGTTCTTATTTTTGTGATATAATTTTTGATTTATTTTAATTGTATCCCTCAATTGAAATTGATTATATAATTCACTTTTATTTCGGTCCATATTCTTTTAATTTTGGGATTGATTTTAAATCCCTTAATATTTTCGAGAAGTTTGGATTTTTTTTAATTTTATTCTCTAATTGAAATTAATCATATATTTTGTTTTCATTTTGAATCTTATACTTTGAATTTTTTTTATTTATTCTAGTTCCTTTATTTTTATTATATATATTTCTAAAATAGTCCATATTTTTTTCCATGTTTATATGTATATAGTCTTAGTTTTTATTTTTAATTTTTATTATTTTCTATTTTGCTAAGGTTGTATGTTTTTTTAATGTAGTCCTTAAATTTTAATTTGTGTTTATGATCATTTGAAAATTGATATTTCTTATTTTTTTTCTTTTTTTTTAATTCGTCAAGTCAAATGATTTTTTAAGCTAATAATATTTGTCATTTATTTTAAAAAATGACTTTTGCGCCTTTTTTATGTAAGATATTTTAGATGTAACATCACATTAAAAAATGAAGGGACACGTAGACAAAATGGGTGGGGAAAATAGGTCAAATTATCTATAGTGAAAAAATATACGAGCGACTTGCCATGCGCTTCGTTGCAGTCAGAACCCAATTTTTAATATGTAAACAAATTATTGAATGTCCTAGATTTTTTAATGGTGCTATATATCCAATAGACATAATCACCTACAAACCTTTGAGTATTTATTTGTTTTTATATATTTAAACAGTTAATTAGTATAAGGCGTTTAAAATAATAATAAAGAATATAGAATTATTTTTTTATTAAAAAATAGTTGAACGCTCCCCATACCGCTGATAATCAATTGTTGCCTGAACAACAGATCATCATATTCCACTGATTATGCCACCTAATTCGCGTTGTTAAAGCCTCCTCAGCGTACAAATCTTCTTTTGAGGTTAGAAGTGTTCGGTGCATGCCACATCTATGATCATCGTTTGCAGTTGTTCACATCACTAATTCGTAAAGTGGGTGAGTGAAAAATCATTATTTGTTATTGTGCATGCTAATTAATTAGCATGGATAAAACTTGTAGTCTGCCCAACACATGTGTTTTCTTTTGAGGGTAACTGGAATTGGTTTTAAACCAAACCTGGTTGAGCAATACAGAGTAAAAACTACGCTATGCAAAGACCATCTTCTGCTGCTGATCAGCACTCAACTAGATGCATTCTTTTGTTGCTGAATGCTACTCAATAGTGTCCAATTGATGCATTCCCTAGGAACTGTTCAAGCTAATTAGTTAGCATGAAGAGTGTCAAAGATGTCCATTCCTTTTATCATTGTGAGTCACTACTCATGTGATCGGTGCCCAGAGCTGCCAAACCACAAAATATAGAAAAGCTAAATCAGGTCGTGAATGCACTGTTCATCCACACTTAATTCACTGTGGATTGGAACAGTGCGACTCACGACCTCATTTGCTTTCTTTTTCAACTACTCAAGCTAATTAATTAGCATGAACAGTTGTAGAGCTCCCGCAACCACTCATTATCATTGGCATTAACAACTTCAAGCGTTGCCCAAAATGCTAACAGTTGTTAAAGCCTGCTCAGTGCACAAATCTTCTTTTGAGGCTAGAATTGTCCAGTGAATTCCACACCATTGATCATCCTTTACAGTTGTTAACATCATCGATTCTCAGAGTGGGTGAGCGACAAATCATCATATGTTACTTTGCATGCTAATTAATTAGCATGGACAAAACTTAAAGGCTACCCTACACATTGGTCTTCTTTTGAGGGTAGCTGGGATTGGTTTTAAACCAAACCTGGTTGAGAGATTCAGAGTAAAAACTATCTCTATGCAAAGACCATCTTCTGCTCTTGTTCAACACTCAACTGGATGCATTCTTTTTTTGTTGAATGCTACTCCACACTGTTGAATCGATGTATTCCCTAGGTACTATTCATGCTAATTAGTTAGCATGAATAGTCTCCAAGATGCTCAGTCCCTTTATCATTGTGAGCCACTGCTCATGTGACCAGTGCCCAGTGCTGAACAAACCATAAAATATAGAAAAAGCTAAATCAAGTCATGGCTGCATTGTTAATCCACACTAAATTCACTATGGATTGGAACAGTGTAGCTCACGACCTAATTAGCTTGATCCACTGACACCCCTCGTACCGTGCCATTACATTAACTTCATCGACCTTGCACATGTGTTAACTACAGAAAAAGATCAGGAGTGCTGACAGGTTTTATCACAAAAATAACATTCCCACTTCATTTTCATTGTTTTCTTATATTTACTTTCACCGCTAATATTTATTTATTTTTCATATATTAGATGTGCTTGGTCGATTAAAAATTATTCAACCACTTGAACAAATTATGGTTAGGGGTTAAGATATGATAGATAAAAGAGAATTTATAATTGAAAATATCAGGTTTGTTATCTCAATCTCATACATTTTTTTATTGATGTTCATGCCTTAACTTTTTAAAATCAATCTTAAATGTAGGGGTGATGAACTCAAGGTAACTTTTTGGGGTGATGTGGCAAAAAGCTTTGATGATACTGATCTAAATAGCCAAGCAAGTCATTTATAATTGTTTTTGCTGGCTTTTGAATCACAGAGTTCAAAGGTTTTTCTTTTCAAACATTTCCCTTTAATTTGTAATGATTGTTATTTGCACTTTCCATATATATCACCTTGACTTCTCTATCTTCTTCTTATTACCATTAACTGAATTGTTACACATATTTATTTTGATCGATCATTTATTTTATGCTTTTATACATTTTATGCTTCATTCAATTCAATTTAGAATAATCTCAATGTATATTTGTCTTTTTGTTGTTAGAAAAACCAAACCTCGCTAGCATTGTTTCCTCATTATGGTATTTCAACACAGAAATTCTAGAAGTTCTTCCATATAAACATTTGTGAGCTTCCTGTTTTTTTAGTTGTCTTATATCAAATATTATTTTTTTAAGGTATTTATACTAGACAACTTTTATAATCAGCTATAAAGATGTTCCAGTTGAGGTCTATCAACTCCCTTCTTCATCAAATACTTAAACCATTGATCAGCAGCTGAAAGAAAATAGGAAGACAATCAAAGAAATCCTTTACATGAATCCATACCAATACAAAGTATGTCAAAAATGATCTCCACCTTTCTTTTAGCACATTAGCTTTGATTTGGTGTTCTGCCAACCATTCAAAAATATATATTAAATTTTTAGTCTTATTTAAAAAAATACAGAGCCAAAGATTTACATGTAAGACCTTAATAGCTGACTATGATCTTTATTGGGGTTGGTGGTATCATAGCTACCCAGTATGCATGAAGTCACTTTCTGACAAAGGCACGGGTTTTATATGCATTGAACACAATGAAGTAACGTCGATTCCATGGTCAGCAAAAAAAATTAATTGCTTTTCATGTCCAAACCTAAATTGTGCATATTCTTCATTTTCTTTTATATTTAATTATCTCATTTCTAACTTTTTCTTAGGTTTATAGTTGATTGCATTGTGATTGATGGCACCGATATAATAACATTTCTAATTGTTAGAAAAACTGCTGAAAACTCTTTTGGCTCCTCTTTTTAACTTAAAATCTATTCCTGACGGGAATGTGAGGAACCTGCAAAATATAGATTTTTCATATAAGTAAAAACAATTAAGTAAATACAAGCAATTTACAGAAGAAATTTAAACAACATATCTATCAATCTACTTAAATCATATGAGATTCCAAATACAACCATATACACCTTTTTAAGGTTATATAAAAGAAAATTTGTTTCTTTTGACTACTTCTCCCCCCCCCCTCTATATCGAAAACACTATAGCCGATACTAATGACCTCCATTAGTGTCTTTAGTTGCCCGTCTTGGAAACAACTAATCAGTTTCATGAAAATGCCGATACGAACATAACCGTTTGTGTCATTAACTATTTTTAAAACCAAAGTAGTTAATCATTGTTTCATATTACCTTGGGAGATTCTCGGGTATGCCGATGTCAAGAATTCTTGACATCATTAGCTTTCACCTCGGAAAGTTAATCAAGTCTATAAATTTTGCCGATATTGACGTCACCCACCAATATCATTAACTATTCCAAAACTGAATATTTAATCAAGTTTATAAATTTTGCTGATATCGACGTTACCTGCCGATATCATTAACTATTCTGAAACTGAATTTTCTCCTCTCAGGTACTGGTAATGCCGATGTCAACCAACTTGTTTCTTTCTATATATATATATATATATATATATTCCCATCACTTAACCTTTCCTTTACCCCTTTTCTTTTCCTCATCAATAAGCACCAAATTGTTTTTTATAGTTCAATACTTAGTTAAAATAATTATTGACTAGAGAAGATATAGGTATCAAGTACCTACCTGTTGTAAACGCTCGACTTGTGTCTCCTGTTGTTGCTGTACTCCTCCTGCGGTTCCTCTTAAAACTACAAACACCTGCCATTATTCCATATTAATCCACATATAACACACAACAACAATGGTAAAAATATTCATTTCTCTTTTACCAATCTTTTCTTTCTCACTTACATTCCTCATTATTATCCTTTAACTTTTTACCTCATTAATATTCCAAGTGGACATCATGAATTCCATTTTAATCACCATTTATTCTTTTATTTTATTTTCTTAAGATTAAGACACTTTATGAAGGGCAAGAAAAACAATTCTACCCTTAACATGGCTAAATTTTGCTATTTTATCAACTTGGCTGAATACTAAATAGAGGGTCACGGGGGAACAGAAATAAGTAAGGGATACTTTACGACACTGCCGCTCGACAACTAGACTGGAAAGCCAAGATGGCCTTTCTCCAAAACTCCTGGTATGGATTTTGATAATAAAATAAAAACCCTAAACCCGACTCTAAAAAATTTGACGGTTGTGGTACTTATTATTGGAAGATGCGTCTTCTTCCTTCTCAGATGGCCTTAGCTTAGCATCAGAAAGTAGCTCGGGAAGAGCTACTACTCAAAAAATGTTCATTTTTCCGGCCTTGTCTTGTAAATGTGTCTCTACCTCTAGCGTTCTTGTCTTGCCAATAAGGGTGACAACTTGACCTCTCCTCAGATTTTAATCTGTATATGGAGTTACAGAACTCCAAATTAGATGGGGGCACATTCATTGGAAAGATAACACTCCCGGATACAACTTCTATGAAGGGACTCTCCCTTAATTTTATAGTTTTTAGGTCCAAATTCCCCTAGGAAACATGGCAACGAATCTGCCCTGTTTTGCAAATAGAGAAAGTACCTCCAATTCATCTTCAATCTTTGCTTCCTTATCAGTCACAACCATGCCTTTCCTTTATTCATGGAAACCTTTCTCATATATGTCCTCTTAAGTTCATTTGTACCAAGTTAATTAGTTAAGAAATTTCATAAATTTTCATTCCCTCTCTACAGTGTTGGTGCCGTGACATGCCCAAGGGAAACAAGAGATCCCTTCCTCTCTTCTATGCACACATTTCTTCTTCCTCTTTAAGGTAATTAGGTTATTCTAGTCCATTTATTCTCACTCATTTCTGTATTTTCCTAATATTTTGTGTTAAAGAACCCTAATTTCCAATTTAAGAAGAATCATGAACTTCTAATCAAATTGAAATTAATTTCATAGAAATTGGAATTAGAACTCCTTACTTGGATGGAATCTAAACTTTACTTGTATGGAATCTAACTTTACTTCACAAATTTTGGAAGAATCTTAGCCTTCTTCTCCTTATATATAACTAACCACTCTTCTCCCTTTTTTCTTCCCCAATTCTTCACTTCTCTTCTTGTTAATTCTCCACCCGATTGTGTTCCTCCACTTTAGAATTCCAAGGCTTATATGAGTTTACTAATTTTGAGTGTTTACTCCTACTTTCATGAAGGAAAAATATGAAATTATCCCCTCTTCTTCTAGTTACCAGCTGACCATGGATGAGAGAAGGGATGGGTATTTATAGTCCCATCTCTTAATTCCATTTTGGCCTTGTTTTTTTTCATTGCATAAATTTTGCATTATAACAACATTTTGAATTATTATAAACCTCCTCCCTTTTTGTATACTTTATTATCGGGTTTCATAGATACTCCTTCACAATTTACAAACTATGAAACATCTACTATTTGAAGATGAAACACCTCTTAAAATGTAACATATTTCTTCCTTTCTTCATACCTATTACCTTGAAATTTCAATAATATCGTTTCTATATGTTTGCTTTGACAATGCTAAATGCACAATTTGTTGGTTCTTTTTAAACTCACATCTCTACAACAGATGCTATAGTCGGACCTCCAAATATATTCTCATTGCTTGATGGCAATGCATCAACCATGTCTAAGAAGGATGATCCACCAAAAAAACCATTAATGTCGATCTAAATATACCATTTCGCGAACTATACCATTTCTTTGCAAGGCCTTTTCATGCTCTTTAATTATACCATTTTGCGAACTATACCATTTCTTTGCAAGGCCTTTTCATGCCAAACAAAAAAAATTGTTATATATTGTTTCATGCAACATCGCTTATAACTTTTTTACCAGACACTTCATATACAAAAACCTAGACATCTTTATTCTTAAATTTATTATAACTTTTATGCAAACCAAAAAATACTTTCTGGATAAACAATATCAAAACAAGGTGTTTAAAATCATAACATCAATTTATATGCCAACAAAATCACTTACAAACCCTGTGGATATCATTGTTTTTTTTTATAAGCATCACTATCAATGTCAATTATTTTTTCATTGACAGGACCTCCCCGTGAACATCGTCTCTGCTCATTTTGCATGTCTCCTTATGCTGTTTCAAGGTCACTATCCTCTCTTAAAAAGCACTGATACTTTATGACATTGCTATGACATCATTTGTTGTAATAAATTAATATGTTTATTTTGTTATGCTTTCAACTCTTGAATTAGTAAGCTAATCCATTTGCTATTTTGGATGTAAGATATGATTAATATAATAGTTTAGCAAATCTAATCATATAACAGTTTTATTGCATAACATTTATACGCTTTCAATTTTTTGGTTCTTAAGAAAAACTCCAATGGATTATTTATTTTGATGCACTTCTATTGGGGTGAAAATTCATTTTAAAAAATAGGGATGACATGTTTGTTTATTATAAGAGAGTTTTTGTTAGTCCTAAGTCCTCCAACTTTTCTAAAAAATAGCAACAATATTTTTTCCCAACAAAAGCATGTGAAAATCTTTTACTATGCCAAAGAAAAGCTTAAATTGTTATTTTCTATCTCTGATCCATTGAGTATACACATTTATGCAAACAATATAGAGTTTTTTAAAGCATAATAATATCAAAATCAACTTCATCATGTTAGGTCCCTTCCATGGATTGATTAGTCTATGTGTTATATAGAGTTCCTATCTTGTGTATAAAGGATAGATTGATGATTGTAAAAGTAAGAGAAAATATTTGTTTTCTTTTCCTATGTTTTCAGTTACACAATGACCCATTTGAGGGTTTTGACTACAGTCGGCTCTAACTTCACAACCATAATCCAGGATATTAAATTATGTTATTAACAAGGACCATTAAAAAGAAAGGATCTTACTATAGTGTAACTTACAGTTTCAGCTTAAGCTTCCATCATCTTAAATTCTGCAGTCAATCCTCCATGTCTTGTTGATTCTTGCATCTTTATAGTTTCAAAGACCTACACAAATAACAAGCACCATATATTACCTAAAAAAATTATTTAAATGATAAATGAATTAAAGGGCATGGAAATGAAAAACCAAGAACAATTCAATTTATTCTTGCAAATCGAGATAAATGGACTTGTACTCCTCAAAACCTAATGAAACCACCAACAAAAAAATCCAATTTCAAAACCTAGCAAAAACACCACAAACTCGTTAATAAAACCCTATTTTCGCCTCCATGACATATTTTATACCAACCCAAAAAGAAACAAAAAGATAAACTTTAAACCCAAAGGGTGGTCTATCGGAAACATTAGAGCGCCAAACCAACAACCAAAGAAGCAGCGAATGCATACATTTTTAGCATAAACAAAAACCCAAAAGCAAAAAGGATTTAAACAATGATAAGATAAAACTTCATAATAAGGAAAGAGACAAAACAACCCCACAACATCTCAACCACCACTATGGACTAATCAACAACCAAAATAATAACTAGAAGCAGTAGCCGATGGCGATAAGAATATTGTTGCCACCGTCCACTCTTTCATTTCCCCGTGAATCACATACTTCTCCCACTACTGTCATCACCACACTAATTAAAGAGTGCTAAAGTATTCACTACATAACTACTGTTCACAAAGCTTGGTTGTAGACTAATTTTAGGAGCAATAATGTTATCGGTGAAAAACAATTAAGCAGCCTAGCCAATTTGACTCACACAAACTCCAAAAGCAATCAGTCATAAATAAAAGTGCTAGCCTATATGCATATAGAAAATAACTTGCTATTGTCAGCCATCTTGTCCTCCTAAAAACCACAAAACAGAACAACCCTAGAATTAACAGATAATGAAAAAATAAAGCAAGGCAAAAAATTCCAAGGGCTATGCTTGGACTTCATCACAAAAAAGGGCAAACATATCTAAAAAACAGATTAAAAACAACAACTAAACTGGAAGGGAAAATAAAAATGAAAGTTGATCATTACAGGAACCACAACATGAAAACCTTCAACAAAGAGGCAAACAAAATTGAACCAATTCCGTCCGCAACACAGCCAACCATCAACACAAAAGGTAAAAATGGTCCCCAACTAGCAGCGATGGATGAAAACACCAATCCACTGAAAAAATCAGCAAATGTGATCTCAATTAGCAGCGAATGATGCACAACAAAACAAAGAATCATCTTTTAAATGCAAAAAAAAACAACAAAAAGAAAGCAACGGCCCATAGGAAAATCAGCAAAGGGCAACCATACACAGGAGAACAAACAAAGCAACTGCAAAGAAAAGAAAACCTATAAGTAAAATCAGTACTAGATAGAGACAGCAAAAAAAACAGGTCGAAGCAAAATAACCACAACAAGAAAAGAGCAAGCTGGGGGGGGGGCTACAAAAACAAAAAAGAGATGATGCAATGCAAAACATGAGAGATGGCTAAACAAAACCTTTTACACCCTGCACCAATCCAATAAACTCACTCAACACTCACAAACTCAAATAAGGAATGTGATTGTAAAGCTTGGTTGAAGAGTCATTTGAGGAGCAACAATGCTACGAGTGAAAAAACTCCATGCTAGCTACTATAGTCAAGGAGCACGAATAGTTTGTACTGTAATTGTAGCTAGAGTCAACTTGGAAATAAAGCTTAGTGCCAATTTAGGTTCAAACACCAACAATATAAGATGTTTCTTTAATAGCAAGAGGAGCTAAGGTTATAAGTCCACAAAAGATCCTCCATTTGTGCAGTCGTTGCCACATCTACCTCTCCACTGTCCACATAGATGAAGAAAATGTCCAGTAACTGCACGAATCTAAGAAAATAATAAAAAGCAAACAGGACAACTCATTTTTCAAATGCACGAAGGATGAGAAATGACTATTAGAATGGTGTCAAAGTGACAATGGCCATCAGAAGGATTTGTTAACAGAATGTTGAACCAAAATTGAACAAAAGAATCAAAACTAAATTAGTTTAAAAACACAAAGATGGGTTGTCTTTATCTTTCCCACCATTTGAAACTCCATCACTTTTCCTCTCTTTGTTTTATTTTTATTTTTCTTACAAAACAGAAAACTCGAAAAAGAAAAGTGACTAAAAAAAGAGTGGAAAAGAAACTTGAAAACTTGTATAGGTGTTTAGAAACAACTAAGAAAACCTCAAAGGAACGTGATCGTAAAGGACCAATAAAACAATAAAGAAAGAGAGTTGACAAGTTGCAAAGTCCCAGACCAACACTTTCAACCATTTTGTTAAGCTTAGGTTATGGCAATCCATATATTAAATGTGAAGGCACATAATCACAAGAATATGAGCTAAGAAATGTGTTTACCCATGTACTTTTAGTTCTTCTTTACATCATCAACACCGGCAAATGGACATGAGTGGTGCCACCATTTGATAATTCTTTAGATGAGGGCATCTGCTGAATCCTTCAAGTAGAGAGTGCTTATCAGTGTCAAGTATTGCACGTTGTTATGAGTGCGCTTCTAGTATATGTAAAACTATTGAAAACACTTTCGAATTTTGAGAAAGGTAGATACAAATAATAGGGTTCAAACCAAGAAAACTAATTTCAGCATGAAGGTCAAATAACCACCCGGGAAGGTCAGGACGCACATGTGATCATTTACACTGCAATGGGAACATTGAATAATAAAATGAATTGAGAACTCCAACTAACTCATTTCTTTAGCAAAAATGAGAAATTAGAACTTTCAACTAACTCCAATCTCTAGCAAATAAGTCTGAAATTAGTTTTTTATTTATTTTTTCCTTCCAGAAATCTACCATCAAAGATGAGTCAGATTTATAATCCATGACGCAAGGAAAACAATTTATTTTCCTGAAATCCCTTCCATGCAACTCATAGATAATTATGGCAGAGAGAGAGGTATACTAGGTTTTTCAATAGCTAATTTAGAGAAAACTATCTAAATCAAGATTCACAAATAATTTCCTCTGGCTATCTGGTGAGTGCCTGTTCTAACAGAAACAACATAAAATTATAGGAATTTCACATTTGAATGCAAAAAACACAAATGCTAACATGGTAAGATCATTAGCAGTGCTGCAGGATTTCAAAGTATGTAGACAACTTCACTATTTCAGAGAATTCTTGGCAAACTAGAACATTAATTTTTATGTAAATATTGAAGACACAGATTCAAGACAGTCACATACCATTGTAATTTTCATTATATGACCCATAAAGTCAAAGCGGAACCCATCAACCTGACAAAACGACATAAAACAAACTATAAGCTTCTAATAAAAAGCATAAATTGAAATTCTATCAGAAAAAATGCCTAAAATTCATACTCTAAGCCAACAACAACTAAAACTTATGTAAATAAAAAGCAGTGAACACGGGGCGAAATTGTACCGCTATAAAATTCTGCAAACAGAGTAAAATGGAAAAACATGGCTAGGAAAGAAAATAAAAGTCTGAGCTAGCTGGGATAAGATAACCAAAAAAATGAAACCTGCAAGGCAATTAAATAATTCCAGCAAACCCTTTCCAAATCAACAATCAAACCCGATGCTTCCAATACTGCAAAAGACAAATCATGAATGATCAACAACAATGCAAGTATGACACAAAGTCATTACGCTCAGCTCTAAAGCAGAACAAGGACTGGTTTGAGCAAGTGCTCATAAGAAACAGTGCTGTTCTGCTTCAAGGTTTTGATGTGAAGAATGTTGAGGACTTTAATGATATTGCAATTCGTTACATAGGGCCTGGGCTGCGGACACACGTTTACAAACGCGTATGGACTGCCAATGAGGGACCCCTGTCGGAATTCATATACTACCACCATGAAATGGTTTTGGTAAGCTAAATATTGCAACTGTTTAGGAAAGGTTTTTGAATAAGATTAACAGTTTCACCACTTTGATCCGTCCTAGCCAAACTCAATTTAATCTCCTGACCCTTTCCGTGTCTTTTGGTTTTGTAAGCACTAAACACAAGAAATCCAAGGAGAAATTTTCCATAACTATCTATATGAATTATATCATTGGAATCCTGTGCTATGTTTTCTACGTTTACCATGTCTAACTTTGACAGATAAGAGAATGTCCGAAGAAAGTGCTGTTTTTCTGCGAAATACCCCCACCAGAAGGTGGACAGACACCCTTTGTTCCAAGCTTTAGAGTTACAGAAAGGAAGCTAGAGGAGTTACCTGAAGCAGTGGAAGAAGTTGAGGCAAAGCGACTGAAGTACACTTTCACAGCTCTCAGCATAGATGATACATCGTCGATGAGAGGTAGAGGATGGGAGGATGTTTTCGGAACATCAGACAAGGCAGAGGCTGAGAGAAGGTATGCACATCTACATTAGCTTATTTATTTTCTTAACGAATTTGCAAACAATACCTTTTTGTAAAAGACTCGGAACATGATCATAAATGATGTGAGACAGGGCTAAGGCTCTAGTGATGGACATTGAGTGGCTGCCTGGTGTAGAAGTGAAGACAATACCGGGTCCTCAATCATTAACGGAAGTTTTTGGTGGAAGAAAAGGGAGGAGAATGTGGTCCAACACAGTCGTCGGCATGCATGGAAAGGAAACCAGCTCAGCTATGTTGGCAGATGGAACAGAGATACCAGAAACTTTTGTGAAAAGGTGTGAGCAAATCATTGAAGAAGAGAGCATCCAATTCAAGTGGGGAAAAGGTGATGTCCTTTTCCTTGATAACATGGCTTTGCTTCATGCAAGGAGGCTATCTTTGCCACCTAGAAAAGTCCTTGTTGCTACTTGCAAGTAGCTTCAGCTTAGCTGCTGGCTATAGTAATTGTGTTGTGTGCTAAATAAATTACTCCTGCAAAATCGCTCCATGCATAGTATTCAGCATTGATTATCTTGGTATTCAAATTCATGAGACCCACCAAGTATCCATTTGTGAGGGTATTTGAGAAGAAGGGAAAATTCATGAAGGTGTTTGGTTCTACACTATACGTACCTCATCTTCACTGAATCTACCAGCGTTGCATATTCTCTCAAAAAGTTCTCCAGCAGCTGAAAATTCCATTACTATGGCTAAATGAGTTGGTGTTAGCAAAACCTGCACAATGAATTCACCTCTTATAAAACCTGCAAAAATGTAAAGAATAATCGAAAAGCTAAGGCAACGCTCTGGTTTTCAAAATTGATATCTAAGAGTAAATTGGAGTTTGGACTTGAAAATCCTTTCCAAGATCAAAAATCTTCAAGTTCTTGTAATTCTTGACATCAAGAATGAGTTTATATTGGCAGAATGTGGATTAAGCAATCTAAGCCTCCTTTTAAATGAAAAAAATTGGATCGCAGCAATGAAAACTGAACTTCCATATCAATTCAGATTCTTTCACAGTTTCTGAAACTTGAGAGAAGTACCAAGACCTTCTAAATCCATCTTTACTTTGAGTAAAAAGACCTAGTCACTCGAAACTCTTTTACATTTCATAATCTAATAAGAAGGAAATACATGATACCTCTTTGAATCTGGTTATATTGGGATGCTTCAATGACCTGTGGTTCATCAATCTGCAAAATACAAACAAGATCTCAAATCACTACTACCGTCATATAAAAGAAAACACCAAGTTGAGGAAAATATTAAAAAAATGAAGAAGAAGAAAGTTTCCAGTCCAGATTAATTAATTCATAAAGAAAAAGAAACCAGCACACCAAGATAGGACCATACAGAACAAAATATACAAGTGTAACATCTACAAGATAAAATCGTGTCTTCAACACATATTTAACATCTTTACGAAATTCCACCATCCAACTCACCTCAGAAAAAAGAAAGAAAGAACATTGCTCAGTCAACAGGAGAAATTCGAAGATGAATAAATACAGAGAGAGAGAACATGAAGTTAAAAAAGATCTCCTTTTGGCCTCTTTCAATGTACTTAACAGCAATGAGTTCACCAGTCGTTATCTCTCTAACTAGCTTAGCAACACCAAAGTTTCCTGACCCATAGTAAGTAGGATTACTGACCTAGCATTCAAGATCACCAGTTGCAAAATACAGAGGAAATCGATGCCTCAATCGATAATCTAAAGTCATTCGATAGTCAGTGCAAATACATTGAGACAAAAGGGAAAATAATTCAAAATGGAAAAATCACCACACGACCCAATAAAAGAAAAGGCACAACAATTGATAGAATTTGAAACAATCAAAGATATGCTGTCTTTGTGAGAAGATAAGATCCTGAATGATATGCTGTCTTTGTGAGAAGAAAAGATACCTGAATTTCCCCGCCCCAACATACAAGATCACTAACAACGTTCTCTTTCATAGTTTCAGAAGAAGCATCATACCGATTTGGGCTTCGGAAGATGGAAAGTTTTCTTTCTTAATTTTCTTAATTCATCGCAAAGCCTTCATTGTCCGTGAGGATCACCGTGCATTATTTCAAAATCTCATCATAATTCACAAAAATGGATGTTATTAAGGGATTGAGTGGTAACAACTACAAATCTTTGTAGGATGCACCAGCCATGATTTATTAAATACACAGAATATCGCACATGCAATAACTCACCGGATACTAACTCTCAGGCCTCATGACATTTTTAAAAACCATGAAGTTGGAACTAATCTCATGCTTAAATTAGGTCCACATGCCTTTTGCTACCAGAGCTCTTCCTAAAACTACTTTATATATCACTTTTCTTTTCTTTTTTGCTCAGATATATATTATGGACTTTGCTTTCTAGAAGTATGCTGCTAAGATCTAAAGAAAATTACTAGATATTGTTTTTGGAGAAAAATGGTAGAATAACAGCATCACACCACGAATCTTTCTAACAGTAATTATTGGGACAACTAGATACAAGAACATTGCTAAGATCTTTTTACTTTTGTAACAAGAGCAAGGATGCTATACGTTTTCATATGGTTTTTTTTATAAGAATACACATTGACAAAAAAAATGATTGAAACAAAAGAGGTTGATCTTCAATATTCTCTTGTTTTTTTCATTTTCAATTGTTATCTTACCTTAGATTACAAAGCAGTGGAGATTAGATTGCTATAATCATGTCTTCATGTTGCAATACAAGGTGCAACTGTAAAGTACAAAAGCTAGATGATCAATGCACAGAATTTATGACAAAAAAATGTATCATGCGACACAAGTATAGGATGTCTTCTTGCAAATGCCCAAAATCATATGGATATACAAATATGATTTCAGTTCATCAAAAAATATCATTGCAGTTCACCTTAACGTACCATGTTGCATTTCTCTTAACTTATAAATTTAGTTAGTTTTACTTCTCCATCATTAGTAGTAAGGCAAATAAAAAATAGTAAAATTTCCAGACTATATTTTCCCTAAGATCAAACACAACCATATAATAGAAAAGACCTTAAGTAGTATACTTGTTGTTGATGACTATCAATTATAATGATTGATACCTGAATGCAACATACTCTTCATAACATCAATACCCTTAAGCAGTTTCTCATTCTCATGATTCCTGCTCTGTATCTCAACATCTAAAGCTATAATAACAACTCAGCAGCAAATCACTAAAATAACTCAAGAATGATCCACTAGATTTGAGGTTATACTAATTATTTTCAATTCGTACCTCAATAAATGGCTTAAGAAATATGAGAAGACAAAATAAAAAGGAAAAAGAAATCCACCAACACAGCTTCAAGACCACAAATCAAGTAGTCAAACCAAAAATGAGGAACTACTTTAAATCTTACTGCATGATCACGAAAATGACAAAAAGACAAATCTAAAGACAATCTCACACAGCACACCCAAAGTGAGACGTGACGTTCACAAACAGCAACATTGTTTGTATCTGCATATTTTTAAATGCAGAGCTGGAGGTTGGCATGCTAAAAGGACATGAAAAGTACATCATTATGCATGCATATGTTATAAAGCTAAGCCTCATTCAATGATGATTCTGTACAACATTGTGAAATCTTCGGAAAACCATTTTAGTATGGATGTGCTCAAAGTATCATTGTTTCAAGAAAATGGGCTGAAGTTATATTTGCTAGTTGAAACCAGACTTTATCAGCAGTAAGTCTTTGAATTAGGGTTTAAATTCTGATATAAAATGAAGTTCTTTCTAGTTCATATTTACCTCATAAAGTATTTTTGCGAAGGACCAATTTCCACCATTGCTGCATCCATGCCTTTCAAACTTGTTCCTGTAACCTTATTGAAAGAGAGGCACTGTGAGTTTTATCAATTGAATTCATATAAGATATGAAAGAATGGCACAGTAGAACTCTGAAAATTAGCATGACATGATGAATGCGTCAGCTAGCAACAAGAAACAAAAGAATAGAAGGGAAGGACAGGATACTTGCCAAAAGCAATGCATGAAAGGAAGACCAAATAATGCTATAAACCAATTACTGTCATCGTCTCCTAGCTGCTATTCTAAATGCAACAAACAGAGCACTGCACAAAGAAACTAGAAAATAAAGATATCGTTACCTTATTGAAAGAAAGGCACTGTGAGTTTTATCAATTGAATTCATAAAAGAGATGAAAGAATGGCACAGTAGAACTCTGAAAGTTAGCATGAAGTTTTCTGCAGGGCATGATGAATGCCTCAGCTAGCAACAAGAAACAAAAGAATAGAAGGGAAGGAGAGGATACTTGCCAAAAGTGAAAATGGATTTCATAAAAGAGATGAAAGAATGACACCTTCCACTAATAGAGCTCTGAAAGAAAGGCATCATGAATATTAGTAATACACCGAAGTTCAATAATGAAAGAACTAATCTTGATATTCAAATTCATGAGACCCACCAAGTATCCATTTGTGAGGGTATTTGAGAAGAAGGAAAAACTCATGATGGTGTTTGGTTCTACACTATACGTACCTCATCTTCACTGAATCTACCAGCGTTGCAAGTTCTCTCAAAAAGTTCTCCAGCAGCTGCATATTCCATTACTATGGCTAAATGAGTTGGTGTTAGCAAAACCTGCACAATGAATTCACCTTTTATAAAACCTGCAAAAGTGTAAAGACTGATTGAAAACTTACGTAAATAAACAGCAGTGAACACGGGGCGAAATTGTACCGCTATAAAATTCTGCAAGCAGAGTAAAATGGAAAAAAATGGCAATATTAGAAACAATGAACTAACAAAAAATGCATAGGCCAAGAAAAACAAAGGCTAGGAAAGAAAATAAAAGGCTGAGCTAGCTGGGATATGATAACCTAAAAAATGAAACCTGCAAGGCAATTAAATAATTCCAGCAAACCCGTTCCAAATCAACAATCAAACCTGATGCTGCCAATACTGCAAAAGACAAATCATGAATGATCAACAACAATGCAAGTATGATGGTGAAACCATGCCACTAGTGCTGCAACCCCCAGAACCCAACAAGAGTGACACAAAGTCATTACTCTCAGCTCTAAAGTAGAACAAGGACTGGTTTGAGCAAGTGCTCATAAGAAACAGTGCTGTTCTGCTTCGAGGATTTGATGTGAAGAATGCTGAGGACTTTAATGTTATTGGAATTCGTTACATAGGGCCTGGGCTGTGGACACACGTTTACAAACGCGTATGGACTGCCAATGAGGGACCCCTGTCGGAATTCATATGCTACCACCATGAAATGGTTTTGGTAAGTTAAATATTGCCACTGTTTAGGAAAGGTTTTTGAATAAGATTAACAGTTTCACCACTTTGATCCGTCCTAGCCAAACTCAATTTAATCTCCTGACTCTCTCCGTGTCTTTTGCTTTTGTAAGCACTAAACACAAGAAATCCAAGGAGAAATTTTCCATAACTATCTATATGAATTATATCATTGGAATCCTGTGCTATGTTTTCTACGTTTACCATGTCTAACTTTGACAGATAAGAGAATCTCCGAAGAAAGTGGTGTTTTTCTGCGATATACCCCCACCAGAAGGTGGACAGACACCCTTTGTTCCAAGCTTTAGAGTTATAGAAAGGATGCTAGAGGAGTTCCCTGAAGCAGTGGAAGAAGTTGAGGCAAAGCGACTGCAGTACACTTTCACAGCTCTCAGCAAAGACGATACATCGTCGATGAGAGGTAGAGGCTGGGAGGATGCTTTCAGAACATCAGACAAGGCAGAGGCTGAGAGAAGGTATGCACATCTACATTAGATTAGTTATTTTCTTAACGAATTTCCAAACGTGACCGTTTTGTGTAATAGACTCGGAACATGATCACAAATGATGTGAGACAGGGCTAAGGCTCTAGGGATGGACATGGAGTGGCTGCCTGGTGGAGTGAAGACAAAACTAGGTCCTCGATCATTAACGGAAGTGTGATGGAAGAAAAGGGAGGAGAATGTGGTCCAACACAGTCGTCGGCATGCATGGAAAGGAAACCAGCTCAGCTTGTTGGCAGATGGAACAGAGATACCAGAAACTTTTGTGAAAAGGTGTGAGCAAATCATTGAAGAAGAGAGCATCGAATTCAAGCAGGAAAAAGGTGATGTCCTTTTCCTTGATAACATGGCTTTGCTTCATGGAAGGAGGCCATCTTTGCCACCTAGAAAAGTCCTTGTTGCTATTTGCAAGTAGCTTCAGCTTAGCCGCTGGCTATAGTAATTGTGTTGTGTGCTAAATAATTTACTACTGCAAAATCGCTCCATGCATAGTATTCAGCATTTATTATCTTGGTATTCAAATTCATGAGACCCACCAAGTATCCATTTGTGAGGGTATTTGAGAAGAAGGGAAAATTCATGACGGTGTTTGGTTCTACACTATACGTACCTCATCTTCACTGAATCTACCAGCATTGCATATTCTCTCAAAAAGTTCTCCAGCAGCTGCATATTCCATTACTATGGCCAAATGAGTTGGTGTTAGCAAAACCTGCACAATGAATTCACCTTGTATAAAACCTGCAAAAATGTAAAGAATAATCGGAAAGCTAAGGCAAGGCTCTGGTTTTCAAAATTGATATCTAAGAGTAAATTGGAGTTTGGACTTGAAAATCTTTTCCAAGATTAAAAATCTTCAAGTTCTTATAGTTCTTGACATCTAGAATGAGTTTCTTAGTTGCAGAATGTCGATTAAGCAATCCAGGCTTGGAAAGCGCAGGTCCAAGTGCAATCTCATATATCTAAGCCTCCTTTTAAATGAAAAAAATTGGACCATCCATTTTATGAAGAACAAGAAATGCAGCTCCAAAAGTTCCTCTTCCAATTTGCTCTATAACTTCATGACCATCCATCTTTGATACCATTTCTATGTTAAGTTTAATTCAGGACCACAACAGAAACATTACGAAATATTCTTATCATAATATTACTGAAGGTTGACTTTTTAATTTTTCAGATCAATGTTTTATGAATTTTTACATTTTATGAAATATAGTAAAAGATATAAATTAAAACACCATATATATGATTTAAGGATTGAAATTTAAAAAAAAAACATTTAATAACCAAAATTATGGCTGGCGAGCACAGAGAGCATGCTATATATATATATATATATATATATAGATATCACAATTTAAAAATAAAAACTATTTTACAAGCTTTCAGAGCGAGGACATAGGAAAGATGATGTGGGATATTGGGTATCATCAGTTTCTACTAAGCATTTTGGTTCCCATCTCATGTGTAGATGATGTTAGATTAAATATGTTATCAGAATCACAATCACAAAATGCTTATTTGAGAGAATCTGATAAACCAAATGACATGATCATGAGAAAGAACTGTTCATTTTTGGCATGAAAACTCGTATTTTTTACTTTAGGGACCAAAGGAAATGTCAGTCCATGTTCCTAGTATTCTCTCGTACGTTCATATTAGTAAGACCATTAATTTAGGACTAATATTAGCAAAAGCAATGCATGAAAGGAAGACCAAATACTGCTATAAACCAATTACTGTCATCGTCTCCTTGCTGCTATTCTAAATGCAACAAACAGAGCACTGCACAAAGAAACTAGAAAATAAAGATATCGTTACCTTATTGAAAGAAAGGCACTGTGAGTTTTATCAATTGAATTCATAAAAGAGATGAAAGAATGGCACAGTAGAACTCTGAAAGTTAGCATGAAGTTTTCTGCAGGACATGATGAATGCCTCAGCTAGCAACAAGAAACAAAAGAATAGAAGGGAAGGAGAGGATACTTGCCAAAAGCGAAAATGGATTTCATAAAAGAGATGAAAGAATGACACCTTCCAATAATAGAACTCTAAAAAAAAGACTACATGAATATTAGCAATTGGTTTGATACAGTGAAGTTCAATAATGAAAGAACTAATATTTATATTCAAATTCATGAGACCCACCAAGTATCCATTTGTGAATGTATTTAGAAGAAGGGAAAATTCATGCCGGTGTTTGGTTCTACACTACACGTACCTCATCTTCACTGAATCTACCAGCATTGCATATTCTCTCAAAAAGTTCTCCAGCAGCTGCATATTCCATTACTATGGCCAAATGAGTTGGTGTTAGCAAAACCTGCACAATGAATTCACCTTGTATAAAACCTGCAAAAATGTAAAGAATAATCGGAAAGCTAAGGCAAGGCTCTGGTTTTCAAAATTGATATGTAAGAGTAAATTGGAGTTTGTACTTGAAAATCCTTTCCAAGATGAAAAATCTTCAAGTTCTTCTAATTCTTCACATCAAGAATGAGTTTATATTGTCAGAATGCGGATTAAGCAATCCAGGCTTGGAAACTGCAGGTCCAAGTGCAATCTCATATATCTAAGCCTCCTTTTAAATGAAAAAAATTGGATCGCAGCAATGAAAACTGAACTTCCATATCATTTCAGATTCTTTCACAGTTTATGACCAAGACCTTCTAAATCCATAAAGAAAATGACCTGTGGTTCATAATCTCTCTCTGAAAATGCTCATCAATCTGCAAAAACCAAACAAGACCTCAAATCACTAGTACCATCAAACAAAAGAAAACAACAAGTTGAGGAAAAAATTAAAAAAAATGAAGAGGAAGAAAGTTTTCAGTCCAGATTAATTAATTCATAAAGAAAGAGAAACCAGCACACTCAGATACAGAACAAAATATACAAGTGTAACATCTACAAGACAAAATCGTGTCTTCAACACATATTTAACATCTTTATGAAATTCCACCATGCAGCTCACCTCAGAAAAAAGAAAGAATGAACATTGCTCACTCAACAGGAGAAATTCAAAGATGAATAAATACAGAGAGAGAGAGAGAGAGAGAAACATGAAGTTAAAAAAAGATCACCTTTTGGCCTCTTTCAATGTACTTAATAGCAATGAGTTCACCAGTCGTTATCTCTCTAACTACCTTAGCAAAACCAAAGTTTCCTGACCCGTAATAAGTAGGATTACTGACCGATTGCAAGTTGCAAAATACAGAGGACATCGATGCCTCAATCGATAATCTAAAGTCATTAGATAGTCAGTGCAAATACATTGAGACAAAAGGGAAAATAATTCATAATGGAAAAATCACCACACGACCCAATAAAAGAAAAGGCACAAGAATTGATAGAATTTGAAACAATCAAAGATATGCTGTCTTTGTGAGAAGAAAAGATACCTGAATGATATGCTGTCTTTGTGAGAAGAAAAGATACCTGAATGTCCCCGCCCCAACATACAAGATCACTATCAATGTTTTCTTTCATAGTTTCAGAAGAAGCATCATACCGATTTGGGCTTCGGAAGATGGAAAGTTTTCTTTCTTAATTTTCTTAATTCATCGCAAAACCTTCATTTATACGGAGTCTTTATGTCCGTGAGCGGAGAGGAAAGAAAATTTCAAATTATTTTCGACCGTTACAAACAACGCAGCGTTTTTGTCTATTCGGCTTTTACAAGTTTTGGGCTTCGAAAGCCTTTTTGTTGGGGTGGTGTTAAGAAATTAAGGTTTCAAATTAGTTATGGTTTTTATTTCTATTTTTAAATGGTTTCTTAAAATATTTTGATTTTAAAAAATTATTAAATTAATATTTTTATGATTTCTAAACATTGATGTTAAAATATAAAAATATAATTTTTTTATATTTTTATATTTATGAGCGAAAAGTTATTTGGATAAATACTCTTAGTATATTAGTATATTAAGATCTGATATGAGTTACGTTAATAAAAATATATTATTATTTGTTAGAGAAAAGTTTCATCTAGAATCCAGAAGATTATTGTTTTTCTTTAATAAAAAAATATATTATTATATATTGAAACTAATAAAGAAAGATGAAGATGAATATGTGGAAGGGATATAGATTAAAGTTCTAGATTCATTTTCAATTAAAAGGATTCAGAATTATATTAGATAGGCGGTTCACGTTTTGTTGTAAGTTCAGCAAATCTTTTTCTAATATAAACATATTTATATATATGTACATGTATATATAATGTTAAGGTGATGCGTGTGTTTTTTTTTAGTTTTTTTTTTAAAAAAGATCTATGTAATTGATTCAACTTGGTTTGATAAGCATGATTACTTAATGATATGATTATTAAAAAAGACATCACCAACAAATGAAAAAAGTAAGCAATGATTTAATGCAAAAAAAAAACACATGTCAGTATGCAGGAAATCTATCTTTTCATTATTTTTAAAAGGTCCCTATGATTTTACTTGTTAGCAAAGAAATAATTAAATGAGAATGGGATGATCGCATGGAAAGCAAAATAAAAAAATATATGCGCCTTGATTCTTCGAAAACAAAATATTGAATGATAAAACTAATATATAAATGACTCGAGTCTATTCGAGCCAATAAGCCAAATTTTTGACCTAGTTGTGAAATTAGAATGACTCCATGGAAACCTTTATGAATAAAATAATAACACTTAATTCTCAAATGAACCAAGTGTTAAGGTGAGAAATTGTAACGTCCCCTTCTCTAGGAGACAAGAAAGTAATCTTATTAATACACATTCACCAAGAAAATAAGATGGAATTATTTTTTTACATACATATATATAAAGGGTTCACTAAAATTTCTATTGAAATTTCGGCAAAACATCCCCTATACTAGCAGATCCGAAGTTTTCGACATATAACATAACCTTTTATTCATTGTTGACCTAATCATCCTAGGTCTACAAAACCTTAAACATCATCCTCATCATAATCATAATAAATAAACCATACATTTAACAACAATCAACAATTTGCACCAGAGTTAATATAAATCTAGTCACATTTATTAGAATAGGACAAAAACTAGTCAATTTTCTTCCATTCCAATTTTTCCAAAAATAGTGATCAAACATATCTGTTTACCAACATTTAATTTATACAAAATATTACTTGATATAAAAAAAAACTAAGAAAAAACAGCTTTACTCCTGACGTGAAGATGATGGACCTGAAATGGAAATGCAAGATAATTCCATAAAGAAAATTTGAAAAGAAAATATATTAATTGTCGCACCCTCTGCAAGAGCGCAGCGTCACAGCGACTCTCCCCGTGAGTGGGGTTATTCATGTTGGGGTTTTATCTTTATTTTTGTGAAAAAGGGAGTGGCCACCTAGTATTATGGTTACTATGAATCCTAAACTGGTCTTTCAGAGATTCTAAGGCAAGAGACTGGTTGCGTAAAGGGAAGGTTTTAGCACCCCTAGTACGCCTTACCTAAGGTAAGTTGCTCAGTGTTTTGGTTTGCCTTATAATTGCTATGGTATTATCTTTCAAAAATATGTTCGTTAAATGATGATGATGTATTATTCCCGTAAAAATATTTTGGATATTTACCACTTTAAGATTTCTTTATCCAAATATTTACGGTGAATAACAACGAATTATCCCCGCTAATATTTTGGATATTAACCTCTTTATGATTTCTTTACCCAAATATCAACAGTGAATAATAACGAATTATCTCCGCCAATATTTTGGATATTAACCCCTTTAGGATTTCTTTACCCAAATATTAATAGCGAATAATATGAATTCTCAAAAATAAGATTTTGATATTTTTGGGAATATTGGGCAATACCCTTTGGATTTTAAAAACACGTTGTAAAATCCAAAAATGCGAGAAAATGATTTGTCTTTGCTTACAAAATCCATGCTAAACCATTTTTCTTTAAACTCTGAAATATTTTTTTTGAAAAGGAATATTTTTTATGCAAATTCTTATTTTATTTTTTATTTTTTTTGTTTCTTTTTCGGTGGGCTGGATGTCCACCCAACTTGGGATGGGCTGGCAGCCCACCTTGCCTTAGGCTTCTGGGTTAGCAGCCCAGACCCTATTAGGACTGGGCTTCCAGCCTAGACGGGCTGGAAGCCTATTTTAAATAGGGGGTCAGGCCGGGCACAAAGCCCAGCCCACTTTCCACGCAGTGACAGTGGGCGGGGAGTGATTAATTCACTCCTCGCATGCAAAAGAGATGATGAATAGTAACATGGCAAATTTTGGAGTGTGACGAATGGTGTACCTGTTAATAGCGTTGGCTAGAGGGGTCGAGGTTGTTCTTCCTGTCATGGTGGCATCAGAAATGGTGGCTTGTGGTGGCCGAAGGAGGCATCGAAAGTCGACCTGTGTCACTGCAACGGTTGTTGCTGCTGCTGCCTTCACCTGAGACCACGGTTGGGCTGCTAGAGTAGAGGGGGAGTTGCTAGCAATGACGGGGTGGTGCTAGGTGGTTGGAGGAGAGAGAGGGCTGACGGTGGCTGCCGATCGAGAGGGAGATAAAGCTGCAGCTGTTGGTTTTAGAGAGAGAGAGGGACGATGTCGGGGAGCAAGGAGAGAGAGAGAATTGGCGTCTGAGAGGGAGACGAGGCTGCCGGCAAAGATGGGTGGCTTAAAATGCCAAGGAAGAGGGAGAGTTGTTGTTATGTAGTTACGGTGCAATTTTCCTTACTCTCCCAAGCTTTCCCATTGTTTCTTCTTCTTGTCTCTCTATCCTCTGTCAATATTTTCTCCTCTCAATCCTCCCTCTGTCTGTTATTTTTATCGCAAATCTTGCCCCCACTATGTTCTGCTGTCTTATCAGCGGTGGTGCAGGTGGCTTGGCAGCAGTGGTGCAGGCGATGGCGTGCGCTATCTATTGCTTTGGGAGGTGTAAGTGCAGTTTGGTCCCTCAATTTGTAATTGTTCTAATTGCGCCTCCAATTGGATTTAAACTTATGATTTTGTACAATTACACCCCCGTCAGAATTTCAATATCAGCCTTGACTTTGCGTGCCTTTTTTATTTTGGTCCTTGATTTCTTATTTGTGCGATTTAACCCTCAATCGACCATTCGACTCTCAATTTGTTCAATTTGGCCCCCGATTTCGCATAATTGGCTTGGAAAAATTCAAATCGGTCTCTAAAAATTCCAATCTTATCAATTAAACCCGAATTAAGTTCCAGAACTTAATTTTTCATCGATTAAGCCCTTAATAAAATTAATTCGACCTATTTAAAGTATAATTAAGTCCTTTTACTTAATTAAACCCTTCAATTGGACCCTAAATTAATTCTCAAACATAATTACACTTTTAAATTGGCCAATGATTAAATCAAATTGGCCCATAAAAATATAATTATATCTTTCAACTTAAATTTTATGCAGATTTATCCAATAATAAATTACTTTAGCCTTGAATCTGTGCTTTCCTTCATTTTTGGGCACAAAAGAGGTACGATCAAGCTCTCAAAAACATCCAAAATTTCCACCTTTATTTTTCTGCCGACACCAACCCCTTTTATTTTATTTTTTCTTATTTTTGGGTAGGTTTGGGTAATAACCCAAAATTGAGTTATGACATTGATGTTATTAAACCCACGATATAGAATCATACATAATTATAATAATCACCATAGCTATTTGAAATAGAAACCAACTTCTCCATTTATATAGTGTCGATGCTAAGTACTGTTGATACCCTTATCACCCTACCGACATCAGGAATCAGAGAAGACCCCTTCCTGATTCCCTGACATACCTCCTTATATTATTATTTTTAGGATGTGCGTTGATTCCATTATATATATATATATATTTTGAAATTTTAAAATACATGAACATGTATTAAACATTGCACCACAATCCCTTTATCCAGGATTCTAACATACACTTGATGTATATTAGCCTTTGCATAGTGATCCCCATCCCTGGGATCATGACATACACTAAATGTATGGCAATCATTCATGATGATCCCCTTATCCGGGATCCTAACATACACTAAAATGTATGTTAGCCATTTTTGGTAATCTATTTGTCCGGGATCCTAGCATACACTAAATGTATGTTAGCCACTGTCATGTTTTGTTCATGACATTTTCAAACTGCCCTTACACACATGCCTTAAATATTCTTATTGATAAAACGTATCTTTTCAAACTTACACCAAAGCTTTAAGCATAATTCACACATTTTCATTATGAGAATTAAATCAGAAATGTAGGCATGAATCACCTACCTACTGTGGATGCTCTGCTCATGGTCCCTTGTTGTTTTTGTTGTTGTCGCACCACACTCGCGGTCCCTCCTGTAAGGACAATAAACTCTAATAAATCATTTTCAACCATCGATACATTTCCTAATAACCACACCGAAACAATCCAATATGCCTTTAAATTTGTTTTTCTTTCATTTTAATTTTTTTATAACTTTGTAAATCAAAATATCATTATATACACCCATTTTTTTAACATAACTTGTTTCTTTTCCTTTAGCGCATCTAACTACATCGCTTCAACATCTCACTTCTTCTTCTACCTAGATTTTTCACTTTTACGGGAGTTATAGAACTCTGTTTTGTACAAAACTAATCTACTTGGAAAGCTAACATACAGTGTTACAACTCTTATGAAGGGAGGAGAACCTAGTTGTTCCCCCAACTTTCACAAAATGCATCACAAACATGACAAGCCTACTGTTCTGCAGAGTCTGCCCTGCATAGTCACGTTCGGTGACCCTTAACTAGAGTTATAAAATTCCAAATTAAATGAAACTAGTTTCCTTGGATGATTCACATCCAGAACTACAACTCCTATTAAGGAAAGCGATCCCAATTCCCTTGTGTTTCCACTCATATTCTCTCTGAAAGTCAAGATATGAATTTGCGTAGATGTTAACTTTTGCATCATATACATTTGGGCGAAAGTTGGCCTTGGGAAAACAAGACTTCCCTCATTCTTTTGATGCTCAATCATTCATTACAAAAACATTCACACTTGTCGTGACGATGATTTTTTTTCGCGCTTCGCGCCCCGCCATCCCCCCGAATTAGGGGAGACAACTGTGCGCAGTGAAAACAGATGGGTGTTATAGTCATAAAAATTATGACTATAATTATCAGGAGTCGCCACCTAGTATTACAGTCACTAGGAACCTATTGGTCTGCGAGAGTCTTGGGTAAGGGGACTGCATTGTTATTTGATTGTTTTTCTAAGTCAAATTTTTTTACACTGCATTTTCAAAAACTATTTTTTGTCTGCGGGTGTACTTTACAATGTAATTTTACACCGCAGTTACAAACCTTTTTTATCTACGGATGTACTTCACAGTGTAAATTTACACCGTATCTGAAAATCCTTTTTATTATCTACAGATGTACTTTATAATGTAAATTTACACCGTAGTTAAACCCCCTCTTTTTTTTATCCATGGATGTACTTTACAATGTAAATTTACACCCTAATAAATAAAACAAAAATAGTTATAAGTATTTTTGATATTTTGGCCAAATTCCAACGAATAATCATAAACCGGTTACGATATCCAATTTTCTTTTTAAAATATGAGACGGGTGCAATATATTTTTTATGAAAAATATGACGGGAAAACTTTGGAATCCGGCTGTATGTATGAAAACAACACATTTTTTATTTTTTTTAAATGCAATTTTTTTTGTATTTTTAATAAAAAACATAAAAAAATTTGGGTCGGGCCCAACTAAATGGGTCGGCTAAACCATATTAGGCCAAGGGCCCAACTATGATAGACTTGGGCTGGACTGGATTGTCCAGCCCTGATGGCCCGAGAGGCCCATCAACTTTGGTAGCTGGGCCGGGAACTGAACCCGGCCCAAACGATCCAACGGGGGAGTGAATTAATTCACTCCCATAGTGCGAGGAAGAAGGCAATGAACAGTAAAATGGTCGACCACGACGAGAGGCTTACCTGCTAACACCGCCGGGTAGTGGAGGTCAATGTGGTTCTCCCTGTCGTGGTGGCGTCGAAAATGGCGGCCTATGGTGGCCGGGGGAAGCTTCTGAAGTGGCGGTCTATGCTGGAGTTGCTGCTGCTCCTTGTCGCTGTTGTGTCACCAAAGCTGGACAAGGAAGGTTGTGGCTGGCGATGGAGATGACAAAGATGAAGAGATGATGGTCGTGTTTTGTCGTCTCCCTCTCTGTGTAAATTTTTCTCCCCTTTCTTTCTCTGCATTTTTTTTCTCTGGCTTCTTGCTCCTCTATAACGTGATCCCCTCTTCGTTCCTCCCTGTTTTTCCCCTGTTCTTTTTTCTTTATGCTTCCTTTTTTTTCCCTCTCTGGTCCCCCACTCGTCGTCCCCCTCCCCTGCATGTATTTTCATGCACGTATTTATAGGCTAAAGGAGGCATCCCTTCGGCTGCCCATGGCGTGTAGCGATGGGTTGCCTCTTCACCCGCACCTGCAATGGGCAGTAGCGTGCTGCACTATTCAGTTGACTGAACAGTGAAGTCACATCATGTCTATGATGATTTTGGGAGAGGGTGAAAATACGATTTGGTCACTCAATTTTTAATTGGTTCAATCGCACCCCTAATTGGTTTTAAACTTTTAATTTTGTGCAATTGTATCCCGTCAAAATTTCAACAGCAACCTTAGATTTGCGTGCCTTTTTTATTTTGGTCACTGGTTTCCGATTTATGCGATTCGACCCTTAATTGACCATTAAATTCTCGATGTCTTCAATTTGGCCCCTAGCTTCGCACAATTGGATTGGAAAAATTCAATTCGGTCTCCGAAAACTCCAAACTTCTCAATTGAACCCAAATTACACTCAAGAACTTGATTTTTCATCGATTAAGCACTTAATAAAATTAATTTCCAAACATAATTATACTTTTAAATTAGCCGACGATTAAATCAAATTGGCCCATAAAAATATAATTATGTCTCTCGACTTAATTTTTACACAGATATATCTAATGATAAATTATTTTTGCCTTAAATCTGTACTTTTCTCTATTTTTGGGAACTAAAAGAGATACGATCGGACTTGCGAAAACAACCAAAAATTCCACATTGATTTTTCTACCAACACCGACCTTTTTATTTTATTTTTGTTATTTTTTGGTGGATTTTGGGGAGTAAACCAAAAATTGGGTTATGACAACACCCAATACAAAATATACAATAATTAATTTGCAAAAAAAGATAATCTTTCCCTCCAAATTACTTCCCTCAATGGCCAGCCATGTCCTTTCCTAGGGGCTCCCCCTTTCCTTTCCATTTGTCTTGCAAATTAGCTCTCATTTCATCCGATTTCATGCCACATCCATCAATTACACACAATTCCACATTTCCCCCAAAACATTTCCAAGAACCCTAACCCAAATCTCATAAAGAAAATCATGCAATTTAACCATAAAATCTAGAATCTTTTATATCCATATAAGAAACACCATACCAAAGGAAGATTTAAGATCCTAATGAAATCACAATCTCCTTCTCCCCTCTTTTTCTTCCTGCTGCTACTAGCCATATGCTCCTGTTTTTCCTCCAATTTCTTCTTCCAATAATACTCCAAATCCTTCCTGCTGCTACTAGCCCTATGCTCCTGTTTTTTATGTTTGAATGTTTCGGTAGCACAATCTCACTTTCATTTTGAAATTCTTCTTCAATTGAGTAAGAAAAATATTAAAATCTCCCTCCCTTTCTTCCCCTCATTCTACTGGACATAAGAGAAAAGAGAGGGGTATTTATACTCCTAAATTTCTCTTATTGCAGTTAGGCCCCATTACCTTTATATGTTTTTGTTTTACCCCACATCTTCTCTTCTTATAATTTAAATCATAATCTTTATATTTATTTCAATTCTATCCCCCTCAACCTATTTTATTTCTCTTTTAATTCATTCCGAGTTAAAAATTACGATATCTCAACTATTTGGTCCAGATGTTATATCCAAAATCTCTGAATTCTCATTTTATTTAAATTTGTTCATGAATTCTTCCACTTTTATTTATTTATTTTTATTTATTTAGTTTATAATTTACACCTACATTTATTTCCTGGGGTTTACAAAAATAATATAAAATAACTTAAGAAAAAGTGAAAAAAAAAGACTCGACTCAACCCTTGGCAAAAACCCCAAATCAATGTCTCGAGCTATGAGATGCAAAAATTAAATGAGAATAGAAGACAAAATGCAAACAAATATAAACTTTAATTATAAGAAAATAAAATGACTATGACAATAATAAATAAAAAATCAAGTATGTCCAACCTAATAATTCAAATTTGCAATCTATTCGTTAAACTAGAATGACTCTATTGAAACCAAATCAATTAAAATCATGAAGTTTAATTCTCAAATAAACCAGATGTTTACCTTACAAAATAAAAAATGGAAAAAATCAAAATAAAAAACCTAAGTCAACCCCTACTATACCCAATCTGATGATATGAGACATGAGATCGGGACAAATCTATATGAATAAAATTGATGACTTGTATTTTTAAAATAATTTTATAAAAGAACTTAAAAAAGAGAGAAGATCAAGTCCAACCTAATTAAAAAGAAAGCTAAAACAAATTGTTAAACCATTGTTAATCCACACTCAATTGACTGTGGATTAGAATAGTTTTTTTCATTTGTTTTGGTCGATTTGTTTTAATACTTTTCAGCACTTCATTTCAACTTTTTTCATTTATTCGCAGCTAATTACTACATTTCAACACTACTATTCATTTCAACAATGTTCATTTGTTCACATCCAAGCAATTTCTTTTAATACTTTTCAACATTGTTCATATGTATGCAGTCAATTAATACATTTCAACATTGTTCATGCAAATTATTTAGTAGCCCTCTTAGTTTAGTGGCACAATGAATTGACACGGCAATTGTTTGAGGCCCCACGTTTTTTTCTGGCGGCGCGTGTGGCTTCATACGGTTATGAAAAATATCCATCTGGCATCTCACCGGATGCGCCGTCATGTCCTCTTCACATGGTGGTGCGCGTGACATCCCAAAGTTTCCAGATATGTGACGGTGGCCGGTTGATATTTTTTCCCTTTTCTCTCTCCTGCAGACCAAATTACATGGAAGTCCCCTTTGTTTATGGTGTTTTCATTTCAGTCCCTCATCTTTTGATTGTTTGGTATGGTTCTTATTTTTGTGATATAATTTTTGATTTATTTTAATTTTATCCCTCAATTGAAATTGATTATATAATTCACTTTTATTTCGGTCCATATTCTTTTAATTTTGGGATTGATTTTAAATCCCTTAATATTTTCGAGAAGTTTGGATTTTTTTCAATTTTATTCTCTAATTGAAATTAATCATATATTTTGTTTTCATTTTGAATCTTATACTTTGAATTTTTTTTATTTATTCTAGTTCCTTTATTTTTATTATATATATTTCTAAAATAGTCCATATTTTTTTCCATGTTTATATGTATATAGTCTTAGTTTTTATTTTTATTTTTTATTATTTTCTATTTTGCTAAGGTTGTATGTTTTTTTAATGTAGTCCTTAAATTTTAATTTGTGTTTATGATCATTTGAAAATTGATATTTCTTATTTTTTATGTAAATATTGAAGACACAGATTCAAGGTTTTGAATAAGATTAACCAAAAAAGGCTGAGCTAGCTGGGATAAGATAACCAAAAAATGGTTTTGGTAAGTTAAATATTGCCACTGTTTAGGAAAGGTTTTTGAATAAGATTAACAGTTTCACCACTTTGATCCGTCCTAACCAAACTCAATTTAATCTCCTGACCCTCTCCGTGTCTTTTGGTTTTGTAAGCACTAAACACAAGAAATCCAAGGAGAAATTTTCCATAACTATCTATATGAATTATAGCATTGGAATCCTGTGCTATGTTTTCTACGTTTACCATGTCTAACTTTGACAGATAAGAGAATCTCCGAAGAAAGTGCTGTTTTTCTGCGAAATACCCCCACCAGAAGGTGGACAGACACCCTTTGTTCCGAGCTTTAGAGTTACAGAAAGGAAGCTAGAGGAATTACCTGAAGCAGTGGAAGAAGTTGAGGCAAAGCGACTGAAGTACACTTTCACAGCTCTCAGCATAGATGATACATCGTCGATGAGAGGTAGAGGATGGGAGGATGTTTTCGGAACATCAGACAAGGCAGAGGCTGAGAGAAGGTATGCACATCTACATTAGCTTATTTATTTTCTTAACGAATTTGCAAACAATACCTTTTTTGTAAAAGACTCGGAACATGATCATAAATGATGTGAGACAGGGCTAAGGCTCTAGTGATGGACATTGAGTGGCTGCCTGGTGTAGAAGTGAAGACAATACCGGGTCCTCAATCATTAACGGAAGTGTTTGGTGGAAGAAAAGGGAGGAGAATGTGGTCCAACACAGTCGTCGGCATGCATGGAAAGGAAACCAGCTCAGCTATGTTGGCAGATGGAACAGAGATACCAGAAACTTTTGTGAAAAGGTGTGAAGAAGAGAGCATCCAATTCAAGCGGGAAAAAGGTGATGTCCTTTTCCTTGATAACATGGCTTTGCTTCATGCAAGGAGGCTATCTTTGCCACCTAGAAAAGTCCTTGTTGCTACTTGCAAGTAGCTTCAGCTTAGCTGCTGGTATAGTAATTGTGTTGTGTGCTAAATAAATTACTCCTGCAAAATCGCTCCATGCATAGTATTCAGCATTGATTATCGTGGTATTCAAATTCATGAGACCCACCAAGTATCCATTTGTGAGGGTATTTGAGAAGAAGGGAAAATTCATGAAGGTGTTTGGTTCTACACTATACGTACCTCATCTTCACTGAATCTACCAGCGTTGCATATTCTCTCAAAAAGTTCTCCAGCAGCTGAAAATTCCATTACTATGGCTAAATGAGTTGGTGTTAGCAAAACCTGCACAATGAATTCACCTCTTATAAAACCTGCAAAAATGTAAAGAATAATCGAAAAGCTAAGGCAACGCTCTGGTTTTCAAAATTGATATCTAAGAGTAAATTGGAGTTTGGACTTGAAAATCCTTTCCAAGATCAAAAATCTTCAAGTTCTTGTAATTCTTGACATCAAGAATGAGTTTATATTGGCAGAATGTGGATTAAGCAATCTAAGCCTCCTTTTAAATGAAAAAAATTGGATCGCAGCAATGAAAACTGAACTTCCATATCAATTCAGATTCTTTCACAGTTTCTGAAACTTGAGAGAAGTACCAAGACCTTCTAAATCCATCTTTACTTTGAGTAAAAAGACCTAGTCACTCGAAACTCTTTTACATTTCATAATCTAATAAGAAGGAAATACATGATACCTCTTTGAATCTGGTTATATTGGGATGCTTCAATGACCTGTGGTTCATCAATCTGCAAAATACAAACAAGATCTCAAATCACTACTACCGTCATATAAAAGAAAACACCAAGTTGAGGAAAATATTAAAAAAATGAAGAAGAAGAAAGTTTCCAGTCCAGATTAATTAATTCATAAAGAAAAAGAAACCAGCACACCAAGATAGGACCATACAGAACAAAATATACAAGTGTAACATCTACAAGATAAAATCGTGTCTTCAACACATATTTAACATCTTTACGAAATTCCACCATCCACCTCACCTCAGAAAAAAGAAAGAAAGAACATTGCTCAGTCAACAAGAGAAATTCGAAGATGAATAAATACAGAGAGAGAGAACATGAAGTTAAAAAACATCTCCTTTTGGCCTCTTTCAATGTACTTAACAGCAATGAGTTCACCAGTCGTTATCTCTCTAACTAGCTTAGCAACACCAAAGTTTCCTGACCCATAGTAAGTAGGATTACTGACCTAGCATTCAAGATCACCAGTTGCAAAATACAGAGGAAATCGATGCCTCAATCGATAATCTAAAGTCATTCGATAGTCAGTGCAAATACATTGAGACAAAAGGGAAAATAACTCATAATGGTAAAATCACCACACGACCCAATAAAAGAAAAGGCACAAGAATTGATAGAATTTGAAACAATCAAAGATATGCTGTCTTTGTGAGAAGAAAAGATACCTGAATGATATGCTGTCTTTGTGAGAAGAAAAGATACCTGAATGTCCCCGCCCCAACATACAAGATCACTATCAATGTTTTCTTTCATAGTTTCAGAAGAAGCATCATACCGATTTGGGCTTCGGAAGATGGAAAGTTTTCTTTCTTAATTTTCTTAATTCATCGCAAAACCTTCATTTATACGGAGTCTTTATGTCCGTGAGCGGAGAGGAAAGAAAATTTCAAATTATTTTCGACCGTTACAAACAACGCAGCGTTTTTGTCTATTCGGCTTTTACAAGTTTTGGGCTTCGAAAGCCTTTTTGTTGGGGTGGTGTTAAGAATTAAGGTTTCAAATTAGTTATGGTTTTTATTTCTATTTTTAAATGGTTTCTTAAAATATTTTGATTTTAAAAAATTATTAAATTAATATTTTTATGATTTCTAAACATTGATGTTAAAATATAAAAATATAATTTTTTTATATTTTTATATTTATGAGCGAAAAGTTATTTGGGTAAATACTCTTAGTATATTAGTATATTAAGATCTGATATGAGTTACGTTAATAAAAATATATTATTATTTGTTAGAGAAAAGTTTCATCTAGAATCCAGAAGATTATTGTTTTTCTTTAATAAAAAAATATATTATTATATATTGAAACTAATAAAGAAAGATGAAGATGAATATGTGGAAGGGATATAGATTAAAGTTCTAGATTCATTTTCAATTAAAAGGATTCAGAATTATATTAGATAGGCGGTTCACGTTTTGTTGTAAGTTCGGCAAATATTTTTCTAATATAAACATATTTATATATATGTACATGTATATATAATGTTAAGGTGATGCGTGTGTTTTTTTTTAGTTTTTTTTTAAAAAAGATCTATGTAATTGATTCAACTTGGTTTGATAAGCATGATTACTTAATGATATGATTATTAAAAAAGACATCACCAACAAATGAAAAAAGTAGACAATGATTTAATGCAAAAAAATAAACACATGTCAGTTGCAGGAAATCTATCTTTTCATTATTTTTAAAAGGTCCCTATGATTTTACTTGTTAGCAAAGAAATAATTAAATGAGAATGGGATGATCGCATGGAAAGCAAAATAAAAAAAAAATGACCCTTGATTCTTCGAAAACAAAATATTGAATGATAAAACTAATATATAAATGACTCGAGTCTATTCGAGCCAATAAGCCAAATTTTTGACCTAGTTGTGAAATTAGAATGACTCCATGGAACTTTATGAATAAAATAATAACACTTAATTCTCAAATGAACCAAGTGTTAAGGTGAGAAATTATAACGTCCCCTTCTTTAGGAGACAAACAAGTAATCTTATTAATACACATTCACTAAGAAAATAAGACGGAATTAAATTTTTTTACATATATATATATAAAGGGTTCACTAAAATTTCTATCGAAATTTCGGCAAAACATCCCCTGTACTAGCAGGTCCAAAGTTTTCGACATATAACATAACCTTTTATTCAATGTTGACCTAATCATCCTAGATCTACAAAACCTTAAACATCATCCTCATCATAATCATAATAAATAAACTATACATTTAACAACAATCAACAATTTGCACCAGAGTTAGTGCAAATCTAGTCACATTTAATAGAATAGGACAAAACGAGTCAATTTTCTTCCATTCCAATTTTTCCATAAATAGTGATCAAACATATCTGTTTACCAACATTTAATTTTTACAAAATATTACTTGATACAATAAGAAACAACAGCTTTACTCCTGACATGAAGATGGACCTGAAATGGAAATACAAGATAATTCCATAAAGAAAATTTGAAAAGAAAATATATTATGTGTCTCACCCTCCGCGAGAGCACGGCGTCACGTTACTCCCGACATGAAGATGGACCTGAAATGGAAATACAAGATAATTCCATAAAGAAAATTTGAAAAGAAAATATATTATGTGTCTCCCTCCGCGAGAGCACGGCATCACGGCGACTCTCCCCGTGAGCGGGGTTATTCATGTCGGGGTTTTATCTTTATTTTTGTGAAAAGAAGAGTGGCCACCTAGTATTATGGTTACTAGGAATCTTAAACTGGTCTTTCAGAGATTCTAAGGCAAGTGACTAGTTGCGTAAAGGGAAGGTTTTAGCACCCCTAGTACTCCCTGCCTAAGGTAAGCTGCTCGGTGTTTTGGTTTGCCTTATAATTGCTATGGTATTGATATTTCAAAAATATATTGGTGAAATGATGTTGACGTATTATTCCCGTAAAAATATTTTGGATATTTACCACTTTAAGGTTTCTTTATCCAAATATTTACGGTGAATAACAACGAATTATCCCCGCTAATATTTTGGATATTAACCCGTTTTGGATTTCTTTACCCAAATATCAACAGTGAATAATAACGAATTATCCCCGCCAATATTTTGGATATTAACCCCTTTAGGATTTCTTTATCCAAATATTAATAGTGAATAATATGAATCCCCAAAAATAAGATTTTGATATTTTTTTGAATATTGGCCAATACCCTTTAGATTTTACAAACATGTTGTAAAATCCAAAACTGCAAGAAAATGATTTCCCTTTGCTTACAAAATCCATGCTAAACCATTTTTCTTTAAACTCCAAAATAATATTTTTTTTGACAAGGAATATTTTTTATGCAGATTTGTATTTTCATTACATCTTTTTGTTTTAATAATTAAAAAAAAAGATATTTTTATGCACATTTGTATTTTATTTTTATTTATTATTATTATTTCTTTTTCGGTGGGCTGGATGCCCACCTAACTTGGGATGGGCTATCAGCCCACCTTGACTCAGGCTTATGGGCTTTCAACCTAGACGGGCTGGAAGCCTGTTTTAAATAGGGGGTCAGGCCAGCACAAAGCCCAGCCCCACGAGCCCACTGTCCACGCAGTGACAGTGGGCGAGGAGTGAATTAATTCACTCCCCGCATGCAAAAGAGACGATGAATAGTAACATGGAGAATTTTGGAGTGTGGTGAATGACATACCTGTTAATACCATTGGCTAGAGGAGATGGAGATAGTTCTTCCTGTTGTGGTGGCATCAGAAATGGTGGCTTGTGGTGGCCAGAGGAGGCGTCAGAAGCCGACCTAAGTCGCTGCAACGGTTGCTGCTGCTGCCGCCTTCGCCTAAGACCATGGTTGGGCTGCTGGAGTAGAGAGGGAGTTGCTAGCGATGACGAGGTGGTGCTAGGTGGTTGGAGTTGTGAAGTTGGAGGAGAGAGAGGGTTGGCGGTGGCTTCCGATCGAGAGGGAGAGAGAGCTACAGTTGTTGGTTTTAGAGAGAGAGAGGGAGTTGCTAACTGAATGTAGGAGAGAGAGAGGGACGATGTCGGGGAGAAAAGAGAGAGAGAGAACTGGCGTCTGAGATGGAGACGACGCTGCTGGCGAAGAAGGGTGGCTAAAAATGCCAAGGAAGAGGGAGAGTTGTTGTTATGTAGTTATGGTGCAATTTTCCTTACTCTCCCAAGCTTTCCCATTGTTTCTTCTTCTTGTCTCTATGTCCTCTGTCAATATTTTCTCCTCTCAATCCTCCCTCTATCTGTTATTTTTATCGCAAATCTATGTTCTGCTGTTTTCTACCCTGTCTACTCTCTCCTCTTCCTTTTCCTCCCGTTCTCTCCTCAGTTCGTAAATTTTCCACTCTTTTTCCTTTACATAAAAATCTTCTCCTCTCTGTTCTCTTTTTTCTGTGTATTGATGAATTTTTTTCTCTCTTCATAAATTTTCTACTCTGTTATCCCCCCTTTTCTCCTCTGTATGGCTTCCTTTTATAGGCGCAGGAGGTAACCGTTGGGTTACCTCCTGCTGCAGCACACCTGAAAACATGGTTGTCGATGGCGTGCAGGTGCTTGTCGACGGTGGTGCAGGCGACTTGTCGGCAGTAGTGCAGGCGATGGAGTGAGCTATCTGTTGCTTTGGGAGGTGTAAGTGCAGTTTGGTCCGTCAATTTGTAATTGTTCTAATTGCACCTCCAATTGGATTTAAACTTATTGTGAAACCCGAGAAAAAAAACAGGGTAAAAAATATAATTAAGAAGAAATGGGACTATAAATACCCATCTCTTCCCTCAGCCATGTTTGGCTGAAATTAGAAGAAAGAGGGGAGAGATAAGACAAATTTTTTCTTCACAAAAACTAGGATTAAACACCCAAAAGCTTGTAAACCCATAAAAGTCTTGGAATTCTAAAGTGGAGGAACACAATTTGAGGAGGATTAACAAGAAGAAAGTGAAGAATTTGGGGAAGAAAGGAGTGGCTGGTTCTTAACAAGGAGAAGAAGGCTAAGATTCTTCCAAATTTGTGAACTAAAGTCAAGATTTCATCCAAGTAAGGAGTTCTAATTCCAATTTCTATGAAATTAACCTCAATTTGATTAGAAGTTCATGATTCTTCTTGAATTGGGAATTAGGGTTTTTAAATACAAAATATTGGGGGGAATGCATAAATGAGTAGGGTTTTCATGAATAAAGGGAAAAACATGGTTGTGATTGATAAGAAAGCAAGGATTGAAGATGAATTGGTTATGTTTCCTTCATTTTTGCATAACAGGGCAGATTCGTTGCCCTGTTTCTTAGGGGAATTTGGACCTGAAAAATACATAATTCACGGAGGGTTCCTCATAGAAGTTGTAGCTGGGAGTGTTAGATTTCCAACAAGTCCGACCCCGTCTAATTTGGAGTTCTGGAACTCCAGATATGGGTAAAAATCTGAGGAGAGTTCAAGTTGTCACCTATGTTGACAGTTTTGGCCAAGTTGAGAAAATAGCAAAAATTTAACCATGTTAAGGGTAGAAATTGTCCCTTGCCCTTCATAAAATGTGTCTTGATCTTCATAAAATAAAAGAAGAGAATAAATGGTGATTAAAAATTGAATTCATGATGCCCACTTGGACTATAAATGAGCTGAAAAGTTAAAGGATGATAATGAGGAATATAAGTGAGAAAGGAAAGATTTGGTAAAGAGAAATGAATATTACCATTTTTATTGTTGTTGTGTGTGATATGTGGATTAATATGAAAAAAATGGTGGGTATTTGTGGTTTCAGGAGGAACCGCGGGTGGAGGGCAACAACTACAGGGGAACGCAAGTCAAATGTTCACAGCAGGTAGGTACTTGGTACCTGTATCTTCTTTATCTAATAATTATTTTCTTTACTAGTTATTGAACTAAGTTACAATTTGGTGCTTATTGTTGAGGAAAAGAAAAGGGGTAAAGGAAATGTTAGGGGATGGAAAAGAAAAAATAAATAAATAGATATGTATAGGAAGAAACAAGCTGGTTGATATCGGCATTGCCGATATGAGGGTGGTGAGATATAGACCCTGATTAGCTATTTGGTTTCAGAATAGTTAATGATATTGGCGGGTGACGTCGATATCAACATAATTTATAAACTTGATTAGCTATTCGGTTTCAAAATAGTTAATGATATCGGTGGGTGACGTCGATATCGGCATAATTTATAAACTTGATTAGCTATTCGGTTTCATAATAGTTAATGATAATGGCGGGTGACGTCGATATCGGCATAATTTATAAACTCGATTAGCTATTCGGTTTCAGAATAGTTAATGATATTGGCAGGTGACGTTGATATCGGCATAATTTATAAACTTCATTTGCTATTCGGTTTCAGAATTGTTAATGATATCGGTAGGTGACGTCGATATTAGCATAATTTATAAACATGATTAACTATTCAATTCCGGAATAGTTAATGATATCGGCAGGTGACATTGATATCGATAAAATTTATAGACTTAATTAGCTTTCTAAGATGAAAGCTAATGATGTCAAGAATCCTTGACATTAGCATACTCTAAAACCTCCTAAGGTAATAAAGGAACAAAGATTAACTATTTTGGTTTAAAAAAAAATAGTTAATGATACCAACGGTTATGTTCGTGTCAATATTTTCATGAAACTGATTAGTTGATTTCAGGACGGGCAACAAGAGACACCATTGGAGGTCATTAATGTCGGCTATAGTCTCTTCGATGTGAAAAAGGAGAAAGAAGCAGTCAAAAGAAATAAATTTTCTTTTATATAACCTTAAAATGGTGTATATGGTTGTGTCTAGAATCTCATATGATTTAAGTAGATTGATGGATATGTTGTTTAAATTCTTCTGTAAACTGCTAGTATTTACTTAATTGTTTTACTCATATGGAAAAATCTATATTTTGCAGGTTCCTCCCATTCTCGTCAGGAATAGAATTTTAGACCCTTAATCCTTTTTGTATATGGTGCCAATTTCTTAGGTTTCAATATCACAAAAAAAAACCAAGGAGCCGGTTGGTTGCAAAATCACTTTGCAGTGCTGGAATCTCACTAACGAAGAAAATTCACACAAGAGAATTTTTATTGAATTCAAAATCCGATGCCTTCTTCCTCTTACAATGTTTCCTTAAATACTCAAACAACTTACTAGGAAAGCAACAAAAAAAGGAAATTTATAGCAATAAAATCGGACACATGACAGCTTTAATCAAATAACAAAATTAAAGTGAATAGATTGCTGGAAACAATGGGATTTCGGGACATCAGCAGCTACATTGATGGCAGGATCTCTTCCATATTGGGCTCTTCCTCAACGTCTTCTTTCCCCCCTTGAATTTCCCCCTGATCTGTATTGATGTTAATGCCCACATCCTCAACGTCTTCTTTTCCCTTCTTAATCGCCCCCTGATTTGCATCAGTATAAGTTAGGAACTTAGGAAGTTGTGATGTATTTTTGGTTATGAAGAAAAATATGTAAACTGTATAGAATAGTATATTTGTAAATTTTGGTTCTGAAATATTAAATTGTGTTACATTATATATATATATATATATGAAATCTTCGTGTGAGAATTGGCTCTTTTAATTTTTACCTTATACGTCTGATGTATGATAGAGTTTGGGAATGAATATGGTCCTGAACATATCCTAGAATGAATTATGCAGTTGATTGTATTAAACATGGATGGGATTATGGATGAGACATGATTCAAACTGCATGCAGGTTACATTGTCGATAATTTGGGATCTCCTGAAATGGGGGAGACTCTGCTGAAATTTCGTTAGAAATTTCGGTGAGAGAGAGAGAGAGAGAGAGAATTATACTCCAAATTACCCCTTTATAGGGGAAAGATTAACAAAATTTTGGGGTTGTTACACTTATGATTTTGTGCAATTACACCCCTGTCAGAATTTCAATATCAGCCTTGACTTTGCGTGCCTTTTTTATTTTGATCCTTGATTTCTACTTTGTGCGATTTAACCCTCAATCAACCATTAGATTCTCAATCTGTTCAATTTGGCCCCCGATTTCGCATAATTGGCTTGGAAAAATTCAAATCGGTCTCCGAAAATTCCAATCTTATCAATTGAAACTAAATGAAGTTCAAGAACTTGATTTTTCATCGATTAAGCCCTTAATAAAATTAATTCAACCAATTTAAAGTATAATTAAGTCCTTACACTTAATTAAACCCTTCAATTGGACCCTAAATTAATTCTCAAACATAATTACACTTTTAAATTCGCCAATGATTAAATCAAATTGGCCCGTAAAAATTTAATTATATCTTTCGACTTAAATTTTATGCAGATTTATCCAATAATAAATTACTTTAGACTTGAATCTGCGCTTTCCTTCATTTCTAGGCACAAAAGAGGTGTGATCGAGCTCTCAAAAACGTCTAAAATTTCCACCTTTATTTTTCTGCCAACACCAACCCCTTTTATTTTATTTTTTCTTATTTTTGGGTAGATTAGGGGAATAACCCAAAATTGGGTTATGAAATTAATGTTATTAAACCCACGATATACAATCATACATAATTATAATAATCAGCATAGCTATTTGAAATACAAACCAATTTCTCCATTTATATAGTGTCGATGCTAAGTACTGTCGATACCCTTATCACCCTACTGACATCAGAAATCAGAGAAGACCCCTTCCCGGTTCCCTGACATACCTACTTATATTTTTTTTAGGATGTGCGTTGATTCCATTTTATTTTTATATTTTTGAAATTTCAAAATACATGAATGTGTAATAAACATTGCACCACAATCCCTTTATCTAGGATTCTAACATACACTTGATGTATATTAGCCTCTGCATAGTGATCCCCATCCCCGAGACATACACTAAATGTATGGCAGTCATTCATGATCATCCCCTTATCCAGAATCCTAACATATACTAAAATGTATGTTAGCCATTTTTGGTGATCCCTTTGTCCAGGATCCTAGCATACACTAAATGTATGTTAGCCACTGTCATGTTTTGTTCATGACATTTTCAAACTACCCTTACACACATTCCTTAAATATTCTTATTGATAAAACGTATCTTTTCAAACTTCCACCAAAGCTTTAAGCATAATTCACACATTTTCATTATTAGAATTAAATCAGAAATGTAGGCATGAATCACCTACCTGCTGTGGATGCTCTGCTCATGGTCCCTTGTTGTTGTTGTTGCACCACACTCACGGTCCCTCCTACAACGACAAGAAACTCTCATAAATCATTTTCACCACACTCACACTCACTTTCCTTTCCATTTGTCTTGCAAATTAGCTCTCATTTCATCTGATTTCATGCCACATTCATCAATTACACACAATTCCATATTCCCCCCAAAAAAATTCCATGAACCCTAACCCAAATCTCATAAAGAAAATCATGCAATTTAACCATAAAGTCTAGAATCTTTTATATCCATATAAGAAACACCATACCAAAGGAAGATTTAAGATCCTAATAGCTTGTGAAATCACAATCTCCTCCTCCCCTCTTTTTCTTCCTGTTGCTGCTAGCCCTATGCTCTTGTTTTTCCTCTAATTTCTTCTTCCAATAATACTCCAAATCCTTGTATTTCTTATGTTTGAATGTTTTGATAGCACAATCTCACTTTCACTTTGAAATTCTTCTTCAATTGAGTAAGAAAAATATTAAAATCTCCCTCCCTTTCTTCCCCTCATTCTAGTGGACATAAGAGAGAAGAGAGGGGGTATTTATACCCCTAAATTTCTCTTATTGCAGTTAGGCCCCATTACCATTATATGTTTTTGTTTTACCCCATGTCTTCTCTTCTTATAATTTAAATCATAATCTTTATATTTATTTCAATTCTACCCCCCTCAACCTATCTTATTTCTCTTTTAATTCATTCCGAGTTAAAAATTACGATATCTCAACTATTTGGTCCGGATGTTATATCCAAAATCTCTGAATTCTCATTTTATTTAAATTTGATCATGAATTCTTCCACTTTTATTTATTTATTTATTTTTATTTTGTTAGTATATAATTTACACCTACATTTATTTCCTGGGGTTAACAAAAATAATATAAAATAACTTAAGAAAAAGTGAAAAAAAAGACTCGACTCAACTCTTGGTAAAAACCCCTAATCAATGTCTCGAGATATGAGATGCAAAAATTAAATGAGAATGGAAGACAAAATGAAAACAAATATAAACTTTAATTGTAAGGGCAAGTCCAACGGAAGAGGCATCCCAGCATCCAAAGCCAAATTTTTGAATTTTTTGGCTATTTTCGTTCTTTTGTGGTCTCCAACAGGAGAGGCATCCCGAGAGGCATTTTGCCTCTTCTTCAGCCGAGAAGGCATTCCCACAGGTGATTGATCCAGAGCTAAAAATTAAAAAGAGCCGTTGGAATTGGAATTATACCGTGCAACAATAAATCAACAAAACCACCACAACAACAATCAACAAAACCACAGTTCAAAAATACATAGATAATAAAAAAAAATGCCTGCTTGGTGGGGGTAGAAAGAGTAGCAAGAGCAAAGAAGGAAGTAATCAAGAGAACCCGCATGGAAAAAATGATAAAAAAAAATCAGTAGCATCAAAGAAAACAAGAGGTGAAGCAATCTTGATGAGGCGGCTTTGAGGAAAAATTCACCATGTGCTAACAGGGAATGTTCTGGTAGTGGCGGGTCATCCGAGTTTTTGGGTTTTGACTCTGAATCAGGTGAAAAAAGAGGGCTTCCTTTGCCTAAACCATTCACGAGTGATCTTGGTGGTGTTGGTGGGCTGGAGGATGCAGAGGGAGAGGGAGGTGGGCGGCGCATGTTATGTAGGAGAAGGAAGGTAGGGTTTTTTAGATTGAAATGAAAATGAAGGGGTGAAAACGGGTTAGGGTGGGTTTTTAATATAATTATTATATTATAATAATAATAATTATATATTATAATAGTAATTATTATATATTATAATTAATTATTATTATTATATAATTAATTAATTATTATTAATAATTATTAATTATTATAATAATAGTTAGCATAAAAAATAGGGGTATTAATTTGATTGAATTATTTGTAATGTAATGTATTTTAATTAATTATGTTTGAACTTATTGATTATTTGTTAATGTGTTCATTTTGTTTTTTTTAGTTTTTCTAACACTGAAAGACAATAAGTAACATTAATTAATTTCAAATACAACAACCATAAAAAACATAGAATTACTTGAAAAACATACAATAAGTAGTTTAAATTTCAAATATTGTGGTTTTTTTTAAAATTATATTTAAATTTATTTTTTTAATTTAAATATAATTAAAAAAAATAAGTTTATTGTTTGAGAGTTTTCAAAAGCAATTATTTAATTATATAACTTACTTATATTAATTGTATAATTAAACTATACAAAATAATTGAATTTTATTAAAAATAAGATAAAAAAGTGGCTATTCAAAATGGCTCTTACCGTTGTAGAGCACATCAATTCAAGAGTCATTTATCCACTATTCAAAAAGCCATTTCTATGATTTGGCTCTTAAAAATGGCTCTTGCCATTGGACTTGCTCTAAGAAAATAAAATGACAAATGACAATAATAAAAAAAACAAGTCTTTCCAACCTAGTAATTCAAATTTGCAATTTATTCGTTAAACTAGAATGACTCTATTGAAACAAAATCAATTAAAATCATGAAGTTTAATTCTCAAATAAACTAGATGTTTACCTTACAAAATAAAAAAATGGAAAAAATAAAAATAAAAAACCTAAGTCAACCCATAGTATACCCAATCTAATGATATGAGACATGAGATCGGGACAAATCTATATGAATAAAATTGATGAGTTGTATTTTTAAAATAATTTTATAAAAGAACTTAAAAAAGAGAGAAGATCAAGTCCAACCTAATTAAAACGAAAGCTAAAACAGATCGTTAAACCATTGTTCATCCACACTCAATTGACTGTGGATTAGAATAATTTTTTTCATTTGTTTTGGTCGATTTGTTTTAATACTTTTCAGCAGTTCATTTTAACTTTTTTCATTTATTCGCAGCCAATTACTACATTTCAACACTACTATTCATTTCAGCAATGTTCATTTGTTCACATCCAAGCGATATCTTTTAATACTTTTCAGCATTGTTCATTTGTACGCATTCAATTAATGCATTTCAACATTGTTCATGCTAATTATTTAGTAGCCCTCTAAGTTTAGTGGCGCGACGAACTGAGGCGACAATTGTTTTAGTTCCTTTATTTTTATTATATATATTTCTCAAATAGTCAATATTTGTGTCCATGTTTATATGTATATAGTCTTAGTTTTTATTTTTTATTTTTATTATTTTCTATTTTGCTAAGGTTGTATGTTTTTTTAATATAGTCCTTAAATTTTAATTTGTGTTTGTGATCATTTGAAAATTGATATTTCTTATTTTTTCCATTTTTTTAATTTTTCAAGTCCAATGATTTTTTAAGCTAATAATATTTTTTCATTTATTTTAAAAAATGACTTTTGCACCTTTTTTATGTAGATGTAATATCACATTAAAAAACGAAGCGACATGTAGACAAAATGGGTGGAAAAAATAGGTCAAATTATCTACAATGAAAAAATATACGAGCGACTTGCCATGCACTTTGCTGCAGTCAGAACCAAACTTTTAACATGTAAAAATATTATTAATGGTCCTAGATTTTTTTTAAGATGCTATATATCTAATAGAAATAATCAACCTACAAACCTTTTGACTATTTAGTTTTTTTATATATTCATTTTATTATAGATAAGGCGTTTAAAATAATGATAACGATTATTAGAAGTTATTTTTTTATTAAAAATATGTGAGGCTAATTATATATTTTGATATATATTTAATATTATCGACTTAATATATATATATATATATATAAACTAAGTTGTTTTTGACAAATTCTCAATTTAATTTAATATTAGTGTTCTGAAATACTTTTAATATAATAATATGAAGAATAAATATTAAAAAATAAAAAAATAAATGAATATCTTTTTATAACAATAATGTCGGTGACAAAGATAGTATTACCAATAATAATTAGAATATTAATTATTTCCAATAATGGTTATAATGACATTATAGTAATTGTGATAATTTAACAATCATGATAATAACAATCAACATAATTTATCAGTCAATGTTGTTTTTGTTAAAAATTGACTTTTGCAGTTTTTTATGTATGATATTTCAATTATAATATCACGTAAACAGAAAATATACAAACCACATGTAGGCACAGCAGGTGGAAAAATTGGATCAAATTATCTAAAATAAAAAAATATAGGAGTCACTTGCCTTGTGCTTCGCCATAACAAGAACCAAATTTTTTAACATATATAAAAAAAGATAATGGTCCTAGATTTTTTACATGCTATACATCTAAGGGAAATAATCAGCTTACAAACCTTTCAATTATTTAGTTTTTTTATATATTTATTTATTATGGATAAGGTGTTTAAAATAATAATAATTATTATTTTAAAGGTATTTTTTCTTAAAAATAATTATATATTTTGATATTTGTTTAATGTTAACACCTTAAAATATATATATATATATATATATGAACTAATTTTTTTAAAAAAATCTCAAATTAATTTAATATCAGTGTTCTGAAATAGTTTTAATATAATAATATGAAGAATAAATCTTAAAATCTTAAAAAATAATTTAATGTCTTTTTAAATAAAAGTACTTTAAACTAAAAATATATCAAGCCACACATAGATAAAACAAATGCAAAAAAAACACAAAGATAACAAATCACTAACAGTAGAAGATTCACTATGCATACATAAAAGATAGTTTCACTCTCATTTCATGCCAACAAATCTAAACTTATTCTATTTTTTAACGCAAGTTGCATTTAATACAAAAATAAATTACAATAAAAATTAAAAAGTCAAGACTAAGAATATAGATGCATTAATGCAAATGAAAAATTAAGAACTATCCAGAAAGACTGAAAAAATAAAGGGATTGAAACTACACCAAAAAATTCAAAATTCAAAATTCAAAACCAAATTACAAAACAAAAAATTAAATATATTGAAACAAGGTAAAAAAATATTTCTCGTTGGAGCGGAGCGCAGGCCAATGACTCGTCTAATATAAAAGAAAATAAAGTCAAACATTAAGGGATGAAATTGAAAAAATATCAATCAAGAAAAGTATAAGAAAAAAACAAATAATAAAACAAAAGAATGAGGACCAAATTTGATATATATCAATTGCATCAAATGTCAATGGATAAAATTGAAAAAAATAAATCAATCAGATTCAATACAATCAACTGACAATACAGTTGGATTGCTACCCTAAAATGTTATGTTCAACTATTAGAAGACACTGTTGGCGTTGCTCAAAGGGCACCAATGCGAGTGCTCCAACAACTTTTTATTAATATTATAATTTAGTTAAAAGACTTAAATACCCTAAATCAACTTGCCAATTACCAAAAAAACTTATATGATAGTAACTTTAAAAAGATTTAATTTTAAGGGTAATATGGGTATCTTATCGTATAAAAAATGTTGACATGTATGAAAAGCCCCTCACATTAAAATTGAATTAATTTAGCTTTTAATGGTACTTGAGTTATTTTATTCTCTAATGAAAAAGTCATATGATCTAGATACCATTATGAACCTTGAATTGACAACTTGATCCTGTCAAAAGGTTTACCTTCAAACCAAGTTATAAATTTCATGTTGGCAAGAGCAAAATGGTAATTTGACTATGCAAATCCCAACCAAATATGAGATGGTCCATAATAAATATCTAAGTAGTTTTAGTTTTTTTTTAATACAACACATCATTCAAAAAACTCCTTGGATGACAAACTATAAATCTTAATTAGCTATAAATTAATAATCATAGTTTTTAAAACCGATATGGGCAATTCATAGGTCATGTGAGCTAACTGGATTCACCCAAGTCAACCTATTTTTTTATTTTGAAAAGAATTTTAGAAATCAACGAGTCCTGATTGATTTTTCCTTGGGCTGATAGACTTGGGAGTCACTAGAGTGAATTTCTCTTTCTCAAACTCGATTTAGCCTAGGTCTTAGACCACCCGAGTCATAGATCAAACTGATGGGTTATGTCAAGTTTTAAAAAACAACACAATATATATAAAAATAAATATATTGAAAAATACTAAACATAAAACTCTAAATATAAGGATACGCTAGTTATTTGACACGCAGTTCGCCACAAGTCAGATCAATTGTTTTGGCAAAAACACCCATTAATACACAAGCTTTTCAAAAGCAATTGTTAAACAAATCCTAATTATAAATTAAAAAGCATGTGCATTTAATAAAATAAATCGAGTCATTTATGCCAAAAATTGCAAAAATAAATGTTGATGTGTCCATTCAACTCACCAAGGTGCAAGTCAAATTGTTTTCTAACTAATTAATGAATGTGCATGTGTTATTTACATATTTCTTGGCATGTCGTAAAATATATAATAAAATATAGTGAATATTTTTAACGTAGTAGAAAATAGGATAATATCTACATTTCACAACTTGCACTAATTCATGTTATGCATAAATCACATATTAAATCATGGAAATCATAACAAAAAGTGTAGGTAAGGATCACCTATCTATTGTGGAAGCTCTACACCCATGGTCCCTCCTGCAAATATAGACAACTCACGTAAATTATCCTTATTCAAGGATACAATTCATAAATTTCCATTTTCAAATATGACTTGTTTCTTTTCCTTTACCATGTCCAATTAGTCGCTTCATGACTCTTTTTTTCCGAATCCGCTAGCATTCCAACCTTTCTCTAGATTCTCGTTGGCCCTCACTCCTTTCCTCCCAATTTTTTTTTCCAATAATACACCTAATTCTTGTGTTTTTATGTACGAATGTTTTGGTAACACTTAATCTCTCTTTTTTCTTTGTAATTTTTCTTAATTTTGAAAGAAAAAAATAAAAAAATCCCTCCCACCTTGACCAATTGGTGCCGACATTGAAGAGAAAAAGATAGAGATATTTATACCCCTTAATTTCTCTGATTTGCACTTAGGCCCTATTTCTTTTAAATGTATTATTTTTACCCATCTTTCCTTATAATTAAGCCACACCTCTTTACATTTCTTATAATTCCACCCCTCAGCTTTTTCTAATTCATTTTCTTTAATTTAATCTATCCCCTAATATTTCTGAGTTGAATCTATGACCTCTTGAATACCGTTCGGATGTTATATCCAAAATTTCCAAATTCTTGTTTTATTTAAATCTGTACATGGATTCCTTCACTATTATTTTCCATTTATTTAGTTTGTAATTTACACCAATATTTTTTTCTCAAGGCTTACAGTAATAAAAAAAATTGGGGCTTTTTAGGTTTGCCTGGTGCGATGACAAACTTCGAACTTGAATTGACAAAAAATGTTAAAGAAAAACAAAGATTTAAGTCTCGCAAAATAGCATTTTGCAAAAGATGTGTTTGTCTAGGCCATCTCATTCTAAAAAAAAACAAACAAATGCATCCACCATACTTATTAAGAGTTATACAAATCCAATGTGTCTAGACTTTAAGACAATTTATGTATGTAAGAGAAATGTAAAAGTAAGAAGCAAAAATGTTTGGAACAGTGATGGGAGACACAAATATAGTCAAGGAGCAGCCACATGGCATGTCAACCCATGCATCAATATAAAGCAAAAGTACAAGGTGCTGAAGCAATTAATCATCAATACATGAATAGTATGATAAATCTAACACAGACAATTGTTATTAGAAAGATAAGAAGTATGTTTACACAATGAAACTGTCAAATGCGTGCAACACTGAAAGGGAAAAGCTCTTCAATAATTAACATTGAACCTCTGGTGTACAAATGAAAAGAAAAAAATACAGATGCAAATTAAACAACCTAATAACCTATTGACAAGCACAAAGCAGCAGCGCTAGGAACCCAAGGCTAGGAAACAAATTTGGCAAGAAGAAGAAAATGGCATAATTAGAAAACCTAAAAGGGAAATTCAATGAGATGAAAAAAATAGTGTAAGGGATTGTTTGGGAGTGTGATTGAGATTGTTTTTTCAAGTGTTTTTTTGTTTGGAAATGCATTAAAATAATATTTTTTTTCATTTTTAAAAATATTTTTTTTTTACATTAGTGTATCAAAACAATCCAAAAGAAAAAAAATTGAAGCTTTGACACAAATAAAGAATTCAATTTTTTTCAAAAACACGGTTCTACTACACATCAAAACACATCCTAATAAGGCAAGGATCATTTAGGCTTATAAACATATGTGATTGGGGGAAGAAACAACGATAATTGGGAGCTATGTATAGATTTCTGGAAATGCAAAGTACACACAAAAGTAACTAGAAAACACAAAACCAATAAACAAATTAGTTAATTTCATATAATTTGACAACAAACGTAAAATGAAACCAACGTAAAGAACCCAATAAATGTAAAAGAAGAAGAAATTGCAACGTATTGATTGTATCTCTCTAAACCTCGCCTTGTACCTCGAAGATTACACATCTAACATAGAAGCCTCTAACCATTAGATGATAATGAACAAATTATCCCTCACTTATGTCAAAAGTGAACAGAATTCAAAAGCAGATACCGAATGAAATCCTACTGACGTCCCGCGGGTAGAATATTGGGATTATCTAAATATGAAATGAGACATACTCAAAATTGACTAAAAAGAAGAAAAATAATACAATAAATTTATCCAAGAGTTTAGCTCATAATCCTATATGTTTGAATCAAACTATCCATTTTTATCAAAACCTAAAATTTAACGGTTTCTCTTGAAATCTAATTCAAAATAAATAATTCATAAAATTTCAATAAAGGGACCAAACTGTGACTTTTCCAACGTTTAGGGACTAAACTGTAATTTTCATAAAATGAGGGATCAAACTGAAATTTAATCATCTTTAACCGCCAGCCTACTTTCCAGATTTCCAGCAAAGGTTTTTCATAATTTCCAAATCTTGTTTCAGACCTAACACATCAATTAGCCTTCAAATCATCTACAATCTAATCAATTAAACCATTACCAAACACAATCAATCCTTCACATCTTAATCAATTCATCAATTAAACCAGAAACAAAATTAATCCTTCACATCTCAATCAATTCATCAATTAAACTCGAAACAAAATTTTCAAACCCTAATCATCAATAAAATCAAAATCTTAACTAATAACAACATTTATACATACTAAAACATAAACATTTTCTTAACAACTTATTTCTTCTACCTCTTTTCTCCTTCCCTCTTTTCTCTTATTCTTCTTCTCCTTTCTTTCTCTCCTCCCGATTCTCTCTCTTAAATTTCATACCTCTCTCTCTCTCTCTATTTATATTTACAAATTTTATACAATTATTATAATACCCTTCATTCATTTATACCTAATTCTAAGCCACCAATGGCATTGTTGCCTTTTAATTTTAATTTTTTTAAAACACTACAAAAAATATTTACACATTAGAAATGATAAAGGGTGAAATTGAAACTAGAATTTGTAGAGGCCTAACCCAATAGAAGGAAAATCATAAAAAATAAAAAACTAAAGAAAAGAATGAAAAAGATGTAAGCAAACTATTCTAATCTCTAAAATTTGCAAGCCATGAAATTCTTGACCTGGTCTCAGTTAATAAATTTAACTTTCCATAAATTTAATTTTAAGGGATAAATTTAATTCTTGACTACAAAGGAATTCTAAAAAAAAACATAAGAATCTGAAACTTGAATGTTATACAAAATGCAGGTTATGTTAGTGCTTGAACTTATAAAAAGGTAAACTTTATGTTAGTGTACTCTACTAGGAGGAAAAATTGTGACATGGAGAAAAGAGAAGCATAATGTTGTGTCAAGATCAAGTCTAGAAGTAGAGTTTAGAGCAATGGCCCTGAAGATTTAAGGATCAAGTGGGATGCGCCAATGATGTTGTACTGTGACAATAAATTTGTTTATAGGTAGCTCATAATCCAGTGCAACATGACAGAACTAAACAAGTGGAGGTGGACATGCATTTTATATATATAAAAAAGTAAAAGCGGATTGATATGCACTCCATATGTTCCTATTAGTCGAGAACTTAAATGAGATACAAAAATGTGTAGATAGAAAGACTAAACATGGACACACTCATATTGAATGTTTTCAAATGCAACTTGGGCAAGTTCTAAGGTAGATAGAAGATCCACATCAAGTTATTGTGTCTTCGTTGGAGGAAATTTGGTTTCATAAAAGTAAAAAGCAAAATGTTATGTCTTGATCGAATGTAGAATTAGAGTATAGAGCCATGGCATAGTCTATGTGTGAAATAATATGTATATATCAACTCTTAAGTGAAGCAGGCCTCAAGGCTTCAGTACTAGCAAAATTATAGTGTGAAAACGAAACTGCTCTTCATATTGTAACTAATCCTATTTTTCATGAACAAACTAAGCACATTGAAATTGACTGTCATTTTATCCGTGAAAAAAATACAGCAAGGTTTGATTATCTTTGTAACAATATGGGCATGATAAATATCTATGCTCCAAATTGAGAGGGAGTGTTATAAGATGTAAATAGCAAATAATTAGAAAATCATGTAGAGCCTAATTATAGGGATTCTAATTAGTCCATTTTCTTATATAGGGTCCTAATTGTAGGTATCCTAATTAGTCTATTTTTTTTATAGGATCCTAATTGTAGGGATCCTAATTAGTCTATGTTTTATATAGAGTTCCTATCTTGTGTATAAAGGATAGATTGATGATTGTAAAAGTAAGAGAAAATATTTGTTTTCTTTTCCTATGTTTTCAGTTACACAATAACCCATTTGAGGATTTTGACTACAATCGGCTCTAACTTCACAACCATAATCCAGGATATTAAATTATGTTATTAACAAGGACCATTAAAAAGAAAGGATCTTACTATAGTGTAACTTACAGTTTCAGCTTAAGCTTCCATCATCTTAAATTCTGCAGTCAATCCTCCATGTCTTGTTGATTCTTGCATCTTTATAGTTTCAAAGACCTACACAAATAACAAGCACCATATATTAACTAAAAAAATTATTTAAATGATAAATGAATTAAAGGGCATGGAAATGAAAAACCAAGAACAATTCAATTTATTCTTGCAAATCGAGATAAATGGACTTGTACTCCTCAAAACCTAATGAAACCACCAACAAAAAAATCCAATTTCGAAACCTAGCAAAAACACCACAAACTCGTTAATAAAACCCTATTTTCGCCTCCATGACATATTTTATACCAACCCAAAAAGAAACAAAAAGATAAACTTTAAACCCAAAGGGTGGTCTATCGGAAACATTAGAGCGCCAAACCAACAACCAAAGAAGCAGCGAATGCATACATTTTTAGCATGAACAAAAACCCAAAAAGCAAAAAGGATTTAAACAATGATAAGATAAAACTTCATAATAAGGAAAGATACAAAACAACCCCACAACATCTCAACCACCACTATGGACTAATCAACAACCAAAATAATAACTAGAAGCAGTAGCCGATGGCGATAAGAATATTGTTGCCACCGTCCACTCTTTCATTTCCCCGTGAATCACATACTTCTCCCACTACTGTCATCACCACACTAATTAAAGAGTGCTAAAGTATTCACTACATAACTACTGTTCACAAAGCTTGGTTGTAGACTAATTTTAGGAGCAATAATGTTATCGGTGAAAAACAATTAAGCAGCCTAGCCAATTTGACTCACACAAACTCCAAAAGCAATCAGTCATAAATAAAAGTGCTAGCCTATATGCATATAGAAAATAACTTGCTATTGTCAGCCATCTTGTCCTCCTAAAAACCACAAAACAGAACAACCCTAGAATTAACAGATAATGAAAAAATAAAGCAAGGAAAAAAATTCCAAGGGCTATGCTTGGACTTCATCACAAAAAAGGGCAAACATATCTAAAAAACAGATTAAAAACAACAACTAAACTGGAAGGGAAAATAAAAATGAAAGTTGATCATTACAGGAACCACAACATGAAAACCTTCAACAAAGAGGCAAACAAAATTGAACCAATTCCATCCGCAACACAGCCAACCACCAACACAAAAGGTAAAAATGGTCCCCAACTAGCAGCGATGGATGAAAACACCAATCCACTTAAAAAATCAGCAAATGTGATCTTAATTAGCAGTGAATGATGCACAACAAAACAAAGAATCATCTTTTAAATGCAAAAAAAACAACAAAAAGAAAGCAACGGCCCATAGGAAAATCAGCAAAGGGCAACCATACACAGGAGAACAAACAAAGCAACTGCAAAGAAAAGAAAACCTATAAGTAAAATCAGTACTAGATAGAGATAGCAAAAAAAACAGGTCGAAGCAAAATAACCACAACAAGAAAAGAGCAAGCTGGGGGGGGCTACAAAAACAAAAAAGAGATGATGCAATGCAAAACATGAGAGATGGCTAAACAAAACCTTTTACACCCTGCACCAATCCAATAAACTCACTCAACACTCACAAACTCAAATAAGGAATGTGATTGTAAAGCTTGGTTGAAGAGTCATTTGAGGAGCAACAATGCTACGGGTGAAAAAACTCCATGCTAGCTACTATAGTCAAGGAGCACGAATAGTTTGTACTGTAATTGTAGCTAGAATCAACTTGGAAATAAAGCTTAGTGCCAATTTAGGTTCAAACACCAACAATATAAGATGTTTCTTTAATAGCAAGAGGAGCTAAGGTTATAAGTCCACAAAAGACCCTCCATTTGTGCAGTCGTTGCCACATCTACCTCTCCACTGCCCACATAGATGAAGAAAATGTCCAGTAACTGCACGAATCTAAGAAAATAATAAAAAGCAAACAGGACAACTCATTTTTCAAATGCACGAAGGATGAGAAATGACTATTAGAATGGTGTCAAAGTGACAATGGCCATCAGAAGGATTTGTTAACAGAATGTTGTACCACTATAAAAAGATGCAGGTAAAGTAAGAAGTAAAATCATGGCAATATTGGAAACCACAACTAAATGAAAAAATAATACTCATAACGAAACCAAAGAAACAAATAGGCTTGTCAAGCATGGGAATTAGACGTCTCTAATATGGTTCAGCACAAACTGTAAACCAGATTCAATGCCAACTAAAAAGCTATAATCGAGAACATAACCACTGCAAATGAAGCTTGGAATGAAAACCAACAACTAAATCAGAATTAACTAAACAACATAACAGCTCAGGAACCAAAATTGAACAAAAGAAGCAAAACTAAATTAGTTTAAAAACACAAAGATGGGTTGTCTTTATCTTTCCCACCATTTGAAACTCCATCACTTTTCCTCTCTTTGTTTTATTTTTATTTTTCTTACAAAACAGAAAACTCGAAAAAGAAAAGTGACTAAAAAAAGAGTGGAAAAGAAACTTGAAAACTTGTATAGGTGTTTAGAAACAACTAAGAAAACATCAAAGGAGCGTGATCGTAAAGGACCAATAAAACAATAAAGAAATAAAGCTGACAAGTTGCAAAGTCCCAGACCAAGTAGAGCCCAAGCAGAATTCCATCCTCAAATAAGGAATTCGATTGTAGTTTTTTCACCTAACAGGTGACTTCTATTCAGTTAAAATCGGTTCAAAGAAACAATTAAGGTTGGTACAGTTATTTCAGTTGTTAAAAGGTGAACAATACAATTTTTGATAAAAGGAAATATATTGTTCATTCATGAAAAAAATTGCTTTTTTACAAAGAAAGCAACCAATATACTATAAAATATAAAGTAACAGACAATACCTTCCGATTTCAGTCTCACTAAGATTGCACTGTAAAATGTTCAACCCACGCCCATTGTTAGCGACTTTACCAAAATCTCAACCTTCACCATATCTATATGTAAAAAGAAGAGTCAATTAGAATCTTATCCATCAGATGCGTGAATCAAAAGCAAAAAAATATATATAAGATCCTTGACCCAAAGAAAGGAACATAATAAAAAGGAAATATAACGCACTAACAGTAAAGTTTATAGCAGGAAAAAATTCATTTCATACTTCGAACTTACAAATAGACACTTGAATTTCCCTCTCTTTCCACAATCAGGATGTTGAATGCATTTTTCGCTTCCACCTAAGAGCATATAACAAAAGTGAGTGGCATGGCTCTATTTATTTCAAGTAAATGATAATATAAAGAACTTCTCAAGGACATCGAATCCAATTCATTTCATGTTTTAACTCCTAGAATTGTTTAGAATGTCAAAATCCATGCATCACAAGGAATCACAAAATCACATGTCTATATTATTAGTAGCAGTCCAGTGTCGAACTACAGAGCAACTCATTTTCTATTTATAATGACTTGTGTGGCGCGCTATAGAAATCACGTCACTTCCAAACTTGACCCGGTTTCAAACATGACAAAGGAAACTAGAACATCAAATGTCATTCATCTGAATGATAGCCGACCAATGAAAGGATATGTAATTTTAAAAACACGTGTAAGCACATTACTTTCAACCATTTTGTTAAGCTTAGGTTATGGCAATCCATATATTAAATGTGAAGGCACATAATCACAAGAATATGAGCTAAGAAATGTGTTTACCCATGTACTTCTAGTTCTCCTTTACATCATCAACACCGGCAAATGGACATGAGTGGTGCCACCATTTGATAATTCTTTAGATGAGGGCATCTGCTGAATCCTTCAAGTAGAGAGTGCTTATCAGTGTCAAGTATTGCACGTTGTTATGAGTGCGCTTCTAGTATATGTAAAACTACTGAAAACACTTTCGAATTTTGAGAAAGGTAGATACAAATAATAGGGTTCAAACCAAGAAAACTAATTTCAGCATGAAGGTCAAATAACCACCCGGGAAGGTCAGGACGCACATGTGATCATTTACACTGCAATGGGAACATTGAATAATAAAATGAATAGAGAACTCCAACTAACTCATTTCTCTAGCAAAAATGAGAAATTAGAACTTTCAACTAACTCCAATCTCTAGCAAATAAGTCCGAAATTAGTTTTTTATTTATTTTTTCCTTCCAGAAATCTACCATCAAATATGAGTCAGATTTATAATCCATGACGCAAGGAAAACAATTTATTTTCCTGAAATCCCTTTCATGCAACTCATAGATAATTATGGCAGAGAGAGAGGTATACTAGGTTTTTCAATAGCTAATTTAGAGAAAACTATCTAAATCAAGATTCACAAATAATTTCCTCTGGCTATCTGGTGAGTGCCTGTTCTAACAGAAACAACATAAAATTATAGGAATTTCACATTTGAATGCAAAAAACACAAATGCTAACATGGTAAGATCATTAGCAGTGCTGCAGGATTTCAAAGTATGTAGACAACTTCACTATTTCAGAGAATTCTTGGCAAACTAGAACATTAATTTTTATGTAAATATTGTAGACACAGATTCAAGACAGTCACATACCATTGTAATTTTCATTATATGACCCATAAAGTCAAAACGGAACCCATCAACCTGACAAAACGACATAAAACAAACTATAAGCTTCTAATAAAAAGCATAAATTGAAATTCTATCAGAAAAAATGCCTAAAATTCATACTCTAAGCCAACAACAACTAAAACTTATGTAAATAAAAAGCAGTGAACACGGGGCGAAATTGTACCGCTATAAAATTCTGCAAACAGAGTAAAATGGAAAAACATGGCAATATTAGAAACAATGAACTAACAAAAAATGCATAGGCCAAGAAAAACAAAGGCTAGGAAAGAAAATAAAAGTCTGAGCTAGCTGGGATAAGATAACCAAAAAAATGAAACCTGCAAGGCTTTTAAATAATTCCAGCAAACCCTTTCCAAATCAACAATCAAACCCGATGCTTCCAATACTGCAAAAGACAAATCATGAATGATCAATAACAATGCAAGTATGATGGTGAAACCATGCCACTAGGCTGCAACCCCCAGAACCCAGCAAGAGTGACACAAAGTCATTACGCTCAGCTCTAAAGCAGAACAAGGACTGGTTTGAGCAAGTGCTCATAAGAAACAGTGTTGTTCTGCTTCAAGGTTTTGATGTGAAGAATGTTGAGGACTTTAATGATATTGCAATTCGTTACATAGGGCCTGGGCTGCGGACACACGTTTACAAACGCGTATGGACTGCCAATGAGGGACCCCTGTCGGAATTCATATACTACCACCATGAAATGATTTTGGTAAGTTTAATATTGCCACTGTTTAGGAAAGGTTTTTGAATAAGATTAACAGTTTCACCACTTTGATCCGTCCTAGCCAAACTCAATTTAATCTCCTGACTCTCTCCGTGTCTTTTGCTTTTGTAAGCACTAAACACAAGAAATCCAAGGAGAAATTTTCCATAACTATCTATATGAATTATATCATTGGAATCCTGTGCTATGTTTTCTACGTTTACCAAGTCTAACTTTGACAGATAAGAGAATCTCCGAAGAAAGTGGTGCTTTTCTGCGATATACCCCCACCAGAAGGTGGACAGACACCCTTTGTTCCAAGCTTTAGAGTTACAGAAAGGATGCTAGAGGAGTTCCCTGAAGCAGTGGAAGAAGTTGAGGCAAAGCGACTGCAGTACACTTTCACAGCTCTCAGCAAAGACGATACATCGTCGATGAGAGGTAGAGGCTGGGAGGATGCTTTCGGAACATCAGACAAGGCAGAGGCTGAGAGAAGGTATGCACATCTACATTAGATTAGTTATTTTCTTAACGAATTTCCAAACGTGACCGTTTTGTGTAATAGACTCGGAACATGATCACAAATGATGTGAGACAGGGCTAAGGCTCTAGGGATGGACATGGAGTGGCTGCCTGGTGGAGGAGTGAAGACAAAACTGGGTCCTCGATCATTAACGGAAGTGTGATGGAAGAAAAGGGAGGAGAATGTGGTCCAACACAGTCGTCGGCATGCATGGAAAGGAAACCAGATCAGCTTGTTGGCAGATGGAACAGAGATACCAGAAACTTTTGTGAAAAGGTGTGAGCAAATCATTGAAGAAGAGAGCATCGAATTCAAGCAGGAAAAAGGTGATGTCCTTTTCCTTGATAACATGGCTTTGCTTCATGGAAGGAGGCCATCTTTGCCACCTAGAAAAGTCCTTGTTGCTATTTGCAAGTAGCTTCAGCTTAGCCGCTGGGTATAGTAATTGTGTTGTGTGCTAAATAATTTACTACTTTAAAATCGCTCCATGCATAGTATTCAGCATTTATTATCTTGGTATTTAAATTCATGAGACCCACCAAGTATCCATTTGTGAGGGTATTTGAGAAGAAGGGAAATTCAGGACGGTGTTTGGTTCTACACTATACGTACCTCATCTTCACTGAATCTACCAGCATTGCATATTCTCTCAAAAAGTTCTCCAGCAGCTGCATATTCCATTACTATGGCTAAATGAGTTGGTGTTAGCAAACCTGCACAATGAATTCACCTTTTATAAAACCTGCAAAAATGTAGAGAATAATCGAAAACCTAAGGCAAGGCTCTGGTTTTCAAAATTGATATCTAACAGTAAATTGGAGTTTGGACTTGAAAATCGTTTCCAAGATGAAAAATCTTCAAGTTCTTCTAATTCTTCACATCAAGAATGAGTTTATATTGTCAGAATGCGGATTAAGCAATCCAGGCTTGGAAACTGCAGGTCCAAGTGCAATCTCATATATCTAAGCCTCCTTTTAAATGAAAAAAATTGGATCGCAGCAATGAAAACTGAACTTCCATATCATTTCAGATTCTTTCACAGTTTATGACCAAGACCTTCTAAATCCATAAAGAAAATGACCTGTGGTTCATAATCTCTCTCTGAAAATGCTCATCAATCTGCAAAAACCAAACAAGACCTCAAATCACTAGTACCATCAAATAAAAGAAAACAACAAGTTGAGGAAAAAATTAAAAAAAATGAAGAGGAAGAAAGTTTTCAGTCCAGATTAATTAATTCATAAAGAAAGAGAAACCAGCACACTCAGATACAGAACAAAATATACAAGTGTAACATCTACAAGACAAAATCGTGTCTTCAACACATATTTAACATCTTTATGAAATTCCACCATCCAGCTCACCTCAGAAAAAAGAAAGAATGAACATTGCTCACTCAACAGGAGAAATTCAAAGATGAATAAATACAGAGAGAGAGAGAAACATGAAGTTAAAAAAAGATCACCTTTTGGCCTCTTTCAATGTACTTAATAGCAATGAGTTCACCAGTCGTTATCTCTCTAACTACCTTAGCAAAACCAAAGTTTCCTGACCCGTAATAAGTAGGATTACTGACCGATTGCAAGTTGCAAAATACAGAGGACATCGATGCCTCAATCGATCATCTAAAGTCATTAGATAGTCAGTGCAAATACATTGAGACAAAAGGGAAAATAATTCATAATGGAAAAATCACCACACGACCCAATAAAAGAAAAGGCACAAGAATTGATAGAATTTGAAACAATCAAAGATATGCTGTCTTTGTGAGAAGAAAAGATACCTGAATGATATGCTGTCTTTGTGAGAAGAAAAGATACCTGAATGTCCCCGCCCCAACATACAAGATCACTATCAATGTTTTCTTTCATAGTTTCAGAAGAAGCATCATACCGATTTGGGCTTCGGAAGATGGAAAGTTGCTTCGGAAGATGGAAAGTTTTCTTTCTTAATTTTCTTAATTCATCGCAAAACCTTCATTTATACGGAGTCTTTATGTCCGTGAGCGGAGAGGAAAGAAAATTTCAAATTATTTTCGACCGTTACAAACAACGCAGCGTTTTTGTCTATTCGGCTTTTACAAGTTTTGGGCTTCGAAAGCCTTTTTGTTGGGGTGGTGTTAAGAAATTAAGGTTTCAAATTAGTTATGGTTTTTATTTCTATTTTTAAATGGTTTCTCAAAATATTTTGATTTTAAAAAATTATTACATTAATATTTTTTATGATTTCGAAACATTGATGTTAAAATATATAAATATAAAAAACATATTATTATATTTATAAGCGAGAAGTTATTTGGATAAATACTCTTAGTATATTAAGATCAGACACGAACTACATTAATAAAAATATATTATTATTAATTTGAGAAAAGTTTTATCTAGAATCAAGAAAATTATTGTGTTTTTTTTGTGTTTCAATTATGAAGTTGTTGGGGACAGCTTTCGAAACGCCGTTTCCAAAAAATTCAAAAAACAAATTCATTTTAAATGAATATGTTTTTGTGTTTTTAGATCATTTTAATGTGCTGATGTCAAAAATAATTTTTAAAAAATAAAAAAACATCATTTTGATATATTTCAGTACGAAAAACACTTTGAAAAACTACAGCAATAACTGTCCCAAACAGACCCCATGACTTGTGAATTTTGCTATCAGAATTTGCATATCACTTGAGAATATTAAAACAATAGAGTCTATCTACAAGTGAAGGCCTCTTTCTTTTTTCCTGGGCCTTCCTCCCCCAGCCCCTCAGAACAGAAGGAGTGTATTTTGTATTTGTATCCCAGCATGAGAAATTTGTTGTACAGATTTTCAGTTTTCTCCTCCGTCCAGGAATTTCGACTCACAATTGTGTATTCTCAAAAAAACGTAGCATCCACCTTACAATCTTCAATCTCTCAAACTCTACTCCATCGAATCTCAACACGTGTCGCTCCGTTCTTTGAATCAATCAGATGGTATTTCTGGTTCATGCGTCCATTGTGCACAACATCATAGAGATTGATTTCAATAATATAAGAAACAGCAGCAGAAGAACTACAATGCTGATGAAAAAATTAATGTTTTCTGTACCTTTGATCAGAAACTAAGGCCTTGTTTGTTTCAAGAAAACTGAATTCCAGGAATTCAGTTTCCTCACTTTCCAATGTTTGGTAACACTTTTGGAAAGTTGGTCAAAGGAAAGTGTTTTCCTCAACTTTCCAGTCAACAATAAAAATAACTTCACCCGAAGGAAAGTGTATTCCTTTCCTTAGCAAAAGGAAAACACTTTCCCTCACCCTCATTTCCCTCATTTCTCTGTAACCCAGCACGTTTCCCTCACCCTCATTTCTCTGTAACCCAGCACGTTTCCCTCACCCTCATTTCCCTCATTTCTCTGTAACCCAGCACGTTTCCCTCACCCTCATTTCTCTCATTTCTCTGTAACCCAGCACCAGGACCTCTGTGTCCTCACTCTCTCGCCTCTAACCTCTGGCCTCCCTCTCAGTCCCTGACCCTCTGCATACAAAACCCTCTCGTCTCTCGCCTCTCGCCTCTCGACTCCCTCTTCAGTCCCTGACCTCGAAAATTACAAAACCCTCTCGTCTCTCGCCTCTCGACTACCTCTCAGTCCCTGACCCTCTGCACTTACAAAATCGCCTCGCGCCTCCCGTAATCCCTCTGCTGCTCTGCACGTCGAAACCCCCTCGCCTCCCTCTGCATCGTTAATCTTCGTCCCTCTCGCAAAAGGTAACCTTTGTTTTATTTATTGTAATTAATTAATATTGTGGCATCTGCTTTGTAATAGCTGATTTCGGCCCCGTGTTTTTCATTTAATTGTTGTGAGTTGCTGGTATTTGAAAAATCAGTTAAGAACCCGACAGTTGAAATTTTCTGATTTGAATCAAAGTTGTATAAAGTGGATTATGTTCATTGCGTTTAGATTATGTTCATTGCTTTTAGCTGATTTCGTCTGCTTTTATGATTGTTCTACTGAGACTATGATTACTGATTAATTGATGTATTTAAGTATTAATTATACTGTGAGTTGCTGTTTTAGACCTAATAATATTATACTGTGAGTTGCTGTTTTAGACCTAATAATATTACCCATCAAAATATTGTTGTATCTATTTATCTTTTCAAAAATACTTCATACCAAAAACAAAAACCCAAACATATAACTCTCAACATAACCTAATTTGGCTTTCTTAATATGAAAAAACAAATTATTTAAAGCTTTTAAAATTGAATAATTTTTACTTACAAAATATTTAATAAACTTATTTCTCTATAATATGATATGACATATATTGTAATATTTTTTAAAATAAGCTATGTATGAATATAGGATATAATAAAAAAAAATTCATCTATTTGATTTCATTTTTTTATTTAAAGTGATTAAATATTTTATATTTAATATTTAATATACATAAGATAAACTTGAAAAAAACAATAATTTATTAATAAATTATTTTCTAGTTCATTTTTCATAACACAAACAAACACTGGAAAGTGTTTTCCAGTTCATTTTCCATAACACTGCCAAACACTGGAATTCACTTTCCAGGAATTCACTTTCCCCGGAATTCATTTTCCAAAAGGAAACCACTTTTCAGCAAACAAACGGGGCCTAAAGCTTGTCCACTTTTCTAAGGTCATTTGAGTAGCAGCAATGTTACGGGTGAGAAAACTCCATGCTAGCTATTATAGTTAAGGAGCACGAATAGTTTGTACTGTAATTGTAGCTAGAATCAACTTGAAAATAAAGCTTAGTCCCAATTTAGGATTAAACACCAACAATATTGTATGTTTCCTTAATAGCAAGAGGAGCTAAGGTTACAAGTCCATAAAAGACCCTCCATTTGTGCAGTGGTTGCCGCATCTACGAGGATGTTTGGGAGAGCTGTTGTTGTAGCTTTTCAAAGTGCTTTTCGTGCCGAAATACATCCAAATGATGCTTTTTTATTTTTTAAAAATCATTTTTGACATTAACATATCAAAATGATCTAAAAACACCAAAACATATTCATTTAAAATGAAAAAAAAAAACTCAAAAGCTGCGGCACGGTTTGAAAAAAGCCGTGCCAAACACCCTCTACCTCTCCACTGCCCACATAGATGAAGAAAATGTCCCAGCAACTGCACGAATCTAAGAAAATAATAAAAATCAAACAAGACTACTCCTTTTTCAAATGCGCGAAGGTGTCAAAGTGACAATGGCCATCAGAAGGATTTGTTAACGGAATGTTGTACCGCTATAAAAAGCTGCAAGTAAAGTAAGAAGTAAAATCATGGCAATATTGGAAACCACAACTAAATGAAAAAATAATACTCATAACGAAACCAAAGAAACAAATAGGCTTGTCAAGCATGGGAATTAGACGTCTCTAATATGGTTCAGCACAAGCTGTAAACCAGATTCAATGCCAACTAAAAAGCTATAATAGAACTAAGAATTAGCACAAAGCAATGATTACAACAACAGAAATAAGAACTTGCCAGCAGAAGGGTCCTCTTCCATCAGCTTGCCCAAAGGAATTTGTCGTCATGCCAGAGCATTTTGTTGAAGATGCCATGGAATTACTTATCTTTGCTTCTCGGATTCCAAAAGCTTATTGCTCTGGTGTCGCATGAAAGCTCTGGCTGAAGAAATGTTTTTTGCATATTTCCATTTCTTGATAATCATGGGTGCTCATTTAATTTATATATGCTCCCTTTCATCTTGCAAGCATTAACGCATCGCAGTCTCACTTTTCTTTCTTTGCCGGTAATTGAAGCAGGCAAGGAACAGCCAAAACCAGCGTTCGAATGGAGAAGCTGTGAAGGAACATGAATCTGAGCCCACCGGACTCTCTCCAACTTCTGATGTATCAGAGAAATTTCAACAGGTGCTGCGACACAGAAGATCAGCAATTGAGTGTTTCACCTTTGGACAACTGCTCTTCAAGTAATGCAGACTTTGTAAGGTTTAGTGAGTGCATGAGAGTGTTGTTAACTTGCTTTTCAAAGTTTTTCTTATTTAAAAACATATATTAAAATTACGTTATTTATTTATTTATTTATTAAAAATTATTTTTTATATCAACATATAAAAATAATCTAAAATACTAAAAAAAACTAATTTAAAGTAAAATAAAATATTTTCAATTTATTTTAAAAATGATTTCGAAACGCGGTATCAAACAGGGTCTTAATTATTTAAATCTTTATTAATGACCCACGTGATATTAGCATATATGACATAGTGGGTGTTGGGATAATATTAACCACCTCAAACTTATTTTTTATTGATTAATATTAGGAGTGGTTTCCTAATACCTCCTACTACATGGGCTAGTGGAGCTCTAATTGAAGTGGGAAACTTGTCATCACTCTACCTATAAATAGGTATTCAAAATACTCATCAAAGTATCCTAATAAACTTATGTAATGAGAAAAGGTGTTAAGAGAGAGAAATTGTTTTCCATCAACAATGAAGATTGTTCAACATAAAAATTTGATCGCGAAAACATTATGATTATGGATACGGGAATATCATTTAATCTCTACATTATATAATTTTTTTTAGTTATGGATATAGCATATTTAATATGTTATAATTGAGTTGGTACTTTGAGCACATCACTAATTTGATTTAAGGATTATGTAAGGTTATTATTTTGATTTAGAATTTACGAGCCGATTTGCCCACTTCGCTGGGTTTTTTTATCTCTGTCAAAAATTAATTAATTTTAAAAATATTGTATTTTGTAATTTTAATATTTAATTAGTATAATTGTAATGGCTAAAATTCGTTCAAAATGGTTTTTTTCAACCACAATGTGATTGAATATTGCTATTGCTAAAAAACTTTTGATTATATTTGTTAGAAAATTTGCTAAGAAGGTGAAATGATTCATTAGGAATTTGTTGCCACGGATACTCTGGTTAAAAAAAAACAAAGAAAGAAAACCGGCTAAAAAAGAAAAGCTTACTTGGACAGTAAAAAATAAAAAATACATGTGAAAAAAAGGTAACCGTTTCTTAAAAGAAAAAACAAAAAGAGTCTAAAATATAAATTTACATTCAAAGTCAAATTGTTTTTTTTATAAGATTTTTTCATCATATTATTATATTAAATATATTTAAGAATACCGATATTAATGTTTTTTTTAAAGAAATCGTAGGTCATTTTTTTTTCTCTTTATATATTTTTGGGCGATAATATTAAAAAAATATTCAACACATATACTTAGTCTCACATAATCTATAGTGTGATCGAAATGGGAAGTGATTTTTATAGTTTTTTAATTGTAGATAACCTAGATGAATTTGTAAAAAAAAAAATATGAGTTGTCTGTTTTCCCCAGTTATATTAAATATAACACATTATAAATACAAATATTGCAAATTTTTTGAAAAAATAAATAGAAAAGTTTTTTCGTGCATAATTATTTATTTGCCGTTTAAAAAGAATAGTGTAGTCGAAACAGGCAAAATATTTGACACTTATGCGAAATTTAATTTTTATTTAAGCGAAATTTAATGTAATAAAATAGCTCAACACCCCCTAGTATAACAATAGTAAAATATATAATTGTATTCTAGGTCATTATTTTTCTCTATCTAAATATTTTTAGGCGATAATATACAATAATATTAAAACATCTAATTAGTTTTACATACTTTAATTTGACACAAATATACAAACATATAATTAATTTGATATATTTTAAATAATATATTTAATTCAAAGGAAAAAATTGAAGCAAATCCAAATATTTTGAAAAACAAAACCTGAAAAAAAAATTAAGACCGAAATCAAACCTGAAATAAAAAATTGCATAGAAGGATAAAATTGAAAGAAATCAAACTTTGATACTGAAAATATTAAGGATTTATAATAATTTTTCATTGAAGGATGAAATTGAAATCAATGAAAACTTTGAAACCGAAATTATATAGAATTCCGGCCCAATCCGAAAAATTAAAAGCATGAGGACCGATTTGCAACTTCAAGATATAATCAATTTCAATTGAAGGACGAAATTGAAACAAATCAAAACCTATATAATAGCATTAAGGGCAAGAAAAAAAACTTATAACGTTCAGGGACTGAAATGAACTTTGACAAAAAACAGCTTAGCTGACGTTATGTTGCGCAGGCAGGAGAGAGAAATGGGGGGGGAATTCAAAAGACCATTGACACGTATACGTACATCATAGTGATACACGCGCCTCCCCATGTGGAAGATAACATGCCTTAAAATCATTCTAGACGCCGGTGGGTCATTTTCCGACGCCGTATGACGCCGCACGCGCCGTCCGAAGAACGCGTTAGCGCTGCAACGAACGGCGCGTCCGGGGACGCGCCCGCAGATGTTAGAGGGAAATAATAAAAAATTATTGGCTAATTACCGTGAAGCCCCTCCCCCTCAGGCGTGGTTTTTGTCCGTTTCGAGGGACAAAATCGTTAATACACTGTGCAATGTAATATTAAAAAAATAAAAAAAACCGGGCGGCCGAACCGAGCCGGACTGGACCGAAACGGTCAATGACCGTCCAGCCCCTAAAACCGGCGGCGCTTTTTGTCGTTTTCGGGGGGCTTTTTCGAAAATATACTGTTCACAAAGCAAAAAAAAAAGAGGATGTACACCCGCGATTCACCGTGACAATGAGTCACGGTGAACAGCTCAAAGGACGAGTTGTTTTAGCTCTTTAGGTAATATTATGCTATTGTTTGGTAGTCACCAAAGTGGCCTTGAATGATATGTAAATACCAAATTAAATTATTGAAAGCTAATACTCATTTCCAATATTAAATTAATAATGACTTTGCAAATCGCTTTTTTAACACGACACAAAAATATATTATAAACTTGAATCGTAAAATTAAAAAATTATAAGTAAAATATTTTTTGTCGTTTATATATGAAATTACAGTTAAATATTAAACAACAATATAACACAATTAAAATAAAAGTGAAATAAACATTAGAAAAAAAATCAAACACCTTAAATATCTTATCATCTCAAATAATAACATATAAGATTCTTATCAAATATCAAAACATTAATTTTTTTAAAAAAAAATTAACATCTCAAATGCATTTTAGTTACGCTTATATCCAGATAAACTATATATAAAGCTTAAAACTTAAATTACAAACTTTTATAGCTTTGGATTTTCATCCCATGAGAATCCCAAGCAATAATTACAAAAAATAACTTCTGTATTGTTTAATCTGAATCTCATTTTTTTTCTATATTGTTTTGCTTGATATTTTTATTCAATAAAAATATAATTTATAAAAATACGATTACAAGAAGAATTAAGAAAATTTATCTGACTTGCACAGTTGCAAATTTGGCAGTAAAATAAGTTTGAGGGTATTGATTTTACGATTTTGATCCGAGTTGATGACCGATTTTAGTGGGTTTCGAGTTTACAAACTGATTTCACAAGGTTTTATGTTTGACTCGCACGATTCTTACATCAAACCATTACCTTTCTTTGCCATGGAAATGAAATGTAATAGCATTTATTCCAAGTGTTTCAGGTTTTGTAATATCATCAAACGGTTTGGCATTTATCAAACTAGATTTAATAACATGCAATAATGGTTTGTTTAAAACACGATCGATCAAAGTTATTTTTTAAAGTATTTTTTGTTTATATATATATTAAAATGATATTTTTAATTATTTTTAATAATTAGTACATCAAAATAATACATATTTTAATTACCAAGTCAAACTAGATTTAATAACATGCAATAATGGTTTGTTTACAAGTACGATTAAAATTATTTTTAAAGTATTTTTATTTATATATATATATATATTAAAATGATATTTTTTAATTATTTTTTATATTAGAACATGTAAATAACACGAGAACATAAAAAAATAATTTAAAATAAAAATAAAATATTTTTCAAATGGTCCCAAGCAACCCCTAATTCATGCCGAGCTTGCGAGGTGGAACTATTGATAGGAGGTCGGTCATTCAACGTTGAAATGATGTGGTAAATATAGAGAATAGTTACGCCAAAAGCAAGAAGAGGAGGAGAGAGGTTTGACGGACCTGCTTTGAAGTTTGTGAAATCCATAAATAAACAACATATAATTGGGGCAAAAAAAGAGGTGGAATCGACAAAAGTATGTTTTTTGGGGTCTGTCACCACTAGGGCATTCGCTTTTAATAAAAAGAACTGCACGAGATGGGAATATGTCCCCCAGGCAACCCAAAAGAAGCTCTCATTTTGAATCTCACTCACTTTGTGTTGGAGTTGGACTCGGTCTTTGCTTCTCGAACCACTCAAAGCAAAAGAAAGAGGGAGATAAATAAAAAATAATAGTGAAAGAAAAAGCATTGAACAGAGATGGCTCCCCTTTCCTTGCTCTGTAATTCTTTCAAAAGACTAAAATATCGCAATTTAAACTTAAAATTTATTAAGCGCATCGTAAATTTTTTATCATTACGACACGCTTTTTGTCGGGTGTTTAAAACCCAACATCTTTTTAGTAAAATGTTCTTAGAATTCGTGGGATCTCAAGATAAACAGCATGAAATTCGGTGTCTTTGCTCTATAATTTCATGACGAGTTGCATCTTGTTTTGGAAAGATTTATTTAGGCTCCTGCAATTATTGCTCGCCAGTACACATAACAGTGGCACCATTTAAGGAAAAAACCGCTTTGAGAAAAGAGCAACCTTTAGTTAATGGGAAGCGCTAAAGCAACTTTGAAAGGAGAGATCCAACCCAATCCAATCCAGCAAAAAGTTGAAAACTAGCTGAATAGTGAGTAGTCTGTAATTCATGTTACAGTCCCAGTAATCATATACGGCGACTAGAAAACTTTCTTGGATAGTGTTCCATTCTTTTCTTTTCATCTATATATATATATATATATCTCCATGATCCCTTTTTTTTAAATAAAGAATGATTGAACAGGTATACGATTCAAAAGCTCAATCTTCCTTTCTCAAAGGTGGCTGTACGAACGGTTGCAGATAGTTGAGATAATTTGATATCCCTCCTCGTCTGATCCAATCGTCACAAGATTCATGATATTGAATGGAACAAAATTATGGGATGAGTCTCCAGAATCTTTAGCACTAATAATTACGGTAATCACTCAACAAGCTCCAAATATATAAACTGCAGGAAATCCAAGCATAACACATATCTCTGTGCACTCAAGACACTCACAGCCCCTTTCAAAGTTGAATACAAAAGGGATTTCTCCACTAAAATCGATCTAATGGTACTCCATGCAGCCCTGAAACTCAATGGATGTGTGATTCTTCCTCGCAAGTTTAATGGTTCTTGGTCGCTTCAAACTTAGGATCGACCAGGTGGTTGTCTAGACTGGACTGTTTTCCTGAACAACATAGTTTAAGTAGAAGAAACATCAGTTACGAGAATACAGAAGCAGCAAGCCTACAACATGGTAATTAGTACATGCAAAATATGTTCAGATCGATGTGTGGCAGATGGGATTTATTGTAAACTGGTTGTTATGATCAGGTAATTCTCGTTTATCGAGAGAGAAAAGGCTATACAATGTAATTCCAGCATCCCTCGGATTTCTCATGCAACAAATTTAAGTAGCACCAGAGACCCGGAATTCCACAACCTAAGAACACAGAATCACAATAGCAGAATTACAATGTCTGTTAATTCGTTCGAGATTTTCGATCGAGATTCTGAAAGAAGCTATAATTGTGTTTCATCCACACATCTAAAGTGATCCAGTTCATCCCCCGATGTCTGTTTGTTCCACATAAAAATAAGAGAAAGATTGATATGAAAGGAAGCTTTAGTTAAAGGGTAGAGCCACCATCAGACGTTTCCTAGATAACAGATTAATACCAGCAGTTTGTGCCCCTTTCACCCTATTCACAAATCATATTATATTAAAAAAAAAAGAAAAAAAAGGGATCGATTTTTAACTTTACTCTTACCAACCTCCTTCCCCTAGAAGAAACTGTATGTTCAGAAAATGTCTACGAGTACTGAGAACTCTAGCATCTGCCTTGTTTATTCTCATGCTACAGCATAGTACCGTTATATCATCATCCCGTCAATTGAGCTTATGTTCATGCAAGTTCGACTCATCACAAGCTGATCACTGATCTAAAAACTTTCAGTAGAGAGAAGTATGTACCTGTTGTGAATAGGATCAGGTCCATTGGGCACTCTTCTCTTGCTCACATAATTGAGATCCATGTGATCATGATGAAAAAGATGGCTCTCTCCTCCGGACAGCTTCAGATGCTTGAAAGTTCCGGCTGAAGGAACTCTAATACTTGCCATGAGTGTCGTTGCATGGCTTGGTAGGATTCCAACATACATGAACCAAATCACCCCCCAAAATATAGCAGCTCCAAATAGGGCCCTCAAAATCCTACCGCCCCTCCCCATGTTTTATCCTCTCTGCTCCGACTACTTTTCAATAAAGAATAATAGCTGGCCATTCAAGATGGAGATGTGAAAAGAACTCAGGAAAAACATGTTATTTTGAGGAGCAATGTGCACATGGAGCTGTAAGACGGGAAGGCTGAGGAGTGGTGGGAGGAGGCAAAGCAGGGCAATTTGACAACTTCTGTGGTTGAATGTTAGCTTGGCGGGTAAGAGGCGATTAATTGGTTCTATTTATCGGTGGAAGATTTGTAAGCAATGCCGGGGCGGGGTGGATGTGTTCCTGTGTGTATGTGTATGGGAGTGCAAAATAATAAAACAAAGAGTTGGTTAGCCTTGGTGCTTTATATAGATGGAGGCCATGCGAGCTCTCTTCTTTTCTTTGATTTGTGCGTTTCCATGCAGCGAGAAAGGGGACCTCACTGTGCGTTTTTATTAGCATAAGACCTCATGTCCCTTACAGATAGATGAGAAATTACCATTCCTGGTTATCATCCCACCACTTGAATTGCTTGATCGGACGGCTAGAGTGCGTCCCTCTAACTAAACACACAGCAAATCCCACATAAAGAAAAGGATCAAGGATCCTCCCCTCTCAAAAACAGAAAGGAAAAGAAAAGGAAAAAAGGCAGAAGCAAATTACGACTTTCACCAGGGCTTTGGCATTCTAGAGAGCTGAGCTTTCCTATAAAGTCCTTCCGGCTTAAACTGCAAAGCATTTCTTCATGGTTACCATCATGAAAAAAAATAACAAGACCCATTAACGTGACAGAAGCATTTGCTATACCCTTTAGAAAAAGATAGATTTTATCGTACCCTTGACGAGTTTCATTCTCATGCAACGAATATTGAAGATGCTTTACTTAAGCTAGGGAACAACAGGATTCACACACACACACACACTTATAGTAATATGATCCAAATCTAACTGCCAAAACTTTCTTTATGCAGTAGAACTGGAAATGATGAAACTTGCAAAAGACCTAGACAAGCAACTGCTGAGCAGTTAGTTGACCCGTAATAATGAATAGAATGAGAGAGACAGGGAGCATTTCAGATTTCCAATACCAGCCATTAATTTCGGTAAGAAGAAGCCTCCTTGGAGCTACAAACAGTGCTGGACCACCTCAGATTCCAAAGCATGTCCAGCTTATTATTAATCAACCAGGCCAATGTACTAGACAAAGGAATCAGTACGATGAAAAGAATATTATATATAAACCCTCCAGAAAGGAATGATTGAAAACACAACACTGAAACTGATCACATAGATTCGATCGAGGCTGTAATTAGTCAGTAATTACACTTGTAATTAATGGTTCCTTGGATGGCAACACAAGCTGTGCAGCTGCGCAGTGTCTGGCCGAAGTATCAACTATATAGGATGCTAAAAATGAAAGTGCACTGTGGTCTCTCCAACACACTGCCAAACGTGTCCTTGATCATACAGTTTTATCAAGGCACTACAGTAGGTTACAACACATCAATAAAACCATATATAGGATAAAAGGAAAAACTATCAACTCTAGGATAGATATAGACTCTATTTTATCCTAGAAGTTTCTACCGAGTCTAGCAATTACAAGTTCTATCTAAGATTTTGATAGGATATAGGACTTTTTTCTATTCCAGGTTTGATTGAAGGGCTTCCCTTGCTAAGAGAGACACTTCTTTACTGCTATATATGATGGTCATGAATGAATATATATTAATTAAAATCAGTATTTGGAGAAACTAAAAAGTGTAGCATTGAAGAACTCAGACAGTTTATAACTTAAATAATGAAAAACAAAAGTGGGATCCATGACAGAGTTAGTGTCTAAGACTAAGGCAAGCATAAATCACGATATATATACATCCATGAACAGAATGTCTGATTACTCGATGCATAAAAATGAATCAAGGGCAGCTTCAAGCATATTAATTGCACTAATTAAAAGCACAATTTATCGGACTTGTATAAGTTCAAGTCTGGAGATAATCTAGAGATGCACATTCTTAACAGGATGCCTGAGAATGGTATTGTTAAGAAATTATATCACCTAAAAGCTTAAGCTTATAGGTGAATTCCAGAATATGATTTATATCATTTTCTAACACATATTCTCAAATAAAAAACCTTTGAACTTGAAACTTGAACAGAACCACGCTACCTTATGCTTGATTATTTTATCAAATAGAATGGGGTGATGAAATTCGAACTCGTGATCGCTGGGTCAACAAGATTCTGATATCATGTTAAGTAACAGTCTCATCTAAAAATTTAAACTTATAGATGAGATAATTATGCCTATAACATTTGTTTTTTTGTTTTTTGAAACGACTAAAAAGAAAAGGTCATTACATGAGCTGCCCTTGCTGGCCTGCGAGACTGCTCATCTCGACGACATTAGCTGACTTTCTTTTTTTTATGCCTGATTGTTTTTATTTGTTTCATAAAGTTTTATCAAATTAGCTGCAATTGAATTGATATTATTATATTTGAAATATTATTTCATTAGATATTAATCAATTTAATAATTTTTTTTAAATGAGACTTTTTTTTAATGATATTAGCGGTCATTTCATTAATTATTCTAATTATAATTATTGCAAAAAAGAAATCATTGAATTTCTTTCACTTTTTGATCATTGAAATGTTCTTTTTATTTTTTAAAATAGAGAATAATACATGAATCATATAATTGTGAATTTGTTTTTAATAATTGTATAATTACTTGAGAGCTAGATTTCAATTTCCCATTACAACGCACTAGCAGTATATCGTTCTTCATTTTAAAACATTCATATAAAAATATCAAAGTGTTTTTTTTCTATTTTTATAGAAACTTGCATTTTTTCTTACTTTTTGGCTCCTAGTATGAGTGAGGTGAGAAAAAACAAGGTTGTCAATTCCGTTTCGTTGGGAGTTTGTTTTTTCAATTGGAATTGAATGTTTTGGTTTCGGAGCGTTTCGGGGTTGTACTGTTTATGTATATATATATATATATAATTAAATATATTAATTAGAATTATACAATTTAATCTAAAAAATGACATGATGAAATGATTTTTCTGAACAAAATTATGAATATGTATAATATTATGAGAATCTCGCAAGGTCATTACATTATTTGATTACTCTAAAATTTTAACATAATATATATAAATATGTCAAGAGACTTCTCGTAAAATTTTATCTCAATCTAACGGTCGGATTAAGAGGTATGATTGATATTATAAAATTATTAATTATTTAAAACCAACACTATTTGGCCAAAAAGAACGGTTGAAATGAAACCAGAACCTTCCATCTGAAATTATTCTTTTTATTTTATTCAATCATTTATTCTTCGTGTTTGATTCTATTATCATTTGATTGGATACAAAATACCTTTATATTTTAGATAGTATTTATAATATGTGCAACTTGTGTACTATTTTTTTCCTTTTCTTTTATTCAGTCAGTTTAATGTTTTTTTTTTCTATTATCATTTGACTGGATTAAAAAAAAAATTAACAAACAAGTTTAGCAAACACAAATATTATATCTTGCGAGATTAAATATTTTGACCTATATACGTCTACTGATTTTTTCAATTTTATTTTTAGGTATCATTTATATTTTTTTCATTACATGTATGCATAAATATCTTTTATTGTTTTTGGACTGTTTTAAAATACTGGTATCAAAAAAAAATTAAAAATAATAAATATTATTTTAATATATTTTTCAAACAAAAATATCTTTGAAAAACAACATCAAACAAGCCATTACCTCTCTTCACCGCAATCTTGGAACCTAGAGTTTATAGACCCGACCTAATGGTTGACACGACTTAAAACTCAGGTTGCAAGTTTTGATCGAGTCATCTGCCATCCTCCCTGATATATACGTGAAAACAACAATGTTTTTTTGTTAAGATATAAAAGACGACTTATTTTAATATAGGTTTTTATTTATTTATTTATTATTAAACCGTCCTCGGGTCGATCTATTTTAGATGGGTTTTAAAACGACAGCGGAGCCCTATTCTCCTTCAGTTCATTTTATTTTTATTTTTATTTTAAAAAAAGGTGTATTAATGAGCAAGGGCTCTCTTGTATTTCACAAACCAAGTAGAGGATTGAAAAACATAAGGTGTGATGAACTAACTATATGTTTTTAATATATGATCGGAAAAATAAATTTAATGCTGCTGCCTCTGACATACCATATTGAAAATGGGGTAAAACTATATTTTAAAAATAAATAAATATCTGAACACGCTTTCATGATAATTCCAAACACTGTTCATCGGGCGAGCATCTATGGTCCACGTTGCAACACAGTAACCGTTAGATTTGAATGACAAAACAAGAAGAGAACACGTGCGGTGAATGCCTCTGATTTGTTTTTATTTTCCGTTAGATTGATGTGCTTGCTCCTGGGCAAACTACACTTTTATCCCTCCTCGTAATAAAACCCTCTGTTGCTTCAGGCTTTCTATTCTCACTCTCATACTTCTTGAAAGGCTTCAGTCTCGTCCTTTAATAGCTAATGAATTTTCTTTTTCCTTTCTCTCAGAATCTACTGCCCACGTCATACTTGAAAACAAAAATCTGCCATTGTCTATAGCGCTGGTGAAAAAGGGGAATTTGAGAAATAGACTGTTGAATGAAGGATACGATTGAAACATAAGAAAATAGAGGGACAGGAATGAAGCATTGGTGAGGGTATAGAGGGGGAAATTAAGTTTAGCTTTGACCCTTCGTTGAAGAGGATTAGTTAAAGCAAAGGCAGGCAGGTTGGTAGGGAATTCAAGTATTGCATCCTCGTTTTCTGAAAAATCAGATCGGTGACTAACAGGGAAGGGAAGAGTGATTCATAGAGGAAAGGGAATGGGAGGGTTTGCATCGAGGCCAGGGAGCTGTGCTTGTTTATTCTCATCATCAAATAAGAAGAAAAATGGGAAGCAAAGAAGAAGAAGGAGAATAACAAGAAGAAGAATAATCTCAAGGCGTGTTTCTTCACTTAAGACTGACAAACTCAATGTTTCTGGCCAACCAGATCGCTCTTACTCGAATCCTGCTTTTCAAGGTTTTGTTTCATACCTTTTCTTTTCTTTGTTTTGGACATGGCAACTCAAGTACAAGCCTTATCTTCTTTCTTTTTTTTTGAGTTTTTCCTGGTTTTATTTGGTTGAAAATACAGGAAGCATGGATGGTGCCTGGTCTGATGCTATTTCAGTGCTTGAATCTGAATTTGATGATGAATTTTATAGTGTATATGATGGTATGTCGTTCTTCTTAGTTTTCTTCCTTCTAAATTTATTTACATTGGTGTTTGGTGTGATAAACCCAACAGTAACAACAATAACATATACTGTAGATGGTGTATCTGTTACCGAACCCGAGAATGCGTCTGTTTCATCGCCGAGAGATTCAAATAATGTGCAATTTAAAGCCATTGATTCTCGGGTCAATGATCAAGTGACTCCCGTGTATGCGAAAGAGGTTTCTAATGTGAGTGTTGGAGGTCAAGAGGAGAACAATCACAGTGGGATTCTTCCAAATAATTGCTTGCCTTTTCTTGCTTCATCTGCCGCTTCCACTGACAAGAAAAGACCATTGAGTCCAGGCACACCGAATTCCAAGAGAAAGCCTTCTCGTAAATTTTCTTTTAAATGGAGAGAAGGGAATGTTACTAATCCGACCTTAGGTGTGCCTTCTTTTCTTATGCTTCGTTGTTTTTACAAATATATGGTTTTGAATGTTGATCGATGTTTAAACTCTGTCAGGTTAGGTCTGGTTTAGTTAATATTGATGAGTATCGTATCAAAACATAACACTACCTACCTATATAAGATAACTTGGTACTCTCGAGTTTCTCAAGTTTAAGGATCATTTATATAACCGTCATTCGAGACATCTCTATTTGGAATTTTCATGTAAGTCAGTTCAGTGTATATGTTTTATAACAAGCACCTATGAATTAGATATCCCTTATACCTTAACTTATGAAAACAACTTTCATAAAGAGAATAACATAATATGTATCAGTCTTTTCGGCTCTAATAAATATTTAGTATTTAAGACAGTACCAACCAAGAATATTTTAGATACAATGCTTTGATGCAATAGTAATCTTACAATTATAACAACTTTATAATTTTCTTTACAAAACATTTTTTTCATGGACTTTATCTTCACTATAGATTTATAAATCAAATATTAGATTTATTAGGGCATATTAAGAAGTAATGAACAGTTATCTTAAAATCAATTCTCTTTATAAATATATCTCCACGCAATAGGTTGTGACCAAATTGCAAAGTTGGGGTCAAAAGCCTTTTTTTTTCTTTCTTTCCTACTATATATATTATCTCATTTTCTTTACATGATACGTTGATGCACTCCCCTTTTTGTCTCTTATATCATCTGCTATATGCGGTAAACTTGCATATCATGTCACCATCCTCGTTTTATTTCAGTTTCACCCAAGGCACTTGTGCAAAGACCTATTGCTGGCTCCTCAATTCCTTGCTGCCCCGCAGATAAGAAGATGACTGGTTGTTGGTCACCCATTGAGCCAAGTACTTTCAAAGTTCGGGGAAGGAACTATTTTAGGTGAGATTATTATAAAGTTTCTGCTCCATCAATAAGTTATTGTGTTTAGTCCATCATAGAAAGCAGAATCGTTGGCTTTGTTTGTCCTTTCCGACCACCTCAATTCAATATGTGCAGTAGCAGATTCAAATAGTAATTCACTACTAGTGTGACATTTAAACTCATAGCTCTACCAATAGTGGGATTTGTTTCTGTAATGGGATTTGTATGCATGCATGTGTCAGATTCATTTCTACTACCTCAAGTAGAGCTCTAAATGTTATATATTTTACAGGGATAAGAAGAAAGATTGTGCTTCAAACTGTGCTGCATTTTATCCTTTGGGTGTGGACATTTTCCTATCTCCAAGGAAAATTCATCACGTTGCTAGATTTGTGGAACTTCCTCATATCAACACATCCGATGAAGTTCCTGGTGTTCTTGTCGTAAATGTTCAGGTACTTGTATCTCTCAATTTCTTTATTGCCTGAAATTTACTATTTATAGCTCTCATTACCCCTGGAGGGAAAAAATGGGGTCAAGAGCACTAGTATCTCACTCTAGTACATTAATTAAGTCCATTTATAGTTTAAAGATAAACAAGGTTGGTTTTTGTGCAGTCACAATCCCAATTCCATATTCATGGTAACTAATTGTCGTATTTGATGTCAAGTGTTTTAACCAAGTATCTTCCGTGATGAGATGAATTATTTTGCCTGCAGATACCTTTGTATCCTGCCACAATATTTCAAAGTGAAAATGATGGAGATGGAATGAGCTTGGTCATGTATTTTAAACGGTCTGAAAGTTACTCAAAAGAGCTCCCCCCTCATTTTCAAGAGAATATCAGTGTAAGATGGGAGTCATCTCCACCTTTGTGCTTTCTAGTTTTTTTTTTTTTTTTAAGAAGTCTCTCCATAATGCAACAGCATTACGTGGTAGCTTAATGAAGGTTTTTGTTTGTCCATCCTCATCAGGGTTATTTATTACTAACAATTCATTAACTGGTTTTTTCCGCATTTTTTTCCTTACAGAGGTTGATTAATGATGAAGTGGAGAGGGTTAAAGGGTTCCCTCTAGATACCATCGCACCATTTAGGGAAAGATTAAAAATATTGGGCCGAATACAAAATCTAGAAGATCTTCAATTAAGCGCTACTGAAAAGAAGCTTATGAGTGCCTACAATGAGAAACCTGTGCTCTCACGCCCTCAACATGAATTCTATTTGGTAAGTTTCAGATTCCTTATTCCAATCTGCTTTGTTACATTATTTTTCCACTACTTTTCGGCTGCTTCATGTTGTTGTCTTTCAAGGCTTCCTGAGCGTACCAATTCTACCTAACAAATTAGTGTTTATGCATTGTTATCAGATGAACCTCATTTTCTTTCCTTTTTTCCCTGCTCCATCCTATAACTGGATTTAAAGTATTCACTAAAGCTAGCTGATTGTACTGGGCCCAGTTTCCTAGTCATCCCTTCATCTAAAGGAATGTAGCTAATGTGCCTCCTCTTTTTGATATTATTATATAATGTAATTGATCAGAGAAAAAACCTGGTTTAAATTTATGTTCAACTGCAACTTTGGTTCTCACATTACTCTCCTTCCTTTTCAATAGCTCATTAAAAAATAAAAAAAAATCTTGAACAATTAATATTTTAATCGGTTGTGGTGGAGGATTTATATTGAAATGTTGAAGCATTGAAAATTTCATGGCTATGCAACTTAACAATGATTGGTGAAAGTGAATTCTTAACTTGAATTTTATCACAGGGAGAAAACTACTTAGAGATTGATCTGGATATGCATAGATTTAGCTACATCTCTAGAAAAGGTCTTGAAACATTACAAGACAGGTTGAGGCTTTGTGTCTTGGATTTTGGCCTGACAATTCAGGTAAACATATCTATTAGATTCTTGCCAAGGTTAACTTGTTTTGCAATTCAACGTGATGTATGGCTTATATTATGTTGACTTCTTTTCTGACAGGGCCACAAGCCAGAAGACTTGCCAGAACATTTGTTATGTTGCATACGTCTGAATGAACTTGACCACACTAAGTACCGTCAACTGGGGTGTTGACTAGGCATGTGCTAAACTGAGATAGTGTTTTTTTTTTTTATACTGAAAGCATTATTCAGTCAATGAAGGGCTTCTGATAACCAATTTTTTTTTTTTTTTTTGTACTCGTTATCTTATTATCTCCATTCAGGATGCGTGCAAGGTGAATTTCGATCTTGTATCCTCCTTTATTGAGTTGAAGCTCTTTCATTGATTTGTATAGATGGTAACTTGAGTGCACAGTTCCGATAAAATAAAATGAAATGAATATTTCATTTCTGCTTCATTTACCTTTTATGATTTGATATTTGGAAACTGACTCTGTTTTCCTGCCAGTGGTGGTGCTAACAAGGACGTTCACCATACACAATAGGTTCATTCAAGCATTTTTTTTTTTTTTAATGATCTCTGGAACCCCAATACAAATTGAAGTTTCTTCATCAATCCCTGGGTGGTTGGCTTTGGTGATGTGCATTCGTCCTTCAGGTTTGAAGCTCTGCCAGGGCAGTCACGGCTCCATTCCTATCCATCATTCTTTTTTTCTTCCTGTTCCGCCATTTCTGTCTGATTGAATTCACTATTTTGTGAGGAAAACCGCTTCCCACCAACTGTTGGCCGTATTTCTATTCCCTCCATTAATTACATCCTCTAATATTCATTCATCCATTCAACGCCTACTAGCTCGCATGCGCTCGCGGTTGTGTTTCCTGCATTAGCTAATTGCTTGATGATGTACTATAGACGATGAGCCAAAATTATATATGGCACGAAAGGAAAAGATGGGAAAGACCAATATTCTCGTCAATCAACAAAGAATTTTCATGCCATTTGATTACAACGCTCCCAAATGCAATAGAGATGAAGAAGATTTTCACGAGAAAACAAAAAAAGAAATTGCAAACTAGGCTGTGGAAGACCCCACGCAACACCTCCAAAAGCTTAAAACACCACACCTTTCATCCTTGTGTTTTTCTTTAGAAGGGGCAGGGGGCTCGCGGGAACTCCTCCTAGTGCTAGCCTCCTCTCCAGGGAATTCCTGGCCTCTACTTCTCTCTTCCATATTGCTATTGCCGAGGCTTATCTCTTGGCTTCTACCGGCCGGCGTGTCGACCAGTTCTCTGCTTCTTCTTGGATTAACCTGAAGATTCTCCCAAACACGGCCGGAGGAGCCTTGTCGTCGAAATGAAACAGATGATCTCTGCAGTGCAGCAGCCATGGTGCAATGATTTCTTCCCTCTGTTTTTCTGGGACCCCTTCATTCCTCTCTCCCCTTTTCCTTTTAGCTAACATGACAAAATGATGGATTCCATGATGCTGGTTCTCCCAGAATTTAGATTTTTGTTCACTTATTTAATGCCTTTGATTTCCATCATGTGCGAGATTTTCGAGGACGTGGGTTTGAAAATAATATTTGATAAAATTAGCATTTTTCCAAATTACAGAACCTAAATATATTGTGACCCCATACAGTCCTTGAATTTAGCAGATCAGCCAACTCAACTGTAGATGTTGGCTCCGGAAAACGTTAAGACAAGATGTCGATATTCACACGATCATGCATTCATAGAAATGTAATCTATAGGCCACACGTCTTCCACCCTTGGATTAACTTGGGTGCTGTCCCTGATCAATGGCCAGGGACACCAAGAAGTCCCCGACAAATCAAGGTGTAAAAGGGAGGAAAGGGTGTTCTGTGATGCCTGTTTTAGTACGTCTTTTGACCCTTCTTAATTGATTTCCTGATCTGATAAACGATTGAGATTACCTTATTTTCATCTTGCAAGAAAAAAAACTAGAAATATTTAATCTGGGTCACAGTACAGTCAACAAATTTGACGCAATTACTGCACTTACATTTACCAGATTTTGCGTTCATAATTATTTTCACTTATGGAGGAATTGATGAATGACTTATTCATAATGATGATTAGTGCATATGATGATAGAATTGACGCTCCATTAACATTTCCCTACTGAATTAGTAATAATCAAAAGAGGGATCCAAAAGTTGAGGAAACTGTGAATGCAGCTCTCTGTCTTTGTCCAAGATGCCATCGACAAATGAGCTTGCAGAAGACGAATAGGCCGCATGATCAGCAGCAGCATTGTTGTTTTCTTCAATTCCATTACCGACAGTTCCATGATCACATGTCGACCTAAATTCGCCATGCCCGACTGATCGGTTCAAGTACCGATCATCGTTGCTTCCAGTGCTAGTTATGTTGCAAGATGATATATCATTCTGTGCCATTGCCATGGTTGAAGAGCTGGTCGGTGACAACATCTCATCAAAGTCATTTCGCTCTTCTTGATGATGAAATTCAGTGGTGAAAACAGGGTCGCTGAGGAGAAATTCACTCCACGTAAAGGTGCAGGTGGGTGAGATCAATGGAGCCTGAGATTTTTGGCAGGAATAGGACTGTGTGAACGTACTAGTAGAAGATGAAGATGAAGATGATGATGGGCAGGAAGAGCTGACCTCATTGAAGAAAAGTGGTAACTGTTTTGTGTCATGGACTGGAAACTGAGCCAGAAAGTTCCATGAAGTGGGGTGAGTAGCAGTAGAATTGTATTCCTGTACTTGCTCATGCATGGTTTTCTTGAAACATGAAATCTCAGTAGCAGTTAAGATGGAAGATGAGAATCGACGATCAGGTTCGGCCATCAAGCTGGTGTTTGAGGATTTATTGAGCTTTCCAGTGTTTGAAATGCCACTGATGTTTCCAAAGTCAGAAAAAATCTGTGAAAAAGGTTTATGAGTTACAGGATCAATTCCCATCTTCTGAAGCTTTTTCCTGAGCTTAGTGTTCCAGTAGTTCTTCACATCATTGTCTGTTCTTCCAGGCAGTCGCTTTGCGATTAGAGACCACCTGGACAAATTAATAGGCCGAAGTCATAAAACTTCCTCTGTTAGAATGCAACTTATACCCACCAAAAAGTAAACAAATAAGGGGGAAGAATCTGTCATTTCAGGCTTTCAATTGCCCTTTTTTATTTTTGAATTTTTGGAAATAGCAACACCTGTTCGCTAATAATTAGTAATCTGGACTAATTATTTGATTTCTTAATGGATTGCTTTCGCTATTACTCAAGGAATTTTGAGTGGGAAAAAAAAAAGCCAACCTGCTACCTATCGCCTCGTGCAGCTTAATAATAAGCTCTTCCTCTTCAGGAGCGAATCTGTCGTGTTTAAGGTCAGGCCTGAGGTAGTTCGTCCATCTTAGCCTGCAGCTCTTCCCACATCTGTTCAGTCCTGTAAATGTAATAAACTCATGAAAAAACACATCTGAAAAAACATGCATGTCGTTCCGAAGATTAAGGAAAGAAATGATCGAACATGGTTTATGCATACCAGCTTTCTTGGGAACCAAAGTCCAGTTACCAGTGCCATGGTTGGAGACATAAGCTAGTATCTTGGCATCTTCCTCGGGCGTCCAGAGGCCCCTCTTGACGTTGGATTTATCACAGCAGGGCGGCCTCCCCATTGTATGACGTCGTTTCGACAGATCAGGAATATCGAAGCGATGGTTGATTGACAAGCTAAACCTTCGGGGCTCGGCAATTCTAAACCTTGGGTGCTGTACATTTATAAATAACCCCACTAAATAAAACATGATAAAGAGAAGAAATTAAAGAGAATTAACGAAATATGCATGCATTTAACAAGAGAAAAGGAGGCGAGATAAGCATGGTGGCTCCCGATCGATGAACAGCAATTGCATGATCAGCTCTCATCTTCTCGTTTTTAACTGTTTTTTTCATCTTCCTCTTCTTCTCGCGCGCATGCCATCGCCATATGAGGCATCCCTCTCCATTTGTTTTTGGCTCCAATATTAACATTTCAGCTCGGCTGGGGTGTGCTTCTTGATCGAGCTCATAATATACGTATGAAGCACTTCTCTTGTGCTGTATGTGTTCTATATATTATTAGGTCACGCCGGCCTGCCTGGCTTGAAAATTATAAATGGATTTTCTAAGCTATGGTGTGGGGCTTGTGTCCTCCTTTTTATTGAAATCTCTGACTCTGTCTTGTATGGAGAATATTCTCACGATGACACTACCAGACTCACCTCATCATCACCATCTTCTAAGAATATCCTACTCTCGAGTTCACTCACTCGAGCTTTTGCACTTGAAAACCCAATAATCATGGCAATACAAGGACAATTGAAAAGTGTGATTGATACAGTATACCCCGCGATGAGGTGCCCTTCGATTCATTTCTGATCATTTACATTTTTTTAATGAGCATTTTTTAGTAACTTCACCATATCTACACTTAGGGCCCGTTTGTTTCCTGGAATTCACTTTTCGGGAAACCACTTTCCAAATTTTCCTGTGTTTGTTTGCCTTCCGGAAAGTTGGTCAACGGAAAACACTTTCCGGTCAACGGAAAACACTTTCCGGTCAACGGAAAACACTTTCCAGTCAAAGAAAAATTTGGCTTGGTTTTCAGGAAAGTGTTTTCCGGAAAATTTGGGCGGAAAACACTTTCCGGAAGTTGTGAAAAATTTAGAAATGTCATTATTTACTGATTATATCAAATTTGATCCTCAAACTTTTGATTGCTATATATAATTTGTTTTTGAATATTTATTTTTCAATTCCATCTCTTAAAATTTAATTTTTATATTAATTTTGGTCCTTATTTTTATAATTGCTATTTGCTTTTTTCTTATCATTTTTTTATTGAAATTTTTTATCTATCAAATTTGGTCCTCGTTTTTTTTATTGTTACTTATTTTATTTGAAATAATTTATGAAATGTTAATTATTATTATTATTTTAATTTATTCACCTTTCATTTTTTTTTTAAATTTTTAGATTTGATCTCTATTATTTTGATTATTATTTATTTTATTTGAGATAATTTATGAAATTATATTTTTTTTCAATTTCATTCTCATTCAACTTTTTAATTTGTAAGATTTGTTCCTCATTATTTTAACTAACTTGAAAAAAAATTAATTTATTAATAAATTATTTTCCAGTTCATTTTCCATAACACAAACAAACACTGGAAAGTGTTTTCCAGTTCATTTTCCATAACACTGCCAAACATCGGAATTCACTTTTCAGGAATTCACTTTCCAGTAATTCACTTTCCCCGGAATTCACTTTCCAAAAGGAAACCACTTTCCAGCAAACAAACAGGGCCTTAGTTCTTTGATAGGTATTGTTTTTTTTTATCATTTTTATAGTACTACTACCCGTGTAAGAATCATAGTTGTCTGTTTCGTTCCGTTTCGATCGAAACACCTCGTACCAGTCAAAAAAACGAAACAAAACGGCGTGATTTTTACCCCGGTTTTTATTCCAACCCGTACCGGAAATTCCGACCAAAAAGTGCCGGGAATATGTCGGCTGTTCCGTTTCGGTTCGGATAAAAATTCATTCGGCATTCCTTTCAAATGCAATTCTTTATGAATTGCTTTTGTTTTTTTACCGCTGGTCAATTCCTTCTCATTATATATATAGTTGTGATGAACTAAATAATATATAATTTTTAGAGATGTTTCTAATTTTCATGTTATGTATGTTTGACTTTGTGTTTGTATTATATAATCTTAAGTTAATTTATCTTGAATTTGAATTATATTTGTTAAATTAATATTTTAATTTTATAATTATATATTAAAAGTACAACCCCGAAACGACGCATCGAAATGCTCCGAAACCAAAATATTTTGTACCAATAGAAAAAACAAAACGCCAACCGAAGCGAAACTAACAGTTATGGTAAGAATTGCTTAAGATGAATTTTATCTCATTTGAGACCTAAAAATAAAATAATTTATTCCATTCATAGAAAAATATTTAATATAAACAAACATGCTGATGGAAAAAATATCATCAATAAATTAGTGGAAACGTTTCATTTGTGAATAGCGAATGAATTACAAGTGGGAATCAAAAAATAAAAAGAAAAGGAAGATTAAGAAATTCAATCACTCTAACACTCATTTTGTCGGAATCTCTTTTTATTCTTTCTTTTTTTCTATAGAAAACAACTCTTTCTCTATTTTGTCACAAATCAAACTATCATCATCACAAATTCAGAGGGTGTTTGGGAGAGATGTTGCTGTAGCTTTTCAAAGTGTTTTTCGTGCCGAAATATATCAAAATGATATTTTTTTTATTTTTTAAAAATCATTCTTGACATCAGCACACCAAAATGATCTAAAAATACCAAACCATATTCATTTAAAATGAAAAAAAAAACTGCAAACCGATATTTGAAACGCCAGTCAAACAGGCTCTCAATCACTCTATAACACTCAGTTTATCAGAATCTCTGTTCTAGTTCAAAAATGTTTTTTAGAAGATTCCACACATTAAGCAAACCTATCCATTTTTTGTTGTGACTCATGCTCTTATGTTGATTTTTTTATATGTTTATATATATATATATATATATATACATAGTTTGTTTTATGTGTCCCTCGCAAACACACCTTTTTTGTTCATCGCAATCAAGATTGAGCCAACAATCTTAGTGGTTGTACAAGAACAAGTTCAAGCTTGGACGTCCCAACTTAGCACTAATATTAAATAAATATCAAAATATATAATTAGTCTAACATATTTATAAGAAAAAAAAAACATACAAATAATCATTATCATTATTTTGAATCCCTTATCTATAATAATTAAAAATTTCACACCTAAAAATATTAACAAAAAAGCAATTAAAAAACAAAATAAATGACAAAACAAAAATAAATATTATTAGATTTTAAAAAAATTATTTGACTTGAAGAATAAATAAAAATAAAAAAAACAAAGAGAAAAAATAATAAATATCATTTTTCAAATGATCACCAACACAAATTAAAATTTAAACATTAAAAAAAAAACTTAATAACAATGGAAATAATAAAAATAAGAAACAAAAACTAAGAGCATGTACATATAAACATAGACAAAATAGGAATCATTTAAAAAATATATATAAGAAAATAAAATAAAATCCAAGATTAAAAGTATAAAGATCAAAATGAAAAAATAAATGTATAATAAATATCATTTAAAAGACAAAATTTAGCTAGCAGTTCAATTCGCCTTTTACCTTCCACCTCCACCACATGTTGTGCATGTTTGGGAGTGTGGTAGAGGTTGTTTTCGTAAGTATTTTTTGTTTAGAAATGCATCAAAAAAAATTAATTTTTTAAAAATTATTTTTGACATCAGCACATCAAAATCATCTTGAAACACTAATTTTTTAATTTAAAATAAAAAATAAAAATAAAAAATGTTCATATTTGTTCAAAAGCGTTTCCCAAAAGCATTCCAAAACACTCCTGTCATCTCTCACCAAAATTACAGTTCAATTCACTTTTTCAAATAGTAATGAACAACAAAAACCACAGTTCAAATCATTGTTCATTACTGTTTGAAATTGCGATCTCCTTTAGCTATTCTATAAAATAATAGTTGTGGTGCACTTAAGTTGGCCCGGACACCTCGGTTATAAAAGAAATTTATAAGTGGGAAAAAAACATGAAAAAATATAAAAAAAAGGTGTATCCGATGATTATTCGTGGCATGCGTAAGCTGCACTGAACATCTTGATTATCAAAAAAAAAGGAAGCCCGATAAAAAAAGAGAAAAGTAGCTTTTCAAATAGTAATAAACAGTGAAAATCACTGTTCATTACTCCAAAAACATTTTTGTTGATTGAGAGATTCGAACTCTTGCGCCTCGCATGTAATTAACAGGCACATGTCCAAACGACTTCTTTGTTCAATCCTAGTATACAAATAATAATTATATTATTATGTAATTTCACTATTCCAATCCACAGTGTTCTGAGTCTAGATGAACAATGTAAAATATTGTTCATTACTGTTTAAAACTGTGACCTCTTTTAACTGTTTAGATAATAAGTTTGTGCATATCTTAATTTTAAATAAACAACAGAATTACCCCTCTAGTGATTATTGGAGAATTTGCTTACTATCAATTCTACTTATTAACCCTCTAGTGAATTTCATTCCTTCTCCTTTGACTCGCTATTAAAAACAATTATGACATTATAATGAACTTTTACAGTCAAATATAAATGATGAAACAATTAATATATAATTACTGAAGTGAAGATATTCACAAGTTCGAGCTCAATAAGTTTGTAAAATCTATTTCTTAAGAACTTAATTGTATGTTTTTCAATTTGCTCTTCATGAACATCATGTAGTGATTCTAGTTTTTAAGTAAGATTTACTTTTTTCCTTGCATTAAACTTTTCAATTGGATTGCAATTTTATTGCCCTTGATGACAAATGATATCATTTTTTTTATTTGTTTTTTGCTTTTTTTTTTATTGTGTTCCCATCATGTAACTAAATGGATATGCAATAAATACATTAAATTAAAACTTATAATACACACACCATATTTTGATTCAAAATCTTGTTATTAAAATCTTTTCCTTGCTGTCTTCTAAACGTTTATGAATGTTGTAAAATTTACCTTCAAAATCCTGCCATTCTTTTAAAAAAAAAACTCAACCTGACAAATTGACCTACAATCCATCTAACCTTTGACCTAGACCATGTTTCAATAAAATTTGAGAGGGGAATTGACATGATCCAAACCCAGATTAACCCACTAACATAGAGAAAACCCAGTTGAAATTGTTAATTATTTTTAAGTTTTTATATATTAAAAAACAATTAACTCAATCAACCTATATTATAACCCGAGAAATGCTCTGAGCCACCCTAGATAGGTTTTAAAAACCATACTTCATATCACACCTATGACAAGTTAATGCAAGCACGTACTGCATCCCTGAACTCGGTCAACATGCCAGGTAAAACATTTGCTTGAATAAACCCAAAGCACCCTGTCCACACCATGAATTTCAGATTGGAACTTACATTTTTGACACTTAAATTGTGAGTGGACGAATGATTGCTCCACGAGGTTTAGTATAGCTGCATAAAGATATGCCGCATGCAGGTACAAAGACAGCACGGCCCCCTGTTATCTACTGTGTTTAAGTATGAACCCTTTCATTTTTCAAATAACAAAGAACCGAAAAGAAAGAGGCTTTCCTAGGATGAGCATACCTTACAGCTCTTCCTACAATTACCATAAGACCCCTCTGAACCCACCATATAAACAGGGTTCTTTTCACACTCACCCGCCTTTGCCCACAAAGGGCAGCTCTCATTTTCATCGATACAATCCCCACTTCCTGCTTGCTTCAGCGATTTCTCAAAGGATCTGACATGAATCCACTTGGTTGCTGACCATTTCTCACCTTCAATAACTGGACAACTCCCATGCAAGCTGTTCGGGTCAGTCGTTGCATCAGGATGAAGACTGAAGAACATCAAGGCATCACCCTTGTAGGGTTTCACTGCAATGATATAATGTAGAATTTTATGGAAGGCCTGGTAACAATAATGATATAATGTAGAATTTTATGGAATGCCTGGCAACAATATAAGGGAAATCGAATGCAGCATATTCACTGAATGACGGCCAAACAACACTACATGGCAGATGAATCGCATCATAACTAAATTTGTAGACGGTACTGAAATGATCGTTCACTAGCCTAGCCTGCTTGGTTTATGATTGATTAAATGTGTTAATGTTATGCTGGCATATTTTAAAAGAAGGTTACAAGAAATTTTCTAAGGAGCTCTCAAATTTTGGTCAGTGTGGCTTTAAAAAACTACTTTGGAAATCAAGACACATTAATAATTAACACCACAAATAGTATTCCAATCATATAATACACTAAATGGCTGATGCATCAATAGAAAACTTTCCAAGAGGGAGGGCATTATCATCGGCATCACATGAATATTCACTGTAGAAAATCCAGACACAAAATGATCATATATGATGAGGGGTAAGCGGTTTCCAAGTTTAACCCTTACGAGTTCAGAAAACCATTGAGGAGCAAACAGCCTGTTTGTGAGACATACAATGCTCAACCAAAGAATACGCAGAAAAGAAACAGCTTGAGAGTATAGAAAATATCCTATAGTGAGTTTACAGCCATTTGGAGTCATCTGCCAAGATTATTGGGATAGAATCCAGTTCGAGTCTAAGATGGGGGAATCAGGAAAAGTAGAAGACAATCTCAATTGTGCAATCCAACCATTAACTAAATAAAAGGGAATTAGCTCAGGATGCCGTTATATTTCATGGGTTGCCTTCAATATATCATTATATGTTTAATTGCAGCTGTCCCTAAATACAAGCATGTCACCCAGTAGGTCCTGTAGAAATTTGCATTCAAATCAACGGGCTTTGATACTAGATTTGCACATGACCACAGAAATAATAATGACTTTCTGACAATTAAAGCTTACCTATTAACACCACCCTTTGCATAAAATAATAATAATTGTTTTGAATATTTCAAACGCCCTTGCCTTTATTTTCAACCATTAATTTTGTCTATATGTTCCTCATTCAATCAATCTAAACTTGTTTCATTCAATTTTAGTCATTTATGACCAATTACAAAAATCTATGAAAATCATATATTAGTTATGGGTTAAGTGGCATTAAATGGATCCACTCAAAAAAGGGAGAAAGCTTGCTTTGAGTCCCACACATGCCACACATGCAAGAGGAATGGGTGGCATGTGTGAGGCAATGTGTTTTATTTTTTTTAATTTTTTTTTTTTAAAAAAAAAAACAAACAGAAAGATTAAATATTTTGATTTTTTTCCCATTCCTCCTTTCACTTGCGGAACTCAAAGCAAATTTTCTCTCTTCTAATTGGATTAACTTAATGCCATAACCACAGATTTAACGTATTTTAGTGACTGGCCTTAATTAGCTCAGATTGAATAACACAAGATAAGATTGACTAAATTGAAACATGGGCAAAATTGACAACTGAAAACAAATATTGGGTTAAGCCAAATAATTATTTTAAGAGTAATAAATAATTATTTATTTGAAAATATATATATATATATATATAAAAGGACAAACCTAAGATCATTCTGCTTTAATAATGGTTCAAAAATCCAAAGGTGCTAAAAACTACTGCCCATTTTCTTTTATCAAACTCCTAATATATGTAGATACCTTCTTCCACTAAACTGAAACTGGAGAATATTAGTGCGAGTTACGTGTGTTAGGATTTACATTCAATGGTCAAATAATAGAGTGGTCAGGCTCCATCTCAGAAATAATACCTGCATAGCCATTTTTTGCACAATCAGACCAGCTATCATCTTTTGATTGAATTGTTTTTCCCTGTACAAGGCACATAATATGTAATTGGTACCAGAGATACGAAAAGACCTAAGCACCTAAGGACATCAGAGAATCATATTAGCAGCTAATTGTTTACCTCTGCATTGGGAAACACTGTTTCTCCACCCTTTTCAACATTGGACAGATACATCAACACAGTGACAATCCGGTGACCACCCAGCTCTTGATTAGCCTTGTCATGAAAATAATCAAAATGTGGTTCATACTTCTGACCATGCTCATAATGTAGTACTTGAATGGACTCCCCGTTTTCTGTTTACAAAAGGCATGTACAAGAAAGATATATTTTTTTCTGCATCAATTAAAATACCATAAAACAAGACACGTGTGAAGAATATACCTCGAGGAAGAAAAGTCCAAGCAGCAATTCTGGCCTCAATATCACCAACAATTTCATCCTTCAATGATGAATGAAAGGACATCGTTTAAGCCTAACAAATTCCAGAAACTAAAAAATGCAATCATAATAGAATATCTTTCAAAAATGAGTAGATTTGTGCCAGTAGTATATCATAATCATATAGCACACCATCAAACATATACTTTTAATTAATAGATAGTGTTCTTATGGAAAAATAATCTTTTATCTAATTTGCCCTCGGTACCAAAAAATAACTAACTAAGAGCATCTCCAGTGGCAGGAGCCATTTTGGAGAGCCAAATCTTTAAAATGGCTTCCTGAATAGTAAATAAATGGTTTTTTTATTGATGTGTGCTTTAATGGTAAAAGCCATTTTGGAGAGACATTTTTTTTAATATTATTTTAAATAAAATTCAATTATTTTGTATATAATTTAATTATACAATTAATAAAAGTAAATTATATAATTAAATAATTGCTTTTGAAAAACCCTACAACAATAAAATTATTATTGTTTATTTATATTTAAATTAAAAAAATAAAAAAAATGAATTTAATTATAATTAAAAAATGAATTTTATTATAATTAATAATAATAATTAATATAAAACCCCACCCACCCACCCAAACCCTACATTCCTTTCACATTTTCCCAATTGTGCCGCCCCCACTCCCTCTCCAGCCCTCCTCCCTCGCCAGCCCTCCTCCCTCTCCAGCCTCCCTCGCCAGCCCCCTCCCTCGCTAGCCCTCCTCCCTCTCCAGCCTCCCTCACCAGCCCCCTCCCTCGCCAGCTCTCCAGCCTCCCTTGTTCTAGCCCCCTTCGCCAGCCCCCTCCCTCTCCAGCCCCCTCCCTCGCCAGCTCTCAAGCCTCCCTCGCCAGCGCCCTCCCTCGCCAGCTCTCCAGCCAGCCAGCCTCCCTCGCCAGTGAATTGATATTGCTCTTCACTGTGTTTTTTTGTGTCGATGTTGATTTTGTTCAATTCATTGTTCGTCTTGTTTCTGTGTTGATGTGGTGATTTGTTGGTTGATGTGTGTTTTAATTCCAACGGTACAATTCCAATGGTAATATTTGATATTTGGCTCTGTTGGAGAAATCTGTAGGAATAGCTCTCCATTGACAGAAAAGCTATTTTGGCTCTTCATTTTGCTCCTCCCGCTGGAGACAGAAATTGACCAAAAAAAGCCAAATATTTGAAATTTTGCCTTTGGCTCCCAGGATGGCTCCTCCCGCTGGAGATGCCCTAATAAGCTAAAAACACATCCAAGGCCACTAACAACTTTTACCAGGAACTGCATTAACATTTTAAAGTGTGGTTCGAATATATTTGAAAGTTACTACCAAGCAACTTTGGGTCAACCAATTCACCAAGAAGAAGAGAAAGGGAGAACTTTTCTTAGTAATCTCTCGGCATTGGGGAAAACAAATGGCTATAGCAGTATTTGATTATAACTCGGAGCTTCAAATTTAGAATAGGTTCGGTGGACTGCAAACAGTAACAGGAACAGATCTGGCTATGTCAGGTTATGAGATTAACTGCACTTAATTGATCTCATTGGTGATTTCAAGGAACTGAAATATGTTTGAGATCAATGTCATTCCATTTCCCATTATCGGATAATGTTTAACTTCACACAGCATTCCAGCTGTGAAAATCAAGCTTGGCAGGAACTCAACCATGTGGATTCTGAGGCGATAGTTTTCTATGCAGTTGGTAGCAAAGAAATATTAAACAAATCCTATTCTGAACATATTTTTTAATGTCCTCAACAATCCTATGCCAAACACCCTCATCTCCTAGTTCCTAAAACATTGTCAAATGCAAGACTTTCACTGCACACCATTGAGGAGTGATCAAACTTTCATTTTCATAAGAATGTCAATGGAGTGTAACATATCATGCATATGCATTATAGATTTCAACATGCTGATAAAATCCTATATGTGAAAGTAGAAATAAATTGTTGATAGCCAGTAGCCATTAAGAGCCAAACAAGCAAACAAGAAAAAATAAAGTCACAGCAACCCTAAAGAAAAACCTTGAAGTTCAATTGGAACAAAGATAACAACAGATTCATTACAATTGCATCGTATTAAATGGCAGGCAAAAGGGCCCTTGTGAGGTTTCTAAATCCATATTGAGAATAATACTATATTAAAATCAATGTACAAGATTTAAGTTCATTAGTTTTCAAGTCCATCTTCAGGCAATCCCATTTAATACATGGTTTAATTAATTCAACCATTCTTTATGTATAAAATATAATATATTCTGCACAACAAATCATATTCCTTAGTTTATTGGGATCAATATTCACATTCACAAAGATCATAACAAATCAGCAAACATAATTTTAAAAATTCAAGAAAGACCTGGGCTTTTCCAATAAACATGCCAGAGCTGGTTCTCACTTCACTCTCTATGCTCTTCCCGGATTCATTATCAGCCACCATTGATTTCTCGAGTTTATCTCTAGCCTACTCCAGTAACAAATCAATAACACCAACATATTATACTATACTATGTTATATTATAGATAACTAAAAACAATTAAATCACTATGAGAATCATTTGGGCAATCAAGCAAACCTACAAAATACCAACCAGATTAATAAGATGATCACACTCCTCATCTGATAAAAACCCCTTGTATAAGAAAGCCCTGTTAAGTTTGAAAAAAAGAACCACAGCAATAATTTAAAATTTAAAATGAAAAAGAAAAGGAGAAGAATTTAAAAAAGTGAAAACATAAACAAAACCTGGGATGCCAAGAAAGTTGAGCGACCCGTGTTGGATCAAACACACCTTCTTTCTGTAATCTAAACATCAAGACAAGAAAATGAAGACATAAATCAAATAAACCACATAAAGAAAGAGAAATTATACATATATATACACAGTAATACATCAGGGAGAGAAGTACATTTTCTTGTAAGGATGCGATCGAATGGAAGAACAGGAATAGAGAGGGGAATTAACAAGCATCGAGCAGAGACAGAGCGCCACAAAGTATCGGCATTCCATTTCACAAGATTTTTTTTTCTCTCTCTCCCTCAATGAATGGGGGCTATGTTAATTGTTGTTTGGTTTTCTTTTCTTTTTTGTTTGGGGTTTGAGAAATTGAAGTGAACGAGAAGACTTGTCAACGGTTTTTAAAGTAATTTGGATGGAAGTAGCCGGAGCCTCTCCTTTTCTCATTTAAGATTTATATTTAATGGGCGCCCACCGGATTTGCTTTCCGTTCGTTGTTTTCTAAAATGTCAAATTGACCCTCGATTTTCCAAACCCAGAAAGCAAAGAAAAGTCTTTGTTTTTATTAATTAAATGATTGAGAATGTGATTATGGTTATTTTTAAAAGTGTTTTTTTATTTGTAAATGTATTAAAATAATATTTTTTATTTTTTAAAAATTATTTTTATATCATCACATGAAAATGATCTAAAAATATATTTTTTAATTTAGAATAAAAAATAAATAAATAATTTTTTTTTCAAAAATATTTTTGAAACACAGAAACCCCTAAAATAAGAGCAATGCTTTAATAAAACTATGAGTATGTTTATTTTTTATGTTTTAAAAATATTTTAAAAAAAATAAAAATAAAATGAATTTATTTTAATTAACTTTATATTTATATATATTCAATTTATTTTGATATATTAATATTAATATCAAGAATATTTTTTAAGAAATATTAATATCAAGAATATTTCTAAAAAAACATTTTAAAAAATAATATCACCTTAAAATTTATTTTTAGCAATTGCTGCGAACAACCTAGATTAATAAGTAAAATGAGAAAACTTTATATTTCCTATTCAATATTTTATTATTTTTTATTTAAGTGTCTCACCTTTAGTTTTCCATATTTTAATTCATATATTTTATCTTTTACTATTTCGGTCCCATTGTTAATTTAATTCATTAAATTCTGACATGTGGGTTTCGAGTATAAATAAATAAATTCAACATCCAAGTCTCAAATGTATAACTTGAAAATAAAATTACATCCACGTGCATTTCAATTTCAATGGATTTTGACATTAAATATTACTAAAATACAAAAAAAAAAAAAAAAATCATATAATATACATGTGCGACATCAAAGTGATTGTTTTTATTATTCGAGATCTTTTTATTAATAGGGAAAAAAACAAGGAACTCTTGTCTCTTATCAATAAAAAAAGATAAAATCATCATTTAGTATTTTGGTTACTACAAACCGTAAAGTCTAGGTAGCGGGATTAATTGTGTATATGGAGAACATATCACCCCCTAATACATTTTATTTAAGATAAATTACATTGCTTGATTGTATGATATAAACTAAGGTTCTAGTATTGGTCTATCTAAGATTTTAAAAAAAAAAAATCTTATTTGATAAGGAGGTTGTTATCTTATCAATTAAAATTTAGTCATTCTAATATTAAAAAATATCAAATAAAATAATTGTCTTTTTATTTCAATATTAGAAATATATTTTATGCATAAGTTCTAATTTTGTATATTAAAAGAAAACAAAATATATTTTTTTGAAATTTTTGAAATGTAGGTCAAGTTCTTATGACTTTAATAAATTGATTATTAAATCTCAAAATGCATGCACACTAAAACAACTCTTTTTATGATTTTTAGTTTAATAAAATATGCAAATATAATTATTTTAAAAAAATATATTTCATTTCATTTCAACCATTAACACATCAATTTCATACTTTTTTTAATGAATTCATATTAGCATTGTTTTTTTTAAAAAAAAATACCAAAATAATAAGAAAGCAAGAAAAATAAAGCACTAAAATAAAAAATAATGATTTCTTAGGATATACTTCGAATAAAGGATAAAAAGAATATTTTATGTAAAGGGATATAAATAAGAGTGAAAAATGAAAAAAAAATGAGAGATTTGTATGAAACCCTAGACACCATTAAAACAATGGAGAGAGAGAGAGAGAGATGAAAAAATATTTATGAGGTAGGAAATTATATAAGTGTGGAAAGAAAAAAAGAGGAATAAAAAAGAAAGAGGAACATTTAAAGAAAGGAAAAACAAAGAAACAAAATATATAAAAAAAACTATGACAACCCCCTCATCTTTCCTCAAAGGTTGTCAAACCAAAATCAATAGACAACCCTTAGTCACCATCACAATCCTTTTCTTCACCTCTAGTGATGGAAGTCCTTTTCTCTCATCTCGAAGCCATAACATAATCTCCCACTCATTGAGTTAAACAAACAAAAAATATTACTTTTTTAACCTTTTCAAGTCTCTAGTCACCACCAAAACAAGTAACCACCTCACAATACCAGCTAGCTAAGAGTAGTAAAGGTAGAAAGAGAGCCTATAAGAAGGAAAAAAAGAGAAAAGAATTGAAACTTTGAAGAAAAAAGAGGAGAAGGTGCATCTTGTGAGCTCATCTATGTATCTCTATCCCTTTTTTAGTATGTCTAATGATATACAATCATTGTGCATATCAGACATTTGTTGCTATTACCTCTCATTATTCTGCAGCTTCTAGTCAATTCCCAGCATTTGGAAGTCAATTTCAAACCCCAAATGAATTCTCAAATATTTTTTAACATGATCATGATGAGATTATTTATTGTTTGTGATTATTTTTAATTGATTAAATGATGTTGTGAATGGTTGTGAAATATTTAATGTGTTATAGGCCCCATTGCATCACAAATAAGTCACAAGGGATTATTTTTTTTTGGTATGGTGCAATAAGGTTGGTGATCTAATACCCTAAAATGGGTCTAAAAGGACAAGATAATTTTACTAAAAGAATGGTATTTTTATTTCGGTGATGTTGTGTGTTTGATTTTATGTGCTAGTTATTTTATTCATGAATGTTTTTAATGTGGAAATCGTTGATTTATAATAGGATGCATAAATTCTATATGAAGATATGCCATTTTTTGATTAAATTTTTTTGTTCTTGTATAATAATTTTCAACTAATAAAATAAATGTTAAGATTATTTTCATATTTGAAAGAGTGGTCCAAAACCCAATTTTTTTTCCATCTATACAATTCCAACATCTGTTTTAAAATCCTAAACCAATGAAATCTTATTTTTATATATTTATTTTAGTGATTAAACATTAAAATTCTCATTACAATGAAATCTTCTATTTTTAGAGATTAACGTATAAAATTTTCATTAAAAATCCTATTATGATGAAATCTCTTATTTTTATATATTAATGTCAAGGCTTTTTGTAAGCATTTTTATGTTGTTGAAATCTTATATTTTAAAGGATTAACATAAAAAATTTCATTAGAACTCCCATATTAAAAAAATCTCTAATTATCATTGATTATTGTCAACTTCTTTCATTTTAGTCAAAACTTATGAAATCTTATTTTTTCAGGAATTACTAAACTTTAAGATGGATTTTTGACCTCCTTTTAAAAAATGAATGACATAAAAAATTAAGTTTAGAAATAAGTTTATACAATTATTAGCACACATAGAAAAAAATTAAAGAAAATACATGGTAAATGTAACCTTATACCTTAAAGGATATAGTAAGGATCTTAAAGGATATAGTAAGGATGATGTCTACATATATTTAAGCATAATTAACTTAGTGAATCTTTAAAACCAATATTTATTTTAAGATTCATAGTTTTCTTTAATTATTAGATGATGACTCCATTTATTTTCATTTTTTCTTATATTTTTAGGTAGATTTTGCATTCCACATGACGTGATAGTTTTGAACACAAGAGTTAAAAAAAAAGAACATACTTTCTTATCTATCAAAATATTCTATTTAATAGTTATTGACATAAAAATTATATAAGATAATGCACATCAATAACATTATTATTGTAGGAAGAAACCATATGACATTGATGATCATTTAAGGATTGCGAGTTTTTGATGAGTAATCGCATGAAACCATATGACATTGATGATCATTTAAGGATTGCGAGTTTTTTAATAATAATATTTTTGATCATTTAAATATATATTTGATATTGTTATTGAAAGTATTTTTTGAACTACTTTGTTTTTTAAAATTATTTTAACATGATCATATCAAAATATCTAACATCACATAAAAAAACAGTTTAATATTTTCTAGACAAAAAAATAATTTAAAATCCATATATGGATAAATGTACAAGCAAACAATGTGATGAAAGACATTATATTTAATATTTAATGTTCTTAATTTTAAATAAAAAGTTCTAAATTTGAATACTAACCTTAACAAATACTAACATTCAAATATTCACATATTAAGAATTAATAAAAAAATGATTTAAGTAGCGTTTTGAGTATTGTATAAACAATAAGGATAAAAAAATGCTTCTTTATCATTTTTATTTTTAAAATATAAATATTTATTTTAAAACTATCTAATATTTATTTTATATATTTATATATTCAATTAAATATATAACTAATGTTTTTTCTTCTCATTCTTGTATTTTTTTGATGTAAGATTTTTTATTATTATTAGAAGCATGTTTTTTAAAATAAAAACCCACCTTGATAAAAGAAAATGACAATAAAAACTTTTCTCAATAACTTAAAAAAATTGAATACAAATAATAATAATAATTAATTTGATAAAATTATTTAAAAAGATTATAATAAAATTTTTATTTTCAACCTTAATCTCCGTTATATTTTTTATGATGTTCAATATTCAATTATTTAGTTTAATGAAACTCTAGACACCAGTTATTTGTTTTTATTTAATAGTATTATATTAAATAAATGTAAACAGAAGCAAATTTTTCACGGAGAAATTGTGGGAAACTGAAAAGCAGGAAGCATCTTTTTCACTGCGATCTCCACTGGTAACCCTAAAACTCTCCTACGCGTATTACTTGCTAAAGTATCGAGAGCTAATTTCTTCTTCTCATCTTTTCCTTTTAGTAATCTGAGAAGTTAGTAGCTACAGCTTTTGATTTTACAAAGAGATAGAATTATACCTGGTCAGGCGAGAAAGAGGGAGCCATAGAAGTTAGGGTTAGGGTTTGTTGTTTTTAGGAATATAAAACTTGATTAATTCAATACTCAATAGAGAATCAGTTTCTCTTTCAAATTGAATTGTGATTGTAAAGAACTCCATTCTCTGTTTGGTTGCAGTTATTATTATTGCGGCTAATTTATCATGTCTTGGTGCACTATTGAGTCTGACCCAGGTAATAAATTTGATTGCTTTCTACTTACTAGTCTTATCATCATCATCATCATCATCATCATCATCTTGCTAGGGTTTTGTGATAGGATTTTGGGTTTATTTAAAATCTTTTCATCAAGTGGTTGCTTGAACGTTTGGGTTAGTCTTTCGAAATACGTTATAGTGGTTGTTTCTGTGTCAATTTGAGGGTTTTCTCTATTCTGGTATGTTTTTCATAGATTTCTGTTGCTTACGAATTAATAAAAAGAATTAAAATCGTATTAATTTTCTGTCTTCATATTGACATATTGCCTGTAAAATATTCCATGCATTTTGTAATTTAGTTAACTATATGGATGGCAATTTTAGCTTGTGGATTATTAATTGTCAAGGAAGGAGTAGTTTGCAGTTCCCGCGCATGAGTATACATCGTATCTGTACTTTTTAAATGGAACCTCGTTGCTAAGATTCTTGGCTTGTTGTAATCCAGGTGTTTTCACTGAACTTATACAACAGATGCAAGTAAAAGGTGTACAGGTAACCTATTAAATTTCTTATGCCATTTTTTCATTGCTTTTCTTGTTATGTGAAATTTATCTCCATGCTCGTGCCATCCAGTATTTTTAATTTTCTGGAAATGCAAGTGCTATGCTCCATTTTTTTCCGTCTTTCAAATTTTTAGATGTTATTCAGGGAAGCTATCTCTAGTTTTTAATCTACTTTTCGGTACATGTATCTTTGTTATTGATATGGAATGGTTTTCTTTTCTTTTCTGTCATGGTCAAAGTATGCACTACAACAGCCACCCATCACTAAAACACCATCATCATTTGGTTTCTTATCCCCTCCATGAAGGTTGTTTTAAAAACACTTTATTCTAAATTGCTTACCAAAATAAGGTACTTCCTGCCACACAAGCATAAACCTTGTTAATGAAGTAATCTGAGGTGGAAATAAAGAATGCTGATGGGGGGGTACCATGCTATGCAAGCGTCTCAATTACTTTGCTCTTCTAATCAGCATGCATCTATTGATTTCTTAAAAAGGAAAGCATTTTGAAAGACAAGGTGATAGAGAATCTTTAATTTGACTAGAGGTAGCAATTCAAAGATAAGGGGATAGAGAATCTTTTCATAGGGTTCCTGATGTAGTTGATGAAGGATGAGTTGGAACAGACAAGCAATTTAAATAATTCCCTGTTTGCACATTCATTAATTAGTTGTATTGGCAAGCTAATTTGTGTATGGTTTTCTTTTAAAATTCTTCCATTAAGTAATCTTATTTTTTCTTGAGAATTATGCTATTTTGGTTTTAAAAATCATTGATGGAACAACTTTTTTCATTCCAGTGCTTAATCCATATTAGCTCTTTTTTTATGCATATAGCTTTGAATTTTTCCTTTTGATATATGCATATGTGGCATTAAATTAGTACTTCATTAGTTTGGTGCTTATGTGGAAGATTGTGGGAAATGAGTTGCAAGTACCTTGTTCAGGGAAATAATTTTTAAATCCTATTAAAAAAAAACTCCGCTTTTATTACCATCTCCATTTCTACTAAGACCACTGTAACCATCATTATTAGCATCACTACTACCAGTGCCCATCACCACAACAACCAACACCTCATGACTGCCAAGAAGCACCAGTAAAAGGTCCTGGTGCTTATTCATAAGTTTACGGTTTCTGTGGAGCACTATAAAGTCACTGCTTTATTTTCCTTGGTATTAGCATTTCAAGGTTCCATTCTGTTTCCTAACTGTTAAACCCAATCCATTGTTATGAATTTAATTTCATTCTGGTTTTGTGTTACCCATTTTGATTACTTTTCATTCCTGATACCTATTTCGTTGACTCCCTGAATGGCATAACAGATTCTCTACATTCTTTGCTGCTAATTTAAATGATTAATTTTGGCTGTTATCAACGTATCCTATTTTTGGTTACCATATGAGACCTTCTTAAGGGACTAGAAGTAGTAAGAAACAGGAACCAAAAGTACTACATGTTTCTATTACTCAAGGCATAATCGCTCTACTTGCTGGTTAGAAATGCAGAGTCTATGAATTGTTCAACGTGTCCATCCCATGACCTCCATTCATCCAGATATGATATCTTGATGTGTTTTTAACAGGTTGAAGAGTTGTATTCATTGGACCTTGATTCTCTTGACAGCCTGAGGTTAGTTTCTCATTCCATTGGCACAAATGATTTTAGCTCGCTTGCTGGGTTGCTGTTTTGTTGATGTTAAGCTGTGACTTTATTCTTTTGCCCACTCTTTTCCAGACCTGTATATGGTTTGATTTTTCTTTTCAAATGGCGCCCAGAAGAAAAGGATGAGCGTGTTGTAATTACAGATCCAAATCCTAATCTCTTTTTTGCCCGTCAGGTATGTTTAGATGAGATCCACAACCAATGGAGGATTGTAAGCTCTGATTTATTTTCCTAAGGTTTTCCCCCTCTTGTAGGTGATCAACAATGCTTGTGCAAGTCAAGCAATTTTGTCTATCCTCATGAACTGTCCAGATATTGACATTGGTCCAGAATTGTCAAAGTTAAAAGAATTCACCATGAATTTTCCGCCTGAGCTCAAAGGTTTGGCTATTAACAACTGTGAAGCTATACGTGTAGCTCATAACAGTTTTGCAAGACCGGAGCCTTTTATTCCTGAGGAGCAGAAGGCTGCCAGCAAAGAAGATGATGTGTACCATTTTATAAGCTACCTGCCTGTTGATGGTGTGTTGTATGAACTTGATGGATTGAAAGAGGGACCCATCAGCCTTGGTCAGTTCACTGGAGGGCATGGTGATCTGGACTGGCTGCGTATGGTGCAACCAGTGATCCAGGAACGCATTGAAAGGCATTCCAATAGTGAGATAAGATTTAATCTTTTGGCAATAATCAAAAACAGGAAAGAAGTGTACACTGCTGAACTCAAGGATCTCCAAAAGAAGAGGGAGCGAATCTTGCAGCAGCTTGCTGCCTTGCAGGCAGAAAGACTGGTCGACAATAGCAACTATGAAGCTCTGAACAAATCCCTCTCTGAAGTGAATGGTGGGATTGAAAGTGCTACAGAAAAGATTTTGATGGAGGAGGACAAATTCAAGAAGTGGAGAACAGAAAATATCCGCAGGAAGCACAATTATATTCCTTTTCTGTTCAACTTCCTCAAGATTCTTGCTGAAAAGAAGCAGCTGAAGCCCCTTATTGAGAAGGCGAAGCAAAAAGCTGGCGCCTCCAAGTAAAAGTTTTATTTTCCCCCTATCCTTTCTTGTTAGGCGGGCAGCTGCTTTACTTTGGGATCATGTTACAAGGATATTTAAACCTTTTCCCCGCTACCCTGATCTCTCTTCCGCCCATGTGAAGCTGGTTTGCGATTTCCAAGACTATTTTTAGGTAAATGAACGTTGACCCTCAGTTTGTCCATTGGTAAGTAGCATGATATCAAATTACTGTTCAATCTGAAGTCACTTGGGATTGTTTATTTATTTTCTGGTAGGTGGATTGTTTCGTCTTTTTCAACATACTATTAGCGTGAAACCTTTTCCAGAACTAACATTTTTCTACCAAAAATAAAAACAAATCTGCAGTGCCAAACCAGCATTTTTCTTTGCTGACCTCATTGGATGAAAGAGGTCATGATTCTATTTGCTTTGATCCATAAGTATGAACAACAAGAGGTAGGTTTAAGTGAATAATTAATGTCAAATTGACTTGATTAGATACATAAAATTATGAATGAGAAGATGGTACCGGTAAAAGATTTTGTATCAGAAAAATTACACAAAACCACAGCCGTGAGCCCACAATTACCTTCTGTAAGCTTTAAAGAATTCATAACCATCGAAACTTAACAGCGATGTTTGATACAAGGGCCAAAGCAGCACAGGTAAAAGTTATTTGTAGCAATGGAATTTCCAAAAGCTATGAATCCTTTGTAGAGAAGGAGGGAATATTACGGAGAAGGACTCGCTACGATTAGCATTTCTTACAGCTCCTCCGACAGTGACCATTATAAATGTGAGAGCCCACCATACAAATAGGGTTCTTTTCCTATATATTCAATGAAGATCAATTATCTATCGAAATACCTGCATAACCATTTTTAGCACAATCAGACCACCTATCATCCTTTGGCTGAGACCCTTTTGCCTGTGCAACACATGAGTTCATCGCTTGAGAATATATATATATACACATACCTCTGAAGCGGGAAATACGGTCTCTCCACCCTTGTTAACATAAGACAGGTACATAAGCACAGTGGCCACCCACTTCTTGATTGACCTTGTCCACGAAATAATCAATATGCGCTTCGTATTTTTGACCATGCTCATACCGTAGTATCTGAAAGAGGTCATGATTACTTTCCATTTACAGCTAGAGTGGGATTTGAGGCTTCTGCAAAACTGGGTAGATTGAGGACCGAGTTATAGGGAGGAATATAAAAAAGGGACTGGATTGTAACTTGTGCAAGGAATCAAAATCTGGAGCAGAGCCCTTCCTCAGACACTCATAACATCACATCTTAAACGGCAATCCTTGCAAGAAAGCGCAAACAAGACTTTGACTCTTGTTTTCCTGCTCAATTCCTCACCATTTTCACGCTCTGCTTTCAAATCGCGGGAATTTCTCTCAGGTTCTTTCTCTTCTCTTGGCTCTGCTTTTATCTTGTTTCATTTTTCCTTGAAAGTAACTGTTATATGTTTCATTTGATTTTGCTATTGCTCTGATAAAGCTCGTGTTTTTCTTCTTCTATGGTTTCCTTCTTCCAGATCCAGTTTAGAAATTGGTCCATGTTAGTGTTCGCAATCTCCTATAAATTCTGGCTGCGTTCTTTAAATTAATTAATATTTTCATTTTGCCAAGAAAAAGATAAAAACCAACTAAATAATATTTTAATTTATTTAGAGTGAATGTCGTATTTTTATTTTTTTATCTTTAATTGATTAGTGTTAGTATTCTAAATATTATTTTCAATGATAACCATAGCATTCTTTTATTTCTAGCTTCCTAAGCCTAGATTGTTTGTCGCAGGTAAAAAAAAAAATAGAATCAAAATTAGGCACAGGTTTTAAATTTGGTCGATTTCTTTTCTTCTTTGTAAAATGCTCAAGTAAATTTGTGGTAGGATGAGATAATTCAAGTATGGCGCTCTGATCATGATTATGAGATTATTTGATGAATGTAGAGAGAGGTACAATCAATAACAATGCTTCTGAAACAGTTCTATCCGAGCAAGAGGAGGCGTTGCCGATTAAGAACATTACTTTGCATTCAGTTCTCACAAAGGCCATATTGAAATATTCAAGAAAGAAGAGAAAGAGGGCTGAGAAAACTTCATCCTTAAAGATTCATCAATCGAAAATAGTACTTCTCATTCAGATCTCACAAAGTGCAAACGTAATGTGCTATTCAAAGATTCAAGAAATAGGAGAAAGAAAACCCCATCCTTTATATATCACAGGAAAACGATAGAGTCACATCACTCCTCGCCACATTGTGTGAAACCCATGGTGGTGGCTGGTCAGACTTCAATGGATCAGTCAGATGAAGTTCGCTCCTTCCATGTCTTGAAAAATAACGTAGAGAGAGTACATGTTGTTGAGCATGCTGCACCAGCGCAGGTTGCGACAAATGTTTTGGTTGAGATGCCCTCTGACCGCTCACCGGGTGACTTTGCATGTGAGGAAAGTAAGATCACTGAGATTAGGAACAGTGTTAATGTGGAAGCTTCTATCAAGGAGGTGAAGATTCCAGATCTCTGTACACTGGAACAACCTCTCATGGGACGTGTCACTAAAAAGCTCCTTATCCTTGATGTTAATGGACTTCTGGCTGATATTGTCTCATATGTTTCTGTTGGATATCAGGCTAACATGGTAGTCTCTGGGAAGTCAGGTGAACATTGCCGCATAAAGCTTCGTTGTATATCTAGAATGTTCAAATGTTCTCCTTTCTCATTTAATTGTTAAATTCTAATTTCATCTCCACTTGTCTCTTTTCAGTTTTCAAAAGGCCTTTCTGTGATGATTTTCTGAGGTTTTGCTTTCAGAAATTTGATGTTGGTGTTTGGTCATCAAGAACCAAGTATTGTTCTTAGTCCATATCTGTGATAGTCTTATACTCCATTTTTTTAAATCTCTTCATACTATTTAACATTAACACCACTGCTCTCTATATCTGTATGCAAATTAGCATTTGCTTTGGTGGCCATCATTGTATCTTAACTGTATTCTCATTAACTGCAGGAGAAATGTGAACCCGCTGATTGATTTTATCTTTGGTGATTCAAGGCAAAAGTTACTTTTCTGTTGGGTAAGTACCTTTCAAATTTAATGTTCTCTTCTTTTGTAAATGTCAATAACTAAGGGAGCTCTGCGTTACATCCCTTTCACTGTAATTTGTGGCATGAATGGAACAGAACAAAAGGGTGTTTGATGGAGAACTTTCCATCCTTTTGAGCAGGTAATTGGACTCAATGTTACTGGTTCATTGGGGAGTTTTTCCCAGTGAAAGTAGTGCTGTAGAGTTTGCTCACTGTCTCTTTTGTTACTTTTGTTCTTTCTGGAGTAGATAATTTTCTTTTCCTGCTTGTAACATCAATAAAAAAGTTTTAAGTTTTACGAGCATGGCTTTGCACTGAAAAAGTTATCTTGGCACTGGCAACAATGCCAAATTAGAGAATTGGTTGCTGGTTTGGTCATTTTAAGTTTAACCAGTTCCTTTTCGGAATTACATCTAGGTGTTTTTGGCAGGATCACAACTCATTTTGACTACTATAGAACTTTTCTTTCCCTTTCAGTAATGCTTTTCTTATTGGACGGATAGTTTTCTCTGAATGTCCTAAGAAATTCAGTTATGCCTCTAATAGTTTAGGTGTAAAATTTACAGTCATACCTGAACTTCTGCTATCTATGTATTTTGGTTGAAGTTTAAAGAACTTCTGAAGTGCTTCAGTTAATCGCTTCAAGATCTCTTAGGATGTTGTAAAAATTAAACTCAGGTGACTTTATTGGTGCGGTGCAGTGTTGTTGAAAGGTGCAACCAATTAAAGATCACATCTCTTGGCTGTCGTGTTATTGCTGCTGTAGCTCTTTTTTTTTTTTTGACTTAACATTGTTTAAGTTATGATGATTGTTTCCATGCAGGATCAATCTCACTGCACTGATACAGGATTCACCACAGTTGAGAATACAAGCAGACCAATGTTTTTGAAGGAACTAAAAAAAATATGGGAATATCTTGAGTCTACTCTTCACTTGAATAAAGGAGAATATAATGAATCAAATACATTATTATTGGATGATTCACCATACAAGGCTCTATGCAATCCAGTATGTTTTTTAATTCTCTCTAATTTCTCTCCTTGTGGGTGTGTAACTGGTTTTGCTCTGGGTGACTTCTTGACACCATTCTTTATCTAATTTTATGTCACTGTTTTGTTGTTTAGGTGCACACTGCTATATTTCCTCAGTCATACGGGTACAGGGACGTAGCAGATTCTTCATTAGGTAAGACACTTGCAAGTTAGATGGAGGTTTCTCTCTTTTGGAAAACTTAAGGTTTACAGGGGAAGCCACTTTGTTATAATGTATTCATGAAAGGGTTATTAACATCTCTATGCTCAGATATGATGGGTCAGCGTTTGAGCCATTTAGTGAACAGTCAGCAATCAATATACCTTGCTAGTTTGCATTACCCATATTTATATTCAGGGGTTTCAAATCCCTTGTTTTCTCCTCTATAACCAAGATCTATATTTTTTGTTCAGGAGATACTTTAATTTTAGACGCCATTCAAACAAAAACAATATTAACCACTCCCTCACTTTTGGATCTTATTTTGAGTTAGCACCATTAATCTCTATTTCCTGTGCTTTTAGTTTCTGAACCGTTATTATGCTAGTTTTTAACTCCTATTCTGAATTTAGCCATGATCATCCTGTACTTTCTTTTATGTAATTATCCTTATGATGTTTAATATCGGCCCTACTAGTCCTCTCATGGCCTATTTTATTTTCTCATGTTTGTTAATAATGTACCTTTCCTTTTCATGTTTTCTAATGTTTGTCTCTACACGTGGTTCCTAACAGGACCAGAAGGTGATCTTCGGGTATATCTAGAGCAATTAGCTGAGGCTCAAAACGTTCAAGAATATGTTGCACAACATCCATTTGGTCAACGAGCTATTACAGAATCGGATCCATCTTGGGGTTTCTATAGTAGGATTGTAAGTGATGACTCATACTAATCCCAAAATGCTTGTACCTGAACTGCTTTTGAAGGTTGACTCAAGTAGAAATGCCAACCAATATTGTATTAATGTTGTATTATGAATGCGAAGATGGTACTGTAAAAGATTTTGTATCAGAAAAATTACACCAAATCACAGCCGTGAGCAAACAATTACCTTCTGTTGTAAGCTTTAAAGAATTCATAACCATCGAAACTTAACAGTGATGTTTCAAAACAAGGGCCAAAACAGCAGCATAGGTAAAAGTTATTGGTTGCAATGAAATTTCCCAAAAAATATGAATCCCTTGTATAGAAGGAGGGAATATTACGGAGAAAGACTCGCGACGATTAGCATTTCTGACAGCTCCTCAGACAGTGACCATTATAAATGTGAGAGCCCACCATATAAATAGGGTTCTTCTCACACTCGCCTTCCATAGCCCAGAAAGGGCAGCTGTCATTCTCATCAATACAAATCCCCATTTTTGAATGCTTCACGGGTTCGCGGAAGGATCTGACATGGATCCACTTGGTGGCCGACCACTTCTCACCCTCAAGAACAGGGCAGCTCGCATGCAAGCTATCTGGGTCAGGAGTCGCGTCAGGATGGAGGCTGAAGAACAGCAAGGCATCACCCTTGTTGGGTTTCACTGCAAGTAGCCAGTGCATGTAAGCCCAACTTTTCCTATATATTCAATGAATATCAATTATCTATCAAAATACCTGCATAACCATTTTTAGCACAATCAGACCACCTATCATCCTTTGGCTGAGACCCTTTTGCCTGTGCAACACATGAATTCATCGCTTGAGAATATATATATATATATATATATATATATATATATATATATATATATATATATGTTAGCCTAAGACCCACCAAATTAATTAAAAATTAGCCCAGCATGCAGCGTGTGTTAATTATTTATGCCGCAGCTGCAAAAGTATCGAAAACTTTACTTTTTGGTGGGATCTACAGTAAAAACTAGAATCCTGTTTTACTATTTGTGTTTGGAGCTGCCGCAGCGTCTTTATATACACATACCTCTGAAGCGGGAAATACGGTCTCTCCACCCTTGTTAACATCAGACAGGTACATAAGCACAGTGGCAACCCGATGACCACCCACTTCTTGATTGACCTTGTCCACGAAATAATCAATATGCGCTTCGTATTTTTGACCATGCTCATACCGTAGTATCTGAATCGGCTCCCCATTTTCTAATTATATTCAGTAATTAATTTATAATTTTGAAAGCACACACTTTTACTCGAACAAAAACTCATTTAGACAAAAATCAGTAAATTTCCTTGATTAGATTTATATGACGGTGAATAATACATTGGCAAAGGTGACAAGAAAACTAGGTATGTGTTAAGATATTAAAGATATGAACACACGAACCTTCTGGAAGGAAAGTCCAGGCGGCAATCCTGGCCTCAATGTCACTAACAATTTCATCCTGAAGAGTTGAAACAGAAGGACGATACAGCTTAACCGGGAAACTATAAAAGCCATCATGTCATTCACAGATAAGTATAATCCATAGGTACAGTTGATGGTCTAAAACTAATGCATGATAGCCAGAGCAGCAATTTACACTCTCACCTCAGTTTCGAAAATAGTCATGCCGCTACTGGTTCTCTCTTGGCTGTCCATGCTCTCTCCAGTTTCATCGTCGGCAACCATTGATCTCACAAGCTTACCCTTGGCCTATATATATATAAAGAAAGAAAGAAAGAAAGGGCTGACCGAACACATATTTAAAATTACAATACTAATTCTCCAAATAAAATTACCAGATTAATAAGATGATCGCACTCCTCGTCCGATAAAAACCCCGTGTAAACGAAGGCCCTTTATCAAGTTACAAACGCAAAACAATTAAGCAAGAACCTCCTACACGCACACACATATATCCAGTAGAAAGAAGAAAAACGTACCTGGGTTTCCAAGAGACTTGAGTGGCTCGAGTTGGATCAAACGCCTTTGTAAATGCACCTGTTTTTGATCTGATTATCACCGAAAATGAATCAACAAATGGCCGCCATACATTTAATTAATTCTATTCCATATGAAAGCAAAATTCATCAATACATACGCTTCTATAGAAGCATAGGAAAGAGGAGGGAAAACGTCTAGTGTTAGCAAACAAAGAGAAACCATGAGAACATAAGGAGACGTCATTGTTTACAGCTTTTCCCTGTTCAAACTTCAAAGGTCTCGTGAAATATTTTGTGGGCACCTCGCAAAACCTTCATCTTTCCTTTTGGTGACAGGGAAGACACTGTATTAATTGTGCCCATGGGTTTTGGAAGGTTTGGATTTGGTAGTAGTCAGTCACTGAATCATACAAATAATTAATTAGGATCTGAATATTTTGACTTTTTTTGGAAGCAAATCATTAATCCTAAAATATCTTTCTCCTTAAGATAAGATCAAGAAATAATAAGGACCGGTGAAGATAAAAAAGAGAGGCAACGTCCCGCCTCCAATTGTTTTTATCATCACCAATAATATAAAGTAAATAGAGTTTTTTAATCTTACATTTGTGTCTAGGTGCAAATCTCTGATCACACTAAAATATAAGAGTAATAGGAACTGGAACAAGCTTGATAGTAATTGTTCCCACTTGGATTTCGTCCAAGCTGTGTAATGCATTTAAGCAAGCTATAGATTCTGACAAGTGATTTCAATGGATACGGTTTATTTATTCCACAATTGATCTCTGTGGATTGATAAAAGTGTTGTATGTTGGCACAACTAAATAGACCTTTTTTCTTGTTTGTTCAAAAGCTCAAGTCCAGTTCTTTCTCAAACTATTCTACTAGGGCTTTTTTTTTTTTTTCAAGATAAAAGTCTCTTTTATAGGGATTCATGAAAGCACCCAAAACACTTATAAAGCACCATAAACACATTACTATTCCTATTTATGGCCTTAAAAACAGAAAAATCCATCAACCCTAAACTAAAAGCTTCTTGAGCTTAAATATACCATCTCCTAGACTGAATTTCTCTCATCAAATATAACCAATTAACACAGAAATTGATTTTTTTGGTGGCTGGAAACAATGTCAATCGAGATGTTTTCTCTTTATCATCAAAATTCGGTTACTTTCTCTATTTTTCTTAAATCAAGGACTAACATGTAATCAAAATAAGTTTCTAACATTTTTGTTTTTGAAATTTTAAGGGGTCATTCGAAAAGTAGGTGAACCAAAGTAAACGTTTTTATAAAGCTTTCTCTCTTCTCCTTTTTTCTCTCTCATCTTTGTCGCTCTTTTTCCAATTCATAAGGACTGAAAAATAAAAAAAAATAAAGTTTAAGATTGAATTATAAAAAATAAAATTATGGATACTGTATATGAAAATTTCAAAAAAACAAATATAAGGATTGAAATATAATTTTTAAGAAAAAAAGGCTCGAAACAAAGAATGAACAAAATTAGATGAAAAAAACGTGAAACAAATTTAAAACTATAAAACTCAAAATGTAATGATCAAAAGAAATCAAATGTTGTTTATTGAAGAGAATGAATAGTGAAATCCCATCTAGTTTTAATCAAGGGATTTCACTACGAGATTTCACTATTCCATGAATAGTTAGATATAATCATGTTTTAGTATATGCTATTTACATCATCTACTCACGCTACATTGTAGGTCAAATTTTTATTTTCTTATATACTAAAAACAATTATAGGCATTTCTAACTGTTTTCAAGAAGAAAATAATTAAAATGTGTAGATATTGATCAAATATGACCCAATCAACATGTCAAGTTCAAAACTAATCTGGATAATATTAAGATAACAATATATTAGATTGACCCGAGCCAATCCCTTTTTAACATGTAAAATTTATGACTTGAGTCATGAGACCGTGATAACCTCATAGAAAAAATATCAAAAAACATATCAAAGTCCAATTGTTAATTAACTCAATTTTAAAGAATAAAATAAAAAAACAATTAAAAAAACAAAAAAAAAACTCAGTTAACCTACTAAATCTAGATCATGAGATTATGATAGTCTAATTGATAGCAAATCAAAACAAATTATAAATTCAATTGTCAATCAATCCAACATTAAAGAATAAAACTGGAAAACAAATCCTTTTAAAAAAGAAACTAGACAACTCACTTTAACTTACCAAATACTTGAGTCATAAGACTAGGATAACTTTATAATAAGCAAACCGAAATAATTATGAACTTCAATTCCAATTAACCGAGATAGTGAATTATAAAATTGAGAAAATAAGTTAATTTGAGTAACTAGGTTAATTAGTAAAACTCATGACCTGGGTTATGTGATTGAGATAGCATACCAAAACGAATTATGAAGTTCAATTGACATTAAATCTAATGTTAGAAATGAGTTGAAAAACGAAATTGTTTTAATGGAGAGTACTTTGTGAGGAGGGTCTCTCCTCAATTAGTTATGTAATTAGTTATAATAATCATGTTACAATCCTATAAAAATAAATATTCAGTGGATTGTATGCAATATCGGAAGGTATAAATAGTCAATTACCACTTCATAAATTCCAATACATAAATGGTTGAGAAAATCTTAATGCATGCACACAGTTTTAGATCGAAGCGTGCTCTCCACCCCATGACGAAGGGCAGAAGGTTACGACATACTCTTTCGATGCACAGTTCACCAATGGTGCGGGCGAATCAAAAGCGTAGCTAAAATAATAAGGGCATGCATCTTTAAACATCTTCGAGTACACGCTTGGCTTGCATTTCTCAGGGCTTCCATATTCATTACTGCAACAAAATGAGTCTAGATTGAAAGCCAAGCAAGCGCTTTTGCATGCCACAATGTCCCCGTGTTTGTTAAGGACCCGGAGCTCCTCCGGACACGATTTTTTCAAGTCTTTTGAGCACCCTCCGATGGTACATTTAGATGAAGTTTGCTTGGTTGTTACCGAAATAGGAAGGTTATATCCATCAACCAAGCTCACATCATAAAAATTTGGCTTGCTTTGATCTGCTTGGACTGATATTTGCACCAGTGTAACTGGAGGTGTGCCTATTAGACCGTCACATGCTAGACGCCCATCGCAATCGCCAGTTTCGCAGGCAGGTTGCCGATTGGAGGTGAAATTGCAGCCAGTTCGAGCCCAGAATCTGCCTTTCCAATCCCAGGGAGCGTAGATGCGTTGAGTTTCAGTCGAGGGGAGGTAGAATCCACCGTCGGCAATTACTGGATGACCCGTGTTGGCGGCTGTCGCCGGCCATATGGGAAAGGGGCACTTGTTGTGCACATAAAATGCAACTTGGTGTCCTAATGATTGCCCTGCAATAGTGGCAGTATTGTAGCTAGCAGTAAGACTCTTATTACATGAACATTTACACAAACTCATTACGTCTATGGCCAGTCATCATGTATGTAAGAAACAATGTTGCTATATATTAAAAAAACAGCGATGCCATGCCAACATTGTAATGAAGTTACCTGATAAAAATGAATGGTATACCAAGAACAGAAAGAAAGCATCAGCAATCCTCATTAGCAACTTCATTTTTAGTGCAATTGATGAAGAGAGAAGGTGGTAAGAATACTATTTATAGTTCAAGGATGAAGAAGATGATACGGGACCGGCCCTCCCTGCTTCTTCCATTGTACTCCAAGTTATTGATGGAAATCAAACTTTAGAGACAAGGAAGTACTATCTCTGTCTGAGATTTTTTTATTATCAATTATCCTTCCTTCCAAGCAAACCAAAGCAAGTATTAGTTAAGTGCGAGTTTGAGGTAGACATATGTAGAAAGGATTAAACATTAACAACGTGTATTTGCTAGGATGATCCTACACTCGTGAATAAGGTCTTGATTACTTCTTTTTCCTCAATTTTTCAAACTTGTACAAGGAATTTGGCCATGGAGATAGCTCTCTCATGGAATTTAGCATAGTGAAATTGGGAAACTTTGTTCATAAAATATTCAAGGAAACAATACAGTTTGGCGAGTCAAATGTCTCATTTGTGTCTTGAGGGTCACATGCCTCGCACGTGTCTCCAAACGAATTAAATCTTCAATCTCTATTCATCTTCTCTATCATTACTAGAATTAACATTTTTGTTAGACAAATATTATCTTATCGATGTCCTCGCGAACAAAAATTGTCTTTCGGTAACTCTTATTCTATTGGTGATTCTATTGATATTGAACATTACCCGCTCTATTTCATCCATATATTCATCAACTATAATAAACGTATCACCGATAGAAACTTCAATGGTGATGTCATCAATAATATTCTGTCACGAATATTGTGGCATTTCAAGTAATTATTTTCTAACTCTTTGAAAAAAAACTGAAATAAATTTTTGTTTGGAATTCCATCACTAATATTTTAAAAATAGCATATTGAAAAATAATATAAAAACAAAATACATTTTGAATTAAATTAATCTTTTACATTCAAAATCCAAATACAATAAATCTAAATAGCTTCAACCGCAGTGCCAAACAGCTTCTTATACAATCCTGTGTTATTTTATTAATTATGAAAAATAAGATAAACTCAAATTTCAGTAAATTAATTATGGATTTTTCTAACGTGTGTCCTAACGACACGCATTACATGATGGAATCGGAGAGTTTCCCTGACATAAGTAAAACTCTCCGATTCAATCAACTAATGTGTGCTTTTAGAATATAAATTCTTTTATCTGTTTTATGATTTGCCAAGCAAAACTTAATTTGCATTTATGATATTGATGGGATTTGAGTTCCTATGTGAGATTAATTTTCAAAATTGTTTTTGACAAAATTTGAAAAAAAATTATTTTTATTTTTTATTTTAAATTAATTTTTTTAGTGATTTTAGATAATTTTGATGTACTGATGTCAAAAATAATTTTAAAAAATAAAAAAAAATATTATTTTAATATATTTTTAAACAAAAAATAATTTAAAAAATAACCATAACCAACCAAACAAATAAATAATGTGTCAACTGTGGATGCATGCTGTAGCTTTGTCAATTGTGAGTGGTGCCATAATCTATGTAACTGTATTGGCCGAGGCCTGTTATGAGAATATGAGTTTTTAATAAATAAATAAATAAATAAATAAATAAAAAGTTTGTGTATATATATATATATAGAGAGAGAGAGAGAGAGAGTGTTTTTGTTTATAGAAAATCTGAAAGTCTTTTGTCTTCCTCGTGAAGTGGGACGGACTCTCTGTGTGAGTTACAGCAATCAAGACATCTTACTCTTACAGCTTGGAGACAAAAACAAGAAGCGAGAAACATTGGGTCTCTCATTACAAGAATTCAAATTTGAATGCTGCTGTTTTAAGTTTTAACTATCTATCTGTGTTTAAGTTGAGCCCGCGTCTCCCTCTCTCGCTCTCGCTCCCTTTGACCACCTCGGTCACACCCCAACACCAATTTGACTGACCATCCATTTTTAATCATCAATCCAAGCCCCTTTTTTCCTCTTCTTACCACCACATTCTCTCAAATCATGGACAAACATGCAACACAGAAGATGGAAACTTTTGATGCCGAGGCTGAGTCTGTGATTACTAGCAGCTTTCAGGATCTTAGTTTCACCAGCAGCACTGTTAGTATCGGCTTGTGTAGTTCCAGCTCTGAAAATAGTGTGAGTAATAGCAGCAATATGAGCAATGGTACTGCTGCTGCTAGTGAAGCTAAAGAGAATGAAAAGACTAGTGTAATCTCTGACCCGAACGAGGCTAGCTTCAGGAGCTCCTGTCCTTCGAAACCCCATAAGGGGAATGACTTTAGATGGGATGCTGTACAGTGTGTTAAAGGTAAAGATGGGGATTCCGGGCTTGGATTGGGTCATTTTAGGTTATTGAAGAAACTTGGTGTCGGGGATATAGGGAGTGTATATCTGGCTGAGTTGAGAGGGATGGGTTGCGTGTTTGCAATGAAGGTAATGGATAAAGGAATGTTAGCTGGGAGGAAGAAGTTGTTGAGAGCTCGAACTGAGAGAGAGATTTTGGGTCTGTTGGATCATCCATTTTTACCAACTCTTTATTCGCATTTCGAGACCGATAAGTTTTCTTGCTTGTTAATGGAGTTTTGCAGTGGAGGGGATCTCCATATACTAAGGCAGCGACAACCTGGCAAGCATTTTAGCGAGCAGGCAGCGAGGTTAGTGTGTGCTCACTAACATCTTTTGGTTTTGTGGCTCTACTTTGTCTTGCTCTCAATCTGGTTTAATGACCTTGTCATTACTGTAATACTCATGCTGCTAACTAACGAGGGGAGACGTCATTATCTTTGAGCAGATATGCGTTTGGTTTTTGTATGTTTGTGAAAGATTGATCACAACTAATGTTTTCTGCTAGCTAATGCTATGAACACCGAGTTTTTATACAAATACGATATATACACAGTAAATCTATGAACACCGAGTTTTTATACAAATACGATATATACACACCATAAAACATATATTTTGAATTCGAGTCCAGACATATATTCATCGTAAAGATTTGAGACTGTTAGGTTTTACTCGTACCCTTTCCAGTGTTTTCTCACATCCAACAAAATTTGATCACAACTAATGTTTAACATCGAGATGGAGTAAAGGCCTGGGAGTAAATTTTATTGGATGATGCAACTAGGAGAAGGGCTTCAGGATAACCCCGGAATTCTATTTTACTGATGATGAACAAATACAGGGTTGACATTCTGGCAAAATGCTCGCCATATAGGATTGCTCTCTCATAATGATTTATCCACATGCAGGTTCTACGCTTCGGAAGTGCTTCTTGCTTTAGAGTACCTGCACATGATGGGCGTTGTGTACAGAGATTTGAAGCCTGAAAATGTGTTGGTGAGGGAGGATGGGCATATTATGCTTTCAGACTTTGATTTGTCATTACGATGCCGTGTGAGTCCTACTCTTGTTCAATCCAGTGCTGACTCGTCGTGTAAGATTTCCTCATACTGCATCGAGCCATCTTGTATCGATCCAGCCTGCAAGTTGCCCGTCTGTGTCGAGCCCTCTTGCCTGCAACCGTCCTGCCTCAGACCTCGTTTTTTCAGCCCCAAAACAGCGAGGGTTAATAAAACTGAAAAGCCGAACCTGGCACTTCCTGTGCTTGTTGCAGAACCAACCACCGCCCGATCCATGTCGTTTGTCGGTACCCACGAGTATTTAGCACCGGAGATAATAAGAGGGGACGGCCATGGCAGCGCGGTTGACTGGTGGACGTTCGGTATCTTCTTGTATGAGTTGATTCTTGGTAGGACTCCTTTTAAAGGCAGTGGAAATCGAGAGACATTATTTAACGTGGTGGGGCAGCCACTAAAATTTTCTGAAGGATCTTCTGTCAGTTTTGCGGCGAAAGATTTAATCCGCGGTCTGCTCATGAAGGACCCGCAAAAGAGATTAGGGTTCAAAAGAGGTGCTACGGAGATCAAGCAGCACCCTTTCTTCGAAACTGTAAATTGGGCTCTCATTCGCAGTACTCACCCTCCAGAAATTCCGAAACCAGTTGACCTTTTATCTTTGAACCTCGCATTCAACTCCTCCTTGGCTCCCACTAGTAACAGAGCTACAGGTTCGGACAGATCATCAGGACCCTTTTTAGATTTTGAATTTTTCTAATGAATTTTGTTCTTGAAGTGGCGAGTTCACTTTATTTTTTGCCCACTCATCTTCTAATTGGAATCTCATCTCCTTGTGATATTGTCTCCTTGCATCAAACCCGCACGTTATATCTGCGTGGACCCACTTCCTCTCACTTTAGCTGCAGGAGGGCTGCTGTGAATTGGACTAGCTAGATGTGGAAAAGTCGTGAATACTTCTAGCAATGAGGTCATGAGGTGTCCGCGTCACATTGGTTCTTCTATTTTTCTATAAAAAAACAAAATATAGGGAAAAAAACAAAACTAAAAAAAGAAAAAAGTGCTCCTTTTCTTTTCTCTTTCGCAGTGAACAGTCTTTTCCTTTGCGAAGTGTATTCTCACTTTAAACATGCCTGATTAAACTGAGGCTTTACAGAGTGGTGGCTCAAGATGAGAACGATGCCTCACTTTTATATTTTTTACAGTAAAATAATCATTTTATTTCTTGAGAAAAAAAATTGAACATTTCGTTGTAGGGGTGTTATAGTAATTTATCTTTTTATTATTATTTTCCTTTGAATGCTATGGGCGTCTGTGTCACGCGCGGGCGATAGTATTCGGCCTCACGCCAGCTTCGAGCAGCGCGTTCTTAAAATTTAGTTTGTGTTTATGATCATTTAAAAATTGATTTTTCTGTTTTGTTTCTTCTCTTTGTGTCTTTCTTTTGGTTTGTTTATTAGTTTTATTTATTTATTTTCAAGTCAATTTTTTTCAGCTAATAAATTTTATTTTTGTTTTATCATTTATTTTATTTTTTTGTTTGCTCTTTTGTTAAAGTTTTTAGGTTTTTTTTTAGTCTTTGATTTAATTTTGTTTTTTTCATTATTAACGCAATAATAGTAATAATAATAATAATTTTAGTTTTTTTTCTTAGATATTTTTTTAATTTTTTTGAGTTTTTTTCTCGGAGTAATTTAATAATTTTTATTGTTTTGGCAATAATAGTAGTGATAATTTTAGATGTTAAGACTTTGATGCTGATGTTGTTATAATAAGATGTATTTATCTGTTTTATTATATTAAACTTTGCATGTATATATATTATATTTTATTTTTGAACTAACAAATCCTATTAATTGCTTTAATCTTAACAGTTATAAAAATTATTTACAACGTAGTGCGGACAATTTAACTGGTTCCAAATGTAAAATGCATCTCTCTTTTGCTTTTCAAATCAACCCTCCTAAACTTTGAATCTCTAGCCCCTTAGCCAGTTGTTCATCAAAGAAATTGACCTATCAATAGGAAATCCTTATTTAGAAGAATTTATAATAAGATAACAAAAATAGTATAACAACAAATGTTGAATACAAGTTTAGGTTAAACCACTTTCTTAAGCTTGTTTCCAAAAACAATAAATTTGATTATGACATCTAGTTTAGATTATGGATCAAATTGTCTATTTATTATCTATATCTAGCTCTCCAAATATATTTGGGTTTAATAGCAAGAAACGAATGGTTAAATTTTTATTTTATCAAATATGTTAATTAATTCAAATTTAATGCTTTTAATCTTTGCAAAAGACTTTCAAAACATTTATTTCTTTGCATCTCTTGCATTTTCTTAAAATAAGCTTGCTTATATAATAATATTTTCTCTTTTTCTGAATTTTCCAATCATCTCAAGCAAAAAGAAATGCGTATGATAGGAAAGCTATTTCTTTAGGCTGGCAAGATAGGTGTTTTCACAATGATAATGCTTATTTTTGCTAACTATATTAAAATTTAATTTAATCTTACTACCTAGCCTACTAAATATTGTTGTCTAGGTCTCTTTCCCAAGCAAAAAAAAGAGGGAAAATCTATCTTTTGTCAAAAGTTCTGATTTGGACCTTGGGACAGATTGTCTCTTCAACTTCATAGGTAGAAAAGGACACCTATATATTTTGAGGATCTCTCACGGGATTCGAAAATCCAAGGTGAAAATGGACATGTCTTTGCATGACTGTCATCAGTCTATTTTGGAGTAAACATCACATTCCTGCAAACTTGTGATAGTGTCTTTTTACCAACCCGTAAAAGATTCTACCAAAAGTGAATAATATTATAGAACTTAGTTGGCTTTTTATATAGTATGATGATTCTTCTTCTCTTTTTCCCCATATAAGCTAGTTTTGGCTTGAGCTAAAATAACTAATAGAACTCAAGTGTGATGACCAAACATACCTTGTTCCCTAGCATTTTGGTGCATGAACTTACTTGAAACTTAACAACATGCTAAACACACCACCTAAAATCATATGAATCTTATCTTAATGAGATGATTATGATGATTTTGTGTAAATCCAATGTGGTTTGCCCTAAATTTCCCACATGAGATAATTACTTATATTAATTTATGTTATTTCTTTAACGCTTTGTGATGTTGATGGTGAGGATACACGATCCCGCCAAGTAACATGTGCTTGTGGCAATATTAAATACCCTAATCATGGTAATTTTTGCCCCAGTTAGAACCATGAAACCAAAAAGGAGAAACTAATCTAAGAGAGTGGTTGCCTTGCAATAAAATAAATGTGTTTTTATCTTTAATTGCTGTATATTATTTAAATATCATATGAAAAAAGTAAAATTCAATCAAACAAGATAATTTATTTTTAATCAAACAAGAACAGTAGATTTTCATGGTATAAAAAAACTAACTTGAAAATATTCTTATCTCAAATTTTATAATCTAGATAATAACATATCAAATGCAACACTTTTTACTCTTAAGACAAAAACTTTTACAAAACACCATTTTTTGGGCTAATTGCTAGCCTCAATCCTTCTTCTTTTTTTCTTTCCTTATTTTTACCTGTTCTTATCTTTTTATTTGTAATAATTTCAAATATTTCATCAAATTTGATGGTATTTGGAGTACAAATAATTTCTTTTATTTTGATCCTCAAATTATTTATTTTGGTGATTTGGTTATTTTGTGGTCAATTTAAAGGCAAATTGATTAGAATTTGTTAAAGAATGACAAGATTGAAAGAGACAGAACTAGAGTGAAAATGGCAAAGAAATAGATGGTAGTTTCAAAATAAGTAAAAAAGTTTACTTTGGTTCACCTACTTTTCGAATGACCCCTTAAAATTTCAAAAACAAAAATGTTTGAAACTTGTTTTGATTATATGTTAGTCCCTGATTTAAGAAAAATAGAGAAAGTAACCGAATTTTGATGATACATTTATGTGTTGACCGGTTATATTTGATGAGATAAATTTAGTCTAGGTATATTTAAGGTCAAGAAGCTTTAAGTTTAAGGTTGATGGATAAAACTGTATTCTATATATTTAAAAAAACAATAAATAAAAAGGAGGACAATATATCACTGCCCTTTAATATTGACAAAAAAAAGTCTTCGATTATGGGTCAAACCACTTTCTTAAGCTTAGTGTGCAGCCTAAGTCTTTTTATGGATTAGACCAAAGTTGTTAAATTCATCCCGTTCCGTTTAAAAAACCGGGACAAAACAGCATCATTTTCATCTCGGTTATAATTCCAGTCCGTTCCGGAAATTCCAGCCCAATTCCGGCCAAAACGTCTCGGTTCCGTTCCGAGTGTTCCGTTCCGGGTTCAAAATCAAAATGACACCGTTTAATGTATCCTTACAAAACACACAGAAACATCCCCGGTTCCACAATTCCCAAATCAATTTCCTTTCCCAAATCAATTCCCCATCAGCTGCTACTGCTGCTCAACTCAAATCTCAAGTTTTCGATACCTAATCCAGTAATACCTCACCTGAAAATCTCAATTTGTAATTACTCTGCTCAAAATCTCAATCCCTAACTCAAAATCACAAGCCCAAACTTGTTCTTCCACACGGCGGCACCACCAAATCTTCATTTCTTCCCCAAATCTCAATTCATCGGTTCTTCACTTCTTCCCCAAATCTTCTCACGGCAGCAACTGAAAGTGAAAGGTACACATTCCAGTCCCCAAATCCTTGAATTTATTGAAACTGATGAAACTGGGCATAAATGATAAAACAGAGCATTTATGTATGGAATGTGTGAATAATTGATATTGATATTGTTGTGTTGGTGATGGATTGATATTACAGTCCCCAAATCATCCCAAAACTCATGTTTGATAAGTGGGCATAGATGAAAAATATTAAAATTAAGTCTACCTGGAACTAGAATACATTGCCGACTGCACTTATGGATAAAATTTATGATACTTTAAAGGTTGTTTGCTATAATGGGGATGCTTGAGTGCATGGGTTGAACTTGCTTTTCAAGGAGTATGTAACTATATATGAATCAGAATTCAGAAGCTTTATCGATGCACTGGAGATGTACAAGAGAAGGAAAAAACATAAAATAATGAATTGGTAATTTGTAGAAGGGGTTACAGGTTGTAGAAGGCATTTAACACGAGTAATTGGCTACTGGCAGAACCAATTCAAAGGGTAAGCATATTTGAGTCAATTGAATTTTGTAATGTTAATGTTTTTGAATTTAATTTAAATTCCATTCCGATAATAAATTCTGGATAACTATCTCTCTAGACTTAGCTGAGTTTAATATATAAACATAAAATACTCATTGCAAAGGAATGTTATAGTTCTGATGATTTCTAAAAAGAGTGCAATAAGAAAGAAATCAAAACAGCTTCTTGCTTCACACGACAAAACTATCTTTTCCACATCATCAACTAAAATGAAAGAGTACTGCCTGGCGCCATTAATTATCCTGAAAGAACTGTATCTTTTATTTAAAAAAAACATTACGTAATTGATGAGAAATCTAAATTCGCAAACTTTACTACTTTGTTGTTTTTTTATCTTGAACTGCGGCAAATGGTTCTGCCAGTAGCCTAGTATAGTACTTGGATTGTTGTTGATTATGAACTTCCTTCCTTGAGGATATGACAACATGTTATCTTGAACCAAAATTTCTATTAATTTCTAACTTGTGTTATCTTTTTACAGCAGATTAAATTACATGGCTAAAAACTCATCTAGTGGTGGGACTTCCATTTCTTCAGCTCCAGCAAGATCAGATGATCCAGCATGGGCTCATGGACAAGTGGTTGCTGGTGCAAAGAATGCATGTATATGTGTTCATTGTAACAAACGAATCAATGGTGGTGGTGTTACTCGTTTGAAGTATCACCTTACTGGTATTAAAGGTCAAGTTGAACCTTGTAAAAGGGTCCCTCCAGATGTTAAATGGCAAATGAAACAACTGATAGAGGACATTTTCACGACGATGATTTTTGTACAAGCTTCGTGCCCCGCCATCTCCCCTGATTTGGGGAGACAACGGCGCGCGGTGAAAATGGGGTTGTTTATAGCCATAAAATTTACGACTATAATTATCAGGAGTCGCCACCTAGTATTACGGTCACTAGGAAACCTATTGGTCTGTGAGAGTCTTGGGTAAGGGGACTTGTTGTGCAAGGGGAAGACGCATCACCCCCAATGCACCCTACCTAAGGTAAGCTGCATTGTTGTTTTATTGTTTTTCTAAGTTAAAAATTTTTACACTGCATTTTCAAAATACATTTTTTTGTCTGCGGGTGTACTTTACAATATAATTTTACACCGCAGTTACAAGTTTTTTTTTAATCTACGGATGTACTTTACAATGTAAATTTACACTGTAGTAAAAATCTTTTTTTTTATCTACGAGTGTACTTTACAATGTAACTTTACACCGTAGTAAAATTTCTCTTTATCCGCGGGTGTACTTTATAATGTAAATTTACACCCTGATAGATGAAACAAAAATATTTATAATTATTTTTGATATTTTGGCCAAATTCCAACGGATAATCATAAACCGGTTATGATATCCAATTTTCGTTTCAAAATATGAGAAAGATGCAACATAATTTTTTATGAAAAATATGTATGGAAAAATCATGGAATTTGGCAGTATGCACAAAAAAAAAATACATTTTTTATATTTTTGAATTTTTTTTGTAATAATAATAGTAGTAAAAAAAATACTTTTTTTTTAATTTGTATTTTTTTTATTTTTTATTTTTTTTCTGGGCTGGGCTGTCAGCCACAGTGGGCTGACAGCCCAGCCTTAGTGGCCTGGGCTTCCAGTCTTCACGGGCTGGAAGCCCACAGTGTTTGGGCTGGGCTGTGAGGCACAGTGGGCTGACAGCCCACCCTGAGTGGGCTGGGCTTTCAGCCCTCACGGGCTGGAAGCCCAAAGTGTCTGGGCTGGGCTTCCAGCATAAACAGTTGGACGATTACGTCCCGCTGCATGCAAGGACGGGAGGTTGAAGGCGATGAATAGTAAAAAATTCAAATGTGGCGAAAGGCGCACCTGTTGGTATGGTAGTTGAGGTCGAGGTGGTTGTCCTGGTGGTTATGGCGTCGTCAACGGTGGCCTGTGGTGGCCGGAGGAGGAGCTGGAAGTCACCGGTCTGCTACTGGTTTGAGCTCGCCGTTGCTGCTGGTGCACTTGTTGGAGCTGGAGAAGAAGCTGGACCTGATGGTGGTCATGGTGAGCTACAAGTGGTGGCTTTTAGGCTGCTGATGGGGAACAGAGACGGTGGCTGTTTCACAGCTGTTCTTAGAGAGAGAGAGAAGCGATCGGGGAGAGAGAAGAGTTGCAACGGGGAGCTGTTACTTGTTTTTTTTTACGTCACCCTTTGTTCTATTTTCTTCCCTCTTTTTCTCTTCCACTATCAGTGTTCTCCTAGTTTTACTCTCAGTTTTTCACTTCATGCTCTGCTAAAATCCTCCCCTTTTTCTGCGTAAGACCCCTCTCTATTTATAGGGCAGCCTGAGGGTGCGTTGCAGAGGTGGCAACCTCTGCAAATTCGTTAGAGAGGCTGCCTCTGCAAAATTGTTGCAGAGGCTGTAACCTCTGCAAAATACTTGCAGAGGCTGCCTCTGCAAAGAATTTGCAGAGAGGCCGTGGGTTGCCATGGTTGTATTGTTTTTACAATTTGGTCCTTCAATGTTTGATTGGTTCAATTACACCCCCAATTAGTTTAAAACTTTTAATTTTGTTCAATTGTATCCCTGTCAAAATTTCAACAGCAAACTTAGATGTGCGCGCCTTTTTTATTTTGATCTCTAGTTTTCGATTGCGCGATTTAACCCTCAATTGCGCGATTTAACCCTCAATTGACTGTTAAATTCTTAATTCGTTCAATTTGGCCCCTGATTTCGCATTATTGACTTAAATATTCAAATTGGTCTCTGGAAATTCCATTCTCATCAATTGAGCCCGAATTAAATTTAAGAAATTGATTTCTCATCGACTAAGCCCTTAATAAAATTAATTTGACCAATTTAAAGTATAATTAAGTCCTTGCACTTAATTAAATTCTTCAATTGGATCTTAAATTAATTCCCGGTCATAATTAAACTTTAAATTTGTCGACGATTAACTCGAATCAACCCATAAAAATATAATTATGTCATTTAACTTAGTTTTTACACAGATAAATTATTTTTGCCTTAAATCTGTATTTTCTCTATTTTTGGAACCAAAGAGATACGATTGGACTCGCGAAAACAACCAAAATTTCCACATTGATTTTTCTACCCATGCCAGCTCCTTTTTTTTTTGTCATTTTGTTTTATTTTGGGGAGTAACCCAAAAATTGGGTTATGACAGTTGCCCCCCTCTTTACAATGCTTACGATTAAAGTTTTGTAAAAGACTTTAGATAGTAAGTGTTGTAAAGAAAAAGAAAAGTGGATTTATCAGACCAAGAAATGGTTGATCCATCCAGAAATGAGAATGAGGACTATAAAGCGTACTCAGAAAGGGATGATAAGATAGGGCTAGAAAGCGCACTACCTAGGAATTGGGGTCGAAGGAGGACACCCAAAAAGGATGGAAGATGGTGATGTTTGTGAATAACACAGGAAAATGGTCTTATTGTAATGGGTGACCTACCCAAGCGAAAAATGGTGAAGATGGTCTCATTGTAATGGGTGACCTACCCGGGTGAAAAATGGTGAAGACGGTCTCATTGTAATGGGTGACCTATCCAAGTGAAAAATGGTAGAGATGGTCTCATTGTAATGGGTGACCTACCCAGGAAAATGGTCTTATTTCATGGGATGGAAGATAGGGCTAGAAAGCGCACTATCTTAAATCGTGATCGAGGGTTGGAAAACGCACTCGAAGATGAGGGAAAAAATAGGGCTGGAAAGCGCACTATTTTAATTGATGGTCGAGGGTTGAAAAACGCACTCGAAGATTACGGGAAAATAGGGCTTGAAAGCGTACTATTTTAATTGATGGTCGAGGGTTGGAAAACGCACTCGAAGATGAGGGGAAAAATAGGGCTGGAAAATGCACTATTTTAATTGATGGTCGAGGGTTGGAAAACGCACTCGAATAAGGAAAGAGATAGGGTTGAAAAACGCTCTATGTGTTGAATGAAAGGCTTGCAAGCGCACTTAGGGAAGTGCAAGTGATGAGGGCTCAAAGGCGCACACAAAAATGATGAAGGTTTGTAAATTACAATTCCTCCAAAACATTTCTTAGATTCCTAGGGAGATTCAATGCATGATGACACCCAAAATCAAGAAAAGACATAAAGCTGAAAAGCATGCTCAAGGAAATGCAATAGGTGAGAGCTTGAAAGCGTGCACACAAAATGATGAAGGTTTGTAAATTACGATCCCTCCAAGACATTTCCTAGATTCTCAATAGGGATGCAATGCATGATGATGCATGTATACTTACCTGAAAGATATAGGTCCCCTTTTCTTCTTCATGGCCTTCTCTTTTCAAGGTTTGGATTTCTGGCTTTGATGGCGTTTCGCTTCTGCTTACTCGAGCAACAACTTAAGATTTTGACCATCGAAGATGATAGATTTTCCATATCAACATGCCCCCCTGAGTTTGATCCAGATTCTTTGAAAAGAAATGATGGCGCCAGTTTTAATTGCATTTGTAGATTGCCCTCAGTCAGGTCATGCCCCAAAAGTGTTTTAGAATTCACGTGTTTGTAGGAAGGGGTGGCTATTTGTAAAAATTGTTTTCATGTAAAACTTTTGGAATTTCAAAGTCATTCCAAGCACAAAAACCATTTTGATGTTTGTTTAACAAACTTGTTCTCGAAAGAATTCAAGTGATCTCATTGTCAGGTTTTATGTTGACTTTGACAAGAATGCGAAATGATATTTGCAAGTCTCGTATGCCAGGAAGGTTATGATCAGGTCATGGGAAATATTTGTAAGGATTGTTTCAAATGGAAAAGCATTGCTTATTGATCCAGATAACTCGTATTTGATCAGAAAGGGCTTTATTAGGCTTGTAACGTAGGCTTAGGTTACTGGCTACGAAAAAAAGATATTTGTAGGCTTCAAAAGTGTTTAAGGGTTTTTTAGACTAAGGATCACTTAGTGCTTACTCTTAGAACTTCATTTAGCCCTCATGATTGATTTTCATAGTGACCTAACATGTCCCCTAGTGTTTGTTTGGGCTTTCATCTTGACATGCCCCCTAGTATTTGTTTTTTTTTCCATTGGTATTTGGCACTAACGTTGTGCTGACTTGACATGCCCCCCGAGTATTTTGTTTGGGCTTTTTCATTGGTTTTTGGCACTAACATTATGCTGACTTGACATGCCCCCAAGTATTTTGTTTGGGCTTTTATCGCGACATGCCCCCCAGTATTTTGTTTAGTCTTTCTATGTTGGGTTTTTAGTACTACCAAAATGTTGAATTAATTTGCTATAGTGTACTAAAACCCTTTTTATGTTTATGCCCCCCAACTTTGTTCGGGCGTTACTTGTCATTGAGGACTGTTTTGTAGATTTTTTTTTGGCACTTGCCCCCTAGTATAGGGTGTGATCCTTGTCAGGGTTAATTATAACGAAAAAAATTATTAGGCTCAAATAGGGACTTCAAGGGATATTTGAGACTTTGTGATGGCATATCAAAGATGGCCTTTCCTCATTTCAAAAACATGCAATTTGAATCAATAAGCTTTGCTTTTCCATGTGAAACAAGTTTTTTTTTTGATTTTTTTTTCTTTGATTATTTGTTTGGCTAAGAGATTAGCTTTATTATGTGGCTTTTAGTGGTATGAGATCATTTTTCAATAAAATCCTTTAAATTCCCAGAACACATTTGTTAAACAAAAATTAAACTGGCATTTCTTTTCGTACTAGACTTTGATTTGCCAAAAATCTTAATGAAAATGTAAGATTACGTAGAAGAATTGAGAAGAATACACCAAGAATTCATGGCCAAGCTTCAATTTCATTAGATGTCATAAGTGATATATTAAGCATAAAATTTCTTTACAAGTCTAGGCCGATTTTCTCCATCCATATTAGTTAGAATTAAGGCCCCTCCTGAAAAAGCCTTATTCACTACATATGGTCCCTCATAGTTTGGCGCCCATTTACTCTGGTCTTCTGCTATTGATACCTTTTTCAACACCAAATCTCCCTCTTTGAACACCCTTGGCTTGACCCCCTTGTTGTAAGCTTTGGCTATCCTGCTCTGGTATAACTGGTGATGGCAAACAGCTGCTAGTCTTTTTTCATCGATTAAGTTTAACTGTTCAAACCTCTCCCTTGCCCATTCTGATTCATCTAACTCTGCTTCTTTCAAGATCCTTAGTGATGGAATCTCCATTTCTAAAGGCATGACTGCCTCCATTCTGTATACTAACGCATATGGGGTTGCCCCTACAGAAGTTCGAACAGTAGTGCGATATGCGTGCAAAACGCATGGGAGCTTTTCATGCTAATCTTTGTAAGTAACGACCATCTTTTGGATGATTTTCTTAAGATTCTTATTAGCTGCTTCAACGGCTCCATTCATCTTTGGTCTATTAGGAGAGGAGTTGAGATGCTTAATCTTCCATTTGGTGCAAAGTTCAGCAATCAATTTTCCATTAAAGTTCTGAGCATTATCAATCACTATCCTTGCAGGTAAACCATAGCGATAGATCAAGTCCCTTTCAATGAACTTTTTGACAACCTTTTGCGTTACATGGGCGTAGGAATTAGCTTCCACCCATTTGGTAAAGTAATCAATTGCCACCAGAATGAATCTATGTCCATTACTTGCCTTCGGGTTAATTGGTCCTATGACATCCAATCCCCACATGTCAAATGGCCACGGTGAGGTCATGTTAAATAGAGGTTTTGGAGGTGCATTTATTTTATCACCATAAACCTGACACTTATGACATTTTCTAACATATATCACGCAGTCTTTTTCCATATTCAGCCAAAAATACCCAGATCTTTGCATTTGTGTTGCCATTGTATGACCACTGGCATGGGTGGCACAAATTCCTTCGTGAACTTCTTTCAAAGCCTGCCCAATTTCTTTCTCATTTAGACATCTGAGTAAGGTCCCGTCGAACGACCTCTTGTATAGGATTTCGCCATCCAAGTAGAAATTTACGGCCATCCTCCTTAAGGTTTCTTTATCTGTCTTGGAAGCTTCTTGAGGGTATTCTTGGTATTGTATGAATCTTTTGATATCACTATACCAGGGTTCTTCATCTGGTGACTCTTCGAGCGCACAACAGTGGGCCTGATGATTTCGAATCTTGATGTCAATTGGGTGGATCTTTTCTCTAGCAACATTTTGTACCATTGAAGCCAATGTTGCCAAAGCATCAGCGAACTGATTTTTATCCCTACTCATATGAGTGAATTTGACCTCTTCGAACTCACTGGCTAACTTTACAAGGTAGTTTTGGTAAAGTTTCAACTTTTCATCTTTAGTTTGCCATTCACCTTTTACTTGGCAAATGATCAACATGGAATCCCCAAAGACTTCAAGCTTTTTAACTCTGAGTTCTAAAGCAGCCTCTAAACCAATGATACATGCTTCATATTCGACCGTGTTATTAGTGCACTCAAACTGTAATCTTACTGAAAAAGGATATTGCTTCCCATCAGGGGAAGTTATTACTGCTCCAATTCCATTTCCCGATACATTTACTGCCCCATCGAAATAAAATGTCCACCACTCACTTGCCCCACTATCATCCTTGATTGCGAACACGTCTTCATCAGGGAGATCAAAATTTAGGGGCTCATAATCTTCCATGGCATGATCTGCAAGATGGTCGGCAATTATACTGCCTTTTACAGCTTTCCTTGTCATAAAAACAATGTCATATTCTACTAACAACACTTGCCACCTTGCTATCTTGCTCGATAGATAGGGCTTCTCACAGATGTATTTAAGTGGATCTAGCTTAGAAATTAGCCATGTGGTGTAGTATAACATATACTGCCTGAGTCTTTTCGTACTCCAAACCAAAGCACAACATAACTTTTCAATCATGGTGTACCTAGATTCACAATCGTTAAACTTCTTACTCAAGTAGTATATAGCTTGGTCCTTCTAGATTCATCATGTTGTCCCAACACACAACCCATGGCCGTGTCTGTGACTGTTAAATACAAGATCAATGGTTTTCCTGGTACTGGAGGTACTAATAATGGAGGGTTTTGTAAATACCTCTTTATCTTGTTGAATGCCTCCTGACAATTATCGTCCCATACTCCAGGGTTTTTCTTTCTGAGTAAGCGAAAAATCGGTTCACACGTTACTGTTAGCTGGGATATGAAACGGGCTATGTAATACAAACGCCTAAGAAAACTCCTTACTTCCTTTTCAATTTTAGGTGCTGGCATTTCCTGTATGGCCTTGGCTTTATCCGGATCAACTTCTATTCCTCGGCTGCTCACAATAAAACCTAGCAATTTTCCCGTCTTTACTCCAAATGAGCATTTGGTAGGGTTCAACTTTAAATGGTATTTTCGCAATCTCTCATATAGTTTCCTCAATATCTGCACATGGTCTTCATTGATCTTGGATTTAGCTAATATGTCGTCCACATAGACCTCAATTTCTTGGTGCATCATATCATGGAACAAAGCCACCATTGCCCGCTGATATGTGGCCCCTGCATTCTTCAAACCGAATGGCATCACTTTATAACAGAAGGTCCCCCAAGGTGTGACAAAGGTGGTTTTTTCTTTGTCCTCTTCTGCCATTCTAATTTGGTTATAACCAGAAAATCCATCCATGAATGAATACGTGGCTTTTTTAGCAGCGTTGTCCACCAAGATATCTATGTGAGGTACTGGAAAATCATCCTTCGGGCTTGCTTTGTTCAAATCTCTGTAATCCACACACACCCGAATCTTTCCTTCTTTCTAGGGGACCACCACCATATTGGCTACCCACTGGGGATAGTGAACGACCTCTAGAAACCCTGCGTCCCATTGCTTTTGTATCTCTGCTTTAACTTTTAGGAGCATATCTGGCCGCATTCTTCTGTTTTTTTGTTTTACTGGCACACTTCCTTCCATTAAAGGGATTTTATGCACGACTATATCAGTATCTAAACCCGGATTTTTGGCATAAGTCCAGGCAAAAATATCTGCATATTCATGCAAAAGAGAGACTAATTTTCCTCTTTCTTCGGTCGTAATAAGGGTACCGATTTTCAACTCCTTTTTCTCTTGCTCGATTCCTAAATTGATGGTCTCAAGCTCCTCACTAAAAGGTTTCCAAGTTTTTTCAGACTTTCCCACCAATTTAGCAAATTCTTTTATATCTTCCTCTGCCCATCCCTCGTCATCAAGTACAGTGACATTATTGAAATTTGGCCAATTATTCTTAGTGTGATAGTTTTGTGAGTGGTTGGAACTTTCAATACTCTTTTTAAACACAATAGGAGCAGGCTCCATCTTCCAGTTTTGGTGCATCTTCCCTCTAGCTAATTTTTGCACAAAAGTTCTTGCATGAGGCTCATCAGCATCGTGGATAGATATCTGTGGAAAATCTACCTTTTCTCCCTGGCATTCAAGAGTGCCAATATGCAGTTCAGTTATGCCCGATCTGATCTCCTCAACTGAACTGTGAAAAGATACTTGGAGCGGTGGGAGGACAATCTCTTCTTCTTTTGACTCTCTTCCTTCAATTTTTGCCATCCTTGCTTCTTTCCTAGCTTGGGCTACCCGCTTGTAATCCTCTTTTTTTGGCTTATATCCCAGTCCAAACCTCTGATCCGCACATTTCAATTTTATTATATTGATTCGCTCGGGCATTCTGCTTATATGATCATACTGAAAGGGAATCCTGTTTCTTAAGAAGCACTTCGCAGCCATCTTTGCTGCTTCCGGGATTCTAGGTTTCTTTACCATTGCGCCCTCAGGAACCCAATCTGCATTCACTATTTCAAAAGCATGAATATTCCCCTCCCTACAGTCCTTTGCTTCTATAAAAGGTACGACCACATTCTGGATCATTGAAACTGTTTCCTCAGCTTTGATAGTAATCAACATTCCATTTATGATGTATTTCAAACATTGGTGTAGTGAAGAGGCCACTGCTCCAGCTGCATGTATCCATGGCCTTCCTAGTAACATACTGTAAGATGGATGTATATCCATTACTTGCAATGTCACTAGAAACATTTGTGGTCCCACATATAATTCCACTTCCAAAGTCCCTACTATTGGTCTTGGCGATCCGTCAAATGCCCTTGCCATCATGGTACTCGGCTTCATGTGCGAAGCATCAATAGGCATTTCTTGTAACATGTGCCTTGGTAACACATTCAGTGCAGAGCCATTATCGATTAATACTTTCCCAATCAAGACATCCTTACATCGAATTGTGATGTATAGTGGCTTATTATGTCCTGTACCATCAGGATCCACCTCCTCTTCAGTAAAATATACATAATTTGAAGCCTGTATTCTCCCTACTAAATGTTCCATGGTTTCTGGGTTGATGTCCTGAGGTACATAGGCTTCATTCAACACTTTTTCCAAAGCTTTCCGATGAGATTCAGAATTTAATATTAAGGAAAATAATGATATCTTAGCAGGGGTCTTCTTGAGTTGTTCCACCACACTATACTCGCTATGCTTCATCAACTTTAGGAATTCATTGGTTTCCTCTTCTATTACAGGTTTATTTATTTCTTCGAATATGTCAACTACTTCCTTCCCTTTACTCTTCTTTAACTCCTCTGGGGTAAAACACCTGCCACTTCGGGTCAAGCCCCCAACTTCAGGTAGAAAGATGTGTGTTTGTCTTTTATCTTGAGAAAACGAATATCCATAGTCGTAGGGCATGGCATTATAGTCTTTATTTTGTGTGGCGGTGGGTTTGGTCAAAACTAACTTGGGTGGTTCTCCCGGAGTGAGTTGAACCGGACATACTTCTTTACCAGACATTTCTGTCACAGACACTTTGTCATCCACAATTGTCTCTACCCGGAGTAGACCTCTATTAATCATTTTCATCACCTTTTCATAGAAGTCTTGACATTGACTAATAGAATGACCTTTCTGGTTATGATATTGGCAACATCTCATGTCATCATATTTCGCCCTTGTCAGCATTTGATAAATTCTTTCCATTGGCACCTTTAAGTTGTAGGATACTCGACATCTAACATATTCACCGATCCGTTACCCGAAGCATGACTAGGTAATGGATTGGTGCTTATATTTGGGGGCTCTTCAAATGTTATCCATCCAGCCTTAATTAATTGGAGGAGCCTCCTTTTAAAAGCAATGCATGTATGGATGTTGTGTCCTGCGATTCCTACATGGTATTCGCAAGTGAGATCCGGCTTGTACCAATTAGGATAAGGCGGTTGTAAGGGTGTCAAAGGTATGGGAGCTACGTGCCCAATACTTAATAATTTTTGGTATATCTCATTCAAGGGCAACGGTAATGGGGGTAACTGTTCTCGAAGGTCTTGATAATTCTTTTTGGGGAAATGTCCGATTTGGTTTTTTGGTAAATTTCCAATGGGGTTCTTGTTTTTTTGGTAGAGAATGGAGAGTTGAAGTTAATGTTGGTAATTTGAGATGGTGAGGGGTTGCATTTTGGAAACTGGGTGTTCTTGCCCTTATAACCGCCTTCAATATGATCAACTTCCTTTCTCTTTCCACTGAAACACTTCTTTTCCATAGGTGAAGAGATTCTCCCACTTTTTATTCCTTGCTCTATACGTTCTGCTATGGCCACGGCATCCGTAAATTGTTGTGCCAAACTTCCCATCACATGCTCGTAGTATGACGCTATCAGTGTATTGGCGAATAAAGTAACCATCTCTCTATCTAACAGGGGAGGGTGTACTTGTGCGGCCGTGTCTCTCCATCTTTGAGCGTACTCTCTTATGCTCTCTTTTTCCTTTTTTTCCAGGTTAGACAGACTAGTTCTATCAGGGGCAATATCCATATTATACTTGTATTGCTTAACAAAAGCATCTACCAAGTCTTTCCAATTACGAATTCTGATGTTATCAAGCCTCATGTACCAACTTAAAGCAGCTCCACTCAAACTATCTTGAAAGAAATGTATTAATAATTTCTCATCATGCACCACTTCCGCCATTTTGTTACAATATGACTTCAGATGTGTGACCGGGCATTGTGTTCAAGTATATTTGATGAACTCAGGAATACAAAATTTTTTTGGTACCACCACATTTGGTACTAAACACATTTCTGCAGCCCTCACCGGATCATATAACTCTGCTCCTTCAATGGCTCTCATCCTAGCTTCCAATGCTACCATTTTGTCTTGATCAACACCATCAGATGACTGTGTTTTATGAGACTCATTTATAGATATTCCAACAATCGGTGTTAGTACTGGTGCCGGTGCGGTTGCATTTCCAAAAGCAGGATTTTGTTGAGGATCTTCAACCCCTTCTCCGATTATCTCATCAGGGTGGTTTACTGCTTGCGTTTGAGTAGTTGCCGGAGGTCTATTTGAAGGACCCTCACCAGAGGCATTTCTTAGTGTTTGCTCGAGTAGACTAGCGATGCGAGCTACACTTTCTTTTAAAACATTTAACTCTTCTTGAAAGTGAGCATTTTGATGTGCACGTTCTTCGTCCTCCATATTTCTTTGACGGAGATGAGTGTTATAAACTCTAGGAGGTGAATTTCTTCGGGGACCTATATTTCAACCTGTTGATGATATGCGTGTTATTTATGATGAATGAATGTATGCATGATGATTTTTTTTTTGAAAAACCAATCCATGACTTCTATGCCTGGTAAGATTTGTAGATATCTTGTAGAGGTCTTCCCACATACTTGAATCAATTGAATCATACACACTTGTAAAAGAAGCAAAAGGTGGAGCTTGTCCATTTCATTCATCAAAATACAAAATATTTACTCAAATGCTACTCCTCTATTAGCTACAAACTTAACAAAAGAGGAGAGTTCATCCAAGTACATTTCATATTTGCAGGTACTGCCTCCGATTCTAGTAGCTTTTACACATAATTCATCTGCTTTCCTAGCCATTATATTGATCAGTTTATCGGTCTGCTCTATCTTGTGATGGAATACAAGATTATCCTGGCGCAACGCTTCATTGCAGGCAGTTAATGAGTCATTGTTTTTCTCTAATATCAGAACTAATTTCTCAAACTGTTGGATCTGATCTTTAGCCTTTTGCAGCCTCGCATTGAGCCTTGCTGTCTCGGAGTTTAAATGAGCTTTAATTTTGGTGGTGTCTTCTTGCCATTCATTGCGTTGCTCTTGCGCTATCTTTAGTTCTTCTTCCCGAGTTTCTAGTTCAGCTTGCAGAGTGGAAACACGATCTCTTAGGCCATTTGCTATGGTTAAGTATCTTTTCATGTCAGACTCGGCTATCCTTCTTGCCTCCAACTCATTTTCCGTCTGGACTCGGTACTGGGCTTTCAATTCTTTTTCTTCTTCGAGGATAAGACTGAACACCTTTCCTTTCTCCTTCTCAGCTTCCCATTTCATCTTGTAATGGTCTCTTTCTTTTACTACCGAGTCTACCAATTCTTGGTTCGCATGCTCTCTATTTTCAGATGCTCTCTTCAAACTGACCAATTCCTTTTCCATCATTTCATATTTACTCATCCGGTCATTATATTGAGAACTTATTTCTTCTAACTGCTTCTTCTCTTGGAACTTCTCTTCTTTCCCTTGCAACTGACGATCCAAAGAAATCCTCATTTGTTCTTCTTCTAGTAGTTGCTTCTCGAGGAATTTCTGACTGCCTTTGCTGTTGCTTAGCTAAATCCTTAACTTATCCAATTCTTCTTGCAGGTCCCCTTCGTCAACCCTTTTCCTTTTGGTTTCAACAAAGACGGGTGTTTTTTCTCGTACCAGTCTTTGTCTTATGGTGTTTTGAGGTATCTCATAGCTTCTCCATATTAGGTAACCAGAGCTCACAGAAGGCTTCTTTAGGTGGGGCTCTCTACTAACTAAAATAGGTTGCCCCCAGTCTCTTTTAATTATTTCGAGCTCAGCCAATGAGTTAACTTTTTTGAAAGAACCGGTGTACTCGGTTAGCCCTTTAGTTCTTGGTACATACTGCATTTCTCCAAACTGTCTGGCTACTAGAGAAGGAGAATAACTGACATAACCAGTTACGCCAATTAGCGGGACCCACGCCTTATTACCACAACCCATTAGATAAGCTGAATTATCTACCCAAGGGGCTTTCCACCTAAATTTACTTTTGGGAACTGCCTGGTATTTCTCCACCCAAGACTTTTCGTCTAAGTCTTTCCAATCTTCACTTAGAACCAAAACGAGAGGCCTCATGTTAAACCACCAAAAATTGTTGAAAACTTCCCTCGGGGTTTCTAGGTGACTTACGATCCACATGAAAAGTAAAGGGATGCAACAACACATTGCACCTTTCCCATGCAACCTGCAATGATTCAAAGATAGGAATGTTTCTGCCAATATAGCTGGGCGGGGTTATTCTTTCCCTGTTCATATTCAACAAAAACACTGGCTGCTTCCATGCTAATAATCCTGACAGCTTCTGAAGGGAATAATACTAAACCGAAAGTAGCAAAGGCCACCGACCGGTACTTTTCTTCTCCAAGCCTCCCTTTATCTTTACTTGCTTTCAACATGCTCTCAATTGCCTTCCACTTGAAATCTCCATAAGAGGTCATGTACTGGCCTACTTGGTCTAAGCATAGAAGTTTAACGACCTCTTGTGCTGTGTTCTCCGTTTTCTGTCTAAAATAAACTTTGTGAGGGTTGTGGGGGAAATTCAAGATTTGAGCATACTCCTCTATGGTAGGGGTCATGTCAATATCCTCAAAGGTAAAGCACCGGTAATTAGGATCCCAAAAGTGCATAAGGGCTTTGACTGCTGATATCTGAACCGGAATCTTCATTAGGTGAGCGATTCTTCCATATCTTACTTCAAACAATGCCTCATCTACAAATCCCATGATGGGCATAAGCCTCTTCATATTTTCTGTGGAGCAGTGGATTTTGGTCATGTGTGGCAATCCATTGATTTTAGCTCTTGGGCAATCTCCCTAAGTTATCTGTGTCATCTCGGATCTTTCCCGGTATTCCAAAAAGGTCATGGAAGTCATGGTCTGATAATTTCTGCAATTTATTTTAAAAATGAACGAATTATTAAAGATACTGTATCCTAGGTTCTAAGTTATCACATGCAGGGTAAGTTATTCTATCTACTCACGAAAGGTCTATGAACTGCCCAGTGACCGCCTTACGTGAAGGTGGTATGGGGGTTTACAAGAAATGGTTGGGGCACAGTGTGACCGCCATTATCAAGTAAACACTCAGTTCATAGTTGGACGTTTCACGAATCTGAAACCCGACTGAAAGTCATGAGGCAAACCGCTAATCCCCACCTAACTTAAAATTAGGTTTATTTGCAAAATTAAAATGCATGATGAAAATAATTCACATCTGATGATATGCATTGACTGAAATTAAAATTGCATGCTAAAGCAGTAAGAATGCGAGTAAAAAATGAACTCAAAAATAACAATCAGACAAACAATGCTCAGTCCCGTAATAGTCCCCAGTGGAGTCGCCATCTGTCGCGACGACGATTTTTGTACGCGCTTCGCGCCCCGCCATCTCCCCTGATTTGGGGAGACAACGGCGCGCGGTGAAAATGGGGTTGTTTATAGCCGTAAAATTTATGACTATAATTATTAGGATTCGCCACCTAGTATTACGGTCACTAGGAAACCTATTGGTCTACGAGAGTCTTGGGTAAGGGGACTTGTTGTGCAAGGGGAAGACGTATCACCCCCATTGCACCCTACCTAAGGTAAGCTGCATTGTTGTTTGATTGTTTTTCTAAGTTAAAAATGTTTACACTGCATTTTCAAAAATACATTTTTTTGTCTGCGGGTGTACTTTACAATGTAATTTTACACCGCAGTTACAAGTTTTTTTTATCTACGGATGTAGTTTACAATGTAAATTTACACCGTAGTAAAAATCTTTTTTTTTATCTACGAGTGTACTTTACAATGTAATTTACAGCGTAGTAAAATTTTTCTTTATCCGCGGGTGTACTTTATAATGTAAATTTACACCCTGATAGATGAAACAAAAATATTTATAATTATTTTTGATATTTTGGCCAAATTCCAACGGATAATCATAAACCGGTTACGATATCCAATTTTCGTTTCAAAATATGAGAAAGATGCAACATAATTTTTTACGAAAAATATGTATGGAAAAATCATGGAATTTGGCCGTATGCACAAAAAAAACAAATACATTTTTTATATTTTTGAGTTTTTTTTGTAATAATAATAATAGTAAAAAAAATACTTTTTTTTAATTTGTATTTTTTTTATTTTTTATTTTTTTTTCTGGGCTGGGCTGTCAGCCACAGTGGGCTGACAGCCCAGCCTTAGTGGTCTGGGCTTCCAAGCTTCACGGGCTGGAAGCCCACAGTGTGTGGGTGGGCTGTGAGCCACAGTGGGCTGACAGCCCAGCCTTAGTGGCCTGGACTCCCAGCCTTCACGGGCTGGAAGCCCATAGTGTTTGGGCTGGGCTGTGAGCCCTAGTGGGCTGGGCTGGGCTGTGAGGCATAGTGGGCTGGGCTGGGCTTCCAGCCATCATGGGCTGGCTTGTGTAGCTCTGATGGGCCGAAATGACGGCCCATCTCCTTGCACGTTCGGGCCGGGCACAAAAGCCCGGCCCAACCCACTTACGCCCGGCCCTGCATAAACAGTGGGACGATTACGTCCCGCTGCATGCAAGGACGGGAGGTTGAAGGCGATGAATAGTAAAAAATTCAAATGTGGTGAAAGGCGCACCTGTTGGTATGGTTGGGTAGCTGAGGTCGAGGTGGTTGTCCTCGTGGTTGTGGCGTCATCAACGGTGGCCTGTGGTGGCCGGAGGAGGAGCTGGAAGTCACCGGTCTGCTACTGGTTTGAGCTCGCCGTTGCTGCTGGTGCACTCGTCGGAGCTGGAGAAGAAGCTGGACCTGATGGTGGTCACAGTGAGCTACAAGTGGTGGCTTTAAGGTTGCTGATGGGGAACAGAGACGGTGGCTGTTTCATAGCTGTTCTTAGAGAGAGAGAGAAGCGATCGGGGAGAGAGAAGAGTTGCAACGGGGAGCTGTTACTTGTTTTTTTTTTACGTCACCCTTTGTTCTATTTTCTTCCCTCTTTTTCTCTTCCACTATCACTGTTCTCCTAGTTTTACTCTCAGTTTTTCACTTCATGCTCTGCTAAAACCTCCCCTTTTTCTGCGTAAGACCCCTCTCTATTTATAGGGCAGCCTGAGGGTGCGTTGCAGAGGTGGCAGCCTCTACAAATTTGTTGCAGAGGCTGCCTCTGCAAATTCGTTGGAGAGGCTGCCTCTGCAAAATTGTTGGAGAGGCTGTAACCTCTGCAAATTCGTTGCAGAGGCTGCCTCTGCAAAGAATTTGCAGAGAGGCCGTGGGTTGCCATGGTTGTATTGTTTTTACAATTTGGTCCTTCAATGTTTGATTGGTTCAATTACACCCCCAATTAGTTTCAAACTTTTAATTTTGTTCAATTGTATCCCCGTCAAAATTTCAACAGTAACCTTAAATGTGCGCGCCTTTTTTATTTTGATCTCTGGTTTTCGATTGCGCGATTTAACCCTCAATTGACTGTTAAATTCTTAATTCGTTCAATTTGGCCCCTGATTTCACATTATTGACTTAAATATTCAAATTGGTCTCCGGAAATTCCATTCTCATCAATTGAGCCCGAATTAAATTTAAGAAATTGATTTCTCATCGACTAAGCCCTTAATAAAATTAATTTGACCAATTTAAAGTATAATTAAGTCCTTGCACTTAATTAAATCCTTCAATTGGATCTTAAATTAATTCCCGGTCATAATTAAACTTTAAATTTGTCGACGATTAACTCGAATGAACCTATAAAAATATAATTATGTCATTTAACTTAGTTTTTACACAGATTCATCCAACGATAAATTATTTTTGCCTTAAATCTGTATTTTCTCTATTTCTGGAATCAAAGAGATACGATTGCACTCGCGAAAACAACCAAAATTTCCACATTGATTTTTCTACCCACACCGGCTCCTTTTTTTTTGTCATTTTATTTTATTTTGGGGAGTAACCCAAAAATTGGGTTACGACAGACATGACAACGGAGAAAGAGAAAATAAAAAGACTTAGAATTGATATTGGAAATTCTCAATCAGTTTCCAATGATGAAGAAGTTGAAGAGGGTGATGATGCAAATCCTCATTTGGGTGATATGAGTTCACAAACAAATAGAAGATTGACAATGCAAGGAATAAGTACAACTGGAAAAAGGATACCTTTATTTGCTCCACGAACTACCCCAGGTTCACAAGCTAGTACTAGAAGTGCAATGGCTTCTAAAGAGATGGAACACAATGCAAGAAAAGCCATAGCAACATGGTGGTTTGATGCTAATATACCGTTTAATGGTGCTAAGTCATATTAATATTAGCCAATGATAGATGCCATAACATCAATGGGTCCTGGTTTTAAAGGACCATCATATCATGATTTAAGAGGATCACTTTTGAAAGATGTAGTTCTTGATGTCCATGAATATATTTTAGGAATCAAGGCTGATTGGAAACTTTATGGATGTTCTATTATGGCAGACGGGTGGTCAAATAGGAGGAATGTACCAATTGTGAATTTCCTTGCTTATTCTCCGAGAGGCACCGTATTCTTGAAGTCTGTTGACACTTTAGTACTTCAAAAAGATAAAGAGACATTGCTTGAGATGTTTGATGAAGTTGTCAAAGAAGTTGGACAAGAAAATATTGTCCAATTTGTTAGTGATAATGAGGCTGCATTTAAAGCTGCTGGGAATGCTTTGCAATAAAGGTATGACACCTTTTTTTGGTCTCCTTGTGCTGCCCATTGCATTGATTTAATGCTAGAAAATATTTGTGATCCAAGATATTTTCCGATCATTGATGAAACCATTAAAAATGCAAGACATATAACCAAGTTTATATATAATCATGCATGGGTTTTAGCTTTGATGAGGAAAAAAATTCACAAATGAAAATGATTTATGTCGTCCTGGCATAACAAGGTTTGCTACCCATTTTTTTAGCATTCAATGTTTACCGAAGTTTAAGAATGAGCTTCAACAGATGTTTACTTGCACAAAATGGGTTGAATCAAGTCATGGAAAAAGTCGAGTTGGAAAGGAAATTGCTGCTATAGTCTTACAAGATAAAGACTTTTGGCCAAGATGTGCACATATAGTCAAAGTTAGTGAGCCTTTAGTACGAGTTCTAAGGTTAGCAGATAGTGAAGAGAAACCATCAATGGGATATTTATATGAGGTCATGGATAAAGCAAAAGAAGCCATCAAAATAAGGTTGAAAAATAGAGTATCTCAATATGGACCATATATTCGGGTAATTGATGCTAGATGGGATAAGCAACTTCATAGTCCATTACATGCAGCAAGTTGTTTTCTTAATACTATAATATTTTATAGGCCTTCTTTTTCAAAAAAAAAGGAGGTAACTCGAGGTTTGCTTAGCACAATTACTAGATTGGTTCCTGATTGTGATATTCAAGATATCATTAGTGGCCAAATTGAGGAGTATAAGAAAGCAACTGGTGATTTTGGCTTGTCCCTAGCTATTCGTCAAAGAGAAAAGTTAAATCCAGGTAATAACTTTTATTTTTTAAAATATAATGTCTTTTTTTATCTATAATATTTGATTTATTCAAATTTTCTTATCTAGTTGCATGGTGGGAGCAATTCGGCAATGATACTGAAGAACTTCAAAAGTTTGCAATTCGAGTTCTTAGTCAATGTTGTAGTGCAACTGGATGCGAAAGAAATTGGAGTGTATTTGAATTCATCCATTCCAAAAGGCAAAATAGGCTTGAGCACAAGAGATTAAATGATTTAGTATTTGTTCGTTATAATCTAAGGATTCAACAGAGGTAAAATATCAATACTATTATATTAATAATTATTTTCTATTACATTGATATTAATTTTTTAATTTTTTCGTGTTTATTCTTTGTAGGAATTTGAGCAAAACAAGAGACGCTTTAGATCCCATTAGCCTTGATAACATTGATCTATTAAATGAATGGATTTGTGAAGAACCCAATCTTCTTGATGGAGAGGATATAAGTTGGGAGAGTATCGAAGCACCTTTGTCTACTTTAAATTTAGATGATGAAGAGACATGTTTTAATGACGAGAATGAGCTTGGTGGAAATGACCAGCTATTGGAATCTCTAGTTGATGACTTTCCTTATATTCCACCGCAAGATCAAGATCCTTATTTTTATATTAATGATGTAGAAGATGTTTGATTTATATTTCTTTTATTTTAGAATATTTTACTTTCATAATATTTTGGAATTTTAGAGATGTTTCTAATTTTGAGATTATGTTTGTTTGACTTTGTGTTTGTATTGTATAATTTAAAGTTAATTTATCTTGAATTTTAATTATGCTTGTTAAATTAATATTTTTTTTTCATACATACATATACATAATTAATTATATATGAATAGTACAACCCCGAAACGGCAAGCCGGAACGCTCCGAAACCAGAACATTCCATTCCAATTGAAAAACCAGAACGGCGACCAGAACGGTATTGACAACCTTGGATTAGACAAGTCACTTCTAACTTGTCTTTTTTTTTAAATAATTATTTTCATTCTCCGAAACTTAAAAAAAATCATTTCATTTTTTTTTTCAAGAATTTTTTTTAACAGACTTTAAAGAAAATAACTTTGTTTTTTCTGTTGCAGTCCTACGCCTACCTCTATTTTTTTTTGTTGAAAATTTGGGATGTATATCAAAATTCAAGTTTATTCATCTCATAATTCACAAAGTTTTAGGAGGGTGAATGATCAATTAAAAGGCTGGTGGGAAATTCTCATTTACTTTTTACATTCCAAAGCCAATTCATTAACCTCCTTTAAACTACAAGTTCCATATGAATAATCAAAAACCCCCCATAAGCATAATTATAAGATCTAACCCCCACTAATATCTTGGTGATAGACTTGGTAGGTTATGAGTCTTTTGGTTTTTAATGAAACAACATTTTGAATATTATTTTTAAGAATAATGACTTAAATAACATCACTTTCAACATTTATATATCTATTATCTGACTCTCCAAATCTGTTTTGGTCTAATAGCAAGAAACGGGTGGTTAAATTTTTAATTTATTAAACATGACTATTTACCACTAGGCTAAGGGTGCAATTATCTACCCTTATACCATAACATCTAGCCTCCCAGACCATGAAGTACCAAGTACTACCTCTCTTTCAACTATGAAAAGACATTGTTGCCCTAAATTCACCATATGTATGCCCACGATTGGTTTAAACAACAATCATCCAAAACATCACCAAGACTTTGGGAGTGTGTTTTATAAAAAAAATAAAAATTTTATTTTTTATTTTTTATTTTAAATTAATTTTCTTTTGTGTTTTCGATCATTTCGATGTGCTAATGTCAAAAATAATTTTTTTTTAAAAACATTATGTTGATATATTTTTTAAGGAAAAACAATTTAAAAAACAACCTAATCCTCATTACTAAAAAAGTATTAATCTTTATCGATTTAGCAAGGCAAGGAGATAAATAGGCGTTGCAGTAAGAAGCGCAAAAAAGCCTAACGGTCACCTTTTTCAAAATAAAAATTCAAAATCGCTATCTCCATCTCCAGAAGATAACCATATAAAGCCCCTCTCTGTCTCTTTCTCTACAACCAAGATTCTGCTTTCTCTCTCAAGAAACCCAGGAAAGAGGGATTTTTCTTAAACCCCAAGAAAAATGGCAAACAACAAATAGATAAAGCCTGGAGAAGAAGAAGAGAGAACGATCCCAGTTCTTACAGTGCTAAGGAACGGTGCAATTCTCAAGAACATTTTTTTAATCAACAAGTCACCATTAGCTTCACCAGCATCTTCGGAGCCGTCCATTGAAAATGAAGAGAACATTCAAGAAACTGAAGAAATCTTGACTTTTGGTGGACACCCCGATTGCAATATTGTTTTAAATCACCCTAGCATTAGCCGATTCCACCTTCATATCAGTTCAAAAGCATTTTCACAGAAGCTCTTTCTCACAGATTTATCTTCTGGTAATTCCAGCCTGCTTCCTTTATGTTTGTTTCATTGTAGATTTTAGTGGGCTTTCCTTGTTTTTGATGGTCTGTTGATGTTATTCGTTCCGTTCTCGATTTTCTTTAATTTTTGAAAATCACGTTGTTATATGTTGTTAGGCTAAATTTGTTTCTGTTCTTTGTCATTTATTTTTTATGTTTTCTTGCGTTATTATATCCTTTTAGGGTGGATGTCACTGAATTTGCTTTTTATGGATGGATTTCTTCTTCTTGGTGGTTTGCGTTACTACTTATCTATTATCATTGAATTTGGTTTTTGATCGATTCTTGGTTGTTGTTTTCTTGTATTGCTATGCCTTAATAGGATATCAGCTCTTGGTTTATATTTCGCTCTATTTGTGTTGTCACTGGATTTGGTTTTTACAGTTTCCTTTTTCTTTCTTGAATTACTGTTTAGTATGTGACAATGAGTTGTTATTTGTTTTTTTTTAATGTATTTCTTCTTCTTTTTCTTATTATTAATTTTGTGCAGCTAAAAATTGGGTTTGATTTGTTTTTGATGGGGTTCCTGTTTCTTGTATAGTCCATGGGGCATGGATTTCAGGGAAGAAGATACCAGGGCTTCGTGTAGAGCTCAATGAAAATGATACAATAAAGGTTGGTGGCTCAACCAAGGTACTACAGGCTGTTTTGGGTTGCTTTGAGCCGTGCATATGATATGGAAACCCCATTTATATCACCATCAGATATGACAATGATTTAAGAGAAGCGAGAGGAAAATCCAGTGTTCGAAGAAGAAAATGAGGTGAAGATGCCTCAGACTCTCAGGTGAGAGAATGATGCCTTCGTTTGTATATATCTAGCATGTCCACCTGATGTTTGTAAGCTATTCTTAAATTATGTTGTTACAATTTGTTTGATGAGAATCCAGAGTTGATTGTTGAGGCAGTTTAGTGGTTGAATGATGATTTTTCTTCAAATGCTACTTATATATTTCTTCTTCTTCTTTTGCCTTCTTTGTGTTGTGACTGTATAGGATGAGAATTTATTGGCAACTGAAAGTAAGCCTGCCAAAGTGAAAATGTATCAGGTAATAGAATATATGCCCTGGTATTGGTATAATTAGAATATAAATATGGAGTATGTTAACTGCTGTTAATTTTCAATCCCTTGTACTGGTGAGAAGGGGAACTGATTGCTTGATGATTTTTGGCTTAAGAGTTTACTAGTTTTAATGGATGTTTCTTATGAGGGGATCGTATCGGATGAGAATTTAATGGCAACTGAAAGAGAATCTGTTGAAAAGAAAGGCTGAATGGATGTGGCAGGAAAAGATGATGGAAAATATCAGGTGAGAAATTATGGTTGATGTAGACCACATTGTGAATAAGTGGTACAGCAAAAAATGCAAGTGTTTAAAAATTCATGCGTTTTTCTTGGTTCTCTTTTGTTCAGTGCTGCTTGTGTTGTGATGAGATTCGAGAGTCAATTGCAAAGAAAGAGATGTCATCAGCTGCGTTAGTGCTTGATGAAAGCATGGATTCTTTGTTTTATGATGCAAATGAAGATATAGAAAGCTCATTTAGAAATGACCATAAAGTGAGCGATATATTAAGCCCCACAACTGTCCAGGGAGTTATTTCGGCAACCAAGTGCAGCAATATGATGAACATAACCACAGCCCTGAATATTTTTCTTTTCAACAACAACTGCCAGAGACAGAAACCAAAGGGAGTTCAATGATCAGAGAATCCAATGCTGAGCTCTTTTCAACAAGAACTTCCTTGTCCACTGCAAGGCTGGAAGTTCATTCAGCCTCTGAGATGCTAGGAGCAACAGAAAATGTAAGCTTATTGAGGAAAGGTCATGAACCAACTAATATCTTCTCTCTTGGGATAGAAATGGTGAGCTTGTCTTTGCCTGTAAAAGATCTTTCAGAGAACGAGCAGTAAAAAGGTCAGGAAAGAAAACCAGACTCCAGAGCTTGATGCTTTAGAACCATCATGTAAAGTAGGAAGTCAAGAGAATTTCACAGCAAATCTGTTGGTGAACCTGAATTCCGTATCTTCTGATGCCCAAGCTGTTGCTTTTGACCCAACATATGAAGAAGGAACCCGAGAGAATTTCACTGCAAATCTGAGGGCGAACCAGAACACTGCATGTTCTGATGACCATGCTGTTGCTTTAGACCCAACATTAGATGAAGAAACCTCATCTCCTCATGTTCTGATGGCCATGCTGCTACTGATGTACTTGAAGTGGAAAACCATGTTCTTTCAAGGGATGACCGTGGACAGAGTGAATACACCAGCATCTGCTCGGCGCTCCTTGCAGAGGAATCTGTGAGCTCATCTTTTCCTATTGGATTCCTCTCTGAGATCATAGATAGCAAACAATTCCAGACCCCAGAATCTGTACTTGCTTCAATTGAAAACCAGGAGAACTCACAGACCTCTCATGTCGGACCAGAGAAAAAACTGAGCTCCCATAACATCTGGTCAAGCAGAGGTAAACCCAAAGCTGTTCTTCAGCTTCAAACAATTAGGAGTAGAGAAAAGAATAGAGGAGCTGATGCTGAATTGGAGAATCAGGATTGTATTGAGAATAGATCAATCTCAAATACTAATTTCCCTGGTTCAGAAGCAGCAGAAAGAAATCCTTACCCACGCAAGGAGAATTACTCACTAAATACACTTCTGCTGAAGTCCTTGAACAAGAAGGGTAAACGAGAAGAAACACAACTTTCCACCTCTTCAAAAATTACTTTCAGTCCCTATAAGCAACCAGAAGAAGAGATGATCGCCTCTCCAGACAAAGAGAACCAGAGACCACTAAAATTCGCCAACAAACAAAATTAGCTATACCAGCTCCAATGAATCAAGTGAAATTCACGCAAGATATGATACTAGAGGAGTGTAAGGCAGAAAGAGTTCCATTGCAATCTTTACTTGTGAATTTCTCAGGAAATAGCATTTCAGTCCCTAATGATGCTACAAGAAATGGTATTTCTGTTAATTGTTCTCAAATTATGCGGAAGGTAAGCGACCTCTTCTGTTTTGAGATCTTCCCTTCTATTTCAAGCTTAACGTCTGGCTCCTATAAACTAGGTTAATAATTGGAGTCCATGACTTCGCTGGAGATGGAAAGAGAAGATGGACTATGGTGGCAGATACAGCTTCTCTTGTGGGCAAGGAGTCAAGGAAGTCATTACAGCTTTTACAAGGTCTCAAGGGGACTCGTTTGGTCATTCCAAAAATGGGTAAATAAATTTTGAACAATTTTCAATTTCTAAAAAATAAAGCGTGGGTTTTTTTTTACTGTGTGCAGCACAAATATTTGTTTGCACCAACTATTGGATATGCTTAGCTTGGCATAGTTATTAATTGTTAAAAAAACAAAAATTTGGAGACAAACACTAACTATTGGACATGCTTAGCTTTCGTTTTATTGACCTGATATTGTGTTTCTTTTGTTATTAGCTGGCTGTTTGGGCTTGATGTGATTGGTTTTTTATTGTCGTTGGAGCCGTTGATTTTTTCGATAGTTTTTTAAAAATTTGGCATAATATTGGTCTTTTCTGTTTTGGATTTTTGTTTATAACATTGTGTTGTTTTTCATGCTGTTTTATTGTATTGGTTTTGTATTTTCTCTGTTAATAGCTAGCTGTTTTGATAGACTGGAATAAAAAACAATGCCTGTAAGAAACGTAGAGGTCGGTAAACAGGTGCGTGTCAAACTATTTTGTTTCGTAAACTGATACAATTTGCAAATTAAATTTAAGGGATGTTGAGGTGCTTGAAATTTATTGTTTGTGCTCTTAGAATCCTAATTCCAAATTGTTGGTTTCCTTTTACTTATGATGTGATGTTGGTGTTTAATTCTCTTTTGGTTTTGATGTTTATTTTTTTAATTCCGAGCTTGAATGGGGAGTCGACACGAGAGGGAGGGATTCTTTTTCTGCCATTTTTTCGTTGTTTTGATTGATCGAATTCTTTGCTGATGGATTGGCTGCAAGGCTCCTCACCAAGAAATCCCCCTTCTACGATATGATCATGAAGGAACCAACAAGTGAAGAAGAGTTCTAGGCATGTCCACCTGATGTTTGTAAGCTATTCTTAAATTATGTTGTTACAATTTGTTTGATGAGAATCCAGAGTTGATTGTTGAGGCAGTTTAGTCGTTGAATGATGATTTTCTTCAAATGCTACTGATATATATATATATTTTTTGTCTTCTTTGTGTTGTGACTGTATTGGATGAGAATTTATTGGCAACTGAAAATAAAACTACCGTAGTGAAAATGTATCAGGTAATAGAATATATGCCCTGGTATTTGTATAGCTAGAATATAAATATGGTATTTGTACTAGTGAGAACGAGAGCTGATAGCTTGATGATTTTTTGCTTAAGAGTTTTCTACATTTAATGGATGTTTCTTATGCTGGGATCGTATAGGATGAGAACTTAATAGCAACTGAAAGAGAATCTGTTGAAAAGAAAGGCTGAGTGGAAATGGCAGGAAAAGATGATGAAAAATATCAGGTGAGAAATTGTGGTTGATGCAGACCAAATTGTGGATAAGTGGATATACAGAAAATGCAAGTGTTTTAAAAATTCATGAGTTTTTCTTGGTTGCTTAAATCTACATTATGCTGAATTTTCAATTCCAAGTAGATAATAAAGTTAATGGTGTTAATGGGGTTGCAGAAGAGGAAATAGAATTTGATCCTGGCCCACCACTTCCATTTAATTTGTCTGATGTTAGAGCTGCTATACCAAAGCATTGTCTGACATTTATTTTTTATGTTTTCTTGCGTTATTATATCCTTTTAGGGTGGATGTCACTGAATTTGATGGGTTGCGTTTTTACTTTTCTATTACAATATCAATATGTCTTCAATCCCTTTTTTTGGTAGTGATAGTGCAAATGAATATACCGATGATGAAGATGTCAACTGGAAAGTTGGGAGGGCAGCTGCTAAATGCTTAGCGGCATTAATTGTATCTCATCTGGAGGTTCTTGCAAAACTTTATGAGGAGGTATGCTGCTATAATTGAGGCACATATGAAGTGATTTCTTAATATGATCTTGGTTTTGAAACATTTTTAGGACAGACATTGCTCAACTTTAAGAGCTTGTATAGAAATTAACCAAGTGGAGTGGCATTGAGACTGGTTTATCAGGGTTAGTCCTTCTAGAGGACAAGATTCTTTTTTAAGTTACCTGTTTTTTACTTTATTCTTTTAAGCCTAATAATTGGTGTTACCCTGTACCATCCAAAAGGGACAAAATCACAGTTCCTCAATGTTGTAAACTACAGTGCCAAACAAGTTGGCCAAGTGTCAAAACTTGGGTTCGCGGGCCGACAAGATGGCTATGCTTTGGAATTAGATGATAAAATAGTGTATGAAATTGCAGCTTGAGACTGAAATATAAATGTTTTATCATATCATCATTGCAGATCACTAATGTCCATAAAATATAAGTTTGGTGAAAAATCTTTCGGTAAAATCTTTTGATTTCAAGATGAGCTCAAAGGAAGGAGGCGCATCTGCTAAGGGAGGAAGAGGTAAACCAAAGGCATCTAAGTCCGTGTCCTGATCACAGAAAGCAGGGTTGCAATTTCCAGTCGGGAGGATTGCTAGGTTCTTGAAGGCTGGTAAATATGCTTTAATTTGAATAATTATTATTTTTTTTAATTCATAATAATAATTTTTTTTCTCTCAAATTAAGACTTTAATTTGAATCTAAATTATATGGATCCAAGCATGAAAAGTGCAACTATATGGATCAAGCATTTACAGGGACAAATTCTGATTTCTCTGCTTGTTCATCGGATTTAAAATCCGTTCTTGGGATTTCTCAGTTGCAACTGAACTACTTGGCTGTGGCCTCTGATCTTGGAAAAGTTTTTGGATGGTCTTCAGGATTGGCTCTCATGTATCTTCTACAATGGGTTCATGGCTGCTTTCGTGGGGTTCTTCGGTTATGGTCTTCAGTGGCTTGTTATAAGGAACACAATCGCATTGCCTTGTATCCTGGTATGTCCTCTTTTCTTCTTTTATCTAACATGGCATATATTTAAGGCAAAATAATATGTGTTTCTATTGAGTTGATTTTGAAATCAATTCTTGTATGTGTGTAATTAGAGGGTCATGATTTTTTTTATAATTCTTGAATTTGCGTAATTTTCTTATTGGATTGATCGGTGGTATGATTAGTGGATTTGCAAGTATAGTCACTCTAGTGTTTGTTTTTTGAATTTTTCATTTCTGGGCCTCGAAGATAAGTTTCCATTAATGGCCAATAAATTGCCCCAGCTCTTCTGTTGCTTGCTATTCGAGGGGAGACGAATACTTTTCTCTTGCTGCTATTCTGTACTGTCTTCCGAGATGTTGATCACCTAAATTTAATGGGAGTTAAAATAAATATTCTTGAGGATTTTAATGATTTGACATTAGAAATACTAACAGAATCATCAAGAACAACGTCGACAATAGAAACAGGATCATTGAAATGTACATGATCAAATACTTCTTTTAAGAAATAGATTGTTGACAATAAATATGTACTGCTAAATTCAATAACTTGAAGGCCACAATAAAATAATTTTTTATAAACACGTTACGCTAGTTTAGTTATAGATAATAGGCTCGAAATCAAATTGATAAAAAAATAGGATCTCTTTTTCAGAAGTTCATAGCCAGAAAATGTAGTTAGTGGCTAGCATGTCATTTTCTGTAACACTCTCGTGCTTTCTCACTTTTTGGGGAGTTGCTGGTAATTAACTAATCACGAGTCAGAAGAAATGAAAAGAGGAATCTCAATAACTTAACCACATTCAAAGCATGTTTTTTAGGATCTTATCAAGCATCCCTGAAGTGGCTCAATGTACTCGAGCTATTACAAATGTCCTTGGGTTAAGTTGTTTCTTTCCAAGGACCATCAAACAATGGTCTCAACAATTATATAAGTACCACATGATTTGTCATTCTCATTCTATATGATTATTACAAATGTCCCTGGGAGGAGGATTTTTGTTTTTGAAGATGAGAATTTTCACGACAAATTATAACATGCTCTCTCATTTTGAAGAAAATTTATAGTTTTAACTTATATCAAGTCTAAGCTTTTGTCTACGACTATGCTTTTACATGTATATATATCGATTATACCTTTTTTTATTCGATTTATAAATTGATATTGATATAGTTTATCATGGTTTCATAAATACTTTTACATGTATTTGTTTCTTTCAATATCTGCTGCCTTTGCATTATGAACTCTCTTTATGGTTTTTGGAGATTAGTGGACACCAAAAGAGCATTTTAAATTTGTATCAGCTGCCTGTTGTTTTTCTGTGACCCAATTCTTCTAAAAGGTCAATGCTTATATCCTTTTTTGCATCTATATTGATGGTGTTTACTCGTTTGGTGGATTGTTTTTGATGTGATGCCCTTTCCATATGTTATGTGCCATGCAGCTTTTCAAGGATTGTTACGTGATTTTGCCTTAAAAAAATTCTTATCAATTTGGTGAACTTTTTGGTAAGTGGGATCCTTATAGTTTGGCTGAGCTTCTAAAGTGGTTTCTGATGTGATAATAATTGTATGGGATCTTGGTTTGTGAATATGTCGGTGTTGAAATATTCAATCACCCATGTTGTATTTTTTTTCCCAGATGTTTGATTATGTCAGGGGCTGTATTTTCTTTGTTTTTCTATTATCCACGTCTCTGGTTGTCTACTAGAGTTAGCACTTTATGCATCGTTCTTTCTGTGTGTGCTTGTACACAAATCAGTAACTGCCTTTGTTCACGTCGCCTTCATCATGTAGCTATTTCATCACCTATTTTTCTATGCTAATAACTGCCTTTGGTAAGTGGAACCTTATTCCATATGCTGGTTTTTCATATATATATATTTTTTTGTCGATGTTGATATTAATTCATGGCAATTCTTGACAGTTCTTTTTCCTTTGATTTTTCTTTTTAATAAGCTTTGTGACAGCAAGTGTGCAGAATTAAGTGTTTTTCTTTTTTCTCAAAAAAAAAAAAAAGGTTCTGATTGATCAAAGTAGCTGATCCCTGATTGATTTGATTCAAGTTTGAGAAACTCTTATGAGTAATTTTTTTCATGAATGAATCCATTTATCTGGTGTCACCATAAAATAAAATTCAACCTTTGAGTTGCTGATGAGTAACACTGGTTTGTTTGATATGTAGAATGGATGCGGTATTTGTTTTGATGCTTTTCTATGGTATTAGTGACAGGCTTAGTGGGATCATGATTTTGGATTGTGCTTCCAATTTGATCATTCATACAATTGTACAGAATTTGAATAGTAATTAACAAACGATCAAAACAAAGCCAACCACTATGCAGGAACATCATAAAAATAGACGAGTTGAAAACCTTAATCTGTAACTCAATTAGCTTGTCGTAAAGGGAAGGATAAAAACAGAAAAACTAAATTTCAGTGAGTAAACAAAAGTCTGAGTCTTCTCTCTGCTCTTTTTTATACATCTAGTTGCGAAACTAGAGAGGTGGGTTTGCTGAAGTCATTGAAAGCTTATAGTGGCCTGCTAGAGCAAGAAGTTTTGGATTGTGTGTGGCATGGGATTATATATTTGAGTTTGCTCATCTTCCACAGCAAAATCATTTGATTTGTCTACATATTCAGCATATTTTGTTTTCCACATCATGTTTTTTGATTTATAAATGGAATCATGTGTTTAAGTTTCTTAAGGTCCCATTTCGAGTACAGAATGTTATTGTAAATTCCAGCCAAGGTTAAAAATGTACAGATATTAAGAAAATGTAAATGGATGTATCTGCTGCCGCAAATTTCAATCTGTTTGTTACTGTGGGTGCATGAACATGTGACTCGCCTTTGATTAGCTCATGAACTCATAATTGGTTGAGACATTAGCCTTTTAGCAAAACCTATTAGAGCAGCTTATAAAGCATGGCATTTTGTATTTTTAAAGGAAGTGCTGTCTTTGCCCATTTCTTTGGGAGGCCTTGCTCTTCATGAGGCTTCAGCTTTACTCTGACTTGTGGCAGCTTTAGAGAGAAAGAAGGGAAGTGAAATTTATTTTTCTAAGCAAATATAGAGACAGATTGATGTGATTGGGTGTGCTGGGTATGGAGCATAGGGGAGTAATTTGGGTGGACTTAAATGATATCTACTTTGACACAGTAAATTTCTTACCATCTTTGCCCATGGAAGGAGGTTTGCTGAACCTGCACTATATACTTGTGTTCTGGGAATGTTTGTTTCTTTATTTCTTTAAATGTTATGTGAATCACTACAAGCATGGATGTTACTTGTCTATTAACTTAGAATTGTTTGGTCAAAATATCGAGGAGGCATATTTGTTCTTCTCGGGATACAGATCATATAGACCACTGCTATATGACAAACTGCAAGGCATTTGTATGCATTATGAACTAGCATCCGTCTCCAATTCAACCCCTATTTTCTTTTCCTTTTACCATCAATTTGCAAATGCCTTCTTTAATTGGATATAGAATGTCTTTAATTGGATATAGAATATGTTGCTCTGTTTTTATGTTGAGGGAATCATTGTGTCTTTATTTCAGAACCAGACAGACAAGCTGTAAAGAAGGTAGTTACTGAAGTTGAGTTAAGAGCTCTTGAGGATATTCTTGCCCATTTAGCTTCTCAAACAACTAAAGAGGAACAAGAATACATAGCAGAGGAGAATATTCAAAATCAGGTAAGAAGTTGGTTCAAGTGTTCTATAGATGTTCTGTTGTTTATAGAAATATTCAAGAATTCCTCCTCAACATTTCTTCTTCTACCTAAAAGTCTGTGAAAGTTTTCCTTGTGAGCAGTTTGGGTTGCCTGTTTCTTTGCAGGTCCAGAAGGAGCATATTGACCTTCATAGGAAGGTTTCACTGATGGAGGCAATAGTGAAAGAAACAAAAGCATTGCAGGACTTAACAAGATATCCTTACAAACATTACAATGTGTGGAGCTGGCTGTCTGGTCATGATTAACTATACCTTTTCTTGGAGGAGAGAGATAAATGTCCTGGAAGGTCATGCGATTCAATTGATGGTAAATGATATTGAGAGTATGCCTACAGATATGAGCAGCCCATAAGAACATCTGATTTCTAGTTTTTTATCCTTCCAAAAACCACCATTTACAAAAATAGCTCATAGATGTTTCGGAAGGCTACTTATGAGCAGTTTTTCAAAAATGCTGTGTCATGTTTTTGAAGTTTCTAACTCACTGATGTTGAATGGCTGGTCAGTTTTATGTTTTCAGCCATCAGAAACATTTTTCATGCTGACATTTCTCCCAGTAAAAACAAAGGAAAAAAGAACAGCTTAAACTTTTTGTCTACAAATTAAGTAAAAATGGATTGCAATCTTACAGGCACAGCTATATTAAAACATACGATGCATATGTACAAACTTTAAGTGTCTTTGACTGGAAACAAGCAGACTTCTGAGTTGGAACAGCATTATGCTTCTCTGGCTGAGCAGTTGCGAAAGAGATGTGTATGTCCCCTTTGTCATGCAGATAATGTTGAGGTCCTGCGTGGTGTTCTTCAGTCAAATGAGGCAAATTGATTGTAAGTACTCTACTTGTTATTGCTGCATCCAATAAATATGAAATATGTACTGAAATTTGGACTCTGTGGCTATTAGCATGTGTGACTAATTTTTATGGTTACGATCAATAAATATGAAATAGTTATTAATCAACTTTCACTTTCCATCAATGTAACATGAAATTGCACTTTGAGAACCCTACAAAGTGAAAATTTTCTTTTCTAAGGAATAAAAGTCAAAATTACTTAAAATGATGCATCTCTAGAAAGCTAGCTGTGGCAACATAACATGCCTAAACGCCAGCAGCATTGCCTAAAATTGCATCTCCTCTGTTTCTGCTATTGTATTTGCATGTTTGTATGCAATGATCCTATACCCTTTACTGATTATTTGGAAATCAGTGATAGCAAGGTAGATTTGTCCCCTCCTTTGCCATCGATTGGCTCCTGAAATGAAAATTATATTGGCATTAGTTTGATTTATATGAGTTCATGATTCATGGCAATGAACTTGTTTCATTTTTCAAATATAAATTACAGAGCCAGAACTTGCCATTTTCCCCGGAAGGCATAGGCAGAAAGGTGCCTGTAGGAAAATCCTTCTAAAATAGGAACCTTGCATTTATACTGACCAGCTTATACAAATAAAGCTGGTTCCTTCAATAGACATGCCAACTGAAACTGAACCTTTATTACCCAAGGTACCCATGATGCCACAGAAGAAACTTCAACATTTGAAATGCAGTACTTTGTGAGAAATTCCATCTCCATCCATACACTTATAAACACTCCAACCATTTTCTTGCTTGCCATGAGCTCATATTTACTGCCCCCCTTTCATTTTGTGCCTTTGATACCTCCGGCCCTGCAAATCCAGAACGGCCACTGAAACTTTTCCCTCCTTCCTAAATCGGGGAACCTGACAAAATGATAGTTTTCACTTGAGATTGGATTCAACATGGGGGTTAACCAGGGGCATCCATGCTCATCGTTTCGTGTTTTGCCTATGAACAAGTTCCAGTTTGTTGCTTCAGTTTATGGTTTTCAAAAGCACAATCTCTTGAAACCTGCACGTAGTGAGAGAAGCTCCGCTGTCAGATGCATGCATTGAAATCATGGAAATTAACGAGTACATCTTCTGCCAGAACGTTTACTATTTGAAATTGAAATGCATGGATCCATCTCCAACGATCTATCGAAGTCATCATCCAGGCTATCATCCTCACTGTCATCTGCAACAAAATACAGCAAGCATTACTTAAAAAGAAATTGAAAAATAGGGAGAGGGGGGTAATTGACCTGAAACTTCATACCGTTGATATACATCGGCTCTCTTGTTCTTTCTCTTAAACCACTCACGAATAATTCTTCTAGTTTTTGACTTCCGCTTCTCGATGTCCATAGCTCGGATCATCAAAGGTCAAGGCCATGCCGCAAATACAGAGGGGGCAGGGGATATGCCTTGTGCAACTTTTTGCCGGCCCTTCTCTTCATGGTTGCTAGATTAATTCATTAGTGCCTGCCAATAAAAAACATAGGTTTCACGATAAAGAGCCCTAGTTTTAAAATGGCTGGATCATCAAATTTTGGAGCAGATCTAAGAGCTCCACAATTTAATGGAACAAATTATGATTTTTGGACAATAAAGATGGAGACTATCCTAATAGCGTATGACCTATGAGATGTGGTTGAGATTAGCATAATGTCTCAATCAAATCTTGAGGATGAGTCTGCTGAAGAAGGAAGTGAAGGTGAACATGCTATTCCAAGGGTCATACCTGCCATTTCACGAGAGATGAAGATCAAAAATGCTAAATAACAAAGTCTAATTCAAGGAGTAATAACTAATGAATTGTTTCCTAGAATCAGAAATGAAAAGACTGCAATAGGAGCTTGGGATATTCCGAGGAGAGAATTAAGAGGACATAAAAAGTTAAGAGCTATAAAACTTCAAGCAATTAGAGCTGATTTTGAATATATGAGAATGTCAGATGGTGATAGCCTAGACAATTATCTAGCTAAGTTTTTTGAAATCGTGAACAATCTCAAATCACTTGGTGAAGAGGTAACCGAGACTAGAATAGTGCAAAAGTTGCTAATGAGTAAGCAGGAGGTATAAATCTATTGTTTCAATAATTGAAGAAACAAGAGATCTTGATGTACTTAGAATTGAAGAAGTGGTTGCCTTTGTCAAAGTGTTTGATAAAAGAGAAGGTTTACATGATGAGAGGGAAAAACAAATTGGAATAGAAAGAGCATTCAGTAGTTTGAGACTAGGAAATAATCAGTTTCATGGTGGAAACAAGGGCTCACATTCAAGATCAAATCAAGTTTGGCAAGGTCAAGATAGAAGACTTACAAACTTGTCACGAGGAGGAAACATGCACAACAATCATAGCTCAAAAGATGGAACATGGATATTATATTTTGTTTGGAGGTAGTACAATAGTAATATTTGATGATGAGAGGCTTACAAATGTGTTAGCTAGAGTGGTCATGAAGGGAAATCAATGCTTTCCACTGTCACTAGAATCGTTGATACCTGCAGCAAGTATCAATACTTGAGGATTCTTGGTATGGCATAGAAGGCATGGACACTTAAACTTTGTTAGCATGAAGAAAATGAAAAACAAGGAAATGGTTACTAGGCTGCCTACTCTAATAGAAGTAAGTGAAGTATGTGAAGGGTGTTTAACAGGGAAGCAACATAGAGAAAGTTTCAATAAAGAAGAAGCCTGGAGATCAAGTTGTTCACTACAATTGGTGCACATAGATTTGTGTGGTCCAATGCAGAATGAGTCAAATGGAGGAAATAGGTACTTTATCACATTCATTGATGACTACTCAAGAATGTGTTGGGTATATTTTTTAAGGAACAAGTCAAATACTCTTACTGTGTTCAGAAAATTTAAAGCACTTGTTATACAAGTTGAAGAAATTATGAAGTGATAGAGTGGGAGAATATACCTCACGAGAGTTTGAGAATTTCTGTGCTGATATAGGAATTGAAAAACAACTAATAGTAGCCAACTCCCCTCAACAAAATGAAGTAGCTGAAAGGAAAAACAAGACAATATGTGAAATGGCAAGATCCATGATGACAGAGAAGGGTTTACCTATTAATTTATGGGCTGAGGCTGTTAACACAGTTGTGTACTTACAAAACAGGTGCTAAACATCATCAGTACCAAACAAGACTCCATTCAAAGCATTTATAGGAAGAAAGCCAAGTATCAAACATTTAAGAGTGTTTGGTGCATATGTTATATTCATATTCCAGCACATCTAAGGTAGAAGTTTGATGGAAAAGAATTTTCATGGGATATGGCAATTGTGAGAAGGGTTTTAGAGTGTATGCACTACAATTCAAGAAGATTGTGTTATCTAGGAGTGTTGTGTTTGATGAAGATAAATCCCTCAATTGGGAAGGAGAACAACATAAGGTTGTTATTTCACAACCTTTGTTTCAAGGCATGGAAAAAGGTGGTAGAGCTAATGAAGAAGAAAAAACTGAAGGAATTCAGTTTGATGGTAATGGAAATTTCTCTACAGATGAGTCAACTAGAAATACTACTAGATGCAGCAGCCAACAATCAACAGCTAGTTCAACTCTAGTTAAAATTAAATCTCTTGAAGATATATATGCAAGGTGTCACTTGTGTATTATGGAACCTGAAAACTACAAGGAAGCAAATGGTGATGTAGCTTGGCAAGAAGCTATTAATGCAGAATTGGATATGATAAAAAAACAAAACTTGGGAGCTTGTGGACAAACTAGTTGACAAACCAGTCTTAGGGGTCAAGTGGGTGTTCAAGACAAAGCTGAATCTTGATGGAACAATTCACAAACACAAGGCCAAACTTGTAGCAAAGGATTATTCACAGAAACCAGGGATTGATTACAATGAAACCTTTGCACCAGTAGCAAGGGTAGATACAATTCAAACCCTTATTGCATTAGTAAGTCAAAAGAATTGGAAACTATTTCAACTGGATGTTAAATTAGCATTCCTAAATGGGGTGCTTGAAGAAGAAGTTTATGTTGAACAACCCGAGGGATTTGTGGTTAAGAAAGCAGGGCAGAAGGCTTACAAACTCAAGAAAGCCCAATGTTGACTTAAACAGGCACCTAGTGATTCTAACCGACTGATTTTGATATATGAAGCTAAAGATATTCCCATTTGAATATCTAGTGAACAAGTAGAGAATCTAGTTGCAAGAATGATTCTAACCAGAGTTTGCAGGTTTTATTCGAGAGACTTGATTTAATGTGTTGTGGATTTATTGGGATAGTCAAAGATGAATTTTAAATTTGGGAAACTTAATTATTGTTGCTTAAAAAATAGGTGGGGCTGGTTCAAAAAATATCATGATAATTTCTATTACTTCACTGTTGCGCAAGATTATATTTTGTTTTTTTAACAAAACATGCGACCTTGTTTTTTTACCATACGTTTAAGGCTGGATATTTCCCCCAGATTTTGCACTAAAAAAATGATTTTATCGTTGTCGCAGTTTTGTTCTTCAAAATGATTTTTTCACACTTTAGATCATTCATGAAATCTATATTCCTGAACATATATATGAATTTGCCTTTTTGAATCGCATGATTTCGATATCAAAAGCTCAAGATATTTAGACCAGAGTTTGCAGGTTTTATTTGAGAGACATGATTTCATGTGCCGTGGACTTATTGGGATAATCAAAGACAAATTTTAAATTTGGGAAACTTAATTAGTGTGGTTGAAAACACAAGTGGGGCTCGTTTAAAAAACATCGCTATAATTTCTATTACTTGGCTGCCATGCAAGATTATATTTTGTTTTTTAAAAAAACCATGCGTCCCTATATTTTTTACCATACATTTATTTTGAATATTTCCCTCACTATTCTCACTAAAAAACAATTTTGTTGTTCTTGCGATTTTGTTCTTCAAAATGGTCTTTGACCAAGCAAATTGTGGGCAGATTTTGTTCTTCAAAACAATTTTTTCACACTTAAGATCATTGATGAAAGTTGTATTCCTAAACATATAGATGAATTTGGGTTTGTGAATTGCCTAGTTTTGATATCAAAAGCTCAATATATTCCCCTTTGAATGTCTAGTAGAAATGTAGAGACTCCAGCCACAAGAATGATTCAGACTAGAGTTTGCATGTTTTATTTGTGAGACTTGATTTAATGTGTCGTGGATTTATTGGGATAATCAAAGCTAAATTTTAAATTTGGTAAAATAAATTACTATTGTTGAAAAAACAGGCGGGGCTGGTTTAGAAAACATCGTGATAATTTCTATTACTTGGCTGTCGCGCAAGATTATATTTTGTTTTTTAAAAAACCACGCGACCCTGTATTTTTTACCATACATTTAGTTTGAATATTTCCCTCACAATTATCACTAAAAAAACAATTTTGTTGTTCTTGTGATTCAGTTCTTCAAAACGGTCTTTTACCAAGCAAATTGCGAGCATATTTTTGTTCTTCAAAATGATTTTTTCACACTTAAGATCGTTGATGAAAGTTGTATTCCTAAACATATAGATGAATTTGGGTTTGTAAATTGTCTAGTTTCAATATCAAAAGCTCAGCATATTCCCCTTTGAATGTCTAATGAAAAAGCAGAGAATTCGCCCACAAGAATGATTCAGACTAGAGTTTGCAGGTTTTATTCGTGAGACTTGATTTAATATGTCGTGGATTTATTGTGATAATCAAAGACCAATTTAAATTCGGGAAACTTAATTATTGTTGTTGAAAAAACAAGTGGGTCTGGTTCATAAAACTTCATGATAATTTCTATTACTTAACTATCGCCAAGATTATATATTTTTTTTTAACTAAACCAGCGACCCTATTTTTTTACCATACATCTAAGTTTGGATATTTCCTTGAGAATTCACACTAAAAAACCAATTTTGTCATTGTCGTGATTCTATTCTTCAAAATGGTCTTTGACGAAGCAGGTTGTGGGCAAATTTTGTTCTTCAAAATGATTTTTTCACACTTTAGATCATTGATGAAAGTTTTATTCCTCAACATATATATGAATTTCAGTTTGTGAATCGGATGGTTTTGATATCAGAAGCTCAGGATATTCCTGCTAGAATATCTAAGGAACAAGTAGAGAATCCATCTACAAGAATGATTCTAACAAAATTTTGTAGATTTTATTTGAGTGACATGATTTATTGTTTTATGGATTTATGGGGATAATCGAAGAGAAATTCTAAATTTGGGAAAGTTAAGTGGTGTGGTTGAAAAAATAGGTGGGGCTGGTTGAGAAAACATCACGATAATTCAATTACTTGACTGCCATGCAAGATTATATTTTGTTTCTTTTCACAAAACCAACAACGCTGCTTTTTTCACCATAGGTTTAAGGTTGGATATATCCCTCAGAATTAGCACTAAGAAAAGGATTTTGTCGTTGTCACGATTATGTTCTTCAAAACAATTTTTGACCATACCAATTATGTGAGGATTTTGTTCTTCAAAACAATTTTTTCACACTTTAGATCGTTCATGAAAGTTGTATTATTGGAACATATATATGAATCTAGGTCTTTGTTTCGATGTTGCGGTCACACAAATTAATTACCCTAGCTTAAAACAAATCAAACAAGATAGTATAGAGCAAGCAAGGGGTCCATCCCACGAGGACGTTTTAGTTCAGATTTTCGTGCTATATGCTATGTAATTGGGGGGAGGGGGTTGGAAGTTGTCTAGGCTAGGCTAAGACAAACTAAGCAAAAATTATATAAAACTGAAATTAATCAATAAAGCAAAAGCTTGGTCGCAAGTCAACATCCACCTACAGAAATCAAAACTGATCATGGAAATGACACATCAATTTATATTATGAATATTTATCTCCTTCAAATTGGTTTGTTAACGGATACGCCGTATAACTTACCCTAACCATCAAACAACCACAGTGTCCGCACTAGTAATTTGATTCAATGGTAGCATTAAAAACTAGATAAATTGATCAATTAAGAAATATTATTGTTTGCAATATATGTTTAGTTCGATTGAATGTTCTCCCTAAGATTAATAACATAGATCCGCTACAATTATTAACTTAGTTGCTTCACAAGTTCATATCTCACAACTTCAGTTTTGATATCAAACTTAGCAATAGATTCTCTATAATAATAGCTTCGAGTTCGCTCTTAGCAATTAAATAAACAATCATAGTAAAATAAGCATAGGAGAACTAAAATATTCATCATATAAACTGAAAAATTGAGGTAAAAATAGATCTCACAGTTCTTGAAATCTGAAGGTTTCTATGTCCTTGCAACCAAGCAAAAGAGTCTAGCCTTGCATGTTTATTGAACAACTAAATAAAAAGATGGAAGAGAACATGATTTAGGGTTTGGAAGAGGAAGATTCTGTAGCTCTAGATATTGAAGTTGGAATGGACAAAGGTCGACATCAGTAGATTGCAAGATTTGACTTTGAAGGCTATGATTTCCATGCTCTTCCTTATTTTATCTTATTTTCCTTGACTTCCCAGAAAGTTATGGATGTTAGATTTTTAATGCCACTGGAATCACTTCATTTTGATATCTAGAGCTTCTGCTCTACACAAAATATTGGTTGAAGGTCAAATATGTCAATTAGCTCCAATTACCTCATTTTTGCATCTTTCATCCAAAAATGACTTCAAAATGTAAAACAAAGAATATCAACGCATTTTATATACAAAACATATGCAAAACACTAGGTAAATATGAATGAAACTATCAAATAATATGGTCGCATCAGTTTTTGAATCTCATGATTTCGATATTAGAAGCTCAAGATATTCCTTTTTGAATGTCATGTGAAAAATCAAAATCCTGCCACAAGAATGATTCAGACCAAATTTTGCATGTTTTATTCATGAGACTTGATTTAATGTGTCATGGAGTTATTAGGATAATCAAAGACCAATTTCAAATTTGGGAAAGTTAATTGTTGTTGTTCAAAAAACATGTGGGGCTGGTTTAGAAAACATCACAATAATTTCTATTAGTTAACTGCCACACAAGATTATATTTTATATTTTAACAAAACTAGTGACCCTGTTTTTTTTACTATATAATTAAGTTTGGATATTTCCTTGAGAATCGCACTAAAAAAACAATTTTGTCGGTGTCACGATTCTATTCTTCAAAATGGTCTTTGACGAAACACATTGCGGGCAGATTTTGTTCTTTAAAACGTTTTTTTTCAAACTTTAGATCGTTGATGAAAGTTTTGCTCCTCATATATATATTAATTTGGGTTGGTGAATCTCCTGGTTTTGATATCAGAAGCTCAGGATATTCCTGCTAGAATATCTAAGGAACAAGTAGAGAATCCACTCGCAAGAATGATTCTAACATTTTGTAGGTTTTATTTGAGTGACTTAATTTAATGTGTCGTGGATTTATGGGGATAATCGAAGAGCAATTTTAAATTTGGGAAAGTTAAGTAGTGTGGTTGAAAAAATAGGTGGGGCAGGTTCAGAAAACGTCACGATAATTCTATTACTTGACTGCCACGCAAGATTATATTTTGTTTCTTTTCACAAAACCAGCAGCGCTGCTTTTTTTACCATAGGTTTAAGGCTTGATATATCCCTTAGAATTTGCACTAAGAAAAGGATTTTGTCGTTGTCAAGATTATGTTCTTCAAAATGATTTTTGACCAAGTCGATTGTGTGAAGATTTTGTTCTTTAAAACAATTTTTTCACACTTTAGATCATTCATGATAGTTATATTACTGAGCATATATATGAATCTGGGTTTTTGAATCACGTGATTTCAATATTAGAAGCTCAAGATATTCCCTTTTGAATGTCTAGTGAAAAATTAGAGAATCTGGCCACAAGAATGATTCATACAAGAGTTTGCAGGTTTTATTCGTGAGACTTGATTGAATGTGTCATGGATTTATTGGGATAATCAAGGACCAATTTTAAATTTAGGAAACTTAATTATTGTTGCTCAAAAAACAGATGAGGCTGGTTTAGAAAACGTCACGATAATTTCTATTACTTAACTGCCGCGCATGATTATATTTTGTTTTTTAACAAAACCAGTGGCCCTGTTTTTTTATGATATGTTGAAGTTTGGATATTTCCCATAGAATTCGCATTATAAAAACAATTTTGTTGCTGTCACGATTATGTTCTTCAAAACGGTCTTTGACCAAGTAGATTACGGGTAAATTTAGTTCTTCAAAATGATTTATTCACAATTTAGATCGTTGATGAAAGTTTTATTCCTCAACATATACATAAATTTGGGTTTGTGAATCACCTGGTTTCGATATCAGAAGCTCAGGATATTCCTGTTAGAATATCTAAGGAACAAGTAGAGAATCCGCTCGCAAGAATGATTCTAACCAAAGTTTGCAGGTTTTATTTGAGTGACTTGATTTATTGTGTCGTGGATTTATGGGGACAATCGAAGACCAAATTTAAATTTTGGAAAGTTAAGTAGTGTGATTGAAAAAACAGGTGGGGTTGGTTCAGAAAACATCATAATAATTCTATTACTTGACTGTCGCGCAAGATTAAATTTTGTTTCTTTTCACAAAACCAGAAATGCTGTTTTTACCATAGGTTTAAGGTTAGATATATCCCTCAGAATTCACACTATAAAAATGGATTTTGTCATTGTTACGATTATGTTCTTCAAAACAGTTTTGACCAAGCCGAATGTAGGAAGATTTTGATTTTCAAAATGATTTTATTTTTAACACTTTGGATCATTCATGAAAGTTGTATTCTTTAACATACACATGAATTTGGGTTTGTGAATCACCTAGTTTCGATATTAGAAGTTCAATATATTCCCCTTTGAATGTTTGGTGAACAAGTAGAGAATCTGGTCACAAGAATGATTCTAACCAAAGTTTGCAGGTTTTATTCGAGATACTTGATTAAATGTGTAGCGGATTTATTGGGATAAAGAAGACAAATTTTAAATTTGGGAAAGTTAATTAGTGTGGTAAAAAAACAGGTGGGGCTGGTTCAGAAAATGTCAGCATAATTTCTATTACTTTACTATCGCACAAGATTATAATTTGTTTCTTTTTAGGAAGCTCTATTATTTTCACCATAGGTTTCAGGATGGATATATCCCTTAGAATTTGCACTAAAAATATGATTTTCCTTTGTCATGATTTTGTTCTTCAAAACAATTTTTGACCAAGCAGATTACATGCAGATTCTACTCTTCAAAAAAAAATCCACATTTTAGATCCTTATGAAAGTTGTATTCCTGAACATATAGATGAATTTAGGTTTTTGAATTGCCTGATTTTGATATTAGAGGCTCAAGATATTCCTGTTTGAATGTCTAGTGAAAAAGCAGAGAATCCGGCCACAAGAATGATTCTAACCAGAGTTTCTAGCTTTTATTGGAGAGACTTGATTTAACGTGTTGAGGATTTATTAGCACAATCGAGGACCAATTTTAAATTTGGGAAAGTTAATTAGTGTGGTTGAAAAAATAGGTGGGGTTGGTTCAGAAAACATCACGATCATTTCTATTACTTTTATGCCACTCAAAATTATATTTTGTTTCTTTTCACCAAACCAGTGGCACCTTTTTTCACCAAAAAAAATATTTTGTTATTGTCACGATTTTGTTCTTCAAAACGGTTTTTGACCAAGTTGATTGTAGGCAAATTTTGCTCTTCAAAACAATTTTTTCATACTTTAGATCCTTCATGAAAGTTGTATTCTTGAACATATAGATGAATTTGTGTTTTTGAGTTGCTTGATTTTGATTTCATATCTCAAGATATTTCCATTTGAATGTCTATTGTCAAAGTAGAAAATCCTGTTGCAATTTAATTAGCATGGTACTATTCATCGTCTTTTTGAGAACAACCCACCTGTCTCCAAACTCTTTTCTTTTCTCTGCAATTTCCTATTGTTTTCCATGATTCTCTCACTTGATTATTGAGTTGCAAATCATGTGTATTCTGCCAAAGAATCATTAGAATGTTAATTAGAATATTTTTTTGTCTATTTTGTTTTATCTAATTGTAGAAAAAAATGTGATTTGCATCCTACATTAATGCATCAAATATTTCTTAAATAGAGTTATATATAGGGTATATATATACCTCCCTTGCTGACCTGGGGAAAAAAAGGAGAGAAAAGAAAGAAAGAAAACAAGGCAAGAGGATGAGAGTGAGGCAACAAAAAGAAAACAAATAAAGAAAAAAAACTCGAAGGAAGAACCTCCTTGCGACCAGCTCTTCCCCCTTCACCACAACCTCTCTCTCCTAGGCAATGACTTCCAGTAACTCCTCTCTTGACCAGACTTCCTCCCATCTATCATCACCATCTTTATCAACATTTGTCATTATCCCTATAAGCAACGATCACTGGTCATGCAGGCACTCCAGCATCATCGTCTCCAGTTCTAAGCTACAAGGTAAGTTGCATGCATTCCTCTTCACTTTGCATTTTTGTTATATACCCATTTTGCATGCTTTTGTTTTACTATTCAAGTGAATTGTAATTCACTTGAACAATAACTAAGGAGGCATGCGTGAGGCAGCTCATGCACGCCTCTTCTTTGCCCATCCGAGTCACTGGTTTGGGCAAATGACCCGACTCTTTTTTTTTTGTTTTTCTTCTAACAAGTATAAATAAGAGGAAGAAATTTGTGATTTTATTCTTTTTGCCATTTTTTTGTTTTTTTGATTGATCGAATTCTTCATTTTGTTTGGCCTTTTCATGGATCTTCATGCAGCAAGATCAAATTGCTTTTGTTGCATGGTCATGAAATCTCCAGAAATAATTTTTTTTGTTATCCAAGTTAATTGTTGGAAGGTGTTAAGTGTATTTGTGACATCGATTTTGGTTTGCTCGTGATGAGGCTTAAACAATTAAAGCCCAGTTCCTTTATTGTTTCTACTTTATCCCCAATGTTTCATTCTTGCCTTTGGTTTTTTTTTACTAGTTCTCACACTATGTATGTCCGCAATTTAGGCATAATATGTCACTTTCTCGATCGGTTTATATTCTGTCACTATTTGAGGTTTTGGTGATCAATAAGCTACATAGATTGATTCTAGTTTGAGATTGCAACCATGAATAAAACTTTGGTTACTAGGATAATTAATTTGAAAATACTTCGTTCGGTCGCAATATTTTTTTTTACTCGCTTGCAATGGTTTACGACAACTTTTACATCAAGTTATACTCTAGCAAGTCTTAAATTTTCTTCGACAATTTAACCAACATCACATGTTCATCGTTTAAGATTAGGGACCCATAATAAACTTCAATGGCCACGATGATTTATTTAAAATGCTTTGTTGATCAAGAATATGTTTTGTAAAATGGATAATTAGCAGCAATTTTTTCATAATATTTGAATTTGAATCATCTTATAAGTAAGCGCTGGTCCAGGTTTTCATAACAATCGAACCAATACTAAATCATCTTGGTTTGGAAATAGAGTATTGGAATAAAACTTTAAATGCTAGAATAATTTATTGGGGAATGCTTTATTGGTTCACTTTTTTTTTTGCATGCAGCCATCGTACTTAGAAGGCACAAAACTTTTATTGCCTTTTTTGCTTGGTTTTTATTGTTTTTATTTTTTCCTTTTCTTGCATCTTCATGCACCATGACCAAGTTACCTTGATTAAATAATTATTAGGACCTCTTAAAAAAAATAGATTTTCATAGGCAATCGAACCACCATCACATTATATGTTTATGGTGGAACCATAAAACAAAACTTCAAATTCTTGAATGGTTTATTGAAAACTATAGAGTTTGTCCGTGGTTCTTTTTAAGGTTGGCACACAATAGTTCACAATAATTTTTGTGTACTATCTCAATTTTCAATCAGCTTATATTCGAGCATCTTCATATGATTTGGTTGCGTATTAAACTAACACCAAACGGTCTTGGTTTGAGGTTGGGTCCTTTATAAAAAAGCCAATGGCTATGATAAATTCTTGAATCGTTTGTGGTGGAAACCAAGGTTTTCAAAATCTCAATTTTGACGCAACATAGAATTGGTTTTTGAACTCGGTTCATAAAATTATCTGTAAAATATTTCCGTACAAAAATTGTACAATCACAGCTAAAATCATGTAGATAGAAAAATCGTAGAATTGTAAGTAAAATATTTCCAAATACAATAGAACACAATTATGTTCATAAAATTTCATCAGTTAACGTTCATACATAATTTAAAATAACTTAAAAATACAATACAAAACAATTATGTCCATAGAACATTGACAGAGCATGCAATTGATCACATTTACAACCATTTACAGGAAGTAAAATATCAATAATTTTGGACTCGACTATGCATGCTATGTTTTGTTAATTCGGCTATCACACCGAGGATAGTGTTTTGTAAGGGGAAATGCAACAAAAGAAATTATCTAACCAGTAGCGTATAAATGAGTTTTTGTATCCTTAATTCCTCGAAAAACCCCTGCATAGCCAAGGAAAGGAGAACAACAGGAGCACCAAGTGACAGAGAAACAGAAGATCATGCACAACCCTCAGATAAGTTGTGGCATATTGGCGTATTTGGTCTCCCAAAATCTTAATAAGTTATGAATCGTTAACTCTTTACACCATGTACAAAATATTATTCATACGAAATATAAACCGCATAACACCATCCTTATGATTTCTCCTCGAGATTAGACTCCAAAGTCAATAACAAGGCCAACAATCTCCTTGCTATAGGACTCAAGCTCTCTAACTGTAATCTCTCACTATCATCATTTTTCAATCTATTTAACTCATCATCATCATCCTTCTCCAAAAGTGAATTCAGCGTCTCACTATAATCCACAAGCAGTTTCACATATCGTGCAAGTGGATGAATCACTCCACCTAGCATAGGTTTTCTAGAAGTCTCACTTTTCACAGCATTCTCAAACTCCACAGAAGTCCCTTTAGCCGCCCTTCCCAATCCAGCCAACACTCTTTTCGCCTCGGTGCACACAAACTCATCCATAACCATAGCTTCCAAATCTGGGAAAACACCAGACAATGCATCATACATGTCCAAAATCCTAAACAACTTCTCCGGTGACCTCCTTCCAAAAGCCACTGCCTCTACAAAATTCAACAACTGCATCAAAAACACCTTTACAGTCTCATTTAATAATTCAACTGCATCAAAAACCAAAAGAACACAAAGAGAGGCAACTTGGCCATGTTTCTCCATAGATGAAGAATAGCATTAACAACAAACATTAAGGTAGCCAAGATGATTTGAGAGATGAGAGATGGAGATGAGCCAAGAGGGGTGAGAAGATAGCGAGAAGAACTGGGGAAATTAATTAACATTAACAGTTGAAGTGGGATCAGTTAGGATCGTAAAACCAGACCGATCTGGTCTGATTTTATGATTCTACTTGATTCTAATGGAGTCTGATTTTTCTACTCCATTTTACCATATTTGTTCTTTTGATTTGGTTGTGTATTAAACTAACACCAAGCGGGATTGGTATGAGGTTGGGTCCTTATAAAAAAAACAATGGCTAGGATAAATTATTCAGAAGTACTTCTGTAACAACCCTAGATTTTTTTTCCTCCTATTTGTTTATTTGTTAATCTTTCCCCCTATAAAAGGGTAGATGAAGCATGAGAATTTTTTTTTCTCTCGCCGAAATTTCTAACGAAATTTCGGCAGAGTCTCCCCTATATCGGGAGATCCCAAGTTATCCATAACACAAACTGCACACAATTTTAATCACATCTCATCCACAATAACATCCATTTTTAATACAATCAACTGCATCATTCATTCCAGAATATGCTCAGGACCATATTCATTCCCAACTCCATCTTACATCACACACATAAGATAAAAATTAAAAGAGCCAGTTCGCACACAAAGATTTCACATATAGATACATATATACATATACATCGAACATAACACAGTTTAATATTCTAAGATAATCTAATACTTTCTAATATCCTGAGCGTAGGTTGATACATTTAATATTACAGAAACAAAATTTATGAATATACTATTCTATACAATTTACATGTCCTTCTACATAACAAAATTTCACCATAACTCCCTAAGTTCCTATCTTATACAAAAAGAAATTAAGGCTTAAAATCTATTCCTGACGAGAATGGGAAGAACCTGCAAAATATAGATTTTCCATGAGTAAAACAATTAAGTAAATACTAGCAATTTACAGAAGAATTTGAACAACATATCCATCAATCTACTTAAATCATATGAGATTCGAAACACAACCATATACACCCTTTTAAGGTTATATAAAAGATTTATTTCTTTTGTCTGCTCTTTCCCCTTTTTCACATCGAAGAGACTATAGTCGACACTAATGACCTCCAATAGTGTCTCTAGTTACCCGTCCTGAAATCAACTAATCAGTTTCATGAAAATGTTGACACGAACATAACCGTTGTGCCATTAACTATATATATATATATATATATATATTTCCTTTAAAACCAAAATAGTTAATTCTTGTTTCGTTATTTCCTTAGGAGGTTTTAGAGTATGCCGATGTCAAGGATTCTTGACATCATTAGCTTTCATTTCAGAAAGCTAATCAAGTCTATAAATTTTGTCGATATCGACGTCACCTGCCGATATCATTAACTATTCCGAAATCGAATAGTTAATCAAGTTTATACATTATGCCGACATCACCCACCGATATCATTAACTATTCTGAAACCGAATAGTTAATCAAGTTTATAAATCATGTTGATATCGACGTCATCGGTCGATATCATTAACTATTCCGAAATCGAATAGTTAATCAAGTTTATACATTATGCCGATATCGACGTCACCCGCCGATATCATTAACTATTCTGAAACCGAATAGCTAATCAATTCTATATCTCACCACCAACGTATCGGTAATGCCGATATCAACCAACTTGTTTCTTTCTACACACACACACACACACATATATATATATATATATCTATTTTTCCATCCCCTAACCTTTCATTTACTCGTTTTCCTTTCCTCATCAATAAGCACCAAATTATAATTTATAGTTCAATAACTAGTAAAGAAAATAATTATTAGATAAAGAAAATATAGGTACCAAGTACCTACCTGCTATGAATGTTCGACTTGCGTTACCCTGTTGTTGTTGTTGTTGCCCTTCACCCGCGGTTCTTCCTGAAACCACAAATACCCGCCATTTTTTTATATTAATCCACATATCACACACAACAACAATAAAAATGGTAATAATATTCATTTCCCTTTACCAATTCTTTTCTTTCTCACTTATATTCCTCATTATCATCCTTTAATTTTTCAGCTCATTTATAGTCAAAATGGACATCATGAATTCAATTTTTTTATCACCATTTGTTCTCTTCTTTTATTTTCTGAAGATCAAGACACATTTTATGAAGGGAAAGGGAAATTTCTACCCTTAACATGGTTAAATTTTGCTATTTTCTCAACTTGGTCGAAACTGTCAACATAGGTGACAGCTTGACCTCTCCTCAGTGTTTTACCCATATCTGGAGTTCCAGAACTCCAAATTAGACGGCGTTGGACTCGTTGGAAAGCTAACACTCCCAGATACAACTTCTATGAAGGGACCCTCCCTGAATTATGTATTTTTAAGGTCCAAATGTCCCTAAGAAATAGGGAAACGAAACTGCCCTGTTTTGAAAAAAAAAGAGAAAGTATCTCCAATTCATCTTCAATCCTTGATTTCTCATCAATAACAGCCATGTCTTCCCTTTATTCATGAAATCCTACTCATTTATGCATTTTCCTAACATTTTGTGTTAAAAACCCTAATTCCCAATTCAAGAACAATCATGAACTTCTAATCAAATTGAAGTTAATTTCATAGAAATTGGAATTAGAACTCCTTACTTGGATGGAATCTAACAATTTTGGAAGAATCCTAGCCTTCTTCTCCTTGAAAATACCCAGCCACTCTTCCTCCTTTCTTCCCCAATTTCTTCACTTTCTTCTTGTTATTTCTCCACCCAATTGTGTTCTTCCACTTTAGAAATCCAAGGCTTGTATGGGTTTACAATTTTTTTGGGTGTTTACTCTTGCTTTTTATGAAATGAATTTCGAAATTCTCCCTCCCCTCTTTCTTTTGTTTTAGTTGGTCATGGCTGAGAGAAGAGATGGGTATATATAGTCCCATATCTTCTTAATTCTATTTTGACCCCGTTTTTTTTTTTTTTTGCTTTTCATAAATTTTGTATTATAACAACATTTAAATTATTATTTTTTTGTAAATCTCCTACCTCTATGTATACTTTATTCTCGGGTTTCACAACTTCGCTCATCCATAAAAAAGTGTTGTTGATTATTCAACAATGTTTCATTTGTCCATAATAGTTAACAATGTTTTTGGCATGATATTTCAATTTTGGTCGGTCTTATATTATGTTGTCGTCTAAGTTTTCATTGGCAATTGAACCAACAATAAAAGGTCTTAATCTACGAATTAAATTTCATAATAAAACGCTGCATGGTAGATTGCTTTATTGCAACATGCTTTGTTTTCATGCAATATTTTTTGTTCTTTTTTGTCCATAATAAAATTTTGATTGGTAGAGCTTCTATTTTCGACTCAAGTTCATCTTGACTATAAAATCTTATCATTGTTGTTGCTAATGTTTGCATTCAAAATCATTTTTTATTAAAAGCTTCATCATGACAAGTCATCGCCAACGTCTACAACCAGATCATCACATTGAAACATATGCTTATCCTACAGGTGTTTTTGTCGATGACCTTTTTCCTGTTGGGGATGAAGTTTTTGGTAGCGGTGCAAGCTCTTCGAACGATGAGGATGCTCATCAATGTATTTTGGAATGCGATGCATGTATAAACTCTCATTTTAAAGATCACCCTACTATTGTTTCTTTATCTTCTGGTTCAAGTTTGCGAGCAGAAATGAATCAAACTGATAATGCAAACATGAGTGGTTCTTAATCCTCAAACAATTTCTCTTCTTTGAGATCAAGCTATCAAGGTGGAAGTGATCTAATTAATTTTTTCTTGGCAGTTCATAGCCAATATAATAGCATTGGTCAATCTTTTTGTCCAAAAAAAAGCATGAGCTATTTCACCATCCTTAAACATTTCTTTCATCTTGATTTTGTTCGTCAAGCCCTAAGATTTTCATTTTTTTGGATTTCATTTTATTTCAGGAACTTTGGTTGAGTCTTTGGATTTCGGTGATAAAACATGGAAATGTAGGCACTGCGATGCTCTTTTTTGGTATACAGAGGGTTTGGTGTGTTCGAGAAAAGCAAACTCATCTTTTACATTATGTTGTGCTAATGGCAAAATCAAATTGCCTACTGCTACTAGCAAACCTCAATTTCTTGATGAGCTTCTAAATCCTAACAATGGTTCATCGCCCATCAAGTTTTGAAATGATATTCGTGCCTATAATTCGATGTGTTTCTTTCACTTCAATGGGGGAGAAGATTGATAATAATGTTAATTCCCAACCAGGACCATATCTTTAAAATAAAGGGACAATGCCACCATTTTATGGTTGATGGCGAATTGCCCAGGTTTGCACAACTTTACATCTTTGACACAGAAAATGAAATTCATAACTGACTGTGCCCATCTAATCATAATGGTTGTCAATCATCTTTGGATGGAGATATTGTTAGGGAACTTATCGTGATGCTAGATTCTTCCAACAAATTGGTCAAGTTGTTTTGACAGGTTAGGCATAGGCTTCACGGGAATGATTTCCCTGGTTTCAAACTTTGTTTGATTGGGAAGAGAAACGGTGACTCAAGGCAGTATGATGATCCTTCCTCTAATTACAATCTAATAAAGATATTATTATTGAAAGTTATTATGAAAATCTTCACAGGATCTCTAAATTGCATCCCAAATTTATATCTCTTGAGTATTATCCTGTCTTATTTCCTTATGGTTAGGATGGTCAACATACTAAGATTCCATTCACAAACCAAGAGCGGGAGGCTCCTATAAAACATCAAAAAGGGTCAATGAGAGCATATTATACTTATGCAATTCAAGAAAGGGTCGCAAATGATAGTACTTTTACTAAAGGGGAGACTTTATCAATAAGTTTTGGTTGATGCATTTATGAATGTGGAACAAGAACACCTAGATTTTATTCGCTCAAACCTAGAGAATGTTAGGACTAAATATTATAAAGGTATACAAGAGACTATTCTAAGTGGGGATGTTAATGGTTCAAGAACTAGAAAGATCATCCTCTCATCTTCTTTAACTGTAATCCCACGGTACATGATGAACAATTATAAACCTAAGGATCAAATTGACATCATTGCAAGGGTTCTCAATACAATCTTAATGATATGATTTCATTCATTGAATCATGGAAGCCCTTTGGAAAAATAGTTGCTTGTATTTTTTATGCTTATTGTTTTGTATATTTGTGTTAATTCAATACAACATTTTATTGAATTTTTCCACATTTTGTAGATGTTTGCGTGGTTGAATTCCAAAAAAGAGGCTTGCCACACACTCTTCTGTTGATTTGGCTTCCTTCCGAATACAAATTCGGGACACCTGAGGATGTTGATTCAATTATTTCAGCAGAACTGCGAGACAAAATAGATGATCCTCTTTGTTTTGAAATTGTTTCTAAATATATGTTGCATGGCCCATGCGGAATTGCTGGCCCAAAAGCCCAATGTATGAAGGGAGACAAATGTTCTAAACATTTCCCAAACAAAATTAAAGAATCAATAGTGTTTGGTGAGAATGGATTTGTGTTTACAGGAGGGGAAATTTTCCTGGCTTATATGTTTTGAAAAATGGCATTGCTCTCTATAATTGTTATGTTGTCCCATACAATAAAGAGCTATTAATACGTTACAATGAAAACTACTATGTTGTTTTCTCTCAAAATGAATGTTTATCATCTATTTTAAAAAGGTGAGGTCTTAATAAGACAATGCTGACAAATTACTTCGATCAAAACAAGAACGATGTTAAAGCAAATCAATTATATTACTCACAGTTTCCAAACAAATATGTTAATGATGCTTGGCAAAAAAATGGATTTGCAGAACAAGAGGTATTTCTCTTGAACATATAACATATGTGCATCATGTCGCTGGAGAACTATATTTCTTATGGATGCTATTGAATCATGCTTTGAAAATCTATGCTTGTGATATTGGAATGTACTAGATTATGTTAGAATATTAAATTTTGTTGTGTTATGTATATATGTGTGTGTGTGTGTGTGTGTGTGTGTCAACCTATGTTTGGATGCCAACACAAAATGGGCAAACAAGTAGTTTCAATTGTCTTTTGGTTGACCACAAGGTTTTTACACTTTATATGATCTTTTTTCATTAATTAATGCAATTTTATACTTCGATGTCCTATGCATATTTACACATCTTATTTAATTTTTCTACGTATCATTTGCAGTTTGTTGTTATATATATGTGGGTGGGTGTATTTATGTAATTTGTTGCGTTTTCCCGCGAGGCTTGATAAATCCTCTTCATTTCTTTTGAGGTTGAAATTAAATGAAATACTCTCCCATCCATATTTTGATGTTCCTCCTTTATTTTCATGTTGTTAAAATCATTTTTTCATTAGCAAATATGGTATTTAATTAAAAAAATAAGGGTGGAGACATTGGTCGTCCCATTCTTCATTTTATTGGCATTTTAGGATTACAGCCACATCATCGCAATTCTTATATCATTTTGCTTCGATTTTTACATGGTAGGGTGGTTCACTACAAGGATCATCCAAAGCCAGGGATGCAACAAATTTTCATCTTAACATAAGTGAGGGTGATTATGTTGAGATCAAACACTTCTACACATATGAATATTGATGTGTTAATACTATGGTTGATCATGAGGCAATTATAGACTTGAAATCCAATACCAAAATAACACATCTTGATTATGTTAGCCATGTTGTGCCACAACACCATTTTCATCTTATTGATTTTGCGCATGTTATAACCAAGGGCAAGGGATCAAGGATCCTTACAGGTATTTTAAAAAATATACCTTCAAATTATACGAGAAACAAATACCCAATATATTATTTATTTAATCTACCAATTATTTAAGATGTTCTGGGCAGGCTTAAAGCAATCCAACCACTTGAAAAAATATTGGTTTAAGATCATGGACTTGAGGATAAAAGGGAGTTCATTATTGAGAATATAAGGTTTTTTCCTACCAATTTTTTTTATTATATTTTTCAATGCTTTTGTGAGGAAAATTTCAGAATTGAAACAAGGGGAGGAGCTGTGGGCTGCTTTATGGGGTGGCATTGCTCGAAGCTTTGATGATGATATTGTTATTGAATAATAATCTCCTGTTATTTTTGTTTTCACGGGGTTTGAGTTACATAATTTTGAGGTGTGGTGCATTTTTTTAAAGGCAATTGTATCGTACAATTTTTTAGTTCATTTTACAATTACTTTTTTATATATATTCTGATTTATATTCGATATTTCTATTGCTTGCATTCTAGGTTCACCAAATCTAACTAGGACAGTTGCTTCACTTTGGTATTTCAACCCGTATATTCTAGAAGTTTTGCCATATAAACATTTGTAAGTCCCTAATATTCTCAAGATAATTAGCATATGATTTTTACTTGATCATTGAATATTTATTGCTAATTTTATTAAACTTTATTAAATTCAACTACGGTAAGAAGTCGGTTGATGTCCATAATCTTCCTCCATCTTTGCACGCCATCGTGTCATTGGATCAACAAATCAATGAAAACCAAAAAACAATTAAAAAGATCTTATGCACCCATTTTAACATAAGGTTTTTTTTACTAAAGCTTAAGGGTACCCTTTTAACATTGGTTTCTAGCTTTTATGATGATTTTTTTCCTTGGTTTATGCAGAACATGCGCTTCACTTGAAAATCACCCATTACTGATTATGATCTTTACAATGGGTGGTGGTGTAAAACATGTCCAAAATGCACAAAAATACTCTTTGGCTCCTCAGACAACCTCAGATGCATTGAACATGACTCCAACATCTGCACCTATTCCAAGATGAAAAATTTCAACGCATAATCTATTGTTTCATATAGAAACATTTTTAAAGAAAATCATATACAACTTTAATTTTTTTATGCAAGTTTAAAGTGAAACGCCTCAGTGCATCATTTCATTTATGACAAAAAAATTATCGATCCTTATGTGGTGCCACCACAAATCACTTAAGCATTGAACGAAATGAAAAATTTTCAACTGCGGTTTGGAGCCTATAAATCAGCCCTCAACAAATGTGACATATATGTTGCTAATGTATTTGATGATGGCTGAGAGCAATCTTCGGTTACTTAGTTAGAACAATTTGGAACATGATCCTCGACCACTTCCACAACCATAGTTGCAGGAGATGCATCGATGATCCAGCTAGACACACTCACCCCAATAACCCAACCTAACAACACCCCGCCATCCTAGCATCAACAAAGCATTATTTTGGAAAAAACTGGCAAAGGCAGCTACCACCCAAAAGCTAAGGCTTTGGCTTTTACCGATACCTGTTTAGAAAATATGTCATTTTTCTTTTATCGCAAATATAATAATTGATTCAAATTTAATGCTTTTAATCTTTGCAAAAGACTTTCATAACATTTGTTTCTTTGCATCTCTTGCATTTTCTTAAAATAAGCTTGCTTATATAATAATATTTTCTCTTTTTCTAAATTTTCCAGTCATCTCAAGCAAAAAGCAATCATTCTTAAAGAAAAAAGAGCCACTAGCTAATAAACAAAAAAAACACACATTCTCCCCCAGCAAAGGATGTTTTGCACACCAATCCTTTCTTGATTATTTGTAGCATTTTCTATCACATGACATCAACTTTTTTTCCATTTAATTTAATAGCTTGCAGTGTTTGTTTTTAACTGGGGAATTAGCAAGGGGATGAAATGTCTCACTTTGAGGAGGGGTTTTGGCTTCGTCCTTCACCTTGACATCCCTCTATTTTTGCAATGATCTGCAAGTAGTTTAACTAGCGTTCTTTTGTAATGTTTTGTAACACAGGGGCTAGATTTCCGAAGCAGTAATTTGCATTGGCGCAACCAACTTTAACTTAAATACGCAAGCATGCCTATGGCAGTGCACAGACAATATAGCTAGTGTGTGTGTGTGTGTGTATATATATATATCATATGTAACTCTCATCTCTCTAGTCTTTGGTCCTATTCACACGTAATGACATAATGGAATATACATGATTTAGCCTAACAATTGTTACAGACTCCAATGGTGCTGACATGAACAAGAAGAGAAAGAGATCGAGGGAAGATCATGTTTTCAATCCCTTGTTGAATAGTTACGAGGGTTGTAGCGAAGGGAAGATATATAGGCTACTCCAAATGAGGGAACAAATGATAAAACTAGATGATAAGAAGAAAGCAGTTGTTGATGATTTTGGAAAAAGGCTTCATTTGATTCACTTGCTTCGCATAACTTCCACAGAAGCTGATGAGAACAATGTAGGCTCGGCCTTGGAGAATCTGAAAGAATTATATCGAAGTGTCTCATTAATCGGTGATTTTGTGCAAAGGGTTGTTGCTTACTTTGTTGATGGATTGGTTGGAAGGCTCCTCACCAAGAAATCCCCCCTCTACCATATGATCATGAAGGAACCAACAAGTGAAGAAGAGTTCTTGGCATTCATAGAGATGTACAGGGTGTCTCCTTATTATCAGTTTGCTCATTTCACTGCAAAAAAGGCTATCCTCGAGGCCTATAAGAAGGAAGAAGAGAATAACAAGAGTGCATGCCATGTTATTGATTTTGACGTCTCGTATGTCTTGGTGAGGAGCCTTGGATTATATGTATCATTGGATGATTAGACTGGCCATGAGTGGTGTTTATGAATTCTACATCGAATAACAAATGTTGATCATTCTCAATTCTTTGTCTGCGGAATGGTATCCGGTGCGACAATCATTGAAAAATAGGTTGAAATCCTTAGATTTCAATAATCTCGCTGATGAAATGTTGTTTGAGAGGGAGCGTCTGCATGTTTGAAAGGGTATACGGCACACTGGAAGAAGCGCAGGTCATTTGGATGTTACTGCTAAATTCATTCCATGGTTTGAGCAGGCTGAACTTAGAGAAGATGACTTTGATGAAATAGATGATGTAATTGGAGACCCCACTTATGTTCCTACAATATAAGATAATTCTAAGAAGTTTTAATATTGTTTTTTTTAAAGACAATTGGTTGTGTTATTTTGAACTGCATAAATTATGTTATTTAAGTTTTTATTATAATGTATGCATGTTTTTGATAATATAATATCAGCAATGAATTGATAATAATTCATTGATAATATTATGCATGTTTTTGATAATATAATATCAGCAATGAATTATAATAATTCATTGATAATATCTGCAACTTGATCAGTGGGAGTCGTTAGTTGAAACTAATAACTATAATATTGCACTCATTTAAATTTTCAATAATAATTAGACCATACAAGTGGGAATTGATTAAGTGTTTAACATTTTTTTGTTTCTATAGTATGTGTTCAATTATTATTTGTTTAATTTAGAATGGAGTGACAATATATGTAATTGAAATTGTACTATACTCTAATATTTGTTATTGGTGTCAATAGCGCTTAATATGGTTGCATCTAAGAGCATTACTGTTGATTTGAACCATGGAGACAAACTAAATGAAAAGAATTACGGTGTTTGGCATCGTAAGATTGAATATCTCCTGGAAGAGCAAGAAATGCTGGAAACAATCACATAACCAATGGTTGAACCTGAGCAAGGAGACACTACTCAGCATAGGCTTGATATGGAAGCATATCAAACCTATAAACACAAAGATCGTGTCGCTCGCATTTTGATGTTGAGCAACATGCGAAATGATATAATGTTTCGTTTTGAAAGTCATCGTTCACCTCAATCTGTTTGGGACACAGTAAAAATTCAGTATGGAGGAACCTCCACTACTAGACTTCATCAGTTAACCCTGAAGTTCGATGGCTACAAGAAGCGCCAAAATCAGACGATGAGGCAGCATCTTACAGTCATGTCTAACATGATTAGTGAATTACGGGGTGCTGGGCATGAAATGACTGATGAACAACAAATCCAAGCAGTAATCCACTCTTTGCCAAACAATTGGGAACACATGCGTGTTAACCTTACCCATAATGAAAACATCAAAACATTTGATGATGTTGCTCGTCATGTCAAGCTTGAAGAAGATCGACTTCATGTTGAAAAGCCTATACATGAGGTTTATGTCTGAGACAAAAATGCGTGGTACATAGGCTCCAAGTTATAAGATGGGTCGTGCTAAGGGCCAAAATATGGCAAGAGAGGAAAAAGAAGCATAGTAAAAATGGATTTAAAAAGCAAGCATGGAAAACTTGGCTGTAGAAAGATAGAAATGAATTGTTTCAATTGTGATAAACCTGGTCACTTTCGCTAGTGGTTGCACTAAGCCACAGTTACTATTTAACAACGATTATCACTCTAACTTGCAAACATTCTCATAACTCACTAAATAAAATTGTCTAACAAATCCATGATAAGAGCTAGATATAATGATGTGTGACGCAGTAGAACAACACAAGGAATATGATCAACGTCGATATTCCATAAATAAATCTAGGATGAGAGGAACTCTAAGAAAAAGTTCAAACTTTATTTAGTAATTCAAAAGATAATTACCAAAAATGGAAAATTTGAGATAAATACAGAAATTGAAAAGGCTATAAATCCTGAGCAAGCCGGAATTGATGGAAGTCGATTTGGACTTGGAAAACAAAAGTTATGGCTAAACGAAACATTCCTAAAATGGCAAAAACGACGATTTCGGGGCCTAAACGATGGAATTCGGCCAAAAACTGGTATGCATCAACAACAAAGCTTTTGATTTCCTTCGGAAATGCCGAGACGCATCAACTGGGCGAGTTTCGCGTCATTCCGACTTCAGCGCCTGGACTGCGAAAATTCAGTTGCCTTTGAATTTCAGATGCTCTGTCTTGAGCATGTATGCTTTTGCCACTTGTTCTACATCAGTCTCCTCCACGTGAAAGGAACTCGACCTCAAGTTAGGTTTAGGATCAGGATATAGGGGTTCCTCTGCAAGGTACTGGAACAAATCTGCAACATTGAAAGTCTTGGAAATTCCCATGGTCTTAGGTAGGTCAATCACATAGGCATTATCGTTTATCTTCTTCAAAACTTGATACGAACCATATCTCTTGGGCTTCAACTTGTTGTAAGTTCCTACAAGAAACCTTTCTTTGCGCAAGAAAATCATCACTGAATCTCCCTCCTCAAACACCTTGCGACGCGTGTGCTTATTTGTAGTTGCCTTGTATTTTGCATTTGTCTCTTCCAACTTCTGCCTCACCTCTTCATGCACAGCTTGTGCTTGTATAGCCATATTTTTTGCAGTAATACTAAATCCTTGACCCCCCTTGGGTAAATGAACTAAGTCCACAGTATGCCTTGGTGGTGACACATATATCATAGCGAAAGGAGTTTTCCCTATTGCAATATGAACAACATTGTTGTAAGCTAACTTAGCCTGTGGTAATGCATGATTCCACTGTTTTGGCTTATCTCCACAAATGCTATGAACCAGATTTCCCAAGGTCCTGTTCGTCACCTCTGTTTGTCCATTAGTTTGCGGATGTGCGGTAGTGCGGTAGTGCTACGGTTCAGCGAAGTCTGAAACATCTTCCATAAAGTCACCCAAAAATGACTGAGGAACTTCGTGTCGCGATCAGAGGTAATTGACTACGGCACTCCATGATGTTGGGGCACTTCCCTGAAAAATAGTCGGGCTATGTGCGAAACATCTAATGTCTTTTGGTAAGGGATGAAATGAGCCATCTTTGAGAACCTGTCAACCACCACAAAAACAGAATCTACCCCTAGCTGGGTGCGAGGTAGTCCCAGCACAAAATTCATAATCCTCCCAAATATTGTTAGGAATAGGTAAGGGTGTATAAAAACCAGTATTTTGTGACTAGCCTTTAGATACCTGACACATATAGCACCTTTGAACAAAATTGCCCACATCTCTCTTCGGCTGCGACTAGAAATATCGCTCTTCCAAGCTACCCACTGTCTTGTCTTGACCCAAGTGTCCACTCAACCCACCCCGTGTAGGTCACGGATTAACTTCTCTCACAGAGACATCCTAGGAACACACAAACAATTTCCGTGAAACAGAAACCCTTCACTCTCATGGAAGTCATTGACAGGATGTTTCTCAATACACTTGGCCCAGATTTCTTAAAAGTCTTTATCCTCCTGATACAACTCCTTTAGGCACTCAAACCCCACAATTTCATGAGCCAATGTCACCAGCAGATTGGCACGACAGCTCAGTGCATCAGCAACCCGGTTCAAAACACTAGACTTGTGTCAGATAGCAAAAGGGAACTTTTGAAGGAAAGTTGCCCACCTGACATGCATGTTATCCAAGTGTTTCTGGCTATTGATAAATTTCAGGGCTTGATGGTCAGTGTACAAAACAAACTCCCTCTGCACTAGATAGTGTTCCCAATGCTTCAAGGCTCGGACCACCGCATAGAACTCTTGATTATACGTACTCCACTTCTTACGAGCCTCACTCAACTTCTTGCTGAAGAAGGCTACTGGTCGTTTCTCCTGGGATAGCACAACCCAATCCCCATGCCACTTGCATCACACTCAACTTCGAAAACTTTCTCAAAACTTGGTAGGGCCAATACTGTCATAGTGCATAGCTTCTCCTTGATCAATGCAAAGCTCGTTTCTGCCTCTTCTCCCCACTGAATTTTGCCTTTCTTCATGCACTCTGTTATATCCACATAAATCTACAGTAGAAGGTGGCTAATCCGTGGAAGCTTCGAACTTCACTCACAGTCTTTGGTGCTGGCCATTCTCGAATTGCTCGGACCTTCTCTTAATCCACATGAATCCCATCTGAACTCACCACATAACCCATGAACAACAAGCTATTGGTCATAAAGTTGCACTTCTTCAAATTAAGGAATAGTTAGTTATCTTGTAGAACTGCCAACACTTCTCGTTATTGCTTCACATGAACATCCTCGCTCTTACTATAGATAATAATATTGTCAAAATAAACAACAATGAATTTTCCCACAAAAGGCCTCAATACTTGATTCATTACGCGTATAAAAGTGTTGGGCGTTTGACAGTCCGAACGGCATGACCACCCACTCATATAACCCGTCTTTGCTTTTGAACGCTGTCTTCCACTCGTCTCCTGGTCTGACCCGAATCTAGTGATACGCACTGCGAAGATCAATTTTCAAAAATAGTTTCGAACCCTCAAGCTGATCCAACATGTCATCGAGGTGGGGAATTGGGAAGCGATACTTGACGATTATCTTGTTGATAACTCGGTTGTCCACACACATACGCCAAATCTCATCTTTCTTTGGTGTTAACAATGCAGGAACCGAACATGGACCCATGCTCTCACGGATAAAGCCCTTCTGCAATAGCTCTTCAATTTTCTCCCTCAGGACCTTGTTCTTTTTCGGACTCATCCGATAATGTGGAAGATTTGGCAAGCTTGCCCCTGGTATGAGGTCTATACGGTGCTGAATATCCCTCAAGGGTGGTAAGTTGTTTGGCAAATCTTCTGACGTGATATCCCTGAATTGCTTTATCAACGATTTCAGCTTTTCAGGAACTGCTATCGGAGCCCCTTCCTCTCCCACCACGAGGGCCTTGACCACTAACGCATAGAACTCTGGTGCACCCCTAATGTCTTCCATAAACTCGGTGTTAGAACTGGTTATAGTAAAAAAGGACTGCCTCTCCACTTCAGAAGGCTTATTGGGTAGTGCTTTCTTCTTGTAAGGAACCATAGCAATTTTGTGTGACCCCCTTGTAAATAGGTAAGTGTTATCCCGCCCCTTGTATGTAATATCAACATCATATTGCCACGGCCGACCCAGCAACACATGGCTAGCATCCATATCAATTACATCATAGACTACATCTTTGTATATCTTTCCAATGGAAATAGGAACGTGATAAATTTTAGTTGCCTTCATAGTGGGTCCCTTCTTGATCCAGCCAATAGTGTATGGATTTAGGTGCTCCTCGGTTGGCAGCTTTAGGTGTTCTACTAGGCCCCTTGCAACGAAGTTCTCACAACTCCTGCTGTCCACGATCAAATCACACACTTTCTGACTAATTGTGCAGTATGAACGGAAGATGTTATTTCGCTGACTAGCATCTTCTTGTCTTGGAGTGTACAATAAACGCTGCACTACACAATTGACCAGTTCTCCATCTTCCTCAGCAAACTCTACCACATCATAGAAGTCACCTTCTCCTTCGACATCTTCAGCAGCCTCTGGATCTCTTTCTTCCCTTTTTACCTAGTTGACAGGCCCGCGACGATCTGGGCAAGTATTAGAGAGGTGCCCAGGTTTCCGACAGCGATAACAAACCTAGGTGCAGGTCTATCACAAGGGGTTGGAATTCAAATTCGTGTTCTAATTTGGATTTCTGGGCATATTCTTATTGACCTGGACTGTTTGGCTTGTGCTGCTGCCTCCTTCCTTGGACTGGTTCAACATGCCTACTGACTGAACACCTTTATCTTTGCTAGCAAATGGTGAATCTGGATTGCTTCTACAAAATCCTGAAGTTCCTCCTCTTCGTTCCAACAGCTCGGCCTTTAATGTTAGGTTATCAGCTTCCTCCACAGTCCAAACCACTTGTAACCTGATCTTATCTCGCAGCGATGATTTCAATCCATTCATATATCTGGCTACACGTTGCCCCTCTGTTTCGTTCAGATTGTTTCACTCTAAAAGTTTAGAGAACTCCGTAGTGTAATCAAACACGAATTTGGGTCCTTGTGAGCAATCCTGAAGTATCTGAAATAGGTATTGTTCATAATCTAGTGGCAGAAACCTCCCTATCATAAGTTGCTTCATTCTACGCCATGTTCTCACAAGCGTCTTCCCCTACCACTATCGATTCTTCTACAATTGATCCTACCATATTGCAGCCCCTCCTTTCAATTTGAATGCTACAAATCTCACCATCTTTTCTTCTAGTATCTCTATCATCTCAAAGAACCGCTCCACTTCGGTAACTCAATCAAGAAAATCTTCTATTCGCAGATTCCCATTGAAACTTGAAATACTTAAACCCTAATCAGATAAACAATTTTTTTGGCTGCAAGCAAATCTATCCCCAGAAAGCGCACATTTTAAGTGTAAGTGAGTGAATAAAACTCTAGTTATTCTAGATTCTTACAAGAGCTATACACCCTGACTCGAACTCAAAACCTGTTGTGCAAATCTCAAACTCTTTGTCGTCACGCCAGGTCACTTGAGAACTAATTAGATAAACAAACATTCTCATAACTCACTAAATAAAATTGTTTAACAAATCCATGATAAGAGCTAGATATAATGATGTGTTTGCTACATCAACCAATGGTACACATAGGATATTTCATAATTTTTGCATCTTGTGACGCTCAAAAATTAAAAATTCACAAATAAATTGCTTGAACCAACAATTTCAGAGTTGATCAAGACCAAAATGTTTCAGTTTCGAACTATTCAATGATCTTGGGACACAGAGTTGATCAAGAACAAAACGTTCACTTAGTGTTAGAGTATAAATACATATATACGTATTGTATAGGACACGTGTAATGCATGGTATATGAAGGTGCTATATATACCTGTTGTACTACACACGCAGATGTTATGTTGAATAAACAGTAAAACAGAATTATTCAAAGTTTTCATTTCCCTCTCTTTTTCCTTTGTTCTCTCTCTTCTTCTCCTTCTCTGTTCTTTAGTGATCATCAGTATTGGTGTTCATTTTCTCAACTATATCATGGTATCAGAGCTTAAATGCTCACGCAGATGAATTAATCGATCTAATTCTGCACTTCCGCAAATTTGCTTCTTCTAAATCGTAATATTCAAAATCACTGTTCATCTTCAAAGAGATATTAATCTCAATAATCTCATTACTGGTTGAATTTCTCCTAAATCAATCTTGAAGAACAGAATCTCTTCATCTCAACAATGGTAACAGCGAGCACAATTGCAGATTTTACATACCTCACTGCCATGCATACAGTATCTTCCCCAACTGTACCTAGTCAATTTTATCAACCTCCCCGTGGTCAATTTTATCAGCCTTCCCGTGGTCAATTTGGCTATAACTCATATGAGAGTGGTGGTTACAGACAATTTCATAAGAACACGGGCAGAGGTAAACATAATCAAGGATATAGGCAGTTTTCACAGAATTCATAGAGAACATCATTCCCTACTAAATCCCATGCTACGGGCATTCTTGGCTCATATCCTTCATCAATATCTTCACATAGCCTTATTTGTCAGCTTTGTAACAATGAAGGTCACATGGCACCTGCATGTCATCTCAGAGGATATGATAGGAATAAATGTACTATTTGTGGCAAAACCAACCACATTACTTGGTACTGTTTTTCTAATGAGCATGGTCCTAATTTTGGTGGTGTTTCTAGTGGTTCTTCAGCTTCTCACACTGCACATCAGAGTATGCACCCAGGTTCTCACAATGCACCTCAGGCTATGCATACTATGACAGCTCAACCCTCAGCACAGGTCTGGCTCACTGATTCAGGGGCTACAAATCATATGACTACTGATTTAACGAATTTGTCATTAAGTACTTCTTATCCCATGGCTGACACAGTGCAAACGGCTAATGGAGAAGGTTTGTCAGTGTCTCATGTTGGCTCAGCACTTATCCCTACATCTGATAAACCACTTCGGTTGAATTCTGTATTATGTGTCCCGAAATTGACTCAAAATCTCTTGTTAGTTCACAGAATTTGTTTGGATAATGATTGCTATCTAATATTCGATGCCTTTTGTTTTTGGATACAGGACAAAGCCACAGGGAGGATAATGTACAAAGGGCAATGTAGTAATGGACTCTATCCTTTTTCATTTGCCTCTTCTCACTATGGTCAGTCACTCACAGGTTTTCACCCTCAAACATTCATGGGTCAGTTAGTTCTCTCTTCTAATTGGCATCATCGATTAGGCCATCCTGCAAATAAGATTGTCAATATTATGTTGAAAAAGGCACAGATTAATTGTCCTTTAGATAGTGATGATAATGCATGTGTTAGTTGTCTCAAAGGCAAGTTTTGTAAGCTTCCTTTTCATCACAGTAGTTCTTCCTCTATAATTCCATTCCATGTTATACATAGTGACCTTTGGGGTCCTTCACCGAGTATATCTGTTGATGGATTTCGTTACTATGTAATTTTTGTGGATGAATTTTCAAGATACGGTTGGTTATTCCCCCTTATAAATAAAAGTGATGTTTGTTCTGTTTTTGTTACATTTTACAACTATGTTCAAACTCAATTCTCTCGTTCCATTCAAATTCTTCAAAGTGATGGGGGGGCGAGTTTGTTAACAAATCACTGCAATGTTTTCTTGCTAATAAGGGCATTGTACATCATAAGTCTTGTCCCTACACTCCTGAGCAGAATGGGTTGGCTGAACGTAAGCATAGGCATCTCATTGAAACAACCCATCAGTTGCTTCAACATGCTAGGTTGCCTTCTGTTTTTTGGACCTATGTAGTCATTACAGCCTCATTCTTGATAAATAGAATGCCTTATGCAGTTTTACACAACAAATCTCCCTTTGAATTGCTCTTTGACAAACTGCTATCTTTCACACATTTACGTATCTTCGGTTGTGCATGTTTTCCATTATTAAGGCCTTATCTCCATAATAAACTGCAACCTAAAACAACAATGTGTGTCTTCCTTGGATATGCTTCTAATTATAAAGGTTATCTTTGTTATGATGTGACTAGGAAGCATATGTACATTTCTAGGCATGTCGTGTTCAATGAACATATATTTCCTTATCCAGATCTTGTCCAAAAATGCAAACCTCCAGATCTTGTCCAAAAATGCAAACCTTTCACAATTTCCAGTCTACCTTCCTCCCCAGCCTTTATGCCTATTGTTACATCCTCTAATGTTCTTACTCTGCCACCCATGTTTGCTCAACATCATTCCAGTAGTGTGTCTTCCTCTTCAAGCAGTATGTCCTCATCTTCTCCATCTTCTATGTCCATTACTCCTGCTTATTCTTCATTTTTCTCTATTCCTGTGGCTCCTGCATTCAGACCTGAAGGTATGAATACTGAACCTTTAACTTCTGAGGTGCCTTTTCGGCCTGAGGATTTATCTGTTGTATTGCATATTCCATCAATGAATCTGTACACTATGCAGACTCGCAGTAAGAATGGTATTGTAAAGAAGAAGGCATGTCTTACTGCAATTACAACATCCTCTTCTATTGATCCTTCAATTGTTGAGCCTGTTAACTATAAGGCTGCTTTGCAAATCCCTGTCTGGTTGAATGCTATGCAGGAAGAGATTAATGCACTTCATTCTCAGCACACCTGGACTCTAGTTCAACTGCCACATCAAAAGAATCTTGTCGGGTGTAAATGGATTTTTAAAATCAAGAGGAATGCTGATGGTTCTATCGCTCGTTATAGGACTAGATTGGTTGCCCAAGGGTTTAGTCAGGAACCTGGGCTTAATTATGGGGAGACATACAGCCCTGTGGTTAAACCAACCACAATTCGACTTATTTTCGCACTTGCAGCTCAGTTTGGTTGGTTGCTCAGACAACTAGATGTCAAAAATGCCTTCTTGCATGGCATTCTTCATGAAGAAGTCTTCATGGCTTAGCCTCCTGGGTTTGTAAACTCTCAGCACCCTCAGCTTGTCTGCAAACTTCACAAGTCGCTCTATGGACTTAAGCAGGCACCTCGTGCTTGGAATGACAGGTTTACTGATTTCTTACCCTCATTAGGTTTTTAGCATACATGCTCTGACTCTTCACTCTTTGTCAAGCATCTTGATCCTGACATTCTTATCCTTCTAGTGTATGTAGATGATATTGTTATTACTGGTAGTAATTCCTCTGTAATTCATACTGTCATACACTCACTCACTGCTGAATTTGAGATCAAGGATTTGGGGGAAATTCATTATTTTTTGGGAATCCAGATTTCACATGTCACTCAGGGGCTGTTTTTATCTCAGTCTCACTACATTCGAGAGTTGTTAATTAAGACTGAGATGACTAATGCAAAGGCCTGTAACACACCTTGTCTTCCCCATTAGAGGCTGCTCAAAGATGACGGTGTGCCCTTTGACAATCCCACGTTGTATCGCAGTGTGGTTGGTGCTCTGCAGTATTTAATCTTCACACGACCAGATATTGCATTTTCTGTCCACCAAGTTTGCCAATTCATGCAACAACCCATGGTGGTTCACTTCACAGCTGTTAAGAGGATATTATGTTATCTTAAGGGTACTGCAAACTATGGCATCAATTACTCTCGGGGTTCTTTGGATCTTTAAGCATTCAATGATGCTGACTGGGTAGGGGATCCCAATGACAGACATTCTACAACTGGTTTCGTTGTCTTCTTGGGTTCCAATCCTATTTCCTGGTCTTCTAAGAAGCAACAAACAGTCTCTCGATCATCCACAGAGGCAGAGTATAGGGCTTTATCTTCTACAGCTGCTGAACTTGACTGACTTCAACAATTGTTGGTGTTCTTGCATATTAAAATTCCTTAGCCTCCTGTTATATTTTTTGATAACTTGTCTGCCATTGCGTTATCATTTAATCCAGTTCAGCATCAGCGAACCAAGCACATTGAGATTGATGTTCATTTTGTTCGCGAGCGAGTGGCCAAGGATCAGCTCTATGTTCAATTTGTGTCCTCCAAAGAGCAATTTGCTGATATTCTCACTAAAGGGTTAAGCTCTCCCCTCTTCCGGATCCATTGCTGCAACCTCATGCTTGGTTTACCAAGGCAAGAGCTTGAGGGGGGATGTTAGGGTATAAATACATATATACGTATTGTATAGGACACATGTAATTCATGGTATATGAAGGTGCTATATATACCTGTTGTACTACACACGCAGATGTTATGTTGAATAAACAGTAAAACAAAATTATTCAAAGTTTTCATTTCCCTCTCTTTTTCCTCTGTTCTCTCTCTTCTTCTCCTTCTCCGTTCTTCAGTGATCATCAGTATTGGTGTTCATCTTCTCAACTCTATCATTTGGTAGGTTAAGGATATTCACAGATTGCCAAAAGTTTGATAAGTAGAGACTTGCCTACAATCAAGAAACAGCAGGAAAATGTTTTGCTCTCACGATTACAGAACAAGATGTTAATTGTAAACATCAAATGGTTTGGAAGCTGAGATTTGAGGCTTCTAAACACACACTACAAAAAAACAGGCCTATTTGCAACGGACTGATCCGTTGCAAATAACAAAGAAAGCCGTTGCTAATATTAATTAGCAACGGCATTTGCAACGGACACAATCCATTAGAAAAAAGACATTTCAAATTTTGCTTGCAACGGATAATCCGTTGCAATTTCTGCCGTTGCAAATACACATTTTGCAACGGCTGGTCCATTGCAATTGCAACGGACCTGCCGTTGGAAGTGCAACGGAGATCTCGTTGCAATGGCAACGGAGAGCCCGTTGCAATTGCAACGGACGAAATATAAATTTAATTTTAATATATTTAAAATCTATTTTTAATATATTTTAATTTTAATTAATTACAACTAAATATTTTAAAAGCACTAGCAAATATTGAAATATTATTAATATTGAAAATAACATAAATATGGTGGAAATAAAAATTATTATAAATTAAAATTCTTAATACACTACTGATTCGATTACATTTACATGACTAAGTAAATAAACGTGGAACCTTAATACACTACAGATTCGATTATATTTACATGACTAAGCAAATAAACATGAAACTTAAAAATACATATTTTAAAGTGTTTAAGGCGGAAATGATCTACGATGTTGTTGATGAGAGGAAGATGGACCATTATATGGCATTTGAGGTCGAGGTCGAGGTCGATATACTGGTGCCATTGTAGGTGATGGCATCGATGGAGCCATAGGTGATGGCATCGACGGAGCCACAAGTGTTGGCATACTTAGACCCATATGTCCTACCAAGAGCTTAAGACAATCTTTAATGTAAGAAATTTCATTTCTCATATCATTAATAACTTCACGATTTTCATGCAATTGCTCTTGATACCCTCTAGTAGCTGTGCTTGGATATGATGAATTTACTGAGTAGGTATGTGATGAAGAACTCACATCAACTTTAGATTTAGGCATACGGGGTGCACCATATAATCGACCCTTGCTTACTCCCCCTGAAGCCTCACACCAAGCTGCTCCATCAAAAGAGGGATAATTGTCCTGATCAGGTCCATATCTTGCAACCATCTCATTTCTATATTTTTCCTGCAAACAGACAAGTCCATGTCAAAATATATGTATTTGAATATGAATGATATTTCATATATATATATAAAAAAATATAAGTACTTACCACCACTATTTTAGACCGGTTATCTACAAATGTGCCGGTCTCATTTGATTTTTGATGCAAAGCAGAAAAGACCTCATCCCACGGAAGTTCTTCCCCCCCGGCCTGTTCTTGCTATGAACATGAAAAAAAAAGTAGGCAACAAAAATATTAAACAAATTAAATTACAAGTGTTGAACAACAACATTTCGTACCATACTAGCTCGATATGATGCAAATGAAACCAAGCCAGCAGAATGGGTACTTATTTTCCCATCTGTTTTCTTCAATCGATTCTGTTTTGAAGTTTTGGATCGTTTGCGGAATCCATCGGTGGACCAAACATCGTTGATCATCGTATTCCAATCTTCATTTTGGATCCAAACCGGTCCTTTATCCAGGCAATCGATAATATTTGTGGTACCTATTATTGACATAGCTTTATTTTGAGCTCTTGCCAATTGTTGGTTCAAGGAAATTCGAGCTTTATCTTCCCATATTTTACGAACAATTGCTTCATCTTCTTCCGGGAAGGCATATTTTTTCTATCAAATACATATGACAAGTAATAAATGTTAACATAAACACACAGATCTCAAACAACCTCATCATTTAACAAAAAACTAGTATCTCGATCCATATCACATAGAAAACAATATAATAATAACCTAAATAACTAGATCCAAGTAATAGCATGCTAATGAAATTGAACAAAATGTTGTTTGTGAATTTACCATATACCATACATCAAAAAACAACAAGTCTCTTGACTTTCCTAGAATAAATATTCTTATAAATCTGTTATTTGCAAAACATCTAGTTATATCAAGTTGGATCAAAATCCCACTTAAGTTCCATTCAAGAGATTGCAAGGTCTGAGATTGGCTGTTAGCTTCGCTAGGGATTTCTCCTGGACATTGTCCATTACTTATAGTTTTAGGACAAATGGTTGAAAAGGTATAAATATTCATACATGAGTGTCTCTGTGAGTATAGGGTTGTGGGATTTTGTGTTAGAGTATGTATTCAGTATATGCGTATAATAGCAATCAGTGTATGCGTATGTTAGCTTTCATGTATGGTATAGTCAGCTAGTATATATAGAGTACTGTTCCCCTCTGTTAAAGTAAGCAAATATATACAGAGACATTTTATTTCAAAATTTCCTTTCCCTCTCTTTTCTCTCTTCTCTCTCACTTCTCTTACTTTCAGCAAGATCGTCTCTCTTGTGATAATCAATCACAGTAGGTTTATAATGATTCCAGCAATCTTTACATGGTATCAGAGCTACAATGCTCGCGCAAATCAGTTGATCGATCCAATTTGCTTCCGCAATATTCGATTTCATTCTCTGTTTCTACAATATATCAAAAATCACTGTTCATCTTCTCAAAATTACCCAAAATTCTTGCTGATTGTCTTCATTTTTTAATTTTTGTAAGAAATCAGTGCTGTTATACACTGGTTTAAATCTTATTCTACAACAAATTCTCTGAAATTTCTTCGTCACAATGGTGACTGCTACTCAACTGCAGATTCTACAATCCCCGATTGTTAACCTAATTTCTACAATTTCAGCCTCTGTGACCGTGAAATTAGATGATTCTAATTATCTTAATTGGAATTTTCTAATACAACTACTATTGGAGAGCAATGGTATATTTGGGTTCGTTGATGGCTCGCATCCATGTCCGTCGTCGTCTGATGAATTTGGTACACTCGTTCCTAACTCTTCCTCCTCTGCTATTGATTGTGATGATGCTTTGATATGGAAAATGCATGATAGGGCTATAATGCAGTTTATCACTGCGACTTTGTCTCCAGTAGCCATGTCCTGTGCGATTGGTAGTAGGAGTTCTAAGGATCTTTGGAATCGATTGAAAGAACAGTTTTCCACTGTGTCTAAAACGAGTATATTTCAACTAAAATCCAATTTGCAGAATATTAAGAAAGGGACTGATACTATAAGTCAATACTTGCTTAAAATTAAAGAAGCTAGGGATTACTTATCAGCTGCGGGGGTGCATTTTGCAGATGAAGATATTGTTATCTTGGCTTTAAATGGTCTGCCCAGTGAGTATAATACTTTCAGGTGTGTGATTAGGGGAAGAGAAAATGTTATTGCATTGAGGGAATTTCGTTCTCAGCTACTTGCTGAAGAACTGATTGTGGAATCTAGTATGTCTACTAACCCCACTTACCTTGCTGCCATGAATACAACCTCCAAAAACTCCCCACCATTTTTTCAACCTCCTCGGGGACAACAGGGGTATAATTCGTATGATAACAATGGCTGTAGATCATTCAATAGGGGTAGGGGCAGAAGCAAGTTTGGTCAAGGACAGAGACCTTATGCACAGAGAGCACAATTTCCTGTTAAATCACAAAGTGTTGGCCCCTTGTCACATTCTTCATATAGATCATCACCAATGTCTAATGTGCCAATCTGCCAATTGTGTAACAATGAAGGGCACACTGCACCCGTATGTGGATTTAGAGGATTTGATAAGCCTAATTGTACATTGTGTGGCAAGATGAACCACACTACTTGGTACTGCTACTATAATGAAAATGGGCCTAATTTTGTTAGTTCTGCAAATCAGCCTCCACCTGTCCCTCCTCAGAATCAGGTTCATCATGCTCAAGCTTTACATACTATGCACAATGACTATTCCTCAGTTCAACAGCAGCCTCTACACACTGGGTATTCTATGCCTCAACCTATGCATGCTGGATATTCATTGTCTCCAGCCTTGCACAGTGTGAATACTGGATATTCCTCTTCTCAGCAACAACCAGTGCACACGGGATACTCTATGGCTCAGCAGACAAATACACAGCCTTCTCCTTAGGTTTGGATCACTGATTCTGGAGCTACGAATCATATGACTGCAGATATGTCCAACCTGTCATTGAGTACTACTTATCCTTCAAATGACTCGGTTCACACAGCTAATGGTGAAGGTCTATTGGTCTCTCATGTTGGCAGTGCTATTGTTCCTTCTTATACTAAGCCAATTAAACTGAATTCTGTGTTATGTGTCCCCAAGTTAACTCAGAATCTATTATCAGTTCATCGTATCTGCCTGGATAATAATTGCTATCTTATCTTTGATGCTTTTTGTTTTTGGATTCAGGACAAAGTCTCAGGGAGGATAATGTACAAAGGACATTGCAGTAATGGACTCTATCCCTTTCATGTTGGCCCTTATAAATCTGGTCGGCCTCTTGTTCATCACCCCAAGGCTTATATTGGTCAGTTGGTTCTTTCAACAACTTGGCATCATAGGTTAGGTCATCCTGCACATAAGATTGTTGCTTTGATGTTACAAAAAGCTAATATCCCTTATCCCTTAGATTCTACAGCCACTGTATGTGTCAGTTGTCTTCAAGGAAAGTTTTGTAAACTTCCTTTTCATTCAAGTAATCATACGTCTGTAAAACCATTTCAAATAATTCATAGTGACATTTGGGGTCCATCACCCAGTGTTTCAGTTGATGGTTTTCGATATTATGTAACCTTTGTGGATGATTACTCTAGATATTGTTGGCTATTCCCACTTATCAATAAAAGTGACTTATATTCTGTGTTTGTTACTTTTTACAATTATGTTCAAACACAATTCACTGCATCTATTCAAATATTTCAGAGTGATGGGGGGGGGTGAGTTCGTTAACAAATCTCTTGATAAATTCTTTGCAAGTAAAGGGATTGTGCATCATTTATCGTGTCCTTACACCCCTGAACAAAATGGATTAGCTGAGCGTAAACATAGGCATCTAATTGAAACTTCAATTACCCTTCTTCAACATGCTAAGTTGCCTGCCTCTTTTTGGTCCTATGCAGTGCTCACTGCTTCTTTTTTGATAAATCGTATGCCATCAGCTGTCCTGCACTATAAATCTCCATTTGAATTATTATTTGATTCATCTCCTTCTATCTCTCATTTGCGTACTTTTGGTTGTGCATGTTTCCCTTTATTACGTCCATATCTACAAAACAAATTGCAACCCAAAACTACCATGTGTGTATTCCTAGGCTATGCCTCTCACTACAAAGGGTATATTTGCTATGATGTTCCTAGGAAACATACTTATATCTCAAGGCATGTTGTTTTCAATGAGGCTGTTTTCCCATATCTTGATCTCCTTCCCAAATCTGCACATCCTAATGTCTCATCCTTTAATCATTCTACTCCTGCAACCCCTATTGTTTCACCTCATAATATCATTACCATGCCTGTTGCTTCACCTACTGTCTCATCAACTTCCCCATCTCCTATGTCCATTGCTCCTGCTCCTTCATCATTTTCCTCTATCCCTGCGGCTCCTGACTCCAGAAATAGAGGTATGTCTTCTGCAACCTTGTCTCCAGCAGAGTCATTTCAGCCTGAGGTTATTTCAGTTGTGCATAACATACCATCCATGAATCTTCATCCCATGCAGACACGTAGTAAGAGTGGAATATTCAAGAGGAAAACATGTTTCACAACTGTTAAACACTCTCCTGATGTTGATCTTTCATTACTTGAACCTGCTAACTACAAAGTGGCATTGCAAGTTCCTGTTTGGTTGAATGCTATGCAGGAGGAGCTTAGTGCTCTTAACACTCAAGGAACATGGAGTCTGGTCCCTATGCCATCTCATAAAAACCTGGTAGGGTGCAAATGGATATTTAAAGTCAAGAAGCATGCGGATGGGTCTATTGCACGCCATAAAGCCAGGCTGGTTGCTCAGGGGTTTAGCCAGCAACCAGGTCTTGATTATGGAGAAACTTTCAGTCCCGTGGTTAAGCCCTCGACTGTTAGACTTGTGTTGGCTCTTGCAGCTCATTTTCACTGGAAACTAAGACAGCTGGATGTTAAGAATGCGTTTCTTCATGGCATTCTTCAAGAAGAGGTATATATGGCACAACCTCCTGGATTTGTTAATTCTCAGCATCCTCAACTGGTGTGCAAACTTCACAAATCCCTCTATGGTCTCAAACAGGCTCCACGGGCTTGGAATGCCAGGTTCACTGATTTCTTACCTTCTTTGGGATTTGAGTGCACTTATTCAGATTCTTCTTTATTTGTCAAACATATTGATGCTGGTATAATCATCTTATTACTCTATGTGGATGATATTATTATTACGGGGGATCATGCTTGTGAGATACACAAAATTATTCAATCTCTCACGGCTGAGTTTGAAATAAAGGACTTGGGGGAACTTCACTATTTTTTGGGCATTGAGATCAGTCACAATCACAGTGGTTTGTTTCTGTCTCAAGCTAAATATGTACATGATCTGCTGCTCAAAACAGAAATGAGGGATGCCAGAGCATGTGACACGCCGTGTCTTCCTTATCAGAGAATGGTTAAGGATGATGGTGTGAAGTTTGAGAATCCTACATTGTATCGCAGTATAGTGGGTGCCCTGCAATATCTGACCTTTACACGACCAGACATTGCTTTTGCAGTTAATCAAGTTTGTCAATTTATGCAAAGCCCTATGCTCATTCATTTTACTGCTGTCAAACGTATCCTTAGATATCTTAAGGGTACTGCTGACTATGGCATCACATATTGCACTGGTTCCTTGGATTTGAAAGCATTCAGTGATGCTGATTGGGCAGGAGATCCCAATGATCGCAGGTCCACTACTGGGTTGGTTGTGTTTTTGGGTTCTAACCCTATATCCTGGTCTTCTAAGAAGCAACACACAGTATCTCGGTCCTCTACAGAAGCTGAATATAGGGCAATGTCCTCTACTGCTGCTGAAATTGATTGGCTAAAACAGGTGCTAAAGTTCCTGCGTGTTCCTTTTGTTCAGCCCCCTGTTATGTTCTGTGATAATATGTCTGCCATTGCACTATCCCTTAATCCCATTCAGCATCAGAAAACTAAGCACATTGAGATTGATGTGCATTTTGTCCGAGAGAGAGTGGCAGCCAACCAGTTGTATGTGCAATTCGTATCTTCCAAGGAGCAATTCGCAGACATTCTAACCAAGGGACTTAGTGCTCCTCTTTTTCGTCTTCATTGTTCCAATCTTATGCTTGGCATACCAAGGCATAAGTTTGAGGGGGGATGTTAGAGTATGTATTCAGTATATGCGTATAATAGCAATCAGTGTATGCGTATGTTAGCTTTCATGTATGGTATAGTCAGCTAGTATATATAGAGTACTGTTCCCCTCTGTTAAAGTAAGTAAATATATACAGAGACATTTTATTTCAAAATTTCCTTTCCCTCTCTTTTCTCTCTTCTCTCTCACTTCTCTTACTTTCAGCAAGATCGTCTCTCTTGTGATAATCAATCACAGTAGGTTTATAATAATTCCAGCAATCTTTACATTTTGTACATCACAATTAATTAACACAAACATTAGAGCAAAAATTCAAAACAATCTCAATTTCTCCACAATCCCCCATCAATGGCCGACCACCATTGTCTTCCTTAACCCTCCATTTCTTTGCTAATTTATCATAATTCCATGCTCATAATGACATACAACACATCAATTTATTCAATTCTACAAGGTTAAGAAATTTAATTAACCCTATAATTCACAGATTGATTTGATCTTCCTCAAAACTTTGTTTTTATTCGGTCAGATAATGTTACAAATATGCTATAAATAATTAATGTAAATGCATTCTGCAAAATTAAGAGATATTTCAAGGAAGACGCCATTATGAGATAGATCCATTATCTCTGAAAATGATAGAGCAACTTATAAAGTAGTGGAGAAGAATCGATTTCTGTATCGACCCTATACAATTGATTGTGACTTCCCTCAAAAGAAGAGGCCATGATTTTAGCAAGAGCTGAAATAAAATCATTTCAGTATCAAGATTTCTAGTCTTGATCTGAAATTAAAAATAAAAGTCTACTCTCACTTGCAACAGCATACCTAGCTAGCTCAAAGTGATCAAATTAACATGGGAGGTGTCTCCAGATTCATTTTTCAATCAACAGTGCTATATGAAATTGCTGATGCTACTTTTTCGGCAAGAACAACCTTTTCTATTGTGATATTTTTGGCTTGGAAAGATGGACTGAGATCCTTACCTTTGACACCATCTCCCTGTTTGGCTTTAGGCAGGGATATTTGGAAACATGCAGAACTTATACGAGAGTGTAAAAAAGGCACAAATGGTTGTCCAAGTTGAGGCAGTTCGGGTGCAGAAAGAACTTGCCTCGTATGGATTACATATTAAATCAATCTTATCTGAATCTTTAATTTTGATGCCTCTGGAATCCTCAATTATCTTCCTTTTGTTTATTGTTTGCAGAGCAGAGTTTGATGGTTACTGTGAAGGTGAGCTAATCAAGGTATGCTATTCTCTCTATGCACATGTCCAAAGTGGGTGTGTGTGATCTTACTATTTTAGTTTTGGTGGGATGAAGAGATTTAAAAGCACCATTCGGTTCCCTTTGGGTGATTCATTGCATAAATGGTCAAGTATACAAAGAAATGAGGTTCAATGAAAACAAAAGGCAGTTATTCTACATTTGCCAGCTACATGAACAGCTTAATGTGTTGCTGTGTGCTTGATGCTCTTATATCAGGAGTGACTTTTTCATGTTGTTGCTGTCGAGAAAGCCTAGGATTGTGTTTTAATGGTTGGAGTGAAGGCTACATAACTATCAATAATGTTGATGCAAATCAGAAGGCAAACACAGATCACAATCAGGAGGCAAGTGCAAATCATGAGCAAGAGGATCAAAACGAGGCAGAACAGGAGATCAACAAGCTTCTAAATATGGATACAATTGCTGGAATTTTGGAGAATGACCGTTACAAGTGAAGACAGATATGGACATCAAAGCAAGCTGGAGTCAAGAAGCCGAACGTTACAAAGAAATCTAATTCCTTTAATTGTTGATTGTTTTTATTTATTCGAATTTTATTTAGTTTCCTAATTTACTGCTTTCCTTAGTTAAGTTTTATCATTGTGAGTGTTGCATCTATTTAAGGAGAATGATTGTAAGGATTAATCAGTTTTGAATTCCATAATTTTCCATTGAAGAAATTCAGTGTTTTTGGAGAGATTCCAATAATTTGCAGAGTGATTCTGCACAAGCCTGGTTACATTTTATTGAGATTTTAAACTGTAACTTACGGTATCAAATGTAAGCATTAACTGCACCTCCATTGGGTTTCATGGAAGTTTTAAACTGTGATCTAGGTAACACTAACTGGGAACCAACAACCTGTACGGACAGAAATAACTGAAGCTGCAATGGAATTAGGTGCAGAAGAGAGATGTTTGTATCATCTCAAAAGTCGATATACTAGATTGAACACTAATTTCGAGCTTATGATGATGCAAGATCATGTATTAAATCATGTATTTTATCCCAAGAGTTAACATGATTGTCAAATCAATTTTGGGGTTGAAAATTAATTCTCAATAATCATTCAACTACTGTTAAACATGATTGTCAAATCTCCCTAAAAAATAGTTAACAGAAAAACATACCTTGAACTCCTTAAACAGTTTATCTTTACACATAGCATCAACTTTATCCCAAGAGTGCCATGGCCCCTTGAAATTAGTTCTCAAAATTATTCTGATTTCTCGGCCACATGAAGCGTTATTGAACCTGAAAGATTAAAGTAACAAACTTTCATGGAACAATAATGACACAAATGATAACTATCTAATAAAAATATTATACTTACTCAGATGTTCCATACAAACTCAGTTCTTTTTTTCCTGACAATGGATCGATTGTCGTGTCAAAACTCTTCCGTTTAATGCATATACTATTTCGAGAACAGTTTGAATCATGGATTGAATGGAGGCAATCCGGATCCTCTGAACATCTCATGTTACTACCTTCTCTTGACTCATAGAATTCTCTCCCATCACTACCATCTTCATCAACTTCATTTTTAATGGCATGCTCATCACCAACACCACCTCCTCCCGCATAACCTTGATGTACATTAAATTCTCTAAACATGTTTGTATCATCTCGCGGGACACCTTGAAACACGAAAGCTTCATGTGCATTTAACCTCACATGATCCTCTTGATGAGGAAATGTACTTTCAACTCTGTGTGTATAATAATCATGTAATTGGTCAGGCTCGGGTTGGTGAGATGCTGATGTGTTCTTATCCACAGTAGATGGAGTTCTATTCGATCTGGAAGCGGACCTATCACTCCTGGAATATTGTAATATAGATCCACGTCTAGACATCGTACAACAATTGGATTGTCGTCAATAAGTATTGTTGCTAAAAACTAATCAATATGACAATAATAAGAAATATGAACAATAGAATATTAAATATCATAAGTTAATATATCAATTAAATATAAGAAATACAAGCAGCATGCTAATCATCATCATCATCACATAAAAATAAATGCATTGAATATACCTGCATAATGCTAATCATCATCATCATCACTTCTAATCAAATAATCATCATTATCATCATCATTATCATCATTATCATCATCACCAGCGACTTCATTATCATAATCAATTTCCATCCGAATCCATTTCATTATCTTCTCCCCAATTTCCCTCTACCGTAAGCAAATCATTTTGGTTGACTTCTTCATAATAAGATGTGTCAACAAATATACTTGGTTCATCAAGTGTCATATTAGGAAGCACACAACATGGTTGAGAAATTTCATCTGATTGATCAACATCAAATGTTTTAACATTGTCATTGTTTTCAATAAATTCACCCATCTCAACATTATAACGACTTCTAGCTGTTGTCTTCATAACTGCCCACCATTCTGAAGATTTATTATCGGGTGGACACGTATAGTAGACTTGTTGACATTGCTGCGCCAAGACAAAATCTTCACTTCCATGTAGTCTAGAGGTATGCTTGATCTCAACCAAACCATTTGAACGATGCACTTTAAGCCCACGTTTGGTATCATACCAATGACACATAAACATAAAAACCTTGCACTTACTCCCTAAATATTTAAGCCGGATCACTTCTTCAAGCATTCCATAGTAATCCATTTCATTACCATTGTAGCAACTTCCTTTGACACAAACCCCGCTAATTGTTTTTTTATAGCGACCATAAAATTGAGTATGAAATTTAAACCCATTGACATAATACCCATTATAACATTTAACGGAATTTGACGGACCTATAGAAAGAGCAAAGATTTGATTCTCAATTCCAGTTGATTTGTATTCAACCTAGCATAACAATAACAATGTATGAATTATTATTTCATACAAACTAGTAAATTTAACAAAATATGTCCTGAAAAATACTTACATGGTTTTTCAACCAAATTGGAAATTCCAACTCACATAGTTTTTCAATTTCAATATTGGTCAATTGTGGTTGTCGTGAATGTAGCTCAAGCCGACATTGCCTAAATCTTTAATTGTTAGTTGAAATAAAGTTATTATAAATTCAGAAACAAAATAAAATATTTCACACTTACTCTATATAGGGTTTCAATTCTTGACAATTGAAAATGACATAGTTGTGCGTAATTTTCATTTCTTCCTGCGATAATTGCCGTCTATAATATTTTTTAGACAATTTTCTTCCTGGATAGGAAAAAATAGAAAGATGTCCACCTTCACTTTTAGCTCCACCATCATCATTTCATGGAACTCGATTCCATATTGTTTGAACGTCATCACCAAAATAATAAGACGCAAAATTTGTAATTTCATCTATCAAGTACGCTTCACATATGAAACCCTCTACTTGGGCTTTATTGGTGACTTTCTTCTTCAAATAGAACATATACCTACATTATTTATGTTAATTAGTTTGAAAAAAAAAACAAATTATTCAATTAAAGTGCATAAAAATTACATTGTATGAAAACATACCGTTCAAATGGATACATCCATCGATATTGAACAGGTCCACCAACTTGTGCCTCATAAGGTAGGTGTATTGCCAAGTGTTCCATGGAGTCGAAGAACGATGGAGGGAAAATCCTTTCAAGTTTACAAATTATTTCAATTATATTTCTCTGCATCAACTCCAAGTGTTGGACATTTAAATTAGTCGCACAGATGTCCTGAAAAAATACTGACAATTCTGTTAATGCCTCCCACAATGGTCTAGGCAAGTAAGGTCGGAACGCAATAGGAAGAAGTCTTTGCATAAAAACATGGCAATCATGACTTTTCATGCCCGAGACCTTACATTGTGCCTCTTTCACACACCGTGATATGTTTGAAGCATAGCCATCAGGAAAGGACAACTCTTTCATCCATGCCAACACTTGTTGTTGTTCTTTCTTGAAGAGATAATAAGTGGCTTTCGGTTTGTAAACTCGACCACTTGCATCTTGTTGCAAATGTAAGCTTGGCTTTTTACAATACAACTGAATATCCAACCTAGCCTTTACATTATCCTTGCTTCTATCAGGGCAATCCATTACCGTGTAGAAGATATTGTCAAAGAAATTTTTTTCTATGTGCATGACATCTAGGTTGTGACGAATTAAATTTGTATGCCAATATGGAAGCTCCCAAAAAATGCTTTTCTTCACCCAATTGTGATAGACACCAAATCCGGGAATTTTACCACAATTTAAAGAGCTACCAACATGTCCCTCAGTGAACTTAGAAACTTCAGCTAACATTTCTAAACCAGATCGACGAGGAAAAGGAGGGAGCTCTTCAATTACTCCTTTTATAAACTTATCCGACTGATATCTGTGAGGGTGATTCATGGGTAGGAATCGTCGGTGACAGTCAAATAATGAATTTTTCCCACCATTTTTTAATCGAAATGCCTTGCTGTGTTCCATACAATAAGGACATGATAATTTGCCATGTGTACTCTAGCCCGACAACATACCATATGCTGGAAAATCACTTATGGTCCACATCAAAGCTGCTTTTAACTGAAAATTTTCTTTATGGTATACATCATAAGTTTCTACACCTACAGACCATAACTTATTCAGTTCATCAATCAAAGGTCTTAGAAAAATATCAAGGTTTTTTCCCGGATTCTTTGGCCCGGGAATTATCATTGATAAAAACATAAATGGTCTTGTCATGCACTTCTAAGGAGGCAAATTGTACACAGTCACAATTACTGGCCAACAAGAATATGCATTTGAAACCATATTAAATGGACAAAACCCATCAGTGCATAATCCTAATCGAACATTTCGTGGATCTGTCGCGAAGCTCGGATGGACTCGATTAAACTCTTTCCAAGCATATCCATCTAATGGGTGCACCATTATTCCATCATCCGACTTATGAAAATGATGCCATGTCATATCCTTGGCATGATGTGGAGACATAAATAGTCTCTGAAGTCTTGGTGTCAATGGAAAGTATCGGAGTTGCTTCTCCGCCTTGTAAGGGCCTTTACTAGTAGGGTTTCTAGGCTTGTATCGTGAACTTCCACAGAAATCACACCTTATTTTCATCTCATCAACCCCATAATACAACATGCAGTTATTCCGACACACATCATATTTCTCATAAACAAGTCCAAGAGGCCGCATAAATTTCTTGGCATCATAAAAATTTGAAACCAATTAAGCATCATCAGGCATGCAACTTAGCAAATTCAGTGAATTTGTTGAAGGCATTCTGAGTTAAATTTAAATTTGACTTCATATTAAGTAATTGTACACAAGTAGATAGTTTTGATTGCTTAGTACACCCATCCCACAAAGGTTCCTCTGCAGCTTTCAACAACTTAAAAAATTTAGATGCCTCTAGATTCGGAGGTTCCTCTATCACAACAGTACTGCAAACCCTATCATTATAGTATGCATCATTATCCCTCATTGCATCTAGAACCATATTTCTATATGGATTTGCATCTCCCTCATCATTAACAACACGACTAATCCCTCCTGATGAAGGTCCGACCATATTATCAATAAGTGCTTACAAACATCATCTTCTTTCTGAAACTTTTGATTTTTGCATTTCACACAATGACATCTAATTTTCCCCACTGATACATTTCTTTCAATTGAATATGCAAAATTGATAAATCTTCTAACACCCGTAATATATTTAGGATTCATACGACCACTTCTCATACGACGATACATCCACTCTCGATCATCCATATTAATCTAGTAAACATTATAACATAGAAACATTTTAGAATGTTGAAACATTTTGTATTACGCATAATGTAAATATTTGACGCAATTCAATACTACATTAATTACGAGGCAAAGGGGATAACTATGTATCCCTTGAGTTCAATCGATATCTCTAGTTTATGGATTATTCATGGCCAACACAAAAAAAACAAAAAAACAGGGTTATACTTAACAAAACATCAAACACACAACAGCAAAACACATAGGAGCAACACACACAGCAACACCATACACAACAATATGCATTAAATCGATATTAATACTCAAATGACACAATCAACAAATTACACTAACCTTTCAAGCGAATTTAATACAATTTGAAGTCAAAAGATATTGATCGATGCTTGATGTTCTTTTAAAAAACCCTGAGTAGAGAGATGTTGTTAGTACTTTCAATTAAACTTGAAGACATTGTGCAACATTAATTTCATTAATTTCAGCATATGGATTATTTTGAGTTAATGCAACATAAATGGATGCCGGTAGCCGATATATCCCTTGAGTACAGATTTGAGGTTTCTGTACTACTGGGGATTTGTGGAGGATTAGGGCTGGGATTTGAGAATTCTAAGGGTTTAGACTAGAGGAAAGGGATTTAGGGTTTGGAATATAAATTAGTGATTAAAGTTGAAGGGCTACCAACTTCATTATCGCAGGTGTTTTAGGAGTCACATCTGGAAGATAGAAAATCATAGCACCACATCTTAATTAAGGCCTAATAGGACACTAAGATATAAAATAAAAACGAGACCTTGATAATTTGTGGCAAGTCTGGAAATTACAGAAATACCATTATCTTCCAAAATCACACAATATACACAGATTTGCTTGTTTTGTTGCCTTTATCAGTGTTTTATAAGTCTCCTTACTGAAGAAGCTACATGGGCTAGGCTACATTTAAGTTCTGCATTACAAATGGATTGGAGGTTGATCTTCTGAAGGAAATCAAATTCATAAATTTGATATTAACTTTTGATGATTGAGTTTGTTTCCCTTGAAATTTTTTAAAACTGTATGAAAGGATTTCCATTGTATCGAGATATACAAGATGTTAGAAAAGTTTTTAAACATGTCTTGTTTCTGGCTGCTAACATTGCTGGAGAGGCAGGCCATGTTTGGATCAAAATGTCATATTTCCAGGATTATAATTTGTGGCTGTATTTAATGTCATACTTGACTGATTATCTCAGAATTCATTCCGTGCAACATGCTTTTTCTTGTGAAAGCCTACTGAAATATCACTTCCTTTTCTTCTGCTAAAGTTTAAAATCCTTTCCCTTTTATATTCAAACTTCTAGAGTGCAGAGTTACCATCAAACTGATCTAGAATTTTGTGGAAATTGATGTATTCATATGGAATTAATGCATCAAATCTAGATGCTTATGAAAATAAATAAACCTTTTATAACATTCAAAGGTTCACAAACTAATTGACAGCTTTAGACTACAAATCCAAAATTATAGAAACAGCTGACTTTATGTCCTACTTTGGCCAATCAAAATTCCAAGAGCTAAGGTTCTTAACCATATTCTAAGGAAGCCCACCCAATTGTAATTCTTCCAGATAAAATTTCAATAGCATAAACCGATTAGATATGAATTGTGTTCAATTAAGGACTCTCAACACGAAAGGTTAAGCAGATCCAGATTCCAATAACAGAACCACATCAAAAATCCTCACAGTATGACAACACTGTAAACACGGAAACAACAAGAAGGATGAGTAAGCAGTGAGACTAGTGACTGATTAAACTAGCTGAACACAAAGTACCCGATTCATATTGTCAAGGATGAATTTTTTATAAACCTTTTTCATGACAAGATGATCGAAATTGTTTTTTTGATTCACTAGAGAGGTTGACTTATTCTCATTCCATTTCATCATGCAGAGATTAACTTCAAGTTCCACAAACACAACAATTCAATTAACTTCAAGAATGCAATTTCTCGGCAAAAACACTTAATTGGTCAAAACCCATGAGCATAGATGGAAATTCGAAGCAAACTCATGACAAAGCTCCCCCAAAACTCCCTAAACCCTAAACAAATTTAGAAACTAAGCAAATTTAGAAACTTAGCAGAAATTAAAATTTTGAAATGCTGACCGTACCTTCATTGTGGTGGTGATGGGCCTGCTGGGTGGCTGAAGCTCGTCGCCGGCGAGGTGGTGTTCCAAAGGTGCACGGTGGCGTTGCAGTGGCTGGGGCTATTCTGCCTTTGCTTCAACGGAGACCAGCAGCTGGGTTGCTGGTGCAGAGGGGAGGATTCCAGTGATGACGAGGTGGTGTAAGGTGGTCGGAGTTGATGGCTGATTTTGCTGAACCGAGAGGGAGAGAGAGAGAGGGTCTTCTAGTTTTAGAGAGAGAAGGTGACCGAACCGAAAAAGAAGAGAAAAAAAAGAAGAAGGGAAAGAGCTGATGAGGCCGAGATTGATTGACAAAAGATGCTAGAATTTTCGGGAAGAAGAGATGGAGAGAAGGTAGGTGGTGTTCGGTTGATGATCGGTTAAAAACTTGAATGTGAGTAAATGAACAAGCGACCGGGAAAGAGGAAGACACTGGATATTTAATTTAAAACGGTAAAACGGTGCGTTTCATCTTTAATTTGCAACGGATTAGCCGTTGCAAATGTTGCAAATGCAACGGCTAATCCGTTGCAAATGCAACGGATTAGTCGTTGCCAATGCAACGGATTAGTCGTTGCCAATGTTGAAAATGCAACGGAAATTCCGTTGCAAATGCAAAAGAAAATCCGTTGCAATCCTTGTTTTTTTTTTTTAATTTTTGCAATTCGTTTAGCAACGGAATATCCGTTGCTAAACAATTTCCGGATGCAAATTTAGCAATGGAATTTTGCCGTTGCAAAATTCCGTTGCTAATGGCACCCTTTTCTTGTAGTGACATCAAACAACACAATGAGAATTCATAAGAAAATGTTTTCTAAACCAAGGAAACAGTAGGTTTATGATAGAAGATGGCCTGCAATAACATTTTTTTCCTGATTTTCAGTATTGGTGTTCATCTTCTCAACTCTATCACTTGGTAGGTTAAGGATATTCACAGATTGCCAAAAGTTTGATAAGTAGAGACTTGCCTACAATCAAGAAACAACAGGAAAATGTTTTGCTCTCACGATTACAGAACAAGATGTTCCTTGTAAACATCAAATGGTTTGGAAGCTGAGATTTGAGGCTTCTGCACATATCAAACAACACAATGAGAATTCATAAGAAAATGTTTTCTAAACCAAGGAAACAGTAGGTTTATGATAGAAGATGACCTGCAATAACATTTTTTTCCTGATTTTTTTAAATATTTTTTCAGAAAAGCATCTGCTTTCATTAACTTTCTCCAATTCTTCATGCATCAAATCAAGTAGGTCACCATATGTTAGTCCTTGATATTTCTTCAGAATTTTTATTAAAAGGTAGGTCATAGCTCCATTCATGGTCTTTTCTGTGAATGCCTGAAAATTTATTTAAATAGACGAGTGAGCTAATTCAAATATTTCCTCTGAAGAAAGAACAATTAATCATATTTATTTTATCACATCAGAATATTATTATTGAACTAGTGTTTATCTTACGGTGGTATCAGCAGCTACTTGATTATCCAGACAAGCACTGAGAGATATTGCCAATCCGCCATCCGAATGTTTCCTAGCTTTCCCAGATGGAGGGCTGTTATCTTCCCATTTGTTTCTGTTGCAAGAAGAAATGTGCATTTTCAGCCTGTAAAGGTGAAACTACGCAGTGCAGGATAAGAAATAAAGGAGCAGCTGAAGCCTGTAGATGTGTTGAACCTTGCAAGCTTTATAACACACGCCGAGTGTTAAAGAATCATCTCACCTAAAAGATTAACTTATTAGGTAAGGTTCTATAATATGATTTATATTATCTTTAACACACACCCTCAAGTAAAAATCCTTTGGACTTGAAACTTGTACTATCATGTGCTTGATTTTTATCAAATAGAATGGCGGTGGTGAAATTCGAACCTATGACCGCTAGGTCAATAAGTTTCTAATACCATGTTAAAATACTATCTCATCTAAAAGTTTAAGCTATTAGATAAGTTCTGAAATATGATTTAACAGAGGGATGAAACTTCCTACTCTTGTCTATTGTAGACATGCTCAAGATCAAGCACAGTTCCGCTGTGACAGGCATCGACAATTGCGTGAAGAGTGACACCATTTTTCAGCGGCCAAACAATGGCTGAATTAATATCATTGTCAACAATCATGCCTTCGGTCATAAAATCAACTGGACAGATAGTTTCGGAAAACCCATCTCGTTCATCGCCATCAAAATCTGGTTGACTTACACCATGACCAGAGAAGTAGAACACGAGGGAGTCACCTGCCTGACATCCGTTCACGAGCCATTCCAGGGATTCCAGGATGTTTTTCTTTGTTGGAATTAGTTCTGGTTCTATCTCCTGATCTGCATTTTGTATTGCAACAAATAACAGAGCATTATTTTTCACGTATTTTGCGATAAATAAATTTCCAGACAACCAGGTTAATTATGCAACCCAAGATTAATCAACGAAACTCCTAATAAAGCAAAAAGAAAATCTAGATGGGCAGTTATCTTGTGTAATAGTTGAAATCATCCATAGGTGGACACATGCAGACGATATGGTTATGCATTTCATAGTTTTCTTTATAGAATTTCATAAACAACAATTGTATTATGCTCTGTTTTTATTAATTCATTTCTATGTACATACTATTCTATATATAGCACATTCATATTGTAACGTCTCTATATTTAAATTACAGAATCAAATCAATTCATTAACTCCGGCTTGGTCTCTGCTGCTGCAATCACGGGATTGCTATCTGCTGCTGTGATTTCGGGACCTATGGAGGATCATCCTCCTTATCTTCATCCCTAAGATCAGTAGCCGTTACTTGTTCTTCTACATTCTTCATTTAAGTAAATTCGAGTTTTAGTGACTGAAGTTCATTTTATTTGTTATATAAGAGGAAAAAACTAGGCTAGAAAAGAAAATAAAAAGAGAGAGGACTAAACTTGTTATATAAGTGGTGCGGTCTACATAATTTTATTTTGCATTGTACCCAAGTTCATCCACATCCAATTTATGGTTTATTCCTTCCTTTCTGCATCTCCTGCATAAAAATTTACAATTCCCTAATGTAAATTATTTTGATTTCATCCCATGAACTAGCATATGCGTATCAAAAGGAATATTTTCAATCATTAGCAGGAAATGAAAAAAAGTGAGAGCAGAAAAAAACAGAAGGGATAACAATTATCTGGACTATTCACGTTGAAACTACAGGCAAGCCTGCCTATGACCATAAGAATACCTGTCAGAACCAGAATGTTCTCCTCCTTAAAGCCACAATTGAGGATCAAGAATTCTCTCATGCTCTTCACATCATTGATTGTCCCCTTAAGCTTGTGCTCGCTTTTGTAAATCACTCCGATCAGCAGCGCTCGCTTCCCTGCCGGTCTTGTCTCCGATGATGACCCCGAAACTTCCAACGGGGAAGGCTTCTTATTCAGCGAGTCTGGGATTTTGCTACTAGTTAGATCATTGCCTGATATCTTTTCCTTTACCTTAACGATTAACTTTTTGATGCTCCGATCTCTATTACGACGCTGTTCATAGATTGGAACTGGATTCATCATATTGCAAGTTGGGCACTTAAATTCTGTGGAATTTGTTGTCGGTACTGATAATCGGTGTCTACATTTACTGCACACGGCCCCTCTAGCAACCATCGTGATGTGATTATTGCCACTCATGGTAGCAATATATAACTCAAATACAAGAAGAAGGTTCAAGAATAATATAATGTCGGCACTATGATTTGCTTTATTTATAGTAAATTCTGAGTATACTGTAATCATTATCTTGCCATTTATGTTTTTGAATTCTCTTAAATAATCCAAGAATTTCGTAGATGATTCAAAGATCTATTTTAACCAATACGAATGCTACACTGTAGAATGTCCAGCACCTATAGAATCAAAATCTTTAAGAGTTAACTATCTAGAGGTGGCCAATAGTAAAAGTTTGGGATAAAAGAGTTTATTCTTTTCATGTGATTTTTTGTTCGAGTCCTGTGGCTAGTAATATAATAGTTAATGTAGACTTACATAGTCATAAGTTCAAGATCCGTGAAATTAATCGAAATACACGCAAACTAACTAAAACATCCACGTTAATCAAAAACAGATCTATAAGAGTTTTGGCTGCACCTACTTTGAAATCCTTTTAAAAGTTTGGACGGCACCTACATTGCACAGAATATTATACAGTAAAGTGATAATTTTTTCTTTTTCTTTTTTGGGTTAGAAGAAACTTAATATCTATAAATGGATTGGTATTGCATCTTCTCATTTTGGAAAGGAAATAAGGAGACATGATTAATCATTATTTCAAAACTTATAAGTCTTAATTTTTCATTTCATGCCAATTTATTTTGAATTTAGTAAATATGATCAAACATGAGAAAATTCCAATCCAGATTAATAGAAAAGCTATGAACTATTGAACTTGGTAGTTATTGGAAAATATGACTAATTACTTTCATTGATTGATACTTAAAAAACAATTACCTTACAAAAAATTATTTATGCATGGTATATTATTATTTTATATTCATCTCATTTATAATTAAAAATATTTTCTAAAATATGACTATTTGTAAAAATGCAATGTCAATGATGTATTATCATACTAAAAGAATTATTAGGACCGTGAATAAAACTTTGTTCATAATTCTATATGTTCGTCCAATAAAATTAGACCTTGGTTGGATGGGGGACTTTATTATACGAATCTAAAAATAATCGTAATTAAAGACAATATATATATATATATATATATATATATATAACAGGTTTGTTCTAATAAAACTTAAATGTTAGTATGCATCATTTAATGATTATTAAGTTTTATTTTAAGTTTTAATATTAAGTTTTATTTATTATCATATTTCAGTGTAAGTATCTTATTTCATTTATTATAGTCATATAGTCATACTAACTTTATCTCATCCTCAATTATGGAGGCATTCAAGGAGATATATTCATTAAACAAAAACAAATTATTTATATCCCTATAGGAAAGTTGAGCAAGATATATAATTCCCACCATATCTGAAATTGAAATTGAGAAAATAATTTGATTTTTAAGTAGAGATTAAGAAATAATTAAATTTATGGCTCTATTTTTACGTGAAATTACAATTCATTTTATAACTTTTTTAAAAAAAACGAAAAACAATTTAACTAACTTATATAAAATCATTTATATTTTCTTAAATTAGTCATTGTAATTTTAGATATTTAAATTTATACTTGTAATGATTAAAAACAATATACTATATAATTGAATTAAAATACTATAGTTAAGATAATTGAATAATACAATTATAACAAAATATAGTTTTTATTATGATGAAATTATGTACTAGCTATCTTCTTCTTTTTTGAATTATTTTCTATATTATTCTCAGCTGTATTTTCTATATTATTTTCTACATATAATACTACTTAATTTTAATATCTTTCCGACAAAAAATAAAATTCTACTGCATCAAACCTAGTGCCTTGAGGATTTCACCACTAATATTTTGAAGAAAAGTCAAAGACATCTTCAATAAAGTGCAATTAATTGCTCACCTCTAAAAAGCAAAATGATATAAATAAAAGTTTTGTCATAGATAAATGAGTTTTGGTGTTTTGTGTCGCTAACAACAACTATTTTGCTGATCTACTAAAGGTGAAGATGCAGAACACAACGGAAATCACAACTGAGGACGCTGATCTACTAACAAGATCAAGCAAGAAGGTTAAAATTGGAGATGCAACTGGTGAAGATGGACTGAAAGGGGGTAACAGTTATGTTGATTCTCTCATGGGAAACTCATTCGTCACTCCAGAATTTGATGAGGACATGCATACCACGGAATACATCTCAGACGATGATGAAGATGACTGTGATGAGGAGGACTGCCCAGTAATCAAATTATCTTCAGAAGAGAAGAGGAGAATTAGAAAACCATGGCAACAGACCCTCATTATCAAACTGATGGGGAGAAAGGTTGGTTATATGTTTCTAATACAACGGCTGAAAAATATGTGGAAACTAAGAGGGGACTTCACATTAACAGACCTGGGAAATGATTTTTACATGGCTAAATTTGCAAATACAGAGGATCGAGCACATGTTCTATTCGAAGGACCATGGATGGTGGCAGAACATTATTTGACTGTATGATCATGGCACCCTAACTTTAGCCCCTTTGAAGCTTCCATTGACAAGGTGGCTGTATGGGTCAGGCTACCAGATTTGGCAATGGAATACTTTGATACTGCGGTTCTATGGAAAATTGGAGATAGAATTGGGAAAAACTCTAAAAGTAGACCGAGCTACTTCGGTTGGAATAAGGGGGAACTATGCACGATTATGTGTGGAGGTTGATCTCACAAAACCCTTATTAGCTAAATTCAAGTTACGCAGAAGAGTTAGAAGAATAATGTACGAAGGTTTGCACCTGGTATGCTTTCAATGTGGGCAATATGGCCATAAACAAGAACACTGCCCACAGACAATTTACGATAATCAGGAGGAGCCTAAGGAGTCGAAATTACCTGGAGTCCCTAATATTCCAACAGTTAGACCAGAAATAATGGAGTCTTATGGTAATTGGATGATTGCCGAACGGAAACCACGACGTCTGGCCAAGGGGAAGATGACGGAGCAGTCTAAGGTGAATGGAAGGAGCGATGATCACGCTAGAAATCAAGGCGTTAACCCAAAAATAATTAAGGAGAGCCATGTCAGCGTGTCTGCCCGTTATGATGCTTTAATGGCAATTGAAGGAGAAAACGGAAATAAAATCACTAACAGCAGTGATGAAGGAGGACAAAGTGGGAGAGAAATAGAAAAGGAAAGTGCAGTTGCGAGGGATTTTAATGGGGAAAGAAAGAGGCTGTTGGGTCATGAGAGCCGGGCTCTTAATGAGCCAAAGGAAAAAGAAAATGCAAGAGGCCCAATGAAAGGAGGGCCACGTGATGAAGAAATGGGGAAGGCTGGGACACGTAATGGAGAAGTGGGGAAGGCTGGGCCATGGGATGGAGAGCTAGGGAAGGCTGGGTCTCGGGGAAGAGAAATGGACATGGCTGGGTCACGGGGAGGAGTTTTGGGGATGGCTGGGTCAAGGGGAAGAGAACTGTGCAAGGCTGGGTCGCGGGGAGGAGATTTTGGGAAGGCTGGGACACAAAAGAAAGAGGTGGTGCTTAGGGGAAGGCTGGACACGGCTGGGAAACGGGCTGGTAATAGCCAGCCCATTGTCAATTCTTCTTCAAAGGAAAAGATGGGAAGAGACAGAGGGAAGGAAAAAGTGGAAGGTTACGGGGTGAACACCATAATTTCCCACAAATCTGTCCAGTCATCGCGAGCCATGATGGAGATGCCAGGTCATGACCCTAAAATAGCTAAGGTGCAAGTGCTGTCAACAGTTAACACTGTGAGCAATGGAGATATTGTAATGCTTCACAGGCAGGAGGAGAGGAATATGATTCAGGACCCACCAGACGTTACAATTTGGATGGTAGAGGAAGAAAATGGAGGAAATGATATCCAGGATACACAGGCAGGAGATAGCTTGATGGAAGAGGGAGAGGTCCGAGGGACTCTCCAATGTTGAAGAGATTGCTCTTCTGAGTGGTATGCCTACTTTATTAATCTCTTAATGAATTTCTTATTTTGGAATTGTAGAGGTGCTGGAAATAATGGGTTTTGTGCGGTGGTGCATGATTTGAGAAGGTTATATAATTGTAATGTGTTAGCAGTAGTGGAGCCTCGGATAAGTGGGATGAGGCTGATAAAATTGTTGAGAAATTAAAATTTGAATGTAGCTTTAGGGTGGAAGCGCAAGGGATGTCTGGAGGTTTATGGTTGTTATGGAACCAGTCAAGAATTAATATTAAAATTATTGATTCTTTTAGACATTTCATACATGGAATTGTGAATGAGGGGGGGTAGCGATGCATGGTTATTCACAGTGGTGTATGCAAATCCAAATACCACTTTAAAAAAGCAATGTTTTGATGAAGTTGCACAATTGGCTAGAACAATTGGAAAGCCGTGGATGGTAGTAGGAGATTTCAACGAAATCTTGATGGCCACAGAAAAGGTAGGGGGAGTGGATGTTGATATTCATAAAATAGCCCGATTTGCTAAATGGGTGCAAGAGTGTCAGCTTATAGACTTGGGCAGCAAGGGACCGAGGTTTACATGGAGAGGGGCGATTAGAAGTGGCTGCGGCA